>BSBM01001547.1:195000-880000 GCA_027924585.1 Larix kaempferi
AAACATTCTCAAAAGGGAAAGACAGAGTGCACATACTGTCATAGAGGGCCTCATCCTGAGAGTGCCTGCATGCGGAAGACTATAGATTTGATGGAAAAGTTACTTGAAGAGAACAACTTTCCTGTACCAGCATGTGTCGTGCCCACTATATGCCAGTTAATTAAAACTTTAACATGCAAAGTGCTAAACATAAATTATCAACCCAAGGAAGTCTTTTATTTCAAAGCTATCGTGCAAAATATATGCGAGTACAATTTCTACCTGACATTGTTATCTATTGGTATGCAATCGTGATTGTTTGTAGACTAGATCACACATGCTTGAAAGTAAATCAATCCTCAACCTATTCATAAAATCACACTGTAAATCTAATCACACTTTAACAAAAGAAATTACCATGAAATAAGATCTAATTACATAAACCTGAAAGCAATGCTAAGTTGGCCAACAATCTATCAAAATGAATTAACAGAAGAAGACTATGATAAATCAAATGAATAAAACATGCACTGAATAATAAAACAACTATGATAAATCTAATGAATGAAAGCATGAATTAATAAATAACAGATCTACAAAATAAAATACTTACAATCAACACTACCAGCGTCTGCTCAGGGAAGAGGGCCCTTCCTCCACTGAGCAGAGCTGAATCTCCACAATAAAAGTCTACAACTCCAGAATTAAGAAACTACCAGCATGTATTATCATAATGGAGGAATTACAACAGATCTGGATGAATTCCTACATCATAACATTGTGTTCTCTCCTATCATCCATCTCCTATCCTGCCTAATATATCATGCTTAATCTCTATCAATCTATTTCTCAATGAGATTGATTACATATTTATACATAAAATTATCTCATGGAAATGAAGAACTGAGCCCCCAACTTGTGATCTGCAATAGCTAGAACACAGCTGTAACTGTTGGCAACTTTGGAACAGGCCGCAACACCAAATCTGGAAAATACCCTCTCGAAGAACCACCTGTATATCGCAAACCGTAGCTTTTTTTTACGATTTCCTCGAGAGTCAGGTAAATGAGGATGTTACGCACAAAACCCATATCTCATATTTTTGAGATTCATTTCCATTTTCCCACAAATCAAGACGCGAATCAAGGTGTTCTTATGTGGCATGCGTTTTTGGTTAAGGCTGTAATAGCTAGCTATGAGCATCCTGTACGTGACAACTCACTCCACAAACCATCATTAGTAAAATTATGCATAATAGTCTTTTAATTCATCAAAGATAAAAGAAAATAATTACTATTAACCACTTAAAAGATCAATGGAAGTAGCATGCTGTTCAATGTGCAGCTACAACAAATGGATGAAAAATGGAATGATAAATGAGAAATAATGGTAAGAAAATGGATGAAATGTATGTCGATAAATGATGGAAAAATGGACAATTCCATGGCCCAACAGCATGTGCAAGGAAGAAAGATTCTGAATCTCCCAGATCCAAAGGAAAGGAAAGATGTAATGCTCTCATAGCATCTGCATCAACTAGTCCTTCTCTTATCATAGATTCAGGAGCATCTTGTCATATGGTTTCCTCCAAGGAACTTTTCTCTAGTCTCAAAAGCTTCACTGGTCCTTCCATTAGATTGAGCAATGATTCAGAAATCCCTTCTCAAGGTATCGGAAGAATTGATCTTGACTCTAGATATTTTTTTGATGTGCTTTATTTTCCTTCTCTTGCACCCAATATCCTTTCAGTATATCAGATGACTCATACTAGAGAGCCTAAAAGGGTGATATTTACTCCATATGAAGTCGAGGTACAAACAATGGTTTCAGGGGAAATTATTGCCAAAGGAGTTGCAAATCATAATTCCAAACTCTATGAGTTTTCTCACTTCATTCCTCTCTCAAAAGGTATTGATACACCAACAGAGATTGAGAAAAAGAGGAATCTTGAAGAAGTACAAATGCATGAAACAATTCATGTTACAGAATGGAACTCCTCCTTTGATCTAAATGAAGATCCATCATCATCTAGTTCTTGTTCTTCTATGGATTACAGTTATGATGGTTCCAAGGAGGACTACTCGCATGTTCTAGAGCAGTTTCATGACATCGACAATTTTGATTATGCTCCTTCATCAAGAGATGATGAGCATGAGTCAATTTTACTTGCTCGCGAGTATTTAGTTTCAGAGTTTGCACATGGTGAGCATGAGTCAGTTTCAGTTGTTCCAGATTCATAGGGAATGCTAGACCTAGATCCATAAGAACCTGAAGGTCTAGCAACTAAGGATGATGATGATAAAATGCTAGATCTAGATCCAAAAGAACCTGAAGGTCTAGAAACTGATGATGAAGATGAGCGAATGGGAGATCCAGATCCACAAGAACCTGAAGATCTCTCACATGATATTCCTCCTCTTCCTCGATGGGCATCTGCTACACTCCAATCTACTGGTGATTTGGTTGGTGATCCATGTGATCATAGAAGAACCAGATCATATTTTCAGCATGGAGGGTTTTATCCTTCTCACATTACTGATCCATTGCAGATTGATCGATCCTTCTTAAAAAAAAAAGGACACTTGCCTCCTTTAGGGGTAAGTCATGATATGCTACTTTAGCACCTTCATTCTATTTTGAGGGAGGGATTTCTTCCCATTGGTTTTTCCATCTTTCCTCACTTAGTTTATTTTATATTGATTGTATGGGGTGACCTTTGGTCTCAGTAACTAGGGTCCTATCTTGCTATTTTACAGGGTGACATTTGGTCTCAGTAACCAGGGCCCTATTCTTCAGTTATTTCCTCATAGTATAGCTTGCGGGGAATGTTGGAATATTCTCCCCATCATTTTCTTGTTTTGCATGCAAATGCATGCATCCAGTCATCATCATGGTGGTCTCCCCAGCACCTAGAGCTTGCTTCTAGCTCTTCTTTACCTGCATGCAAAATTGCATGCTGCATGCATTTGCATGCCACTGCATGCATCCAGTCATCATCATGGTGGACCTCCCAGTTCCTAGAGCTTGGTTCTAGCTCTTCACAGCCTGTCTACAGCCCCTAGGGGGCCTCCCACCTACCAAATGCACCCTTCTCCATGACAAGTGTGCCCTTCTCACCTACCACAGCCATTTAGGCACCTTTTCTCACTTACCACTTAGTTCACTTCCGTTAGTTGCTTGTATTTCCTTGATTTAAGGCTAGATTGACTCCTAACTAATTATTTCACTCCGATTGACCCTTAGTGAGACTAGTATGCCCATTCTAACTCCAGTTAGCTCCTCATGCGCCCTCCACTGAGCCTCCTTCATTCAGTTAGTGCCTACCTCACTCAATTAGACTCAGTTGACTGACTGTTACCATTGATGACTGATACATTAACTGGATGATGACTCCACTATCATTCAAGCCACACTCTGAGTTAGGAATTCAAATGCTTTACTTGGCCTATTCGAATCCCATATGATGCCATCTTAATGTCTATTGTATTCATTCACTTACATTCTTATTCATTGTATAATACTGAGATATTGTTCTATTCTACTATGTTTATGAGTGATCATTGAGTGTCTCCTTCTCTTCTTCTTTGCAACATATTTGTGAGTTTGATTGTGAGTTGCTACAGCTGCCAGATCCTTGCATATTCCTACACGCGCCCCATTTCAGTACCGAACCTAACAACGCGTGTGCACTTCCTTAGGCATGTGCGCGCATCTATTTTATCCCCGCTAGCGCAGACCCATTGCAATACTTTTGGGAAGCATCTTTGTGCGCCCACCCGCCCCTCAACTTGTACGTGACCAACTCCGTTGTGGCCCACCCGCACGACCTCACGCTTCTCCTAAGTAAGCGGATCAATGCTTCTCTACTCATGTGTGGTATTCCGTCAGAAGTCGACATCATCGTCGCTCTCCCCTTGTGTGATTTATCCGTACTCTACGACCCTTCAATTCCCTTGTGTGTCCGGCGGTGAACCATTTCACCTGCTGCTACACACATTTCTCACAAACATATATTAGTAGTATTGTCCTCAATTATCATAATATGATTCATAAATCTATTATTTCGTTAAGCATTTATAGTTTACTCATAACATTACTCATTCATCTAATCAGAAATGCATCTCATCAATATTTACTTTCTTCGTTCTCATCACATAATCAATCATACAGCTAGTCATTAAGCATCATTCACATGTACATTTTTCATAATCAAATTTCATCGTTAAACATGTAATCATTCATTTACATCAACTCTCCAAATACACATATAGTATTATTTTATTGATTCACAATCAGTTGTAGTCATGAATATACTCAATATAACATCAAGGGGTCATTTTATTAATGTTTCAATCAGTCGGATCACTCAATAGGTGCCGTCAAGGTCTGCAATAGTCTAGGGGCACTACATACACCCCTACTTATTTAGAACTTCATCCCGAAGTTTCGAATAAATGCGAAAAGCTATGACGCATCTGAGTTGCGTCCTCCCAAGTCGCAGAGCTAGGACTGTAACTGTCCCACTGCACTTTGACTTGATCAATCAAGGCTAATCCTTAAGAAAGATGTAATCGACCAATTATCCCACTCCACACATATAATTTAATTCCTTAATTCATTTATCAATTATTGTCGTCATTCACATCTTCAAGTTTTCCTCAATCATTTAAGACATACCAAGGCTCAAGAGACCACTATATCGAAGTTGTTCATCTGGGTCACTTGATAGGTGCCCTTAAGGTCGACAGTCATTCTAGGGGCATTACATACATCCCCTCTTAAATAGAACTTCATCCCGAAGTTAATTTTTGTTCTTTTACTTTCAACTCTAGGCTTTATCTTAATTTCTATTCTCATCTTCTATCATTCTATTCTATTTTTCTCCAACAATCATAACTATAAGCACAAGTGGTTCAAGTCATTAGGTTTTTATTTCATCAGCATGGTTCGAATACCTCCTTAGGAACTCAATCGTAATTTCACATAATATCAATCCGATAATACATTCAATAATTGTCAGTCCCAACTTAGATTTTCCATACCTCCCAGTCATGTACGAAGGTCTATGATGTCCAAATTATCTACAAGCTGCGTTGTGTCAATAGCCACCCAATAGTTTATCAAAACATAACAAATCCCAGCAAGGTTTCAAATCTATTTGGTTTTTCTCCCTTCAAGACAAGAAGGAAAACATCATAACATATTTGGTAAGATATAATCACGGTTTTAACAAATCAGGAGAGACCCTCAAATAACTGTCAAAAACCAAATTCCATAAGACTACTTCCAAATACATCTAAATGTTTGAATAATGTTGGTTCTCAATAATATAGGATTCGAGTCGGCGAAGTTTATTGACTTAGTCAACATATTGAAATTTAACTCTTAGTCCTTTCACTAGTAACATCATGTCCAATTCAATGAGCTTATCACATCCTTACCTCATTCCATTATTTCCGTTGTCATAGTACTACTTAGACAGACTCATCAAGTCATACTATATGTTTTTTTCTTATCCTTATCGAGTTCTATATCGAGGGCTTAGTCGTATTTTTCATTAAGGTTTGATCACATCCTAATGTTAGCTTCCTTTTGTTGATTTCATTATGTTGATCATCTCCATACTTCATTTTACTAAAATCGTCTTTGTTTGGTCCCATTCGGTGGAATTTCCAAGTTTCATCTTATGTGTCTATATAGTCTCATCGAGTCTTGCTTTTTCATTCTCATTGACATTATTGTCATGCTATAAAATTAGTTTCATTGGGCTTAGCTCCTCATGCTAGTAACATTGATATTTCACTTTTCAAATCTTAAGTTTGTTCCACTTCCTCGACAAACTGCCGAAGTCTCGTCAATCAGAGCATCTTGGTGTCTTAAAATTTATCAATTTCCCGTCTTTAGTAAATTCACCAATTAAATCCCTCCACTTGTTTTCTCATCATGGTCATCTCCCTAAGGTTATACACTACCTACGAGGTGTTCCCTTTGCAAGAAAACGCCAATGTTCTCCATTTTAAAGACACAAAGAAGCTTATTCCTCTTGTATGGGCCTTTAGCATCAATTGTCCTTAATATAAATCATTTTTACCGGGGGTATTATGTACATATAAAGTTCTCAATATTAGCCTTCTATATACCTCATTACAATTTCTTGATGAACAACGACCATATCTAATTGTTTACAATTTCAAAATTTCTTAACATTCCTCCAATTCCTTATATGTATAAATATTTTTTCTTCCTATTCCACAAATATATACAACTATTATATAATTGAAACAAT
Source organism: Larix kaempferi (assembly GCA_027924585.1). Lineage (NCBI taxonomy): Eukaryota > Viridiplantae > Streptophyta > Pinopsida > Pinales > Pinaceae > Larix > Larix kaempferi. The sequence continues at coordinate 201,266 of BSBM01001547.1, forward strand.
ATTTAAATTTTGAATTAAGAACTATCATCTCCTATTCCCAAAATTCTTCTCCCCTACCATTACTCTAAAATTCTTCTCCCCTACCATTACCCGTATCCTTTTAATAACAATATTTGAATAAGCATTAAAATATTCACTTCAAATTTTTCTCACCTAATAATTAAAATAATAAGTTCACATAAGAATTTTGATTTCTAACTTCACATTCTCTTTTTCTACAAATATATATAAAATACATTTACATAATAGTCTTAATGCTTTCATTTATTTAAGTGCATTTAACATATAAAACTCATTTATACAATAAACATGTGCTCTTAACATATCCACATATATAAAACTTAGTTATTTAATAACATAATGTCCTTGTCATTAAATAATGCTTTTCCATTTTAAAAACTATATAAAATCTAATTATTTAACAATCATGACAAACACCTTCATATAAAAATATTAATGCATTATCAATAATTAAAAACATATATATAATGCATTTAACCATATTAACCTTTTTATTATTATTAACATATATACAAATCATTCATATAACAATCAATACATTCTTTTTACTGCCATATATTCCATAAATATAAAGCATCTATCCTTGTCAATATATATATATATGGATGGAGACATACATAATCTTTCCATACCATAAACATAATGTCTGTCTAATTGCTTTAAATGCTTTTTCTTTTTTAAACCTTAATGACACATGGAAATCCATATAAAAACTCCATTTATGAATCTAAGGTATATAACATTGAAAGGAGTAAATCCTAATAATTATATGGTTTCCACGTATCCATATAAAATCCATCATGCATGTATCATTGGCCCATATAAATTTCATAAATTTCACTTGTTTGAAATTTATTGTTGAAATTTCTATAATCACTTAACTACAATTATGCCCCTAACTCATCCTCACCATTAAATGGTAAGTAGCATGATAAGTTCATAGTTGCCACGCTTATTTCTAATGTTTACTTAGACCTCAGTAAATATCTTAACTTATCAGGTAAAAAAATTGATTAATATATATAATATCCAAAGCCTATCACTTAGAATTTAACATTGCATTGTACACTTGTCAACGCTTAGTATTGCATTGTACACTTGTCAATGGTTAGTATAATATATTCTTCATATCTATATTCATTTAAATTAGAGTATAGAAACATGGAGTTACATAAAAAATTTAAAAAAAAATTTAAAACATTAATCACCAGGTTTAAAGGTATCAGAATGATCTGAGATTTATTCAAGTTGATCTGAAGTAGCGTTAATCCACAGTGTTTTCTTTGTATGAGTAATTAAAACATCACCAGAAATATGTATACAGGTCGCATCAACAGAATCTAAAATAATAATAATAATAATAATAAATCTCAATCATGGTTTTTAAATAATTAAACAAGGCGTCAAGTGACTGTAGTTCGCTAGCCCCGGTAATCTTGCAGGCATCAAATTGTTTGAAATCTGCAATGAGGGTTACTTGATTTTCACCAAGATCACAACAGTTTTGTCATCAAAGGCGCAAGGAGCTCATCGGACTGTAGCCAACTTTATTTAATTTCTTTAAATTTATTTAATTATATTTTTATACATTTTTCTTAATATAGTTGTTTTTAGTTGAATTGTTGGTTGGGATCCGGATTCGAAGGTCGAGAGTCTTGAGTGAAAAGTGAAGAAATGCTTTATCTACAATAGTTCATTGTAGATAGAAAATACAATAAAATAGATTTGATTATATATATATATATATATTTCAATAGAATTCAGATCTTGGCTGCAAGATTATTAGTAGAGATTTGGCTTGCATAACAAAAAAATCTATCTTTAATATTTTTATTCCGCTGTGCATGTTTAATTGATTTGCATATGCATACATTAATTTTATGGCTATGAATCTAATGAATAGGGCTGAGTTTATGTAAAATCCCCAGATATTGGCATCATGTTAGTTGCAAGACTAGCTGCAAGACTATTAGTATAGATTTGGCTTGCACAACAAGAAAATCCATCTTTAATGTTTTTATTTCGTTGTGTATGTTTAATTGATTTGCATATACACATATTAATTTTATGTCTATGAATATAATGAATAGGGATGAGTTTATATAAAATCCCCAGAGATTGGCATCATGTTCCCTTCCAGGAATTGGGTCCCCGGAAGGGAATGTTACAATGATGATAACATAAATTCCCATTTAAGTGTTTGGTTATGTGTTTCATTGACACAGTGACTGCATTCATAGATGTGATAGGGCTTTGTTCAAATCAGAGGGCTATTAGTTAGTAACGGAGAAATTAGAAAATAATTGCTTCGAAGTTTCCTTTGATAATGGAATAATATCAATATAATTTTACCACGATCGATCCCAGTTATTGCTCTCCATGATGGAGGCCAAGAATATTGTTTTCAGTTTTCACAATAGTTTCCTCTTTCAAAATGTATTTGATCATAGGTTGGATTTTTAATCTTAGATTGTCGTGAGCACTTTCTTTGTGGTGTATTTTTTTGTGGTGTAGACATGAACAACCAATCTACAAACTAACAAAGAGAAAGTAGATACCGAAATGACAATGAAATTTTGAATGAAAAGTAAAATTTTGAAACAAAAAAATATGCAAATGGTGAAGTTGCAAATTGAGGTAGGAATCTTAATGAACCCTATAATCATGGGTAAAGTTGTTGATACTATCCATCCATTGGGTTAGTAGTAGAGACATCCAACTATCAGCCTTCATTTAGAGCTTTATTTAAGACGTGAACATTCTAAAGACACCTAAGAATTTATTATGAACATTCTAAATTTTTTGAGAATTTATTAACATTGTGAATTTTTTGAATTTTTATGAACATTGTGAGCTATTAACATTCTAAAATTATAAGTTTTAAATATGTGTTCTCTAACCTTGTGGTAATTAGTTCCGGCCTTGAGCCTATCATGTGTGTGCATATTTCTTAATACACGCCTAGGACAATACTTAGTCACTTCTAGGGTTGTAAGCTTTTTATGCAGTGGTTCAAAATAATAGGTTTAAAGTTAAAGATTGTGAACATTACAAGGTTGCGAATTACAGATTATAAATGTTATTGAAATAAATGTTAAATTTGTTTATTTTAATTAATATATTATATATTTTTTCCTTATATTTAAATATTTAAAATTCTAAATAAATACAATTATATTTTGATTAAAATATTTTCTTAAATATTATTAAATAATAATACTTTTATTTTATAGATACAATTTGCATTATATTTAAACATTTAAAATTTTAAATAAATACATATTTTCATTATTTTATTTCATTAAATATTTTAATAATAATTTTATTTCATAAATATAATTTTATTAAATATTTGAATAATACTTATATTTCACAAATACAATTTGTATTGCATAATTATCATTATACACAAAATAATAGGTCTTACATGTTAGGGTAATAAGTATTACATATTAGGGTTCACAGTTAGAGATTCTAAATGTTATTAAGGTTGTGAATTACACATTATAAATATCTAAACATTTTAATAATACAATTTGCATTATATTTAAAGTTTTAAATAAATACAATTATATTTTATTTACTTCATGATTTTGTTCCATAGATACAATTTTATTAAATATTTTAATAATGATTTTATTTCATAAATATATTGTAATAAAATTGTATTTATGAAATAAAATCATTTTGTTTCATAAATATAATTTTATTAAATATTTTAATAATAATTTTATTTCATAAATGTATTTATAATATTATATACTTTATTATCAATTATTTATATCTAAACATAACTAAACAAGAGCTGCGAGTAGCTTAGTCCTTGCCATTTGAATCAACTCATCCTAACCTTATATGTTTATGATACATTCAAAGTTGAGAGGTATAAAAAAAATTGAGAGTACCAATTTCAATCTTTTCTGCACTTAGAATCTCAATGTTAAAAAAATTGGTATTTGCATCTCAAGTTTTGCGATACCTTTATACCATATTTAATTGATACTTTGTCTCTGTGCTTTTTAAATGATACCTACACAAGAAACAGAGAATAGAATAGCAAGAATCTGAATCTACGTACTGTTACGTACTTGAAATACAGGAGATTGCTAGTATTTACTATTTATAACAAACTGGGAGAAGCCCAGCTCATAATTTGATGGTATGCCAACTGAGCAAATAAGGTGTACAAACTTGACAGATAAGTATACCAGCCTGGAAGATAACTATTACCTATGTGAGCTTAACAACTGTCTATGTACAGTAACACAATCTGATTGTGTATCCAAGACTAGATTTCTAATTTTAATTAAGCAATTAAACTTTTATTATCATTTTGATAGCTCGACAAAGGAATCCCAAACTTTCAACAAAGAAAATTTAGAACTTATAAACAAAATGTAAAAGCAATATATGGGAGTTTCAAAGTTTTCATGAGTCATTTTAAAACCTGCATTTATCTGTACAAACAAAATGTTCTGTTAGTTTGGTTTATTAGGATGCACACTGTATAACACAAAATCAGACATGCAAGGAACCATCTCCAAGTGCCTATATTAGAAGAATATGCTACAAATTGAGTTGTTTAGCCTCAAAAACTCCAATTCTGGAAGATAAGTATTAGCCTATGTGAGCTGAACAACTATCTATGTACAGTAACACAATTTGATTGTGTATCCAAGACCAGATTTCTAATTTTAATTTTGCAATTAAACTTTGATTATCATTTTGACAGCTGGACAAAGGAATCCCAAACTTTCAACAAAGAAAATTTAGAACTTTTTTTAAGCAAAAAAAAAAATTTCATTCTATTAAGGTAGGACAAAAAGTACAATCTTCATCTTTACAAATAGCTGGGTGCTAAAGAAGCCACCACATAGCTCAAACTTGCCCATGATCATAGTAAACCACAACCAAGAGTCTTTAAACAGCGGCATCAAAATACTGAACAGAGCTGCTATGGCCGAACCACTTACAAGAACCAAACATGAAACAAATATCTATCAACAAACTAAAAGTACTAGCTCCAAAACCCTGGACTAACCAGAGGCCATACCCCCATTACAAAAAAGGGTGCCGATCAAACAGACATCCCCCAGAGAACAAACCCACCACCAGAAAACTAGAAAAAGGGATAACAGGATATCAAAATAGGCGTAAACAAAGAAAATCCGAAGCCTACACCAGCCGATATTCACCATGCCTAAACCATAAAATCCCAAGCTGAGACCAGGCACCGCAGGAAAGAAATTAACCCGACGAACCAGCCTCATCCTCAATGATTACAACCAGAGGTGCCTCCATAGCTTCCCCCTTTCCACAAAGATTTATCTCATGTGGATTCTCCACTTTTTGGGGACGATTAAGGAAATAAATCCCTAAGTTAGTTGCCACTACATCCAGCTTCATATGGATCCAATGCAACTCTTCAGCATGGTCCTTACAATGTTCCTCCATTTTTTCATCCGTTGGGAGCCGGACAAAATGTCACCCCGCGTTTCCATGAACTATGCAATAAGATTCTTAGCTACCCACAAAGTCACAATGGCTTGGTTATACAGAGCCATTCGCCCCAACGTATTTCCCGGGTTGTGGATCCAGTCAGACGTAGCCACCACCTCCTCAGGCAGCTCCTGCTCACCCACCAGACGCCATAGGTCCGCTTCTACCTCCTCCACTTCCTGTTGAACCTCCAAGGGGAAGAAACAATGAAAGAAAATAGCCGTTGTGGTGGCATTCTATTGCTCCTGACTGGGACTAGGCTGAGCCGGATTATCCCTTCCGGCATTGCTAGGCTCCCCATGAACCCATCTACCTCTCCTAACATTTCTCCCTCTCGGTGGCATGATTACAAAACCCTTACTATCACTCTACACAACCCCACTGGACACAAAAGAACTACACTAGGCACTAGCATAATTTAGGCGATAACCACTATAACTGTTACCACCCCTGAACACCGAATTTAAAGGAAAGCCACCCCCTGCATCCATTAAATCCATCATCATGATCCAGACTCTGTAATGATTTAGCATGTCCTGTTCCATTGTCACATCCACAAACCTCTAATCCAAATGATCCATAAGAAACGTCAGAGGCTGATCTAGCATGACCTTCTCACACACCAAATCTCTTAACATAATAGCCCCGCGTGATGGGAAATATACAGAAAACCGCACAATTACCCATTTATCAAGTTTACCAGAATGCCATCTGTCCAAATCACCCATTGTAGGGTACCAACTATTACTTATCATCTAAGTAAGGAGGTATTATGTCGTTAGCTGTAGGCATCTTACCTCCACGGTCACACTCCGCAATATTCATGCATTTAAGACGACATGTACTCGACAGTATTTCCAAATCCTCCCCATCCCATCCTTCATTATGGTTGCTGGAGCCATGGTTAGCCAGTGCATCAGCCAAACAGTTAGCACTCCTCCTAACATGATGAAAGGTGATGGAGTTGAAAGAAGCGATGAGGGTGCCCAAACACGTCAAACGCCATGCCAGACACCACGATGGTGCCAACTTAGCAGCCCGGGTCCCGTTGTTGAGTTTAATAGCAATCGGAATAAGCATGTTCAAATCCCCTTCCACGATAATGCAGCTTAAGCCATGACGTTACACCATGCTTAAACCCTGTAGAAATGCTTCACATTCAGTGACATTGTTGGTTTCACAGCCCAAATGACCATAACAACTTAACATCACCTCACCCTGATCATTGCACATGGCACCACCATACCCTGCAACCTCGGGGTTTCCTTTCGAGGCCCCATCGAAGTTCAGCTTAAGCCACCCCCGTAATGACGGGGACCAAACAACCGAACTATCCTGTGAATTAATTCCAGAATGGATACGCCCAACGAAATGAGGAAGCGCCATGATACCCCAGGTATGAAGAATATGTAACTCATTAGCCGAAATATTCAAATCCTATTCCGTCCACATAGTTAATTGCAGCATCTCAATAATCCCACGCTATATATGCCCCCAGACCATCTTCCACGTATTAATTTTACCAGTGAAAATATGATTGTTTCTCTCCTTCCACACCTCCCATTGGATAAAACTAAGAAAGAGTTGCTAGACCTAATTTAGAATTATCCCTTGAAAGGAGTCGTCCCTCCAATGTTTAACAGTTTCCCCTGGTGCATTCCTAACACGATTCGACCTGCAAAATCCCCTAGCGCATTCATCCTAGAGAGCAGATGAGAAACTGCATTCATCTAACAGGTGAGCTATTGTTTCGCCATGTTGGCCATAGAGGACACAGAGGGACGGTCCCTCGAACCCTTTCTTCACGATATTGTCCCAAGTTAAAATTCTACCTTTTAAAACCAACTAGAGGAAGAGGGTGATTTTAGGCCATATTTTGGCTCCCCACAAATGTTTCCAAGCATAGTCCATCGCTTGAATCGCAAGGTTGGTCTGAAGATTATAATATTCTTTAACAGTGAACATACCTTTGTGGCGATAACCCCATCAAATAATATCCATACCCCTCTGAGTTTTTATCTGCCTGTTACTCACGATTTCATAGACTTTCCTGTCGGTGTCATCCCCATAGTTGGCTATCCATCATTCCAGCGGTTTCCAAACACGAAAACCTCTGTCATCGGATTCCTCTTGCCAGTAACTATTCACCATCATCCAATTTTGATGCACAACAGGGGAAACATCAGGAATAACATTCACCAGAGCTACTAGAGGGGTTTCTTGTTGCCAGGCATCCAACCAAATATTCGCAGAAGCTCCTTCACGTATCTCCCAAAAATTTTGTTTCCTGATTAGTTCACTACCCACCCTCACCATATTCCAGATATGAGAGCCTTTCTCAGGTCCCTCCTCCCGAACCCAGTCCTACTGTTCCGTTGTGGGAATGTACTTATTTCCCCAAAAACTAGCCCATTGTTCATTAGAGTGAGTAAGCCAATGCCACCAAATCTTGGCTCCACACACAATACTGAGCTCCTCCAGATCCCTAAGTCCTAATCCCCCCTCTTGCTTAGGTTTACACAAGGTTTTCCAATCCACTAGAGGCGACTTCCTATGCTCCACCGTACCTCCCAACAAGAAAGTGCATTGGATATTCCTGATTTCCTTCATGACCAACTTGGGGGCATCCAGAATAGAGAACAAGTACAAGGGCATATCCCTCAAAACATATTTAACAAGAACCACTCTACCCGGGAGATTTAACAATCGAAGCATCCAATTCGAAAGTCTTTCCTTCATTCTATTTAAGAGATCTTCCCAGGAGACCTTTTTAAGAACACCCTCAGATAATGCAGCACCAAGATATTTGGTTGGAAGGGAGATCTTTTTGAACCCTAAGATTCTTAAGATGTTCCTCTAACTAATGGGGAGAGTGTTAAAGAAAAAAACCAGAGACTTATCCATATTGATAGTAATCCCCGAGGCTCGTAAGAAAATGTTCAAAGCATGTTTGATTTGTCTAGCTTCCTGGACAGAAGAGTGGCCCATAAGCAGCGTGTTATCTACAAACTGCTGGTGGGTTATGGCCTTCTCATAAGGCAGGAACTTAAGACCTTTGATGCGTCCCTGATCAACTAAATGGGAGATAATTCCCCAAGACCTTCCGTCATGAGCACAAAGAGGAACGGTGAGAGGGGATCACCTTGTCGGATACCCCGAGAGGGTTTGAAAACAATAGACGAGTTCCCATTAACCAGAATAGAGAAGAAAGTCGTGGATGTAAGATTGGCTATCGATCTAATCCAAATATCACTAAAACCAAAAGAGCTCATAATTTCTCTCATGTATAACCAGTTTAGTTGATCATAGTCTTTAGATAGATCCAATTTAAGCAACATCCCTGCTTTCTTAGTACTTCATAGAGAGTGCATAACTTAATGAGCCAGGATAATACCATCCATAATCGGACAGCCTTCCACAAACTCAGACTGTTCCAGGCAGATCAAAGAGGGAAGAAGGGTTTTAAGCTGATTAGCAAGGACTTTAGTAATGAGTTTGTAAATGATGTTGCACAGGGAAATCAGTCTAAACAGATTAGCTTTCTCATCCATTAAGGTTTTAGGAATCAAGGTTAGGAAGGTGGAGTTCAAGGCCGGGAGAACCCCTCTCATTCTCTGGGATTCTTCCACCACCTTCCATACTTCCTGTTTTATTAAATCCCTTAAAGAATGGAAAAAATTCGTAGTGAACTCATCTGGTCTAGGGTATTTCCCATCCTCCATTTGATTAATGGTTGTCTCAACTTCCAGGAATTCAATAGGTCGGATCAGCATTTCATTCTGCTCCTCCGTGATAAGCCGGGGAATGATAGCTTTGATCACCCTACAGGCCTTAGTGCAATCGACAGGATTTTTGGTTACCAACTCCTTGAAATGATTGACCAATTCCTGTTAAATTCCCTCATGGGATTCCACTACCATCCCCTCATCGGTCTGCAGGTTACAGATCTGGTTGTATTGTCTATGATGAATGGTATATCTATGAAAAAACTTTGTATTCTGGTCCCCATCTTTCAACCATAGGTTATGAGATTTTTGCTTCCATAGGATCTCCTCCTGCCTCTGTCTTTTAAAAAGTTGCTCAACATGTTGCTTTTCCTCTAGGGCGAGCTTAGGGGTCACACCTATCTGCATGATACACTCCTTGATCTACTCCATCTTCAAATCCAACTTAGCTTTTTCAACCTCTATGTTCCCAAAGACATCTTTGTTCCATCTCTTAATTTTATGTTTGAGCATCTTCAATTATTGTTGAAAGCAATAAATTTTAGTACCGGAGGGTGGATTAATCGTATGCCACCATTCTTCCACACGAGATGAAAAATATTCATGTGTTAACTAGAACTTCTCAAACCTAAACGGATTGGTCATTTTAGTTCTTATGTTGCTCCACAGCAGGGACACTAGCCAATGATCAGATCCAGAAGATGCAATCGGTCGTGAGGTAAAAGTTCCACCCAGAAGCATGATGCTTTCAGACAGAAGAAATCTATTCAGCCTGGCTACCACCAAATGCTCCCCTCCCCTTCTATTGTTCTAGGTACAAACTATGCTCCCAAGGTCCACATCAATCAGGTTATTAGCCTCAATGAATTCATCAAACAGAGTATTTTCAGGAGTAAGGTATCTTTTGCCACCCCTTTTCTTGGACAATGACCTAATCATGTTGAAATCCCCTCTAAGAATACAATGAGGTCCTTCAAACATTCTCCTTAGATTGGTCATGCTAGTAAGGAAATTTTGTTTATCAGGGTATCTACTAGGCATGTAAACATTGGTTAGAATACCTTTCACATTAGAGCCGATGACATGAAATTCAGCTGATAGACTAAACTTAGTAGAAAGAAAATTAAATAGAGATACTCTCCTAAGATCCCACATGACCGCTAGTCCTCCTAAATGACTAGTCACATCCAGAGCCATACTTTTATAGTATTTCCATAGATTCTGAGCATTGGCTTCTAATTGGGTTCCTGAAAATTTTGTTTCTTGCAGCAATACCATAGTAGGTTGTTCCTTCATTATCTTATTCTTAAGGGTTTTAATTTTATGAGGACCATTGGTACCTCGAATATTCCATGATAAAAATTTCATCAAGCACTGTATCTTGCTGAGAGAAGAGCCTCCTAGATGGTTGGATATTGTCCAGAATCATCCAAGCTTTCCCCAATCTCTACGATCCTGTCCCTATTCGACCACCTTCCCCTCTTAGAACTACCATCTTTTAACTTCCTTTTATTTTCCTTAAGTTTCAAAGGACCAATTCCCAGTCTAGGGGTTGGTTTGGTCTTTATAAGAGCTTCCTTCAACAACTGAAGTTGATTATCAGGGATAGAATGAAATTCAATGTTTTTGCAGGCCTCTTCAATGATTTCAAGATCTAGGTCCCCTAGTTCCATTTCATCCAGATCCTCATCCATGCGTTATGTTTCTAGCTGGTTCTTTCCAATAGATTTGGTAGGTTTATTAATCATAGCCGCCACCACAAGAGGGACTTCTGCAGGCTGTGATGGTTCTTGATCATTCCCAGTGGGAGGGTTGTCTCCCAAAACCTGATCCAGAGCTGCAAAACTATTAGTCTGAACATCCTTTTTTCCCCACTTCAGACCATTATGTCTTCTCCCTTTCCATTTTCGATTAGTGACTTTGACAAAACCATCCTTATCATGCTGCTCCTGCGTGCTACTTCCAGGGATATCCGCAGGGAGGTTAAGGTGGCATTCCCTGGCCAGATGCCCGTGGGTATGACATTGCCGACACCTAAAAGGAGTATGTTCATAATCAAGGGTTTGAAACCATTCCAATTCTTCCCAGTTTAGAGTGATCCCTTCAGGGAGAGCTTTGGAAATATTCATATAGACACAGATGCGGGCATATGAAACATACCTTCCTTGCTTAGTTTGATCCGATATCTTAACAAAATGTCCCAGAGTTCCTCCAATAGCTTTTAGAATGTCCAGATCCCATTATTCCGTAGGAAGCAAATAGAATCTAATCCACACCGAGGCGATTGAGAGGTCCTCCTTGTCCGGGTTGAAATGATCCTTCCATATCCTTAAGAATAGACCAGCAGAGTAGTAAAAATAGGGTCCTCCCTCAAATATCTGATCCTTATCCTCAACATTGAGGAAAACAATAGTAAAGAAACCCTTAGAACCCAACAGGAGCTCAAAATGGCCTTTTGGTTTCTAGGTCGAGTGAATCCACCAAGTCAGTGCTTTCTCCGTAGGTCATATCCCCATAAATTTCCCTATCAGTGCATGATCCATCATATGCTGTATTCTTTCCTTGACCTGTGTGGGGTTCACAGATAAGGCCGGGATGCTAGTCGATTTGGGGATACAGACCCTCTGTCCCGATTCACCTCTAACCATCTCTTGATTCTCCAGCCGAGTACTTAGACCCTCTCCTCCTATTCCTGCCTCCTGCACTTGAAATGGAATACCCTCATTCGGAGGAACTTTTCCTTGCTGCAAAGGAGGGGAGAGGCCCCTCCCCTGTGATCGCACCATCTTACCGTCGCGCTAAAAGACACCCCAATGTATCGCACGACCTGCACAGAGATACCAAAGCTGATTGTTCAACCATTAAATATGACCAATTCTTGGATCCTTTCCATCACTCAAATCCTTAACCAACATTAGACATAAGAAAATTTAGAACTTATAAACAAAATGTAATATCAATATATGGGAGTTTCAAAGTTTTCATGAGTCATTTAAAAACCTGCATTTAGCTATACACACAAAATGTCATGTTAGTTTGGTTTATCAAGGTGCACACTGTATAACACAAAATCAAACATGCAAGGAACCATCTCCAAGTGCCTACATTAGAAGAATATGCTACACATTGAGTTGTTTAGCGTTGAAAACTCTAATTCTACAAATGTTGTGTCAAATCAAGGATCATGTCATGTTTTTGATCACTTAGTAATGGCAATTCTTGCCAATGTCAAATGCCAAAAAGGAAACAACCACTAGGTCTACATGAATAGAGCATTCTTGAGGCTAGAACTCCATCAATTGGCACCTTGGTAACTTTGGGATATGGTTAGAAAACCTCGTGATACCCATCCATGGGCACATATGTCTCCAGGAAAAGGAAATTGGGACAAGGAAATTAGGCTCTAAGCATGCACATCTCCAAAATTCGAACTTCAACACTTGGTTGGGACAAAGCCTCCCAGGGACAAGGGATCTTCTTTGCAAATAATTGAGGTTTTCATTGATGTGTAGGATACATTTTTTATATGACTTTGACCCCACCTCTAGTGAGGAAAATGCACAATCACCACTTCCCATCCTATAAAAGAGATATACAAGATATTTGTAGGTTTATTTGACATCAAGAGGATCTTATCAATGGGAACAAAAATTCAATTTTATCTGTCACAACCAAAGCTCATGAAATAGAACGTCAATAGGTTTCACATAATGAAATCATAATATATATTTTGGTTGAACAAAAAAGACAAATTCAGGACTTAGAGGAGGAATGTGCAAGTTTGAAAGCCGTGGTTATAACACTCAACAAAGGTTCATCTTCCCTGGCTTCAAACTTGAACATTTCAGTGGGCTCCTTTGACATGACAATACCATCTAGAGGTATCGTCTCCTCTGCTTTGATAGACAGTACCAGGTTGATGGCCACATCCTTCACGGATACTTTTTCTTTCTTCAATAATGGCTGTTTGCCGAACTAAATTCATAATAGATGAAATCTCTGAAGTAGAATTGCTGATAAAATGCCAAACATTTATCTACAATACCTAATTATCTATTATGGATTGCAATAAAACTAAGCTCACCTTGTCACTCGATCTGCTTTTGATCCATTCAGCCAATGTAAATAGGAAGACAATCGTACCTCCTTCCAAATAATCCCCCAACCCAATAGTTCCTGCAACTGTTTCAAACCCACTAAACCTAATTAAATATATTATATACACCTATTATAAAATCATTCATGCAAAGGCAAAAGATTCCAATCTGAACTAATTTCCTATAGGTTTTACATCAATTACATGCAATAATCATGAGCACATTTATGTCCAACATGAAATTGCGGATTGCCACAAAACTCTTTAGCAATATAGGTAGAATACCTACAACTATGGAACCTAAATCCACCCAGCGGAGAGGATGGTACAGATACTGGAACAAATATATAACAAGGCAAAACCCCAAAGCTAAAGTGCAAGGACTCTGCCATTTTCAACTGACCAACCACATGAAGACTTACATCTAACCTTGCTTGATTTAGTGCCTTAACTGTACAAAACAATAAAATCATTCATCTTAAAATTCCAAACAAACATCATATCTTAAAATTTTAGATATCACAGGCTATCTCTGGGTAATTTGATCAGAAATAATGGGGGATTGTACCACATTAAGGGATTTTAATTCATCTAGGGAAAAACTGATTATGGATTTGATCAGATGCGGGTATCAAAATAGTACTGATTATGGATTTGGTGAAAGTTGATAACTAACATAGCATCCTATTAATGATATGCTAATCCTTTGTTTAAAAATCCAATCTTATGAAATTTCAATACCTATCTCTAATGGCAGAATAAGGATCGGATTATGCAACACAATCATTGTTCTTGAAGGAACATTAACTGAAACGTGCTCCACACCAACCAGAGGCTGAAGAACCCTCTCAATTAGAGGCACCTCCGATGGACAACAGATGCCCAAGACGTTCAGAGTTGTTTTACACAACTCAAGGTTATCAGCTGAGATCTCAATCACTTGTTTTACATCTTTCGTCTCCATGTCTAAGAGAAGTTATTATAGGGCGAGAAAACTGAGACAAACAAAATCATAAATAAGGTGTTGTTAATGAACAAACAAATTTATAAGCTTATTCCAAACGTGTGAAATTGAAAATTCTATTCCCATATTGTTACAAAGATCTAGTTGTAAATATAATGTATATTCTTATTCTAACATACACCTCACAATCCACATGTTGTTCTACCAGCACTGACATATATCTGAATTTTTAGCAATTTTATTCTCAACTATGATAGACATTAGCACATTATGCTTACCACATCATTAGCACTGGGAAAATTTAATATTCTACCCAACACATGTGCTCTTTTACTAGGGAACAGAAGAAATTAAGATAAACTGCAATTGCAAATACCAAAAACATGCCATTTTATGTGGAATGTACAATCACTTTACTTGATCCATTATTTAGGCATACTTTACACAAAATGCATGCCCTCCCTCACATGCCCTCCACTTTCTTTTCAACAGTGACATGCTAAAATTGTGGAAAGAACAAAGAACATTTTTTTTTCTTTGCATAGGCTCATCTTCAATCAAATTACTGTGTTGATTTTAACATAGATTCTTTAGCTATAATTATAATACTTCCAAATTCCAAATTCTGCAATTTCATGAATTTCAAAATTGATTCATGACTTTTGAATAGATACAGATTATAAAAACGATAAGTTGAATTAAAACAAAAATTCACCGAACTCTTTAAGACAACAACCTGTGCAAGTTGAATAGTAAGGAAACTCCACAAGAAAATTCACAAGTTTCCATTTGAAAGCCTGGTCCTAGCAAATTTGATTTATGCTTAATCATTGGGTTGGGGGCAATCAAAATCCTTGAGACATCACATATAAGCAAATATCATGAAGATAATGCAAAGTTTCCATAAAATGTCAAGAAAATAGATCATTTTCCTGCATCTCATGACTAGGTATCGATGAAGTATAGAATGCTCTAATGAATGCAATATATTCAATAGCAAAGCAGCAGTCTAACTTCAATATAATAGCAGGAAAGTGCACCTTACTTGTAACAATGTTGCATTTAAGTCATCTAGGTTAGAGGCTACAAGTTTGAGAAACATTAGTCTAATGAAGGAGCAAATGTATTTAACGACGTTTTTAACCACAGCTTCCTATGGAAGCCTAATTGCATGCATCCTTTATTAAACCTGGCACGGGCATAAGCAATCAAATGCAACCAAAAAAGGAAGACCTTAATAGATGCAACACAAATCCATCAATATAAAACTTGGTCACAAGCAGTCCAATGCAACCAAATGGAACACCTTTACAGAAGCACAACTTTCCTTTATCAACTCTAACTAAATTCATCTAACTAGAACTTTGTATGGAACGCATTCCTGTATGGATTCCAGAAAGTCCCTTTTGAAATTGATATATATTGACCCAATGATCTTAGATAGGATGTTGATATCATTTTGTAGTTTCACCTTTAAGCCCAAGTCATCAATATTTAAGTGCATGACTTTAACAAAATTTTAGTTTGTACAACTCCAAGATCAGCACAATCCTTGAAAGAAAGTAACTCTGCAAAACACCATAAAAGTTGTCTAGAAATACAAACAATTAAACATGGCATGAAATAGATTAATCAATGTTAACAAGTAAAGTTGAACACTTATGGAATCAAGGACCTTATAGAATGCTTGCAACCACAACTTCTTGTGAAAGCATAACTTGTGTGTGAATAATGTATAAAGTAAACCACCCAAGGACACGAACATTCAAACGCAATCAAAATTTGACTTTTTAAAGAGTTTCATTATATTTGGTTGTTAATTCTGACTTAATAAACCAAGATTGAACTACTCATCAAATGAGTCCTTATATCAATTCTACTAAATGCAGTTAAGGGGACTTATGAACAAATTCCTTTGCGAATCTCTACCATTCTCGACTATAAATTCACAGGCATTAGCCCACTGATCTTCAAAATAATTCATCACATCAAAGAAAGTTTCAGCTGAACACTATTTCAAGGTGAGTACTTTTTTTAACAAAGGTTATGTTTACAAACAACAGTTAAATATTGCCTCAAAACACTAAGTAAATATAAGCAGAGGACAGTGAACATACCATCCCCAATTACCCCATGGCTCAAACCGAAGAAAATGAAAGAGACTATAAACATCCTCCAGTTTTTTCTACACCAACAATAAAGTATAAGCTGTAATCATACTGCACAAATTCCTATTGTCATTTAGATAGAACACATATGTCACATACATGGATGGGAGTTCCAGTTAGGCACCAATGGCAATCATCAATGACAACAAATACAGCTTGAGACAGTTGGCTTTTAGATGACTTTATGTTGTGTGCTTCATCAAGAACCACCCTAAACCAATGTATTGCATGAAGCACACTTTCTTCATGGGGATTCTACAAAATCAAACAAAAAAGAAGGTTAATCTCAACACACATGAAAATGGGAAACACTGGCTACATAAAATGATAGGCCAGAAATTCTATAGTTGCCTCAATGTATTTGGGATTTAATCCATTTCCCAACCTCAACATGGAATGATGATGACAACACCCCATATGTGGTTAAGACAACATCATGCCCCAAAAGAGCCTTCACATCCCTCAACCTGTTTTTCCCATAATGAACATAAATTGATACAGTTCCACATTGTGCATGATCCTCAATTTCTGCCTGCACATGAACAAGAAAATGCATGAAAACTTCTTAATTGATCTGCAAAGGCAAGCCCTTGTGATCAATGGTGCACCGAGACTCTGACCATTTAAGCCATACCTAGAATAGAGGTCTGATTATTAACAATTATAAAATAAGACTTTCAACATTATTCATATTTATTATTCTATATAACTCATTTTGCATATTAACTCCATCCATTATTGAGTTATAACCTTATTCTAGATATACGAACAATAGTATAACAAGTTCAATTGAGTAAAATAAGTTGCCCAAGCTTTTCCCGTTTAACTTATTCATAATTCTTGGATTAACCATAAGTAAGTTACATTTACAACTTACCAATAATCAATCTATCAGCCTGTAAGTAAATAATCCAGAAATGAGTGATCAAGGGCTTGAAAATTACAGAAAGAGAGATTGTTGGGTTTTAAAAATTATGAGAAGTAAATGATCTGCAAATAAGTGACAAGGATCTTGAAAACCACAGAAAGAGAGATTGTTGGGGTTTGAAAATCGCAGAAATAGAGAGATTGTTGGGATCTTCAAATCTGAGCAAATAGAGAGATTCTTAACCTTCTAGGAAAGGTTTTATTTTTGCATTATAACATTCTAGTTAAGAAATGCACATACACTAAAACAATTATTTATGAAATGTGGCAATAATAAGAAAGCAATAAGCATCCAATAATGTAGGACTCTACTAATCAATATATGCTTTCAAGAGTATAATGCCAATATGTTGTAAATATTTCCAAGCATATTACATGTAATGAACCGAGAATGTCCCAAAGACTCTGAAGCTAACAAATATTAATTTTGAGCTTGAATAAAAGAGCTCATTTGGAGCTGGTTCAGGCACTCACCTGTTTTCTCATTTTCTCACTTTGAAGGCTTGGAAGCATCGCTTTTAGCTTCAATAGACAGTTAGCATATATCGGGCTCATCCGTCCCTGCCGATCGAATTCTGAAAAGATAGAAACAAAGTAAGAGAAGACGCAATCAAATATGAAATGAACATATAGAAATATAGATAGAAATATAGGTGTGCCAGAAAAGTACTCTACTGGGATTGGGATCAAATGAAATACAAAACCAAAGATGCAGAAGTTGCAAGAGCTTAAATTAATGGCAGAGCAAACAAGGCAGCAGCTAGGAATGCAAAAGGCCTCTTACATCAACAGGAGGAATTTGCTGAAAACAGTTCACTGGTAAACAAAAGAGCCATGAGAATGACGTTTAAGACTGAAAACCAAATGATAAACAGTGGTGAGGAGTTAAGCTTACCTGAGCCTTTGGATAAGTTTGGGCGAACCTAGTTCATCGAGGTAACAAATGTTCTTACACATAGCAGGGTCTTCCACACTTAGCATTCCAGGAGGCACACAGTTGTAAAAAGGTTTAAATGCAAAGTTGCAGACCTGTCAACCTATAAACCTTGATGCATGTCAACCAGATACGTATGTCATTATCCTCAATTATCAGGCTATCCACTATAAACAAAATATTTAGATGTTAACATTTGCAAGTTCAAAGTCGTTCTATTTTCATTTTATTTTCATTTTCACTTAATCCTTGCCAATGATGAAAATTGTCTTTTCGAGCACTTTCCACTAATCAGACTTACACACTTATTAAAATATTTTATTAAATAAATACAAATAAATACATAAATTATTTCAACATTGGATAAACTATAGGAAAGTTTTAAAAATAGTTTTTTACACAACAAATTAATACTAAAAAGCGGAACATATAGTCTCTGCCTACGGTAGGGACTAAAAATTTGACTAAACATTTTATTATCGTGCTTTGCATCTAAGATGACAATCATAATTTATAATTGTGATAATTTATTTTTAAATTCTTAAATAGATTCGTATAAGAAAAAATCTCAACCACTTCAAAGAGTTACGATTATCTAAGATATCTCGTTTAAGAAAAAAAATAAAAGATTTACATTTTATTGGTGTCATAGTGATTATAGTTATCAAAATACTTTTACATTTAGTTTAACATTATTGCAAATATCAAAAAGAAGCTATCGATATTTATAATTATTTAAATTTATTGCAAATATGAAAAAAGAAGCCATCGATACTAATAATTAAAAGGAAAATTCAAAACAAATACTCCTAATATAATGGTTATATTATTGGTGTATAGCTTTCATATTGCATAGAACTACGAATATAAGATCATTCTTCTATGATCATTAGAATTTAACGTTTAAATAATTTAAATTTAAATTTTTGTTTAATTTAAAGTTTATTTTATTGTAATAAGTTTTTGGAATTGTTTCTTTTTTAATATGGAAGAATTATATATATATATATGAATAGTTATTTTTTATTTCTATTTGAAAATTTGAAAAATGATAAATGATTTATTTAAAATATTAGACATTATTCCACTTGAGAATCAACCTTTTCAAAGTCGATTAAAGTCAACTATGGATTAAAGTCAAGCATAGTCAAACATGGTTAACTATGGATTGAAATCAACTATGGTTAAAAAAAACTATGATTAAAGTAAACTATGGATTAAAGTCAACTGTGGATTAAAGTTAACTGTGGATTAAAGTCAACTATAGTTAACATTCAACTATGATTAAAGTCATCATGGATTAAAATTGACATGGATTAAAGTCATCCATGGATTAAATTTACCATCGATTTCAATCAACATGGATTAAAGTAAACTATGGATTAAAGTAAACTATGGATTAAAGTCAACATGGTTCAACTATGGGTTAACTATGGATTAAAGTCAAGTATGTATTAGCTATGGATTAAAGTTAATTATGGATTAGAGTATGGTTAAAGTCAACATTTATTAAAGTCAACTATGGATTAAAGTCAACATTTATTAAAGTCAACTATGGATTAAATTCAACCTGGATTTAAGTTAACTATAGATTAAAGTCAACATGGTTCTACTATGGATTGTAGGACACTATGGATTAAATTCGACATGGATTAAAGTTAGCGTGGACTGAAGGAAGCATGGACTAAAGTCAACATGGATTAAAGTCAACTATGGGTGAAATTCGACATGGTTGGATTGAATTCAACCATGGTTTGAAGTCAACCATGGAATCGAGTCAACCTTCGATTGAGGTCAAACTTGAATCCAAGTCAACCTTGGATTATGTCAACATTGGTTTCAAGTCAAACATGGATTGAGACAACCATGGATTGAAGTCAACCTTGAATTGAGGTCAACCTTGGATTGAAGTCAACCTTGCTTAAAATTCAACAATGGATTGAATTACATAAGCTTGGGTTGAAGCCAAATTTGGATTGAAGTGAACTATGTTGCACTAAAATCAAGCATGATGCACTAAAGTTAGCCATAGAAAACCATTATGAGTTATTTAGGTCAACCATGCCTAACCAATGGTCAACCATGGTTTAATATAGTTAAACTTATATTAAATTCAATAATGCCTAAACAATGGTCAATCATTATTCAAAGTTAACATTGGTTTAAACTCAACTATAGATCAAAGTCAACCATGCCCAAACAAGGGTCAAACATAGTTTAAGCATGGCTAACCAAGTCATCCATGGTGAGCTAAATTTAACCTTAGCTAACCAAAGTCAACCATGGTTAACACAATTACACCATAAGAAACCATGGATATGGTCATCAATTGTTAAACATAGTCAACCATAGTTATTGAGAGTCAACTATAGTCAACCATAATGCAACCATAGTCAACCAAAGTCAACCGTGAAGCAACCATGGATTGAATTCAACCTTGGATTAAAGTCACCTATGGATTGAAGTTAACATCTAATTGATTTCACCCTTGGAATGAGGTCAATCTTAGGTTGAAGTCACCCGAGATGTAACCACAGTTAACCAAATTCAACCTTGATGCAACCATGGATTGAATTTAACCTTAGATTGAAATCAAACTTGGAATGAAGTCACCCATGGGTTGAAATCAACCATGGATTAAAGTCTCCCTTAGATTAGAGTTAACCTTGGAGTGAAGTCACCCTTAGATTGTAGTCAACCTTGGATTGTAGTCAACCTTGGATTAAATTCAACCTTACTTAAAAGTCAACTACAAATTGTAGTCAACCTTCCATTGAGGCCAAATATGGATTGAATTCAACCAGGAATTGAAGTCAACCATGGATTGAAGTCAACCTTAGATTGAATTCAACCTTGGACTTAATCCAACTATGGATTAAAGTCAACATGGACTAAATTTAGCATGGATTAAAGTCAACTATGGACGAAATTCAACATGGTTGGTTTGAATTTAACCTTTGATTGAATTCAACCATGGATTGAAATCAACCATGGATTGAAGTTAACTTTGAATTGAATTCAAGCTTGGATTATTTTAACATTGTATTGAAGTCAACCATGGATTGAAGTCAACCTTGGATTGAGGATAACCTTGGATTGAAGTCAACCTTGGCTAAAATCCAACTATGGATTGAACCTTAAGTTGAAGGCAACTATGTTGAACTAAAGTCATGCATGATGCAATAAATTCAACCATAGACAACCATGATGCATTAAACTCAACCATGCCTAACCAATGTTCAACCATGGTTTAATATAGCTAAACTTTGTTTAAAGTAAAAAATGCCTAAATAATGGTCAACCATTGTTCAAATCCAACAGTGGTTTAAACTCAACTAATTATCAAATTCAAACATGCCCAAACAAGGGTCAAGCATAATTTAACCATGGTTAATCAAGTCAACCATGGTAAGCTAAATATAACCATAGTTAACCAAATTCAACCATGGTTAACCAAAGATAACCATAGGAAACCATGGGATATCGCCATCAATTGTTAACAATAGTCAACCATGATTGACAAGAGTCAACCATAGTTAACCAAAGTTAGCCATGAAGCAACCATGGATTGAAGTTAACGTTGGATTGAATTCAACCTTGAAGTCAACATTGGATTGAAGTCAACCTTGAAGTCAACCTTGGATTAAAGTCACAAATGGATTGAAGTCAACCTTCAATTGAAGTCACCCTTGGGTTGAAGTCAAACTTGGGTTCAAGTCACCCAGGATGCAACCATAGTTAACCAAATTCATCCATGAAGCAACCATAGATTAAAGTCAACCTTGGATTAAAGTCACCCATGGGTTGAAGTCAACCTTGGATTGAAGTCTCCCTTGGATTGGATGTTGAATATTGGCATTGGTGTCCACAAGAAGGAAGAAATTCCTGCAGAAGAAGAGGAAGTGATTTCGAGATTAATTAATTAAATATAATTATCAAAGCAAACAAATATCTATTATTTATTAAACTGAAATGTAATTTTTTAGTGAAAGGATACGATGTTGAAAATGTATGATGCTTGAAGAGGCACGTTCCTATGGATGAATGAGGTATTTAAATGAAGTTTTGAATTAGAAGAAAGATGTCTCTAAAATGCAGAACACAACATCATAAAGAAAGGGAGAGACCCACAACATAAAGAAAGGGAGAGACTAGCAGCATGAAGCATTTCTAGAATTGATGAATCAAGTAGAAAATCAAGAAGTTATAAATATCAGGGAAGCTGGGTGGTGTTAGTGGAAGGTCGAAGCCTGTCAAGGAGGTTGTAGCCTACTTCTAGTAGCATCTAGAAAACAAGGGTGTTTCAGCATCCTTATCTATTGGTGTAGATAGAAAACTTGGATGTTGAAGCATCCTTTCTGTTGCAACAGAAAAATATTTTTTTAGAAATAATTTTATTAATAAGTTTGTTTTTTGGTTTTCTCTTTGAGGTTTCCACGATAAAATTCTATGTCCTTGATTGTTTGATTCATAGTATACATTGTTTAAATACTATTTTTTTTAATTAAAGGAAAAAGAAGGAAATACTGATTTGCCCCCCCCTCTCAGTATTGTTGGATAAACCAACAATTGGTATCAGAGCAGGATCCTTCACTACAGTTTAATCACTGGAAGGAATATCCTATTAAAACACTATGGATCAACAAGAAGGTTTAGCTGCTAACAGACCTCCATTATTCACAGGAGAAAATTATGCATATTGGAGTGTAGGAATGAGATGCCATCTCATGTCTCTTGGATGCAAAGTTTGGAATGCTGTTGAAAAGGGTTATAACATACTATCCATTCCACCGATAGATAAAGATGAACAAGATAAATATGAAGCCAATGCAAAAGCATTGAATGCAATTTTGAATGGACTGTAAAATTTAGTGTTTGTCAAAGTCATGCAATGTAAGACAGCCAAAGATGCTTGGGAAAAATTAAAAAATGTGTATGAAGGAGATACCAAAGTCAAAAAATCCAAACTCTAAACATACAAATGAAAATTCGAAAGTTTAAAAATGAAAGAAGAGGAAAACATTGCAGATCACCTTTTAAGAGTAGATGAAATTGTTAATGCAATTAGAGGCTTGGGAGGATAAATACAATAGAAAGAAGTTGTTGAAAAGGTACTAAGAAAACTACTAATGAGGTATGACTCCAAAGTGTCTACTGTAGAATATCGAGATGATATTGACTTTATAACAATGGATGATTTACATGGAATCTTCACTGCCTATGAGATGAGAACATAACAAAATAAACCATCAAGAAAAGAGGCAACATTCAAAGCCACAAAAGAGACAAAGAAATCTGAAACATTACCCAAAAACCACTCTGAGAACTCAGATGATGAAGAAGCTCTTTTCATCAGGAAACTTGAGAAAGGTACTCGTAAGTACGAAGGAAAGCTACCCTTGAAATGCTTTAACTTTGGAAGAATTGGGAATTTTGCATCAAAATGTCCCTATCCCAAACAAGATGATAGTGATGATAGAGAAACCTCTAAGAAATTCAGGAAGAACACTGCAGCAAACAAAAAGAAGTTTAATGGGAAGAAGAAGATATTTTACACTATGGAAGATAGTGACAATGAAGAAGAAGAAGACGAGGAAATAGAAACTCTATTCATGGGAATAGAAACTCAAGCTCCAGATGATAAATCAGATATGGAAGTGTTGATGTATATGTAACTTCGGAATGTATTTCATCTATGTATTTCATATATATTTATTGTACCCTTATAAGAGATGTGTTATTCCTCTATAAGGAAGTGTCATCATTGGATTGACAAGTGTCGCAAGTGTGTGTACTTGCCGATGGGTTATTAGACCACCATGTGTGGGGTCGGCCCTAAAATATATATTATATTGTGGATGTATCTAGATAGACAAGTCGGCCCCATAAGGTCACTGGGCAAACAGGTTAAGTATAAATAGAGATCGGGAGATCTCTATTTGGATCATTCGGAAAGACACACTTCTCTCACTCAGAAAGTGGCGCACTAGTGAGGAGGAGGATCATCTACTCTAGGAGACTATCTCAAGTGTATTTTGGTTGTACTTTGGTTGAGCCATTGCTCTCTCTATCTCTGAGGAAGTTGTGGGATTTTTCACCTTAGGGTTTTCCCCACGGAAACTTTGTGTCTCTTGTCTCTCATGCTTTTGATTCTTGTGATTCTTGTCATGCTTATTGTGATTGTTATGCATTGATATAATGTATATATTATTCTCTCAGTAAAGATCCAAGAGTATTGTGAATTAATGCTCAAAATTTAAGATGGTATCAGAGAAGTATTTGGGTTTCTCTCTACAGTTTTTGGAAAAGAAGTATAGTAGATTGACTCTAATCATCAAGGAGAATCGATCTGTCCAATCAGAATTCAATTCTGAGCATTTTCAGATTTGGCCCTAAAATTTAGGGTTTCCACAAAAATAGGAATTTCTGAAATCTGAAGACATAGCTGGAAGATCCTTGCAAAAATAGAAGTTTAGAGATTTGGATAGAGATTTTTGGCTGGGTAGATCTCCGGGAAACTCAAACCCTAATTCAGGGCTCTCCCAGTGAACTCGAGAGGACAAAAAGGCAAATCTGAAGGGTAAATATTTGTTGATCTCAAATTCTGAATACACCAGGATGATTAGCTCATCAAAGCACATCTTTCTATCATTTCAAAAAGTTGAAATTCACATTTTGAATTTTTAGGGTTTTTCAGCAAACCCAAATCCGGGACCAGATCCAGTTTTTAGCATTTCAAGTGGTAAGACCTAAATATTTTCTATTTCCATTTGAAGTACTCTTTAAGATGTCTCACCACACCAAGCTTGAGGATAATCTTGAAGGGGATGATAACGTTCGAGCTTGGAAGTATAGGATTGGGTTAATCCTGGAAGAAAATGAGTTGGACTCATATATAAAAGAAGACATCCCTATCCCAGAGGATGAAGAGGCTAAGGTTTTGCATAAGAAGAAATTGGTCAAGGCAAAGAGAATCATTGTTGATTCTATCAAAGACCATGTCATACCCCCTGTGTCTTCTCTAAAGACACCCAAGGCTATGTTTGACTCTTTGACCAAGCTATTTGAAGAAAAGAACATAAATCGGAAGATGACCCTGCGGAATCAATTGAAAGGAGTCAAGATGTCGAATGGAGAAACCATTCAATCCTATTTCTCCAAGGTCTCTCAGATCAAGGAACAACTTGAAGCTGTAGATGAAATAGTATAGAATGGTGAAATTGTTATGACTACTTTGAATGGCCTACCTAGGTCATGGGACTCTTTTATCCAGGGGATCTATGCCAGAAAGAAGTTAATCTCCTTCAGCAGATTATGGGAGGAATGTTCTCAAGAAGAAGCAAGGCTTGTGGCAAGAGAAGAGAAGATGGGAAATGAAGATCAAGCTCTCAAAGTTCACACTAAGAAGGGCAAGTTCAAGAGGGATCCATCCCATCACAAGAAGAAATCTTCTCATCATTTTCACAAAGACAAGAAAGGTCTAAGGTGTTTCACTTGCAATGAGAAGGGTCACTTTGCTTCAAAATGTCCCAAGAACAAAAGGGACAACCACAACAACAACAACTCCAGCAAGAAGAAGAAGGGTAACAAAAGAAGGTACCATGCTCACGTTTCCGAAGATGATGAACCTCCAAAGAAGAAGGCTAGGGCAGAAAGTGATGATAGTAACGATGACTCATCAAGTGAAGAAGAGTATGTTCTAATCTCTGCTCTCACAGGTACTATCTCCCATGGTTGTAATGATTGGTTAATTGACAGTGGGGCTTCCAAACACATGATTGGGTTTAAAGAATCCTTTGTAAATATGTCTAAACATGAATCACCCCATAAAGTGAAACTTGGGGATGATTATCAATATCCCATCAAAGGAAGTGGTGAATCCTCCTACAACCTAGATTTTGGAAAATCTTTGAAAATGAAAGAAGTCCTTTATGTACCTGGGCTCAAGAAGAACTTACTCTCCATCTCTGCATTGGATGCAAAAGGTATGAGGGTTTCATTTGTGGATGGCCAAGTCCTAATGTGGCCAAAGGGAAAGACCATAGATGATGCATTTGTGATTAGAGAGCAAGAGGGAGGGTTGTATAAATTAAAAGGACAACCTAAACATGCCATGGTACATGAATCCATGCAGCCAAGTGAACTTTGGCATAGAATACTTGCTCATATGCACTATAGGGCACTTCCAATTGCAAGCAAGGCTATAGAGGGTGTTTCTGAAATAAAGACCAAACATGAAGGTGTTTGCAAAGGATGTGCAAAAGGTAAGAATATTAAGAAGGATTTCCCAAGCAGTGAAAGCAAGGAAAAAGATATCCTAGAAATCATCCACTCAGATGTATGTGGTCCTATGTCATCCAATTCTCTAAGTGGGTATGTTTACTATGTCTCATTTATTGATGACTTCTCCAGGAAAACTTGGTTATACTTCTTGAAAAAAAAAGATGAGGTGTTTGATAAGTTCAGGGAATTCAAAACCTTGATGGATAATCAAACTGACAAAAAGATCAAAACATTCAGATCCGACAATGGTGGAGAATTCACCTCAAGTGACTTCAAGAAGCTTTGCAGTGATTCAGGGATTAAGAGGGAGTTGAATGCTCCTTATAATCCTCAATAGAATGGAGTTGCAGAAAGGAAGAATAGAACAATCATGGAAGCAGCAAGGGCAATGCTGCATGACCAGAATCTACCTATGCATCTATGGGCAGAAGTAGCTAGAACAGTTGTATATATGTAGAACAGAACACCCCACAAGATATTGGACAACAAGACACCAGAAGAAGTCTTTTTTGGAAAGAAACCTGAAGTCAGCCATCTCAGAATATTTGGTTGTCCAGTATACACTCATGTCCCAAAGGAAAAGAGGACCAAACTAGATCCTTCAAGAAAGAAGGGTATCTTTGTGGGTTAAAGTGAAATCTTGAAGGCTTACAAAATATACTTTCCAGGGTTCAAGAAGATTGATGTCAGCAGGGATGTAACATTTGATGAAAACTCAACATTCATCAAATCAAGGAAGGCACCTATGGAATTTTATGAAGAACCTAAGGAAACTAGATTTCAAGACACTACCATGACTGAAGCAATTCCAGAAGTTGTTTGTGAGTTTGAAGATCCTCAAGAACCTGTAGATCCACCCCATGAGGATAACTCTCACAAGAGGAAACCTGCATGGGCTAGAGAGCTCATTCAAGATGCAGAAAGATTTGGCATTCCAAAAGAAGAACACAGAGAAAGGAAAAGAACCAGATCACATACCAGCTATGTTGCTTTACTCTGTGACATTATGAACAAAGAACCTTCCAATTATGAAGAAGTAGCGGAAAAGAAAGAATGGAAGGATTCTATGGTTGAGAAATACCATCAATAATGAAAAATGATGTTTGGGATGTTGTCCCAAGACCTAAAGAGAAGTCTGTTGTGACTTCCAAATGGATCTACAAAATCAAGCATGCTGCAGATGGCAGTGTAGAGAAATACAAAGCAAGATTCGTATCTCATGGCTTCTCTCAAAAAGAGGGAATAGATTATGAAGAAACTTTTGCACCTATAGCCAGGTATACTTCCATCAGAATAGTACTTGCCCTGGCTGCAACAATGAAATGGAAAATACACCAGATGGATGTCAAGACTGCTTTCTTGAATGGTGTAGTTGAAGAGGAAGTATATGTGGAGCAGCCACTTGGCTTTGAAATACATGACAAGGAGTCATATGTGTGCAGATTGAAGAAAGCCTTTTATGGCTTGAAGCAAGCCCCTAGAACTTGGTATGGTAGGATGGACAGTTTCCTATCTAGTTTGGGCTTTACCAAGAGTAAAGCGGATTCCAATCTTTACTACAAGGTTGAGGAAGGAAATCTTGTGATTCTACTTCTGTACGTGGATGACTTATTTGTAACAAGAGATGACAAATTGATTGCAGATACTAAGAGGAAGCTTGCTACTGAGTTCGATATGAAAGATGCATTATTTCCTAGGTATGGAGGTGTGGCAGAATTCAGGTGGGATCTTCCTTGGTCAAGGGAAGTACACAATAGATATCCTGAAGAGATTTGGGATGATGGATTGCAAGGCCATGGACACACCCATGGCATCGAATCTAAAGCTTCTATGTGATGCTTCATCTGAGCCGGTTGATGTCTCTATGTATCGTCAGATGATTGGGTCCTTAATGTACCTGACGAACATGAGACCAGATATTTGCTTTGCAGTGAACACATTGAGCTAGTTCCTGACAGATCCGAGGATTTTTCACCTGGTTGTTGTAAAGCATGTCCTGAGGTACCTGAAGGGTATAGTGGATTATGGGATCAAGTATGAAGCGAATCAAAAGTTTAACCTGCAGGGTTATGTTGATTCAGATTGGGCTGGCAGTGCTGCAGATAGGAAGAGCACATCTGGGTGTTGCTTCAGTATGGGATCAGGTGTGATCTCTTGGTTTAGCAGGAAGCAGTCCTATGTAGCACTGAGTACAGCTGAGGCAGAGTATGTTGCAGCTTGTTTAGCTAGTTGTGAGGCAGTATGGCTACGGAAGCTACTGTCTGAGTTATTTGATCTCCCGTTGGATGCTACTGGTATCTTTTGTGATAACCAAAGTTGTGTGAAGCTGTCCAAGAACCCAGTGTTTCATGACAGGTCGAAACACATAGAGATCAAATATCACTATATCAGGGATATAGTGCAGAGAGGAGCTGTGAAGCTCCTATATGTTGCGATGGACGAGCAGATTGCAGATGTGCTAACAAAGCCACTAGCCAGGTTAAAGTTCGAGTACTTCAGGGAGAGGCTTGGTGTTCTTCAAATCAACGACACTTCGAGGAAGAAGTGATAGACACATTTGTTGAAGCCATTCCAGGAATTTTGGAAGGAGGATCCTTCACATGGCTGTGGATGTAAGCACTGGATGATGAGCATCAGGACGATGCTCTAGTTACTGCTCTGTATATGCATCATGTTGATGCTGGATATGATTAGTTGGATCATTTATATTTGTATGTATGCATCGTGTTGATGTTGGATATGATCAGTTGGATCATTTATATGTATGTACGCATCATGTTGGATGTTGGATATGATCGGTCGGATCATTTGTATGTATTTGTATATGCATCATGTTGGATGCTTGGACCATGTATCTATATATGTATCAGGTGGATACATTGTATGATTAGGTAGATCATGTATGTGGATATGTATCATGTATTTGTATTTGTATCAGGTGGATACACTGTATGATCAGATGGATCATGTATGATGATATGTATCAGGTAGATACTTGGTATGCATCAGGTGGATGCATTGTATGATCAGGTTGATCATGATGATGAGCTTCAGGATGTTGCTCCAGATGATATTTACCAGGATGGTACAAGTGATGATGATCAGTATGATCATGGGCATCAGGATGATGCCTCGTGCGATGATGATCCATTGGATCATGAGTATCAAGTTGATACTTGGAGGTCAGAGATGATATGTGGCAGGTTGTGCAAATAGCATATAATCAGTCCTGGGAGATCTTTTCGGTCGTGCTACGACACATAAATGTTCCTGGGGCACTCTTTCCGGTACTGCAATGTAGTATGTAATCAGTCCTCAGATATCCGACAGGTTGAGATGTGTGCTCGTAATCAGTCCTGGGACGAGGTATTACTATGGAGACATGTAATCAGTCCTGGAGATTCGAGAGGTTGAGCTGTGTGCTCATAATTAGTCCTGGGATTCTCTTTAGAGATCTTGCTGGTCGTGCTGCGGCACATAAATGTTCCTAGGATACTCTTTAAAGGTTTTGTCTATCCACATGTAATCAGTCCTGGAGATCCGAGAGGTTGAGCTGTATGCTCGTAATAAGTCTTGGGATGCTCTTTAGAGATCTTGCCGGTCATGCTGCGGCACATAAATGTTCCTGGGATGCTCTTTAAAGGTATTGTGGAGGAGATGCATGTAATTAGTCCTGGGAGATCTTGCCGGTCGTGCTTAGGCACATAAATGTTCCTGGGATACTCTTTTTGGTATTGCATCCGCACATAAAATTAGTCCTGAGAGGCCACCTCTATCAGACCGTTTGCACAGATGATGAAGACCTACAGGTGGTGGGCCTACATCTAGTATGAAAAAGGATTGGCTCTGTAGAAATTCCTATGATGAGTAGAGTCAGAGATTGGTTGAGATATTAGCAGCAGTATGAGTGACGATGATGATGACGATGCATCGATGACGATGATCCCGAGAAGAAGACTTGTCTAGCAGAACTGTGTTGAGAAATACCTTCCTAGTCAAGAGGGAGTGTTGATGTATATGTAACTTTGGAATGTATTTCATTTATGTATTTCATATATATTTATTGTACCCTTATAAGAGATGTGTTATTCCTCTATAAGGAAGTGTCGTCATGTGGATTGACAAGTGTCGCAAGTGTGTGTACTTGCCGATGGGTTATTAGACCACCATGTGTGGGGTCCAACCTAAAATATATATTATATTGTGGATGTATCTAGATAGACAAGTTGGCCCCATAAGGTCACTGGGAAAACAGGTTAAGTATAAATAGAGATCGGGAGATCTCTATTTGGATCAAAATTTAACATGAAGGAGAGGTGGACCTAAAGGCCGAACTCATAAGTGCTCTTGAAGAATTGAGAAAAAGTAAAAGGAATATTAAATGTTTAAGAACACAACTAGCTAATCATGAAGAGGAAAAAGAGACAAGAGATGAGGAATCAAGTCAAATCATTGTAGATCTGAAGATCTAGCTCCAAGAGGCTAAGAAGATTGAAGAGAAATTAGAATTTCAACTCAAAGAAAGAATGTAAGAATCTGAAAGACTTAAAAAGAAACTTTATGATAAATCTATTAAAACAAAATTTGAGAAGAGCTCGAAGACTCTAAATGATGTAAAAAATAAAAGAATAGGGCCCTGGTAACTGAGACCAAAGGTCACCCCAATACAATAATAATCCAAATAAATAACAGTTCATGAACCGAGGAAATGGAGAAAACCTCATGGGAAAAACCCCCCCTCAAAATGGACTGTAACACACCAAAAGATTTAACTGCTCCAAACTCAAGTAGATATGTCTGGAGGTATCTTACTCTTGGGAGTAAATGGATCATGCTCCAAAAACATGTGCTTGAATTCTCCATCAGTGGATGCAAGCGAATGTGGAGACTTTATGAACTTGCTCTTCATACCAAAAATGGTGAGAACAAATCTGAAAATACGAGGATGATCCTGGAACTTATGATTCGAACCAAGTGAGGTAGGAATAGCTCCAATTGGATCAAATAGATCTTGAAACTTGAACTTCTTATTAGTGGAAGTTAAATCATCCCCAAGATATGGCAAATGGTTTCTTGAGATCTCTTTTGAACCAATAGGGGTGAGATCAAAACCAAAAAAATCAAAAGATGCATGAAAATTGAACTCAAGCAAATGATAGTGCTCTTCATCTTCAGTAAAACTCTAAGAAACTGTGCAAATGATATAACATAATTCTATAGGAGGCATGCAATCAAGGAGGGTGAATGCTTCACCTCCAAAATCATATTTTACCTCCAAAACATCAAGTAGATCATTATTTTGCATATCGGCAAACTCATGTGAAAGAGAGGATTCAAGAACCTTTTCGGAATCTAGAGTATGAGTTGGTTTTTCTTGCTCAGAATTCAAAATAGAAGACAATGAGAAAATGAGTGTTGAATCTACAGTTTCTTCTTCATCTTGAACAATTGTTGAGGCCAAGACATAATCGAAGAGAACACATAAGGAGATCTTACTGGGCTTGTTCTCCAAAAAGCTAGCATGATCCTCTTCTTCCTGCTTTCCAAATTCTCTATTGAGTTGGACCCATAGATCTCTTGGATTGTCAGCAGTAGTAATGAGATAGCTCATACAAATTGACATAGCGAGACACATTGTTCCAAAATCTCTGTCACAATCATTAAGCCAATCATTCTCCTCTTCAGCGGAATCAAAATCTCTTGTATTACCAATGCACATATCAAAGAGACATTGTCTCTTCAAGAATGCAATCATCTTTGGTTTCCATTCATCATAGTTGAATGGAGTAAGAAAATTTTGTGAAAAAGAAGTCTCCATCTCTGCAATAGAGAATGCAAATGGAGGAAGTAAGAACTTGCAAATCACAAACAAACAAACACTATGTTTTCAACAATAGCTGCAACTACAGAAAACTGCTGCAATGTGAACAAAGATTGCTCTCTCTTCATGTTGAGCACCTGCAAAAAAAAAAACTTGTCCTTGCCATGGCTCTGATACCATGTAAGGTTTTCCATTACACCAAAACCTACAGATGTTGATGAACATTTGAAACCAAGCACAAGGTCCTATTACCAGGAGTGGCGATTAGTCCACATTTTTATATTCCCAGAGGTGCGGCGGTTATACCATGTAGTTGTATCGATACTCCAACACCCCTCCTCCAGCGTAGCTCGAGGGAATTGAACCTAAGACCTCAGTTCTGATACCATGTAAAATTAGTCACAACATATCTATTGAACAAGTAAATCAATCACAATGATGGAAAACAAATTGGAGTAAAAATTGTGCAAGAGAGATGCATCAGTGCTCTATAACTCAGAATAGTGAGAATACAATACAATACAGTAACAATGACTGAGCAATTCGAATTAGCGAAGGAGGTCACTTGAATATACTGCATGGAATAGCTTGGCTCCAACTAGAAGTCCTCATCATCAGATTAGTGGAGTCATCAATGCAAAAGAAATGGTCAACCAGGTGTCAAAATGAGTCTAACTGAGTGTTGTAGGTGTAACTGGCACATGTAGGCACTAACTGAATGAAGGAGGCTCAGTGGAGGGCACATGAGGAGCTAACTGGAGTCAGAATAGGCAATCTAGTCTCATTGGGGGTGCAACGGAGTGATACAAGCAGTTAGAAGTCAATCTAGCCTTAAATCAAGGAAATACAACTAGCTAATGGAAGTGAACTGAGTGGTAGGTGAGAGAGGGCGCCTTTCACAAGTGGTAGGTGCATGCAGGGTGCACTAAGCACTAGGAGGAATAAAATTGAGTGCAAGGAAGCTCCCGGGTGCTAGCAGACTGGGGACAAGGTGCTGGAGGAATCAAACTAGTGACTGGGATGCATGCGGATGCATGCATGCAAAGTACATAACTGAATGATGAGATATCCTAACAATAATTACATTGGCAAGGATTATATAAGCCTTATCGTGCATTTTCAAATGAAGGGGCACATCTTTTACTTTTTTTATTAATTAGTTAACTAATTCTACTTATTAATTATTAATTATTAGGTTATGTTATGTTATATATTTTTATATAACATCTAAAACGGAGAAATATGTTTCTTTAAGGGAATAACCACCACAAGTATGATAAAAAATCCATGAATGGAAAATATATTTGATGAGATGATTTATGATGATTACAATTACATTGGAAATGATTTTATAAGCCTTATCGTGCCTTTTCAAATGAAGGGGCACATCATTTACTTTTTATTTTATTTTTATTTTTTGAAAATTTTAATAATAATATTATTATTATTATTATATTTTTGAAAAGTTGATATATATTATAATATATAGTATAATAAATATTATTATATAATAATAATAATATTACTATTTTTTTTTCTTTTTGAAATAATGGAATTTAGGGATTTAAAATGGTTTGACAGAGGGAATGGATGTAATCGAGGAGAATGGATGAATGTGAGTGGGGAATGGTTGCCAATGGAGGAATGGAACAGGGCTGTGAATGAAGAGGGGACTACAAGGTGTAAGGAAATGGTGGAGGCGAACCAGTAGAAGGCATGACCTATGAGGAGATGGAGTAGTGCTTTGGGCAAGGGCATGAGGCCGTAGGGAGCTAAGGCGTGGGGAGATGTGTGTGTAAGGGAGAGAAAAGGGGAATATGGAGAGGAATGGCGTGGGAAAGCCGGTGTGGATGCATGCAAGTGGAGTGTGTAGATTGGTGGAGTGGGGCAGTGGAGTGTTGGAAGTGTAGGTGGGGTGGAGCAACCGCAAAAGCGAGATGGATGCGAATACAGTGTGGTGTGAGGGGAAAGTATGTATGAGCAGGTGTGAAAGGAGGTCATGGAGTGCGGTTGAGGCGTGAAGGGTGTGGGAGAGCATTAGGGAGTGGTGGCAAGGGCCGCAACGGAGAGATAGAGGATGGTGGAAAGGCTAGTGCATGCTGCAAGGGTAGGGAGTGAGCGTTGTGGAAGCAGTGGGCTGCGTGGAACGTAAGAAGGAAGGAGCACAAGGTGTAGGAGGGAAGCGTTAGGCATATGGAGAGAAGAAGAAAGGCATGGGATTGCAGGAAGGGTTGTGTCAAGTAGAGAGAGTGCCAAAGAATGGAGTGTGAGGGGGGAGGGAGGTTCGTGGATGGAATTGGGCGTGGGAAAGGGAGGTGGATTAGTGTTGAGGGTGAAGAGTGAGCCAAGAGTGGATGAAGAAGAGTGGAGTGCAGGGATAATGGGCAGCGTGTGAGTGTGGGGAAATGAAGAGGGATTGTAGCGTGGAGTTGGTGTGGGAAGGGGAGTGGATATAGAGAATTGGATTTGTACAAGGTACACTCTATGTTCAAATACCAATTAACGGGAGAAACTCCTACTAATAGCCAATAACCAGAATCTTCCCAAGAAGGGACTCTGATACCATTGAAATGGAGAAATTTGTTTCTTTAAGAGAATAACCAACACAAGTATGATAAAAACCCCATGAATGGAAAATATATTTGATAATATGATTGTTGATAATTAAAATTACATTGGAAAGGATTTTATAAGCCTTATTGTGCCTTTTCAAATGAAGGGGCACATATTTTACTTTTTTTATTAATTAGTTAACTAATTCTACTTATTAATTATTAATTATTAAGTTATGTTATGTTATATATTTTTATATAAAAAGTACACTGTGAAAAAGGAGGTGAAATTTGAGGTATAGATTCCCTTATCTCTCCTACAATCCACTAATCTTTTTTTAGAGAGACAACACTATACCGTGTAGGCCAAACCACTGAACCACACTTGATGCAAGGTATCTTAGTGGCCAAACTTAGGAAATCGCCAAGGAGCAATTGTGAGTGCAATTGACTCCTGAAGTTAGCTATTTCCATTTGGAGGTGTATCCAAGTCATATTTATTGGAACATTGGCCCCATTTAGGATAGAACTAGCTCTTTGTTACCTCCACTAGTCAATTGGTGTGTGGATCCCATTGTCACCATTAGTTCTAATTTTGGGAGGCCCAGGTACATTTGAGAAGAAGTACATTAGGTATTTTTAGGGAATTTACATTTATTTTATTTTTAACTACAATTTCATTAACTCTTAATTAAAAAGAACCTACCCATGGGAACTCATGCACTAAAACTGACTTTGCACATATCACTCACTTATTGCACCATTTTGCATCTGTTGTGGTTGGAATATTTTTTCATTTGTTCAATTTTGTTTAATTCCACCATCACTCTCATTTGACACAAATCCTTCACCATTGAGTACCAAAACGACCTCCTAAGTTAGTCTCGAAGACTGCAAGGCCTTTCCCCTCTCTCTTGGGGTGTTTTTACACCTTCTCCTTATGTTTCACATGGAAGGTACTTTGGCTAGGGACACTTTGATAGGATCATCTGGATGAGGTCGATCCTTTCTAGGTGAATTTTTTCACTTTGGAGAAAGTAATGATCCCCCTACATCCTCCCCCACTGGAAGAGGAACCCCTTGGATTCTCCTCATGGAGATCCTTTGGACCCCTTTGATCCCTCCTCCAACATAGGAGGTCACTAGTTTTTTTCCACACCACCTGGGTCACCCCCTCATAGAAATCACACCCAACACACAATGGAAAGACCAAATCCACACACATTACCGTTCATGGCTAGTTTAAATCTACCGGATTTGGCCAAACTGATCAATGATCCCATAGCACATGATCCAACCTAGCCAGATATGCTAGATAAGCTTCCCTCTAAGATTCCTAAATTCGAAGGAAAGCAAGGGGATGATCCTACAAACCATGTCGTGTATTTTCACTTATGGTGTTCATCTAACAACATAGTAGATGATCCCATGAGACTTCACCTCTTCCAGTGTACCCTCACCGAAACGACGACAAAATGGTATGTAAACCTAGCGAGAGCAACCCATGCTACATTTGAAACATTGGCCAATACATTCCTCACTTACTTCCATATTATGATTCAACATGACCTTGGTCTCAATATTCTCACATAGCTTCAACAAAATACATCCACCCACATTGCAGACCACATCCATGAGTGGCACAGACGTCAGACATTGTGTAAAGTCGAAATACAACCACCATTGTTCTTGGATTGGTTTATCAAATCTGTCCAACCTGCCATAGCTAAATATGTCACCCCTTCCATGCCACAAAGAGAGGAAGAGGAAATTCTCAAAGCCCAACATTTTGATCTCATATATGCATAATATGGATACCTTTACACTATCCTCCCGATGCCCCGTAGCATTGGTCGTTGGATCCTACACCTGCAGGCTCATCACATTCGATGAATGAGATTATTGGGTAAATTTACCATTTAGGAAAGGTTCCTCCTACCACTTCAGTTCTATTTGACATGACTTTGCAATACCCATCCATGCCACTTACTTCAGTACCCCCTACACCGGTACCAAGCCCACTAGTTGGTAAGTTATAGTATGGATTGTATGGTCCTCCTTACCCAAACATTAGCCAAGAGATGACGGTTCCTACACCTCCAATGGCACAAGCCATTCCTACAACCATCTATTATGGAATGTAAACCATATTTATCCCACCCCCTGGATATAACCCTTATTACCCATTCCCATGCCCAACGAGTCAGCAACCCTCACCCCACATGGGGGTGAACTTGGTTCAACCTTATTATGTTAAATAGGATCAACAATTTGAGCAATTGAACACGGCAAACGCCCAGAATCAACATATTCAAGGGAATAAGAAAGGGAAGAACAAGCAGAACCAACAGCCGGGGTAAGGGGAAAACCCCTTCCCTAGCGAAATCAGAATAGGGATAACCAAAATACAAGGACTGACAATCCCCCCAAACAAGGGAAGAACCCCAACCTGAGGAACAATTACTGTTTCTCCATCTGCGATGATTATGGTCATTACACTCATCATTGTCCTCGTATCCCCTACTGCCAAAAGTTAGTGGAAGCCAAAAAAATAATATAGTGACGAATCCTCCTTGGGCTGCGAATCCTCCCCAACCACAAACCGCCATGTTACAACAACCATTTGCAAATAAAGGGGTAGCTACACAGCAAAAATACCTTCACCCCCTCGGAGATGGCTCTTTTCAAAATATCTACATGTTGGATATAAATATTTAGACATGAACCAAGGGTTATGATAGGCCTAAAACCCCCCAAGTGGAAGATGCTCCTATCCCCTCAGGGGGACCTCTCCAAATACCACGCCGAAGTGGAAAAAAAACCCAAGGATTCTGAAAGTTCCACTCCGGCGTACCCCTAATAACCCTCACATGAAATCCACCCACAATTACAACATTTTGGATGACTTGGCTCAATCCCCTGCAACCATGTCCACGTTGGAAGTGCTACAGTCTTGCCTGACACAGTGAAAGGAATTACTCAATGCACTCGGCATCGTCGATCCTTCTAATTCGCGCATCATGACCTTTTACCTTGACAAAGGAGAACCACAACTACCATCATTAGTCACATTACAGGTTCCAATCACCATAAAGAATGTCATGATTCATCATTGTATCATAGACGAAGGCACATCCACTTGTGTTATGTCTACAAAAGTATGGAAACGTTTAGGTTCACCGAAGCTGGTCCCCTAATCTATCGCTCTCCGCGCATATGATGGGAGACCATCCCAACAAGGATTGTACAAAAATGTCTCCATAGAGCTGGGGGGAAAGATGGTTATGATAGACATCGAAGTGGTTGACGCAGAACTCGAATACAACATCCTCTTGGGGCGTAGTTACATGTATGCCATGAAGGCAGTCTCCTCCTTGTTCTTCCATATCATGATGTTTCCATTAAATGGGAAGGTAGTTAACCTGGACTAGCTTAACTACTATGACCCCATCGCCACAAGCAATCCAAACAATTTCCTACTGATTGTACTCGGTGATGATAAACCATATGTTGACATTGATCTCGACATGTACAAGTACTCCAATTTGATAGGAGTATATTTAGGACACCACCAAGGATCCCTACATCGACTTATGGCATGATGTGCACAATTTTCACCACTGAAAATGGAGTGATCGCCTCCACCTCAACCCCATCATCAGCACCACTGCTGAGCCATTGCATTGAACAAATGTTGAGTCCATCAGTCCCACAAATATTCCAAATCCCATTCGTGTACCCTCCAACCGGCGTACAAGGGATGCCGGTTATGTCTTATTTAACTCTACCTTGGATTACTTTGGGTATCCTAGTATGGTACCTTACACCACCCTACCCCGAAATGGATTCCAAACTAGTCACTCATTATGATTTTGTCCCTGTTTTGGTTGCTTCGCCTACATGGCCAGTAATTCCCTCTTCTGCGACATCCCAACCTATGACATTTGACACTAAACCACAACCAGTTGTCACAAAGACCACCAATGGGGTTTCTAAGGAACCGAATTTGAAAGGTCCCCTCTTACCAAACCCAACATCCGATGAATCGAAATTAGCTAATATAAAATAGGGGGCATTAACCAACATAGGTTGAAATCCCCAATTATGATCAATACCCCACTTAAAGGGTCATGCTGCCGTGTTCTCTTTGCGGGAAGCAAGGCCATGAAACCAAGTTATGCCCCACTTTGTTAGAGCTACAAAATTTGTTTAACATCCACGTTAGCATCACACATACTCCACCAATGGTAAGGGGGGCACATCTCCCTTGCCCACATGTAAGTCCAAGACAATGCATACAAATCACACATGTGCCATATGTTCTTAGTATGGGAACTATACACACCATTACCACAATCTCCACAGCTTCAAGAGTCCTTGGAAACCATTCGTCTTACTCAAGTGATGATTGAGGAACCTCTCCCATCAATACATGAATCAACATGTATTAATGTGGTCACCGCATTAGCGACACCATCAATAGCACCTCCCACGGAAGTTTCTCTGGTGGAAACTCCTAGGGTGGAGCCTATAACGCCGCAAGATCTACATCTTATTCGACAACACCACATGATGAATTCTCTTCTTGTGGGAATTCCACACACATGCTTCTGCCTAGTGCCATCACTTGCATTATGGAGAAAATCAACACATAGGAAGTACAAGAACACTTCCATCCACGCGTATCATGACCCTGCCAATCTTGCAGCGATACCACCCACTTCTCATTTCAATGCCTCATTTTGCACATCAAACAAGAAACTCGCGTCAAACTAATGAGATTGCAAGGTCAACTACAACCCATCCATGTAACCCCACCAAGGTCACAAACTAAAGAGGTAACAACCACCTTACCGGATACCATCAATGTTGAATATCCTTTATTCGGTGTCCTCACTTGCAGTGATTCCTTGTCTTCCGATGAATATGCAGGCCACTTACAAGCCTTCCCCAATAATTAAAATCATTAGGGGGTTCATCCCCACAACACAAACAAGACATCCAACATCAACTGTTGATATTCTTATTTGTGTCAAAATTTACTTTCTTTTATCTAATACCTTACTTTTTAATTAGAAATTATGTTCATCCTTTTGTTATGCATATGACCTCCAATTCGGACATCTACATACGATACGCAGATGGTGCAAGTTGATGGTCCAAGAACCTAGAATTCACTGCTTGGGCTATATATTCCCCCTCCCATACACTCTACCACACTGGCGGAATCTGCTTAGGGGCACTTACAAATAACCAAGCAGAATACAATGCCGTAATAGGTCTCTTAAGCGATGCCCTTTATCTGGGAATTCACCATATATGAGTGCACCTTGACTCACAACTAGTCATCTCGCAGTTAAATAATGCATTTTGTTTCCTCAATCCACTCCTCTTCAAAAAATTTATGCACGTGCACCTTTTCATTCAACAGTTTGAAACCATCACTTTCACACATATGCCAAGAAACGCCAATGCATTCACTGACTCCATCGCCAATGAGGTGTTGAATTGGCCCCGGCTACATAACTCCACTTCATAGTCCTGCATATCAAACATACATAAATACATCTATGTGTCATACCTA
The DNA here is from genome assembly GCA_027924585.1 of Larix kaempferi. Lineage (NCBI taxonomy): Eukaryota > Viridiplantae > Streptophyta > Pinopsida > Pinales > Pinaceae > Larix > Larix kaempferi. Next base: position 241,840 of record BSBM01001547.1, read on the forward strand.
TGGCTACACATACATGTATATCATCATCATAATTCCTAAGTCAATAAACCATGCCCAAACATATATGCTAGTATCCACTACAACATGATGCATCAACATATAGGAAACATAAACCATACATACATACATCACATGTAGAAAGAGACGCATAATCATGTGCCACAAAAATGGTATATATATATATATATATCACCAAAAATGTGTGTCATGTACAAAAAATTCCCCTCATAGGGAATATACCAAAATACCCTTATGGGGGATACATAAACTATAAATCACCTCCCATAGGCTCATCAAAATAGTATACAAAATGGGGCTCACTGCGCCTGTCAGCGGCACGCCTAGATATTTTTGGGGAATTTTCTTAAAATATGTAATTTAATCCTGGTTAAGGGATTGGGGTCTATTTTCTAATCCAGGTAAACGGATTAGGGTATTGGATTCTACGGAATACCTCTATTGTATTGTGAGTGATTCATAATGAGTATGAGAAAATAAGAGGTGTGGCTCTAAGTTTTGTTGATTTTCCCGATTAAGGGTTTCTAGGGTAAATCTCGGTTTATTATGTGTGAATGATTTGGTGTAATCTATGTTTTGCTTAAAATAATCTGTATGCTTTGCTTCTCGACATAGGTTTAAAACTTACAATATGCTAGTATCCACTACAACATATGCATCACATCAACATATAGGAAACATAACCATACATACATACATCACATATAGAAAGAGACGCATAATCATGTTCTGCAAAAATGATATATATATATATATATATCACCAAAAATGTCTGTAATTTACAAAAAATGGCCCTCATAGGGCATATACAAAACAACCTTATGGGGGATACATAAATTATAAATTGCCTCCCACAGGCTCATCAAAATAGTATACAAAATGGGGCTCATAACCTGATACAAAATCAATCTGCCCCGCCAGCTAGTGGACCCTAGGGTCGCATAATGGATAGTGGTCATACACACTCCCCTCGTGTTGGATTTGGTCCCTGTTGTGGCCTTTGTCATGGAGGAAGGTTGCCGCCCCTGAACCTCTTATGCCACATGGAACGACATTGCCTACCAGCGCATGATAGGTCTCTAAGCCAGTCCACACTCAGCCAAAAAATTTAAATTCAGGGCCATCTCCTTATGCTCGATATTAGCAACACCCCAGTCGTCAACCCTAGCGAACATAGCACTGAGCCTCTGCTCCAAATCATCCAAAATGGATGCCATATGCTCCCCTACAACAACTCCACCAACACCTCCTTCTTCTGTGGGACCCACTACGGCAGATACACCCCCAGATGTAGCAGGCCCCCCAATAGCCTGCCCAGCTCTAACAGAAGGGGTGGCCTCTCCTAGACTGTGCTCGTCAAGGTGGCCATATAGGAGCAATATCTGCATCACAAAAAGGGAAACCATCATCAGTACCTGATAAAAATATATCGAAATGTGCAGAAATAAAAATATGTACAAATATGTATGACTATCACAAAGTACAAATCATAAACATACATGTAGCATTGAATCCTGCATGGGGGAAGGAAGCTCCAGATATCCCCTATAGTCCATACAAATCTAGGGGTACCTCTCCATCTGGCCAATGAGGCCCTCCTACACACCAAGACCTATTGAGTAAAATAATACCCTATAGGCCCACCACTAGCATGACGCATGATCCTCCCCCAATGCATCATCTAGGGCTCATGTGTTCCCCTAGGCGACACTACTACAGCTAGCCTCAGATAAGGATACCATTCGAAGAAGTACAAGCACAGTACACTCACGAAACAAAAATTTTTCCTAATCCAACCTTGATGCAGATCCGACATCTGCTAGGTCATCGACTGCAAGAGCAGAGGACCCCATGCCAACGGTCGACTAGCTAGGACTCTCTTAATGAGAAAAAACTGACCTCCCATAATCCAGTTGGGGGATGAGGACCCCAACACTCATATCATGGCTATCACCATAGCCTGAACTAGAAGAGTCCTCATATGGCTCAGCAAAATATGACCAGATTTTATAGCACTCCGGTCATTGTCGCCAAATTGATCCACCAGACTCTGGATTGTCTCTCCCCCCATCTAAGGAGGGAAGGGATCTCTCACTCCATGGTGATTCAACCCTGCCAAAAAATAAATGTCATGAGCCATAATACTCAGGTCCTCCCCACTAACTCGAAAAACCCCGCAGTCCAGGACTCACATGTGAAGAATCCTCCACAGTAGATAGTCAGATGACCTCATTAAGGGGCACTTGAAAAACTTCAAGAGCCCCACGTCTCGTAGTGTCTATGTCGCTTGCATGACCCCCGGTACCAAATCACAGAGAAAATTGTACTCCCTTTCTTGCCCCTCAACCACATCAACATGGGCCATGAGTAGTTGCAAATCACCTGCATAAGCATAATTCCCATCCATTATACATAAACATCTAAGCAATGCATAAACATAGAGCGACCTCACCAAAGTGGATCCGCGCATCATGCAACAATCACAAGGAGAGTCGTGCTTAGTGCAGATGAAACCTATTTTTGTGTGCAACACCAATGCCCGGGATTTACAATGTTCGGCTGCGATGGTAGCGTGGCTGACCGATGTTTGACCGTGCTACACCAGCATGCGGTTGAAGCATCATTGTACAACATGTAGCACGATACAGTACATTTTTACCACGCTACACCTTCGCGCTACACCATGCCCAATTTTGAGAAAATATCACGCTACATTTGCGATTTTTGGAAAATCGTGTGCTATAGCGTGGTATTTTCCAAAATCCCGCGTGGTAGCCCCAAAAGGGATGAAACAATCCCCTGGCCACCCAGGGGACCACTACCCCTATTTCTACCTGGACAAAATTAAAGAAGGTAGGGTTACAACATACATGGAACTCATGGCTCATCAAAAGGCTCTCTGAATCTCCCATAATCGATCAAAACCCACTCTAGGAGGTCATCCACGAATAGTACAAATGATTTCGAAAAGTGGGCCCCACCCCTATTTATATTCATTTGACACAAATTTCAAACTGACCCCACAGACAAACTGTGGATCTATTTCACAAATTGTTTGCAACATTGTGATCAACGCTTATAAATATTCGTTATGAATCCCACTAATCTGAATTCCCATCATTTTCGTCGGCACACTATTTTTAGATGGATACCCCTCAGGTACGCCTTGCTTTAGTTATATGATTTATGCATTGTCAATACCTTGATTATGTCCTTTACTACACTTATGTATGTGTTCCATTTGTGTAGGATCTTGACCAAGGCAAGTCTGTGACCCTTGTTTTTATAAGAACAACGTTCCATGCTTTAGCAATGGCACAGGGCACCCGACCACATGTATCATTCTGGAACTAGAATCTAGGAACTATTTACCCTTCGTTTATAATGCATCTACCAGTATTCCCCATGATAACCATAGGGCCCTAATTTCCAGTCTTGATGTGCCATCAACATCATAATTGGGAATAGGATGTTCCCTCATGGGCGTGTGCACCATTTCCATCCCAGTCATCAATTGGAACCCATGATGTCGACCCCCCTCAATCCTGAGGAGCCCGATATAACTTGAAAAGATCACCCCTTAACTTATCATTTTGTAATTGCGCATTTACTCCACCAAGTAAACACTGTTAGCTTCCTCGGCTCATGTTACGATAAAGATTCATAAATCCCACTCATACCTCCATGAGCACTTTACCCTCTGTAATATTCTTCATATGATCACCCCTATAAAGACACCTATGGGGACCCTACCCTCAGAAGAAACCAAGTCTATTCAGTTATTTCACCGCCATATACTGCATGGCATTGATTCATGGGGCACCCATCTTTGCGTCTGCAAATTAACCCTCATTTCATCTTGGAATGTGTCCCATGACCCAATCAAAACCATGGGGACTCCATCCATCATCAAATTGGTCCCCCGACGAACCCAAACCTATGGGGACCCCACTATTATTATTTATGTACAAACAAGTTCCCCCATCACCTCACATTGCGGGAACACCATATTATTTTGGCAGCAACCCATGGTCGCCTTTGATCGATGTATTTGAGTCTCAATATCCTCAGCAGTATTTGTTTTTCCGGTCACCATTACTCTTTGTTTTTCATATCCATAAAATCGCTTTCATTTTCAGTTTGTCTCCATCTGCTTCAATCTGTATCGTTCTGAAAGGAAAGTTGTTATTCCCACTCCCCATGTTTTACATCAATCAAAGGAATTTATAATCCCCACGCTTATCAGGAAGTATTTTTTCAAGTTTGTCCGTACCTCAGTTGGTTACAATAGGATATTGGTTCTCAAGGTAAGACCTTAGTTTTATCATGTGCTTCAACTCTTGTCGACGTCAAAACAGTACATTCTGAGAGTTGCAATAGTTGCAGTCGTACCTTGGGATCCCTTTCAACCAATACAAGGGATCACCTCAAACTCGGTAGGGAGATTCATTAGTGCTCCCTAACCAAGTAGTTTCCCCTATGCTCAACGTCAACACATCTATCACATTAGGGGGAAACATAATTTTGAAGGTAGTAGTGTTCACATTTACAAATCATGGTCGCAATCCATCTAGCATACCGAAGCTCTCAAGCCGCTTCACAAACCATACTGGTTCCCCACCCCTATTGGATTATCATTATCATCAACAGTACTGCTTCTTCATCACTCCACAACAGTTCCTGGGTCATTTACTGAAACATGGCTTGACTATTCCTTCATCCATGTCCCAGCAGTATAGTCGAGTGACACATTTTTGTCCTCTATTATTGTAATCACATTTACAACATTTCATGAGCATGGGTATGCCTACCTCATTTGTATAAAAACTATTCTTTACTACAGCTCCAACGATTGTCACCAACAATCTTCCCCAATGGGAGGACCCTATTGTCCACATATGATTTGTCTTACAGAACAGGAGAGTAACCCAAGAAAACATGATGCATTATTGGCTCTATAGTATCTTATGAACCTCATACATTAGGGGGCATCTGCTAAAGCCTTAATTTCGCACACATGCGACATCTTGGTGATTCTTCCATTAAGGAATCATCAACATATAGAATGCATCTTACCATAGGAATCCTCAACAAATTCAAAAGACAAAATGAGTCCAAAATGTAAAATTAGTCACAGCAGATCTAATGAACAAGTAAATCAATCACAATAGATGAAACTCAGAAAATATGGTGTAAACTGTGCAAGAACATGCATCATTTCTCAATATCCCAGTAAGGGTGAAAATACAATACAATAATGCCACAATGAGTGAGCAATTCAAATTGCCTAAGGAGGTCATTCGAATTAACTAAATGGCATAGCTTGGCTCCAACTAGGAGTCCTCATCATCAATCAGTGGTGGTCATCAATGCATAAGAACTAGTCATCCAGGTGTCAATTTGAGTCTAACTGAGTGTAACTAGTGTAATTGAAGTGTGTAGCACTGATATAGGGAAGGAGGCTCAGTGGAGGGTGCATGGGAGGCTAACTGAAGTCAGAACAAGTCATCTAGTCAATCTGGAGGTCCAACGGAGTGAAACAGTCAGTCAGGAGTAAAACTAGCCTCAAATCAAGGAGAATCGGAGCTAACTGAGTGTAAACTGAGTGGGTAGGTGAGGAAGTGCGCCCTTCTCTGGCAGTAGGTGAGATGTGGGTGCCTTCATGACTAGGAGGAATAAAACTCTGAGGATAGAAGCTCCCAGGTGCTAGAAAGAAGTGGATAAGGTACTGGAGGCATCAAACTGGTTACTGTGATGCATGCAAAATGCATGCAAACCCTAACAATGATGATGTGGATATCTAAACACCCCCCCTCAAGCTAGACTATGTTGTAAAAAATAATAATGTAGGGCCCTGGTTACTAAGACCAAAGGTCACCCCAATACAATAATCCAAAAAAAATGCTGAAAATAAGTTAAGTGAGGAAAGAGGGAAAACCCAGTGGGAAGAAAGCCCCCCCTCAAGCTAAAACATAATAATGGATCAATTTGTCTCCACCATGATGGAACTCACCCCCAACAATGAACATAGGTAAGAGAACTTCTTCTTAGTGAAGCTCTTGGTGAAGATGTCTGCAATTTGCTCGTCAGTAGGGCAATATTGTAGAATGATAATGTGATCATTCACAAGCTCTCGGATCTAGTGCATGTGAATCTCAATGTGTTTGGTCCTCTGCCGCTGAACTGGATCTGTGGGGATATTGATAGCACTTTTTTTGTCACAAAAGAGGACAGTTGAAGTAGTGCCACCAAAACCAAACTCGGAAAGAATACCCTGCAACCAAACTGCTTGAATGCAGGCATTGATTGCCCCTCAATACTCTGCCTCTGCTGAAGAAAGTGTAATGGCTTCCTACTTTTTACTGGACCAACAAATAGGGCCATGACCAATCATGAAAACATATCCGGAAGTGGACTTCCGATCAATGCTATCACCTTCCCAATCTGAATCAGTAAAACCAAAGAAATCAAGCTCAAAATCTGTAGCATAGTGGATGCCAAAATGTCTCGTACCTTGCACATATTGTAAGATCCGCTTGGCTGCCCACCAGTGAAGCTCATGGGGCTGTTGCATATACCTTGATACAACACTCATGGCATAAGATATATCAGGCCTAGAGTGTGTCAATTATAGTAGTGAACCAATCAACTGCCGATACGTAGTGCAATCTACAAGCAGTGTAGAATTTCCCTCCTCAAGACTGATTCCTGAGAGGAATGGGAACGGGGCTTCCTTACATTCAACCATATTAAACTTCAATAATAGGTCGGAAGCATACCTTTGCTAAGATGTAGTGATCGCATCAAAATTTTGAGCTATCTCCAAGCCCAAAAAGTGACTCATCAAGCCCAAATCGCTCATGTCAAAAGCTAGATTTAAGGCAGTTTTTAGTTTGTTTATTGAAGTAAGAGTGCTACCAGTAATGAGAAGATCATCAACATAAAGAAAAATAATAAAAAAATTACCTTTAACTTTCTGTAGGTACACATTCAGATCAAATTTGCATCTTTTGAAATTCTTAGAAAGAATGAAGGAGTCCATCTTTGCATACCAAGCTCTTGGGGCCTATTTTTAACCATACAAAGATTTCTTCAATCTGCAAACTAATGATGGATCTGATGTGTAACATTCTAGCTGCTTTATATATACCTCTTCAGCAATATCTCCATGTAGAAAATCACTCTTCACATCCATGTGGTGCACTTCCCAGTGCTTGGATGCGGAAATAGCCAAAACTAGGCGGATGGAATCCATCTTTGCAACCTGTGCAAAAGTCTCAGTGTAGTTCACTCCTTGGACTTGGGAAAAACCTTTTTCCACCAACCTAGCTTTGTATTTTCTGATAGATCCATCAGCAACAACTTTCGTGTTGTAGACCTATTTACATTGGACTAATTTTCTTTCAGGTGGAAGAGAAACTAGCTTCCATGTATTGTTCTTTTGAAGAGAACTGTACTCTTCATCCATGGCACTTTGCCATCTCGGATCTCGGTGGGCATGGTAGTATGTTTTGGGATCTGAACCAATCATCAAATAACAAATCTCAGATAATAATGGATCAGAAATAGAAAGAGCCATACCTGCTCTTTGAAAGTCCGCTCTTGTTTGTCTTGGATCAGCAGGATTTCCAATGTTCGAACCAATAGATTGAAGAGTGTTTTGGGCCCACTTCGGTAACTGAGGAGGATTATAATGGTCAGATTCCAAACCTAATATGTCATGACCATCATTTGCTGCTAAAATATCAGGAATATCAAAACCAATACTTTCATTATCGCTGCTCAAATCTTCTTCTGGTAGAGGCGATGAAACGACAGTTTCTTCCTCAACTAGTTGCAATTCTTGAAGCAGTTCTTCAAATTGCACACTGCGCTCTATGAATATCTTTTTGGATCTGATATCCATGAGTTTATATGCCTTTGATTATTCTCCATATTCTATCATTATGCACTCAATACTTTTTGGATCCAAAGCTTGTCTCTTCTTGGAAGGAATTCTAGCCCATGCAGTGGAGCCAAAAACCTTCAAATTTGACACATCCGGTTTGTGACCAAAACATGCTTCGAAAGGAGTCATACCTTTCACGAAGGAATGTGGAACTTGGTTGTGAATATATGTAGCAACATTAATTGCTTCATCCCATATATTTGTAGCCAAACCTTTTGACTCAATCATGCAAGTAGCCATCTCTTTCAGTGAACGATTTTTCCTTTCCGCTACACGTTCTGCTGGGTGTGTAGGGAACTGTATGTTGGATATGAATTCTGCTTTCGGCACAAAGTTTCAGAAACTTGGCCTTTATATATTCTCCACCATTATCAGATCTAAGAGCTTTGATCTTTCTCTCAGTGGCGGTCTCAACAGAAGCCTTAAAAATACCCAAGTAAAGCGGGAAAGATCATCAATAAATGTCAAAACATACCTTGAACCATTTAATGACATATTTGGAAGTAGCCCACTGATATCAGAATGTATGAGGCCCAAAATGGTGGAATATCTGCTAGCTTTGTCGCGGTCGAACCTGTGCTCGGGGTGCTTCCCAATAATGCAACCAGTGCAAATTCCCTTCCAGGAACAGAGTTGTGGAAGACCATCTACCATGGATTTATGTTGTAGCAGCAGAAAATAATTGTAATTAAGGTGTCCAAACCTTTCATTCCAAATCCTACTAACCTCGTTTCCATGAGTGAGGAGAGCAATGGGCTTTTCAAGCGGCACAAAGTGAGAAAACTCATAGTATTTTGCAGTGTGGTTTGCCTTTCCGACTGCAATAAGTCTTTCACTTTTGATATCAGAAATTTCAACTGTATTAGGGCTGAATGTAACTTTCTTTGGTTCACCAGTGTGTGTCATTTGATACATAGAAAGTAGATTTGAAACCAAGGAAGGAACATAGAGAACATTCTGGAAGCTTCCATGTTCTACATGGATGGTACCTTTGCCCTTTGAAGAAATTTTTGAGTCATCTCCCAAATGGATGGGGATGGAGCTGTTTGGATTGAATGAAGAAAAAGAATCAATATTTGGAGCCATATGATTCAAGGCACCGGAATCTATCAAAATATTAGTGAGCTTCGAAACGGTTGCCATGAGTGCTTGACCTCTCTCATGATCATCATTCCTATCTTTCTTCCTTGCACCGTCGGGAAGACATATGTTGTTCTTTTCCAAAAGGAGAGCCATTTGATCTATTGTTTTCTTCATGCATGAACTTTTAGGATGAAAGCCACAGTTGTAATAAGAACACTTAGATTTTTCTTTGCCCTCTTTACCGTTTTGCTTGTTTCTTGAACTGGATGGTTCATCCGTCTGCTTGCCTTTCTCTCTTTGCTTGTGAGGTTCGAATTTGGGCTTCTCTTTCTTTTGATTTCCTTTGCCATTCAAATTCTTGGATCCTTGAACAAACAAGGATGAATCTTTGGATTTTATGGACCCCATTTGAATCAACTTGTCATGCTCTTTGGTAACGGATTCAATGAAGGCATTCAAGGTAGTTAGCCGACCGGAATTGAAAGTAGAGACAAATACCGAGTAATCTTTACCAAGATTGGTGAGAATGGAGAGGATCAATTGCTTATCCTCTTTGATAACTCCACTGTTCTTCAACTGCATGGCCAAGTGCTTGAATCTTGTGAAAAACTCATTAATGGTCTCGAAATTCTCAGGACTAAGAGCAATCAATTCATTCTCTAATTGAAAAGCCCTAAGCTCATCCTACTTGCCAAAAAGTGTGTCAAGTTGCTCTCATATTTCTTTTGGAGTCTTCAATCCGCTGAGATGGAAGTGAAGATGTTTGGAAATAGAGAGGCAAAGGAGACCATAAGCTTCATCAAGCTTATTGTAGTGTTTGGTTCTTTACGACAATGTGCTTGGCTCCAATTCGAGGCCAACAGTGACTCTATAGAATCCTTTTGAACGTAATATGATCTCCATATCATCTTTCCAATCAAAATAGTTGAAGGGAGTGAGGATAGTCTTTGAAGAAGAGTATTCCATTGCTAGGAGTGAGTGCACTTTGATGTAGAAAATCTTGCAAAAGCAAGGTAGCGAATGCAATTGATGGAGACAATAACCGGCAGATCACAATGAAAACAAGAACAGTATGGTCGAACAATCCACCCTTTTAGAGTTGCATCACACCTGGGATTGGAGATCAAACAAGTTGAATGGGTCCAATGTATCAAGTCCAGGAATTATGTGGAAAACTCAAGCTTCTGGAGTGGATTGGAATTGTATTTTTCTGCTTTGCATGCACATGAACGAATGCGCATGAGATCTTTCATGCCAAAACTTCTGTAATTTTGAGCAAATTCACTCAAATCTTCTTGTAGAACACCTGTAGAAAAGAGATCTTGTCCTTGTAATGGCTCTGATACCATGTAAAATTAGTCACAGTAGATCTAATGAACAAGTAAATCAATCACAATAGATGAAACTCAGAAAATATGGTGTAAACTGTGCAAGAACATGCATCAATGCTCAATATCCCAGTAAGGGTGAAAATACAATACAATAATGTCACAATGAATGATCAATTCGAATTGCCTAAGGAGGTCATTCGAATTAACTAAATGTCATAGCTTGGATCCAACTAGGAGTCCTCATCATCAATCAGTGGTGGTCATCAATGCACAAGAACCAGTCATCCAAGTGTCAATCTGAGTCTAATTGAGTGTAACTAGTGTAACTAAAGTGTGTAGCACTGATATAGGGAAGGAGGGCGCATGGGAGGCTAACTAAAGTCAGACCAAGTCATCTAGTGGAGGGCGCATGGGAGGCTAACTGAAGTCATACCAAGTCATCTAGTCAATCTGGAGGTCCAATGGAGTGAAACAGTCAGTCGGGAGTGAAACTAGCCTCAAATCAAGGAGAATCGGAGCTAACTGAGTGTAAACTGAGTGGGTAGGTGAGGAAGTGCACCCTTCTCTGGTAGTAGGTGAGATGTGGGCACCTTCATGACTAGGAGGGATAAAACTCTGAGGATAGAAGCTCCTAGGTTCTAGAAAGAAGTGGATAAGGTGTTGGAGGCATCAACATGGTGACTAGTATACATGGAAAATGCATGCAAAACCCTAACAATGATGATGTGGATATCCGAACACAAAATTCCCAAGAGCAAACAAAACAAGAGGTCACACGCCTGAACCATTGTTGACCCATGCTATAGCGCAAGCTATTAGTTCAGTTCCCGCACTACACTAGTGTGGATATTCCTTCGATAGTCATGCTAATGTCAAAATGGTGAGACCACTAATTTACCGCGACACATTGAAGGTTCCATCACCTCCAAGAACCCAAATTCAACCTCTCACACACTTGGTGGCATTAAATATACCCCTTGGTGTACTTGGTAACTAGTTCATGGAGGATATGAGTTCACATTTGGATCTAGTGACTTTGTTGGCCACCCCTTGGCCTATATAAGGAAGCCATTGGCATGCATTTTGTAGAGATAAATCAAGAGAAAGGTTGTGTTGTTGGATTTGTGTTGGAGCTTCCTCATATCCCACCTCTTCATATCATTGTAAGAATTCCCAAGCTCCCTTGCCACCTTCCATCAAGGTGCAAGAGTTCTTCTCCATTTTTCTATCATTTCTTTGTTGGCTATGGAACCTGATCTTCCTAATTCAAAGATGTTGTCGGTTCAGCCATGTTTGCACCCTATTTTTATATAATGTTTAGGTGGATTGTACACTCATCCCAGTGGGGGGGTGTGGGGTCTAGCGACCCCCCGAGAAAGGGGGCTCAGGGGCGAATCCCCCGAAAGAATTTTTTTGGGTTGTTTGTTGGAAAACAATTTATGGGCCCATGGTATTGGGTAGCCCACAGTATTTTCCCATGGTAATTCCCCTTTAAAAAGAATACATTGTAATATGGTTGTGTAATGTATTATCATTGTAAATATCTCTATCATTGTGTGAGAGATACTGTGAGAGAGTGAAGAGGAAATTGCAATGGATGTGTTGTGGATTGTATCCCTTCATTTTGTTTGATGGTATACTAAAAGGACTGGTAATTTCTCTATGGATGTAGCCCAAATTGGGTGAACCACGTATATTGGTGTCTCTCTTGTAATTTGTTTTATGTGATTTATATTTTCATTTTTTTTATTGTTATTTCGCTGCAATCCTGTTTTTTCTAACATGCTTAGCATATAGTTTGGACAAAAAAGGCCTCCCTAAGGGAGATTGTTGGCTTCCCTTGAATCCCACACCTCCTATGTGTTGTACAACTTGACCACTAGGCAATACAAAATTGGTTTGGCATATTTTGGATTGTTATTGGAGTTTGCATTCTCCCCCCATCTCTTTTATTTTTCTTTTTATCCATATTTATTTGTTTTATGTAACTTGCACTAACATTCTCTTGCAAGATCATTTGGAGGACAACCACGCACCCACCACAGGGGATCCATGGACTAAGGCCTTGCTGCAACCTACAAGTCCTAGCCCCTTACCAAGTGGAAGAGTGCACATTGTGCAATTTTCTCCACAATAGGTAGTACTCCACTTACACATAGGAATCCATGTGTCATGCCACATCAATAGTATGATGCCACATCATCAGTACATAATGATTTTTTACAATTATGGAGACCAACATTTTTTTTAGTCATAACATGAGCAGATTAACTCATAATTTGATGAAACCTTCATCAATTTGATGCCATCAAGGGAGACTACAAAATTGACTAAGCAGAGAATCGTCCTGTTCCTTTACATTCTTTTGAAAAGGGGAAATAGTGGTTTTTCAAGGATTTTACCCATCATCTTGAAGTGGGCCTTGTGGGGGATGAAATTTGTATGGTCTTAATCCATTGTTTAGGAATGTAAATAACCCATGCATATTTTGGCCAATTTCTAAAGAGTATGGAGCACAGGTGTAGAAGAAGGCCAAAATCTATTATTGGGCGTGCACATGCAATTTTGAAAAACAAGGAGATAAAAGTCACCCAAAATTTCAAATATAGAAAAAAATATGAACTCAATATTTTGCCTACTCACCGAGACAAACAACTTTTGTTAGAGGGAGTTTTCCAAGAAATTCTCATTTTGGGAGATAACAATTTTTGGAAAATGAACTATTTGGATTAAGTGCAAAAAGTAAAAGTAGTAAAAGAAATTGACTAGAGCATCATATCAGAGATTTGGAAGTTTCTAAGTAATCCCTATCATGATTATTATCAATGCCCACTACAAATGAAATTTTGTTTCTCCCTATATTTTATTCTACAAGGGGATGGATTTGGTATCTTAGACTAAATGCACCTACAAGAAAAGTGCAAAATTGGGAAAAATTGACACTTTTGAAAGGTTGTAACTTCGACAATTGAGTTGGTCTCTGTAAGAGTGTTTCATATGTTTCTAAAAACTGAATAGAAAAGTGCATGTATCCTTGATTTGAAAAAAATTGTCAATATGGGTAGTTTCCAAAATGCATGAAAAAATAATGTGATGATTTTTTGTGGATGTAATGAAGATAACGAGTGTGCTTATATTAACACTTTTGTAGATACAATACCATATCTAGGATAATTAAATATCCACATTCAAGATAGTGCAATTAGAAAGCTTTTGGTCTTGGTTGGGCCAAGAACTCTATCATCATGGATGATGCATAAGATCGTTATGCAAATGAAACATATGTCATGGTAGAAAATATGCATTTTGAGAATGTAGAGATTGAATAGAATGGGCATAGAAACCAAGTAACTCCTTTAGATGTTGCAAATACCATGATAATACTCAGAATGGAGTTACAAAGTTGTATGGCATATAATGAAAGGGTAATTAGAGCTCAAGAGGAACATAAACAGCTGAGTGTGGCCATGCTTTAAAGATTGACATACATTCAAAGGAAAATGCACCATGGGAAACATTAAGGAAATAAGTATAAGAGTGAGTATCTAAAGAAGGCATTCACACAAGAGGTCCCATAGCTCAAGAAGGATTTCTAGATATATGATATATACTCCAAAATTATCTTCTAGTGAGTTATCTTCCTCTAAGGACTCCATTGAAAATTCAAGCTCGTCTCATAAGAAAAAGAGAAAGAGGCCTTTCAAGAACAACTCACATGGGGAAGTTCAGAAGGGTAAACCCCCTACCTTTGATGGTGAAGTGAGATATGGACAAGAAGATGAGGCTTGGCTTGTTGGGATGAGGAAGTAATTCCATATCCATGACTACTCTAGAAACATGAAGGAAAGAATTTTCATATTTAATATGAATGGCAGAGTGTCTATTTGGTGGGATAATTGATGGTCTATTTAATTACATCGCTATTTCACGGCAAGAGTAGCTAAATATATTGTGCATTGAATTGTCAAACTAGGGTCCAGACACTTGTGATATGTCATGCATTATACATGAAAGATACACTTCTTATCTTGCATTAGTTTTCTAATATGCTTCTATAATGAAAGGAAATTGAATCACCATGCTTCATAAATCCAATCTAGTCAATCACTCTTCGAAATGATCATATACTTGAACATAAATCATGCTAATGGCAATCCCCTTTCATGGTTTAATCAATTATTATGGACTAGAAATTGCATTGTGGAAAATAAATAACATAAATAACATCTCTTGATGTTGGTAAACTATGATAATAAAAAAACTATGGACTAGAAATTGCATTGTGGAAAATTAAAAGACTTTAAAGAAAATCAAATTGCACAAATAAATAAAGACGCACAAAAGGAAACAAAAGACCATTGAATCACATAGTGCCATTTTCTCATGGAATGAGCTTTGCCTCCTAATAACATGGCAATGAATTAGAATTACATCTGCATGAACTAATCAAGCATTAACAAAATATGAACAATTTAATTTGCAATCTAAATTAAAAGCAGATATCAAGAAATTGTAGATTATTCCATCATAACTTGGATTATGTTGTAAGATTCCTCCCCTTAGAATGGAGAAGGCACTCTCTTTTATGCATAAGCATTCTTGAAATAGAAATAATAAATAATAAATGTAGTTCCCAAATATTCTAAAGTGGTTTCAACAATTTGCTAATAATTAGTATCTCAAAACCAACTCATAAATAATTTCAAGTTCTTTGCTTTCAAGATCTACTGACCAATTTATTTCCTTTTGTGTGATTAGATATATTTATTTCTTGCAATTTATTTCTTGTTGTGTGATTAGATACATATTTCATGTTAGTGTGCTTATCTAGTTCATTTCTACAATGATTCATCTACTTATATTAGATTGGATTTCATCCATTAGAGTAGGCATGTGAAGAAATAGTTAACTCACCCCTCATCAATAAATTTCCCATTTTCACATTGGGGAATCATTATGGTTGCATATACCATTTTGGTGTTTTTAAAAGTATTACGCGCTCAGGTTGATAATTAAAGTAGGCCCAACACAACTTGGTCCCACCAATCCCAAGCATTACTAGATACCATCATATTCCTTGGAACTCCATGACAGTTGTCAAAGAATATAGATGTTGGGTAGTTCATGAAGGTTGTGTTTTTACAGACAAGATGTCATTCAATTTTACATTTTTGCAAAGATAGAGTGTTGTGCAAGCACATGCAACAACATAGAATTGTTTCATGCTGGAATCAATTGATACTAGTAGAAGAGGGAATGCCACACTTCATTATGTGGACTTTATAAGTGAAGGCATATGCTTGCTAGGATCTCACAAACAAGAGAATACTACAATTCAACTTGAATTTCATTGACTACCAAGATGGACCATATCCAAGGTTGATAATGAAATAGATGTTGGGGAACTTCCCCTTTGAAAAATAGAACAGAAAATAAAATAACAGAAAGGATAAGTATTCCAAGAGGATTGGTGGTGTAAAGACACCATTTACAACACTTAAGCACAATGCATTATGATCATAACATCACAATGCATTCTTTAACACTGGAAAAAATCCATATCAATTCAACCCTTAGGGTCATTCTTTTATAGTCTCCAAATTTAACAAACTCCCTTGAAGTGATGATGATCTGGTCCACAAATAGGGGTCATTGGTTCTAACTATTTCCATGAAATATGCAACGTGCTATAGATTAGTTGGTTTTTCTAATTGAGTCAACCATGGCCTTGTCGACCATTCATTCCATCGATCAATCTAACACTCATTCAAGCCTCCATTTGACTTCTCTGCTAGTTGACTATTGTTTTTTGACTAATTGTCTATAGAAGATCAAGAGGTGTGATGAACCTGCATATAAAATTTTGGTTCCAACACACCCCCATCAACACAACACTCTAGAGATTAAGGAGGTGGAATTATGTTCTTTGGACTCCCCCCCATAATTGCAACTACTTGAAGCCCAAGCATAGCCTGAATTTTCACAAAATTAGCTTATGGTAGAGGCTTTGTAAATATATCAACAATTTGATCATCTGTCCTACAATAAACAAGATTTCGAAACATTGTCTTGTACTAACTATCTCAAGTGGTGAAAATGAACTTCAACATGCTTCATTTTGTTGTGACCAACAGGATTATCAAAAACATGTATTGTACTTTGGTTATCACAATGGATAATATTCAAGGCCTGAATAGGGAAACCAAACTCTTCCATAAGCTTACAGATCCAAACGACCTTTGTACCTACATTGGCAGTGCCACTATACTCTGCTTCTATAGTCAAAAGAGAGACTACCTTTTGTTTCTTACATGACCAAACCAAGGGTCCAAAACTAAGTCAAAACACATATCTAGAAGTGGAATTTCGGTCCTCAATGTCTCCTCCCTAATCGGAATTAGTAAACCCAACCAATGGTTATGAATTGTGACAATATTTAATACCACATTGATAAGCTTGTTTAATATTGCAAAAAATTATCTTTGAAGCTTTATAGTGACTTTCTTGAGGATCTTGCATGAATCCAGAAATGAAACTAACAACATAGGAGAGATCAAGTTGAATGTGAGCTAAGTAAATCAAGCTATTGACCAATTGTGGATAAAGGGTGTTGTCGGCTCAAGGAGATTCATATTCCTTAGATAATTTAACTCTCGACTGATAAGGTGTAGCACAATACCTGTAGTCATCCATTTTGAATAGTTTCAAAATATCTAAAGCATATTTTGGTTGAGAAAGGAATATACCATCACCCATTTATAAAATTGAATACCTAAAAAGAAATGAAACATACCAAGATCATTCATTTCAAAGGTATCTGCAAGTTGTTTTTTCAAACCCAAAATCATATTGACACTATTTCATGTTATGCCTAAATCATCAACATACAATGCCATAATCAAAGTATCACCATGAACATGTAATACATAAATATTATGATTAGATTCACAACATTTTTAAGCCAAGATTGATAAATAAATGATCAATCTTCTCATACCAAGCATGAGGTGCTTGTTTCAAAACATACAACGAATTTTTCAGTCCACAAACAAGACTAGAATCTGTCACAAAACCAGGAGGTTTCTTCAGACAAGTCTCCATGAATAAAATCACTTTTAACATACATTTGGTGAAGCTCCCATAAAAAATGAGAAGAGAAATAATTAGTCTAATAGAGTTCATCTTTGCAACATGACGCTAGTTCACCAGACAAGGGTTCTTGCTTAACCAATACACACGACACACACACGTTCACATCTGCTGGATGTAAACAGTATGCTAGAAGATGGCTTCTATTACTTTAGGTGAATCAAAGGTTACAATGCTAAATTCAAGGAAATGAAACAACTAAATGGTTGGCCTTAGCCTTTAAAATACAGAAGTAAATGTGTGCTCTCTCTATGTGTCGACCTTCACCCTTTCGTGGCCTTTATTGAATGCAAGAGCTCACTAAGCTATGGATCTGATCTTTCATGTGTTCGGTTGATGTGTGACTGTTCCCTCTAATATACTGATCAACTTACGAACTGAAACTAACTCTCCCTTGAGCTAACTACCTAACTTTGTGCTTGCACACTAGTCTTCTACCTTGTTGGTGCTCTATTGCTGTTCCCGAGATCACTCCAACCCCCAAGAAATGCTTCCTTTTTCCACCAAATCCTCCCCAATCCTATAGAACTACAATTGTCAGCGCCTCTGCCATGCCGCACAACGTCTGTCCGTGGTGACATCTGGCATGTCTTCAACCACCTTCAATAATTGCTCATAACTTCCTTAGCAACCTTGAACGGATACCAAGTACTCCCCTTGACTTTTGAACGTCTTTGTCACTGCTACAGTAGTCAACCTCATTACTGCATTGACCATACTATCTTTCATCATCCTCAATTTACCTGTTGGCTTCACTTTGCATCTAAGGCTTTTCCAGTTCGCCCCTTCCTCCTTGCTTGGATTTCACTTCAAACATATCGATGTCATGATTTGACAACCTGTCGACCTTCAACGCCTTCGCTGCAACCTTGTCGTCTGTCGACCTCTGATATGTCGACTCTCGACCATTCACATCTTTTTTCGATCACATATTGACTGCTCCTGCTCGACTCATTGACTTCGATAGCCAATCTTCCTTTGCACCAATGGTCATTATAAATCCCCCTGGTCGACTCCTCATGTCGATCAACTTCAACTGATCTGCCTAGGATCTGATGCTCCTGCATCAGAATCACCTAGTGAAAAAGAACTCGACTGCCCCATCAGTCTCCTGAACTCTTCTTCGGAAATCCATGTCGCCTCTTGCAACTCGTCATTATTATACTACACTAAGTATTCTTTCCTTCACAAACTGCGTGTACACCTGACTTCGCGTTCTTCTCTTACTTCGGCGATTTCTTCTTTGTGTCAATCTAGAATCTGCACTGTCCAGTCGATGTTTGTCACTTTCATGCTTTCACTGCTTGAACCTTCTTCAAAATTGTACATATCTGAGACATTGAACATTGGTGAAATGATCAATTTCTTCGGCAGCTCCAACATATAAGCATTGTTCGAAATCTTCTTTAGAATCTTACATGGTCCAATCTTCTTCAGCTTCAGCTTGTTGTAGGTTCCTGTTGGAAATATTTCCTTCCGCAAATGTGCATAGACTATGTCTCCTTTGTTGAACAACTGTAGCTTCTTCTTCATGTTGACTCTCAACTTGTATGCCGCGTTACTCTTCTCAATGCCCTTTCGCACATCTTCATGCACTTCTTTCATATGCTCTGCGAATGATTATGCATCTACGCTTTTCTTGATTTCTGTCGATAACTCGACCAAATATACCACTCCAAGTGGGATCTGTCCTTAAACAATCTGGAATGGGCTCAAACCTTTTGACCAATTCACAGAATTGTTGTACGTGAACTCTTCTTGCGCCAACATGTTCTCTCACTGCTTGGGTTTGTCAGCCATCAAACACCTCAAAAGGTTTCCCAAACTTTTGTTCACCATCTCGGTCTTTCCATCTGTCCGCGGCTGATATGTCGAGCTAAACTGCAACTTCGTGTCCATTTTCTTCCATAGTGTTCTCTAGAAATGCCCCATAAACTTGATATCTATGTCTGACATTATACTCTTTGACAACCCATGCAATCTGACTATCTCCTTGAAGAATAGTACCGCAATGCTTGTGGTGTCACTTGTCTTCCAACATAGAATAAAGTGTGCCATCTTTGAAAATCTATCGACTACAACAAAGATTGAGTCGCTCCCTTGTTGCATCTTCGAAAATCCTAGCACAAAATCCATGCTCAGGTGTTCCCATGGGGTATTCGGTACAGGAAATGGTGTATACAACCCCATATTCTAACTTTGTCCTTTTTCTAGATGGAAAACTCGACACTGTCTTAATGACTTATTGACATCTATCGTCATTCTTGGCCAATAATACTTCTCTTCGACCAATGCCCTGGTCTTGTCAATGCCAAAATGACTTGCTAATCCTCCGCTATGCAATTATTGGATTAGGTTCTCCCTTATGGATCCTCTAGGAATACACAACTATTGTCCCTTGAATAGGTAACCCTCTTGGATGAAATAGTCCAGGTATGGAGTTCTGTCAACACTCCATGGTTCACTACAAGCCTCCCATGCTTTCTCAAAATCCTCGTCGATCGCATACTCTATCTTCACCGACTCTATTCTTGTTGCCTAAATTGTCATCGTGTTCAACAATGCAACTCTTCGACTCAGCGCGTTGGAAACCTTATTCAACTTGCCCGATTTATGTCGCAACATGAAGGTGTATCCTTGTAGGAACTCGACCCATTTCATGTGTTGTTGATTCAACTTCGACTGAGTATTCAAATACCCCAGTGCTTGGTGATCTGTGTACAACAAAAATTCCTTAGGAAACAAATAATTCCTCCACTTATTCAACGCTTGGACAATAGCATAGAACTCCTAGTCATAGACCAAATACTTCTGCTTTGCATCATCCAACTTCTCGTTGAAGAATGCAATTGGTTAGACCTCCTGGCTCAACACTGCTCCAATTGCCATTCCACTCACATCGCAATCGACTTGGAATTTTTTTTCAAAATATGGGATCGCTAACACTGGGCTCTCAATGACCTTTTCCTTCAACCTATCGAAATCTCCCTAGGCAACTTCCATCCACTTAAACTCCCCTTTCTTCATGCACTATGTCAAAGGTGCACATATCTGACTAAATCCCCTTATGAACTTCCTGTAGAAACTGGCAAGTCCATGGAAACTTTGCACTCTAGTCGCACTTGTCGGTTCTGACCAATCCAATATCGCCTTCACCTTCTCTGGGTCCATCACTAACCCTTTATCTAAGATTACAAATCCCAAGTACACCAGTTCTTCTTTCATGAAGAAACACTTTTGCAGGTTCACCATCAGCTTCTCTTCCTGCAACTTCTGCAATACTTGTCGAATGTGCTCCAAGTGCTCTGTCTTGGTTCAACTAAATATCAGGATGTCATCTAGGTATACTACAATGAACTTACCCAAGAATGGCTTCAGAACCTCATTCATCAGTCACATGAATGTATTGGGTGCATTAGTCAATCCGAATGGCATGACTAACTGCTCAAATAGCCCTTCCTTCGTCTTGAATGTTTTTTTCCATTCATCTCCTTCTCTAACCTAAATCTGGTGATAACCGCTCTTCAGGTTGATCTTTGTGAAGTACTTCGATCCACTCAAACAATCCATCAATTAATCCATTCTCGGTAATGGAAACTGATACTTGATCATGATCTTGTTGATGGCTCTAGAGTCTGTACACATACTCCATTCTCCACCTTTCTTCAACGCTAATAATGTTGGTACCATGCACGGACTCATACTTTCTCTGATCAATCCTCTGTCCAACAACTCCTGGGTCTGTTGATTGAGTTCCTGACCGTCTACTGGATTCATTCTCTGATGTTCGAAAAACTTGATCCTGGAATCAAGGTGATCTGATGGGATATGCTTCTCGTCGGTGGCAATCCCATCGGTGCTTCGTTGACTACTATGCTCCTGAAATCGTCAAGCATATTTTTAACTTCGATCGGAATTCTCTCCTTTTTTGACCTCTCGACACATGGTCCTCTTGGAATGATAGCAAAACATCCCAGCTGCTTCTCCTCCTCTGTGAGGAATTCTTTTGCTGAACACATCAACACTCACTTCTCACAATAGTTGCTCTCACCCTTCCTGTAGTCAGCTTGGTCCTCCTACTTCGGCTTCATATTTCTCTGCGTGCCATTTTCTACACTATGACTGTGTTGGCTCGACCATCATAGATCATATTTCGATCATATTTCCATATCCTCCCTAACAACAGATGACATGCGTCCATTGGGATTACGTCGCACAACACACTGTCTTCAAGCTTCCCGACCTTGAATTTAATCAGGCACTATTTGGTTACCTTGACATGATGTCTTTTATGCAACCATGATATATTGTATGGGTGTGGGTGTTCTTGACATTTCAAACCCACTTTTTCGATGACCTCTATCAACACAAGATTCTCTGTACTGCCACCATCAACTATGGTCTTGCAATACCAATCGCCGATCCGCACTCTGTTTCTAAGTATAGCCTTTCACTGTGCTGACTCTTTCTCAATGCATCGATCATCCTGAACCAACATCCACCTAGTTGTCATGGCGTGACTCTTTCTTTTCCCACCTTCACTGTTGTCAGATGTCGACTCCACCCTCTTGTCGACTTGCTCATCTCTTGGACATCAGGGTTTTGACTCCTCTGCAGCCTGTAGGTTCTCTGGGAATTCATATGCCTTATGTCCGACTCCTCAACACTTGTAACATAATATGGCTGGTCTATCAGCTCCCTTTTTGTCGGATGGACCACTTCAACCATACGCACCTCGAGTGCAGTTCTCTCGACCATCGCGTTGGTTTTCCTATGCCTTCTCTTTAGCCAATGTCCCTTCTGTACGTCTATTTCCTTTGACGTCTTCTCTCCTGTATCCGCTACTTTTGCCTTGCACGGAAACATTCTTCACACCCCGACCAATCATCCTACCTCTCGTCGATGTGGATTTCCTTGATAATTTCTCTTCTGCCTTTAGATCTAACTGGTAGGCTTCACCGATCGCTCTGAACCTTGACAGGCTCAACTCATCCTGTATGGCATACTTCAATCCGTTCACATATTTCATGAAAGCTTCTTCTCCTTCATCGGTTTGTCCCGACCTTATCGAAAATCTGTAGAACTCTTCTGTGTACTCCTTCACGGTCATCTCTTTTTGTCAAAATTTTTGCAACTTCTAAAACAAGGAAACCATGTAGTCTCTCGGAAAGAACTTCCCTTTCACCTTGGCGACCATCCTGTCCCAAGACTTGATTTTCTCCTTGCCTTTCTTGAGTCTATCAACCTGCACATTGTCCCTCCACAATGAGGCATGACCTTTCAACCTCAGCCATTCAATCTTAAACCGTCTGGGATCCTCGATCTACTCTATGTCGAGGTATTTCTCCATTTCTCTGAACTAGTCGATCAAGTATTCTGGATCCAGACTCCCTCATTAGGTACATACATCGATCTTTGTCCGACCTCTTATATCCGTCAGAAGCTTGACAAGTTTGTCTTCTGGTTCTTCTCCTACTTCTTCCCGTGCTTCCACCTCTTTGACTTCTAGTCATCGTTGTGGTCTAGCGCATTAGGAACGCATCCATGTCTTTGGCTTTCTTTGATCGATGCAACTTCACTAGTCAAACTTTGCATTGTTCGCATGCATTTGTCGAACATTTCATGATCAACTGTGAATGCAATGCCATGCGCTCTTTGTCCAACTCCTCAGACATTAACGCCTCTGTGAGCCATTTTCAACCTCAGGTGAAACTCCCACTCATCCAATTGCAACCGGACTTTCATAGGTCATATACAACTCTACCCAACCGCAGCTGGAGTTTTTCAACCCACTCGCAGTCTCTCCTATCCACAGGATATTGCTCGCTCTGATACCACTTGACGCAAGGTCACCTGACAAGGGTTCTTACTTAACCAATACACACGACACACACACATTCATGTCTACTGCATGTAAACAGGATGCCAGAATCTAGCTTCTATTACAATTCTAAATGCAAGGAAATGAAACAACTAAATGGTCGGCCTCAACCTTTACAATATAGAAGTAAATGTGTGCTCTCTCTATGTGTCGACCTTCACCCTCTCATGGCCTCTGCTGAATGTAAGCGCTCGCTGAGCTATGGATCTGCTCTTGCCTGTGTTCAGTTGATGTGTGACTATTCTCTCCAATCTACTGATCAACTCTTGAACTGTAACTAACTCTCCCTTGAGCTAACTTCCTAACTCTGTGCCTACACAGTAGTCTTCTACCCTGTTGGTGCTCTCCTATTGTTCCCGAGATCACTCCGGCCCTCGAGACACACTTCCTTTTTCCATCAAATCCTCCCTGATCCTGTAGACCTGCATTTTTTAGCACCTCTGACGTGCTGCACAACCTCTTCCCATGATGACATCTGGCATGTCTTCAATCACCTTCAATAACTGCTCATAACTTCCTTAGAAACCTCGAACGGCTACCAAGTACTCGCCTTGACTTCTGAACGTCTCTATCACTGCTACAGTATTCAGACCCATTACTGCATCGACATACTGTGTTCTGTCAGCCTCAGCTTACCTGTCGGCTTCATTTTATATCTAAGGCTTTTCCAGTCCGCCCCTTCCTCCTCGCTTGAATTTTGCCTCAAACTTGTCGGTGTCACGATTCAACAACCTATTGACCTTCGACGCCTTCGCTACAACCTTGTCATCTATTGGCATCTCACATGTCGACTCTCGACCTTTCACATCTTCTATCGATCCCATATCGAATAATCATGCTCGACTCATTAACTTGGACAGCCAATCTTCCTTCACACCAATGGTCGTCAGAAATCCCCCTGGTCGACTCCTCATGTTGATCAACTTCGACTGATCTACCTAGGCTCCGATGCTCCTTCATCACAACATGAGCAAAGGATTTGGTGTATTCCATACCATCCTGCTGAGAGAATCCTTGACTACCAGTCGATCCTTGTGGTGTTCAACAACACCATTAGAACTAAACTTGGTCTTGTAGACCCATCAATACTTCACAACATTCTTTCCTTGCAAGCAAGAGACCAATTCCCAAGTCTATTTATTCTTCAAAGAATCAATTTTAGTATCCATAGTATTTTCACATTTAGGCACTCCCTTATCATCAACATAAGTGTTATATGTCAAATCTGCACTTCTCCATCCATGATCACATTGCTCTGTCAATCACACAAAAGGACACTATGGATGGAAGAGCTAGGTTGACCCTGGATGAGTTATTTTTGAGATCACATTCTTCAGCTGAAAAACATATTTTTTCTACAGTTTTCACCATGTGTGCGCTACTATTGCCACAGTGATCTAGCATTCTGAGCGTTGGTCTTATTGAAGACAACATGCACACATCTTCCAAAATGTTGCAAACGTTGGTTGTCAAATGAAAAAGTTGCATACTATGCACTAGTCTACTTGTATGAAACCTACACACATCTTAAGATGAAATGAAAAAATATATTAATATTACAAATTGGTATTAGTTGAAGTTGGTTCTGCAACTTCCCCAACCTCCCAATTCAACCACCTCTCAAATTCAATTGCCTACCTTGTGCCATAAATACAAGGGGAATCCATGAGAGAGGGGAGTGGAATGAAGGATAAGCTGCTGTTATGCTGGAGAAATTCTTAAGTCATTGTGAGGAGCAGGATTGCAGAAGTGTCTGGACAGATCACGTATATCTGTACTTATCTACATTTCTTTGACAATAAAAGATGGAAATACCCTTCCCGTCCCAATCAAATGTCTATTTGATGGAATGTTTATTTGATTGAAT
The DNA here is from genome assembly GCA_027924585.1 of Larix kaempferi. Taxonomy (NCBI): domain Eukaryota; kingdom Viridiplantae; phylum Streptophyta; class Pinopsida; order Pinales; family Pinaceae; genus Larix; species Larix kaempferi. The sequence continues at coordinate 267,117 of BSBM01001547.1, forward strand.
ATCTGATTGTAGTTGATGTTAATTTATTTCCAATTTCATCATATTTATTATAGTCAAGATACGTTGAGGAAGGTTAACTTTGTTTGCAAGTTCATTAGTGTGGAAGATTAGGCGAAAGCAAGGACCATCCATCGTTAAAAAGGTACAACTTTCAGAATCCTAACCTATTCCCATTTGTAGTAATTAATGCAAAATATGAATGTATTTACCTGTCACCCCATGTAAGTTGGTAGTGTCGTCTCCCCCACTATAAGGTATTTTCCTGCACAACAAAACTGGGGACTCCGCTAGGGAATAACCAGTTGTTTTCTGCTCTAGGGGACCTTGCTAGGTTTTCTTCCAGTTTATTCAGTCTTTTGTTCTATGAGAGGTTTTTATAGGTTATTTGCCTATTATTTTTATCTTGATTCATTTCAGTCTGCTTCAACAAAGCTTTTATATTGCTTTAAGTCCCTGTGCACTGGATTACTGCGCATACAGCAGCGCATTTCTGTCTTGTGTGTTGGTTTCCCTGAAACACAGTAGTGCATTTCTTGTGGCAGGCACTAGTTCTTATACCACATAGTAGCACATTTTTCCTATAGGTTCAAGCCTTCTACTAGGGTTTGGTTTCCAAGTGGTTGGGTCTACTTCTAGCATTTTGCCTTGCTTCTTTTACTGATTAATGAGACATGTTTGCCTTTTTTTAGTCTTGTTTGCCTCTCTGAAGTCCTGTAGATTTCCTTTCTTGCTTTAGCACTTGTTTAAGGTCTCTTTTCTTTTTTTTAGACCTTTTGATGTTGTGCGTGACTCTCTTCTAGGCACAGTAGCACACTTTTTTCCCTAGACGCTTGTTGCAGTTATACAAACCTGCGCACTCAACGCTTGTTGTCTGTGGCAACAGCTGCGCACTTTTATTGAGTCTTGTCCTTATTTTAGGGTTTGATCCTAGTTTGAGTTTTTAGGGTGGTTTTGAAGGGTTGTTTGCTCTAGATACCTTCTGAACATCTGTTCAGATCAGTCTGAGCGAGTTGAATATTTCTAGTTAGCTTTTCCTTTGAGTCTGTGTGTTGGTAGGGTTATCTTCGGTTTGCTTACCTACTCTTTTGTTTGGTGGATGTTTTCTTTGGTTTTGATGCTTAGGGGCAGCCTCTTGATCTGTTTTTCCATTGCAGGCATCTGTTTTCCTTTCTTCTTTTACACTTTGTTCCAAACCTAGATTTTTTTTCATCGAAACAACTTGGTAGGTAGAGTCTTTCTCAAGTCTTTTTTATTTGATTTTTTTAAGCCATTAGGTTGTTTTTCTTTACCCACACTTTGCGTTAGGTCTTACTTGTTCCTTTTTCAAGTTCATTTTATTTTGCAAATATTAGAAAAGACAAAAATTGAAATCGGTAGCTTAGTAGTGAGATATATCATCATTTTCAAAGTAGCATAGTTTATATTGCTTTGAAAATTTGAAAGAAAATTGAAAAAAATGATTTAGGATTGCCTAGTTCTAGTTTTGAAAAATATAAACGAAAAAGAAAAGAGTTTTGTGAAGTTTCATGCATTATTTTTATACGCACTTTGCTTTTTGTCAAAACCATTCCACACACTTCAATACCCTTATTGAGTAAAAAGTAGCCTCTAAAAATAAATCTTAATAAAATTAACTAGCAACTTTTTCTTTTTAGGTATACACATCCTCAACTAGATTAGGCTAGGGTTTTGGGGTAAATCACCTTAACCTACCCAAAATCAGTTTCATTACTCAACAATCATAGTAAGACAGTCTATTAGGTAAACCCACCTCTATCAAAATATCTTGGGAACGCTCTACTCAAACCAGAGTTAAGTACAAGGCCGTGGGAGATTGGAATGGTTGAGGATACCCTCTCACTTTCCTCTCAACAATAAACCAGATTTGATTCGCATACGGGTGTCCACTAGTACTTTTTAGTGCTTTTGGATTTTGGGCTTTGCTACCCTGCCCATGCATCTTGGCTAGGCTAATGATTGTTCCCCCTGGTTTTTTCGTATTGGTGGCATCCTTAGTATCATAACCCTAGGGATCTACACAGGTAGAGTGAAAGGATATTTCCACTTCACCTCGGATAGACGCGGAAGGTAACCCTTTGGCAATAATCTCAAGAGAGCAGTTTGGTGATTCAAATGCTTACACCCAGAGGACCTCCATTGGACACCGTGTAACTAACCATCGATGCTCTATTAGTTTGTTCTAGGCCCTCATCATCCCATACTTGCTTCTGAGAGTATTAGCTTCGTTTTCCTGGTTTTATCACATAGGAATTTTTTAGTGGTATGTTGTTTGCTCCTTAGTCGTAGTGGCTACTAGGTTTTGTACTTAGTTTGATTTTTGTATAGATGTGGAGGACCAACCTCTTCATAGGTCTCGGAGGTTGCAAAACCTTCCCCCACTCATTGTGGAGCCTCCACTACGACCACGACGCCGGAGGATGGATTCCTATGGTTCATTCGAACTTATGGGTGAAATAGAAATACCTGGAGAACCACAGCCCAGAATTCAAGATCAAAAGGTCTTTGATACTATTGAGGTTGAGGATTTAACTTCTCATGAGTTTAGCACTCCTTTCAACCCTCCCGTGACTGGACCCAACGATCCATTACTGGTACCTGTAGATTCTCTAGGCCAACCTAAGTACAGTGCATACTTGTTTACACCTAGTTACACCATGACTAACCCAGGAGATGAGCAGGGAGTTCCTCAAACTCCCACAAAAACTATGGCTAGAAGGATTATTAATCCTTATTTTACAAACACTAGAACACCGAGCTCTTCATAGACTGCTTCTGCTTTGAGCCCATCCTTTAGTTTTAATGCTAGTACTATAGGCATGGAAAGATCACAAGCTTCAACATCTACTTCAGTCTCTACCCCTAGCTTTGGACCAACTAATATCCCTTTGACAGGGATACCTACAATGACTTTTACTCAACCTCTTGTTACTCAACAGTTCCAGGGTATACCTTAGAATATTGCTTCCACATCTGTTGTAGGATTGATCCCCTCTGCATCTATGCCTGTTATGGGCACACTGACGACACCGTCTGTTACAACTACACGTGGATTTAACCCCTATGCAGGTTATAATGTAAATCCATCAAATATACATGTAGGGAGTATCCCTTTCTCTTTATTTGCTGGAGGTGGGGGTAATATTATTAATCCACAATACGGTGGGGTTAACACCCAGCCGCAATGGACCACTGCCCCAGGAAGTAATCCGCTTTCTTTTGGGTGGAGCAATTTTAATGCTTTTACCTTAGAACTGATGGCTGGGGGCAACCCCAACCAGTAGTACACGAACCAGTTATTGGGAGGTTCCCCCTACTAGGTTCATGTCCACCAAATGCCATCGACACGACCTCGTTTACCTTTTCTGGCAACTTTGAACTTGCCAGGTCTTTCAAAACTCACTAATGACCCCATGCACCATAATCCTGCATGGCCACTTGTTTCCACTAAGTTTCCCTAAGAAATTCCAAAATTTGAAGGTAAGACTGGTGAGGATCCCGGTGACCATGTCACGACATTTCATCTCTGGTGCTCCTCGAATTCCCTGAATGATGACTCCATCAGATTGAGGCTCTTTCAAAGAACCTTGACAAGTGTCATAGCCAAATGGTATATTGAACTACCTACAGCTACTTATGGCACCTTTCGGGATCTAGCTACTATTTTTCTAAATCACTTCCAACTTCCTGTCCGGTATGATGCTGGTATAGACCTTCTGTCAACCTTTATACAAAACAAAGCCACTCACTTATTTAACCATATTCAGGAGTGGAGAAGGAGAAAGAGACTCATTAAAGCTGACATCCCTCCAACATTTTTATTAGAGTGGTATCTCAAATCACTCCTTCCTTATATTTCTAAGGAAGTTGCAACTTCAGGGGTGCCCTCCAAAGAGGAAGCTATCTTACGAACCCAGCAGCTTGACTTGGTATATGCTCAGTCTGGGCTCTTATATGAGATTATTCCCGACGCACCAAGGTCTAACACAGATCTAGGTAAACCTAAACCTAGACCACATGTTGATGGCATCATAGGTTCAGTAGACTCTGCAGTGTTTGATTCTTTAACTAAACCTGTCCACGCCTTATCTGTCGAACAGTCTGTTGTAGAAGCAACTTCGGTTGTAGCCTCCCCTTCAAAAATGGAATCTGTACAACAAGTGCAGGAAAACCAAAAGGGCCCTCGGTAGCCCAATAACAAAAGAAAGGGCAAGAAAGGGGAGGGAAACCACCAAAAGCCCAAAAACACAGAAAATGCTAAGGAGGGTAAAAGGGAAAAAAGGAAAGTGAGTTTACCTTGCAAGCTATGCAAAGAGGAACACCTTATCCATCAATGCCCTCTGATGGAAGAAGCCCAAAAGATGCTCCATGAAAAGAAACCAGCTGTCTTAAAAGACCCATTCCCTCACGGATAGGGTTCAGCTTCTAGAAGCTCCAGTGCTGGGGGCACCACTCGTGCCACCTCAGCTGATCAATCATTCATTAATATGGTTAATTTAGATGCTCTTTTGCAAACTCAAGCTAGAAATTATACCTCAGATTTGCATCAAAATGATGTTCTCGAGTCATCTACCCCTCTCCACATCGAGAGACCAGTGGATTCATTGACGAAGATCCTGAAAGGTGTCTTCAAATGGGTTGTGCACAACCCCAATGCACGGGTTGCTCCCAACTACAATGTTGTGGAAGATTTAGCCCAAACCCCCTATGCCATGTCCACTTTAGAGGTACGTCAAAGTTTTCCATTACAACGTAGTGCACTTCTCCCAGCGATTGGGAGCATAGACTCATTCAATATGCTTGCTCATTTTGATATGAATGATATCAAGTTATGGTTTCCGTACCACATCGCTCTCCAAATAGAGGTAGTCCATGGTCCCAAGACCATTGGATGAGTTGTTGTAGATGAGGGCGTGTCTACGTGCGTAATGTCCATTTCTTGCTGGAAGGATTTGGGCGAACCTGAGTTAGCCCCCTCGAACACTATGCTTACTTCCTTTGATGGAAGATCTTTCCGTCCACATGGAGTCTTAGCATCATTTGATTTGAACTTGCGGGAAAGCTAGTATTTGTAGAGGTTGAAGTTTTGGATGCTCTCCTTGACTATAACTTGCTGTTAGGTAGGAGATGGACATATGCAATGAAAGCAGTGCCGTCATCCATTTTTCGGGTTATAATGTTCCCCCATGAAGGCAAGATCGTCATAGTCGATCAATTTTCATTTTCTTGGAAGAACAACCAGGCTTCGTCGGATTCATCAATTTCAATGATTGATCAGTCTCACCCAAATAGAGAGTTTAGGAGTAGGGCTTTACGGGTCATGAATGGGAAATTTTGACCTACATACTCCTATTCACTTTATTGGTTCTTGAGACTGCTCACCATTCGCGATTTTCATGGTCTGTTCAACGACAGATCCATGGATTCTCCCTACAGAATCAGAACCAGTTGTGCCCCTAGCTGTTGCAGAGGTGGCTTACTTGGATTCACAACATACTGCAATAGAACATATTGTGACTCTATTGGTCTCTGTTGAGTCAGATATGGAATACGACCCAGCATGATCAATGGACTCTATCCACTCTTTTGACTGTCTAGACATTGTTTTGCTCTTTGATGAGGCAATTTTGGAAGCAATGATAGGCTTGGACCATCCTTGGGAACACATACACCATAGGTCCTATTTTCTTCCCGAGCTGGACATGATAGAGAGAGGTGAGTTTTCTATGAGACCCGGTGGGAGTGTTGATTTATCCGCTATCCCTTCTACTTCAAAAGTTGTTGATGCTGAAGGGAATATGGAAAATATATCGAGAACCATTCCGATCAACATTTCCATCAAATCTGGAGTCGTGGAAAACCTTTTCATTGGAGCAAACTGCTCTCCTGAGGAGATAATTTTGTATACCAATCTCTTTAAAGAATTCCACGATGTTTTCTCCTGGTCTTACGAAGAGATGCCAGGCATCAACCCTACTTGAAGAAGTACTATGCTTAGGCTTCTATGCTTTTTCATGTATTATAGCTGTACATTTTGTAGAGTTAGCTTTGTTTATGGTGGTCGTTACGTCTTATGCATCCATTTCTTTGTGTTTCAGATGTCGACTGGACACTTTATAGGATTTTCTGATGGCGCTAGTTGCCACACCTGTCAGTTGGCTACAACTGCTTGGGTTATTTACTCACCAACTGGCCAACTGGTTTCTTCAGGAGGGGCTTGTTTAGGTCCCATAACGAACAATGTAGTTGAATATAGTGTAGTCATAGAGCTACTTCGAGATGCTCTGTTCCATGGCATTTCACATTTGGAGGTACAGCTCGACTTGCAGCTAGTTGTGTTTCAGTTAATGGGTATTTATCAGGTTAGAGATCATGTTTTTTTACGTCAATTTTTGCGCGTTAAGTTACTTGAGAGATAGTTTGATTACATCACATATCAACATATTCCAAGAAATTTGAATGCATTAGCTGATTCACTTGCAAATTATGTTTTATATTGGAATCTGCATCATGCACATCCATAATTTAAGCATAAAAGACAATAACACACATGTAAATAACATCGATACTGTATATATAATCTATATCAAAAAATAATATGAGTTTGAGTCATAAGTCTGTCACAGAGTCATGTCATAATATACAAAAATGGGCTTGAAGGCCTCAAAAATATACATATATATGTCCTTCTCCTATGGAGGAGGGGCCTCATCTGCCTCTACTGCCTCTCTATAGAAAATGACCAGCCTAGCTACTTTTCTCAGTAGCCGAATCCATGCTGGGGGAACACCCACCACATTCTCCTGCATGTCAAGTGGCATCCGCTCGATCCTATATGTCGGATTGTCATGAGTCAACCGACTCATATTTCCCTCTATGTTCACTGGCATGGCGTCAGCTACCCCTACTATGACTGGTCTCATGAAGGTACGAGGGTGTCCCTCAGGACGCACTGGTCCAACATCTGCATAAGACATTTTGTTTCAGTATTTCAAACTCATTATAAAAATCGTATATATAAAAATGAAAAAATTGAATAATTTTTTCAAAAAAACAAACTTACCAATCTCTCCCCAGGCTTCTCCTGGAGGAAGAGCCAGCTCTGGATCGTTGTGGAAGTCTATGCCCGCATATGGGAACTGCTCAAGAGGTGGTACCTTTCGGTCCCACCATGCCCAGAAATCATCCTCACTATAGAAAAAGTTTCTCTCACCACCACCCTGGCGAAGGAATATCTCTCTCCAACGACCCATCAGTGGCTCACGAGGGTTAAGTGGGGGAAAATCCATCCCTAGACTCATGGAAAGCACCCTTTCAAAGAAAAAGGTACACAGTATGCTTCCGTACCCAAAATTCTTCATCCTCCCGGTCTTACACCCAAAATTTGAAGCCTCAAGTTTTCCAGTAGACTTGAACACCAGTCAAACCCTATCCCTCGTAGGCATTCAGTACCCATATGAATGAAGTTCCTTGAATCAAGATGTTGCGTAGCACTTCCAGCCATCCAGTTGAGAATACTCAAGATAACCTTGAGTGGGAAGCTTGCAACAGTCGAAATAAGGACCTAACTGTCGATTTTTTCTATACCCTCTACACAATAGGTATTGATATAGTCCTGCACAGATAGGGAACCCACATTGCGAGAGGACCCTTTAATATTCACTACATCTCCCCTTCGGGAGAGACCCGTGATGAAATAGATGTCATCAACTGTTAGTTCCAATATCTCTCCTTGGAGAATGAATACTAATGCATTGGCATCCCAATACTGTACAAGCCTCTTAAGTAGCTGGATTTGTGCCTGCATGTTGACTGTTCTATAGAATTTCAACAAACCACATCTTCGCAATGCATGCAAGATTAATGGATCTTGTAGAGCTTCTCAATCCATCTCCTCATGTTCCCTTTCATGCCACACAAGCACCATCCTGCCTTTAAAGCATCAAACATTGGTCATTTTTAATTGTTTGCCCTAGTTTTTGCAGTGAACGCTACTATCTATGATAGACAGTAGCAATCTAAACGTGACTGTATTACAGGTATACTAGCGCACTTTTTTCGAGTGTGCTAGTCTCTTGCAAACAAACCAACGCTTGGGCAAAAACAAGTTTAAAAGCTTGATAAAAAATGATTTTGACCACTAAAATTTAAAAACTTTATATGCAAATGCAAGTATGGGATGAGACTACTTACTTGGTGAAAGCAAAAGTTGGATTGGTGACCTGGATCAATCGCAATGAGCAAAGGTAGCTTGAGGTTTTCTCCACACTTTGCCCTAATCTTTCGAATTGTGATATTTGATTTTCAGAAATGAAACTATTTATAGAAATTGCTTTTTAATTTTTACCCACCTTTCCAAAAAGGGTATAGTTTCATTTTGTTTTTAAAATGTTATTTTAATTCATTAATATTTTCAAATTTTGGTGGATTAGATTAATTATATATTTTGAATTATCACTATAATTTCAACATTGATCTATTGGTTTTCTTCATGGACAAGATCAGTATAGGTACCATATTGTTCAATATTTTTGTCAATTGAGAAAATTTATCCTGGTTACTAACTTGGTTGTCTAGATTCCATTACTTGGCAGGTCATGAACTTACGATCCCTGAAGTTGTTTAAGTCATTTTAAGCCGTTGTTTTGAAGGAACATCTACTTAAGTATAAGTTTAACCATTTTTCGGACTTTTACGGATTACTTACGAAAAAGGAATACTCTACTCATCTGTGGCTAGAAGAGTTCTTCTCTCATTGTTTTAAAAATTTTCGGGGGAGGAGACTAATTGTATGAAAAAGGACTTTTGGAGCCTTCTTTAGGGTTTTCAGGCTCTCGAAACATGAATACACCAAGCAAGCATTCACCTACTCAAGCTCGATGTGAAATCCACGAGAGGGTATATAGAGGATTGTTTAATTTTTTTAGACTCTATAAACAGGAAAACACCGACGAGCATATGCTAACCCGGGCTCGATACTAAAATCCATGGGTAGTTGTATGGAGTTATTGTTTAAGTTTTTTAGACTACTTAAAAATGAAAAAACCAGCAAGCAAGAATAGATCTCGGCTCGATATTAAAATCCAGAGATCAATATTATAGAGTATTCTTCTATCTCTTCTTCGAAATCTGTAAACAATGAAGAAGGTCCCGAGTCTTCCTCCCATGGGCTCATTAAAATTTTACATGGTTGGGCTTATTGAGTTTTGTTTCTTGGACTCATTAAAACAACAAGAACGACATTCTTTTACCAAAAAGAATAAGGGAAGAGAAGGGTATATCTACATCTTTTCAGTTTCAAAGGCAGCTAAGTCAGTCATGTCCTTGAACACAACACCTATTTGAGTCTATCATTCAGTTGGGTTTTAGTTTTTGACCTTAGGGTGAACCTGATCTCAGAGTTTGTTACTCCTTCGATTTTTTATTCTTCCAATCACATGGAGAGTCTGCTAATGTCTCCTATATTGCAGGCTTATATCACTTCCCCCTCAAGTTAAAAGCTGCCTAAGTCACTTTGTGTCATGCTCACTTTTCAAGGATACAGCCTGTGTCAGCCATTCTACAGTTACCTTGACTTCATGTATCGACCATCCTGGTGTCAGTTTGTTTCATCTTATTACTTGTTCTACTCCAAATCAGCTCAAACTTGTGAGTATTCCTCGTGTTGGATGATGGAGGATGCATTAAGGCCTCCCTTCCAACAGAATTCTTCCCATCGACTTCAACTCATTTTTCTCTAGGATTGAAGTTTAGAGTTTCAGTTAGTACCTTGTGGATTGTAGTCATCAATGGCATTTTCCTTCATTGTTGAATAATGAGAATACATCAATGTCTCTTATTCGACAGGTTCCTCAGGTGTTCAACTTCAAATCCATTTATTCACACTTGTTGGAATGTACTAGGTACCATGGGCCCCATTATCATTATCAATGGAAGCCCTCACATTTGTTAACGGTATACATCAATGACTGGTAATCAAACGATACCCCCCATGTTTGACTCCAGCTCATTTATTCACATGGTTAGGGTTTATACCTTGGGTTGTTTGGATGAAGACCTTGGGACTCTAATAGCATCACCATATTTATGTTATCCCCCAAGTTGTGCAAGACTGAGCCACACTCATTTTAGCTCTTCATGAGACATAGATCCACCTTGTTTTTATGGCTATGATATCTTATCTATGTCATGGATCCATGCTTGTATTTCAGTGGCCATGCTATATATACATCTCCTAGTTATGCATTGGAGATCATATTGTATCACACCGAACATTTATATGATGTCCATATTGTAAATGCTTGCTAACCTTGATCGTTGTTTTCAGGTACTTTTGTGACTTGGTTCTGTGGTTTCTTGCTCCTCCTCTGACTTGGAATTATAATGTATTTCGGCCATCTTTTTCCCTCTGACCTCACACATTAGGGGGCATCTATTATAGGTCAAATCTACACTTCTCCATTTGAGATCACATTGCTCTATCGATCACACAAAAGGACACTATGGATGGAAGAGCTAGGTTGACCCTGGATGAGTTATTGCTGAGATCACATTCTTCAGCTGAAAAACATATTTTTTCTACATTTTTCACCATGTGTGTGCTACTATTGCCACAGTGATCTAGTGTTCTGAATGCTGGTCTTATTGAAGACAACCTGCGCACATCTTCCAAAATGTTGCAAACGCTGGTTGTCAAATGCAAAAGTTGCTTATTGTGCGCTAGTCTACTTGTATGAAACCTGCGCACATCGTAAGATGAAATAAAAAAAAAATATTAAGATTACGAATTGGGATTAGTTGAAGTTGGTTCTACAACTTCCCCAACCTCCCAATTCAACCACCTCTCGAATTCAACTGCCTACCTTGTGCCATAAATACAAGGGGAAGCCATGAGAGAGGGGAGTGGAATGAAGGATAAGATATTGTTACAACTGGAGCAATTCTTAAGTCATTGTAAGGAGCAGGATCCCAGGAATCGGTTGCAGAAGTGTCTAGACAGATAATGTATATCTGTACTTATCTACATTTCTTTGACAATAAAAGGTGGAAATACCCTTCCCGTCCCAATCGAATGTCTATTTGATGGAATGTTTATTTGATTGAATATCTGATTGTAGTTGATGTTAAGTTATTTCCAATTTCATCATATTTATTACAATCAAGATATGCTGAGGAAGGTTAACTTTGTTTGCAGGTTCATTATTGCGGAAGATTAGGCAAAAGCTAGGACCAACCATCATTAAAAAGGTACAAATTTCAGAATCCTAACCTCTTTCCATTTGTAGTAATTAATGCAAAACATGAATGTATTTACCTGTCACCCCATGTAAGTTGGTAGTGTCGTCTCCCCCACTATAAGGTATTTTCCTACACAACAATAAGTGTTAGGATCATGGGTTTCAATAACTCGTGCCATCAATGCAACACTTCCATGTTGTTTCTGATTATGGGTGTCATCTCCAATACCAGCATCTATAGATCAAGTCCAACAAATTTAATCATTTTAGCATCCCACCAAGTTAGAAAAGTCGATAGTGATTCGGTTCGGTTATTGTTATTCGAATGAGTAGGTGTGTCGATGTTCTTAGTCAACATAGAACGACTACTAGTCAACTCAAGAGTAGAATTCACATGTCTGGTCGAAACTTCAAATTCTTCAGTAATATCAAATAGATCACTATGCAATAGACAAGAAGAAGAGTTCAATAACTTAGTATAGGAAATATTCTCATCAAAGATCACATTTTTGCTCAAAATGATCTATTTTTTGATGAGGTTAATCAATGAATAGGATTTTGATTCATCAGAGTATCCCATCATGATGCAAGCATGACTCTTTGCATCCAATTTATTCCTACATTTATCACTTATATGTGTCCAAGCAACACCTCCAAAGGTTCTGAGGTGTCCAATAAAGGGTTTACTCAACTCCACTTCTCTACTAGAGTTATGTCACTGACAACTCTGGTAGAAACAATATTTAGGAGATAGTTTGAACAGTGAACAAATTCTGTCGAAAATTTAGTCATAAGTTCTTTGGTTTGCAGTAGGAATTAGTCCATTTCCACCAAATTCATATTCTTCCTCTCTGTGTCTCCAGTTTTTTTAGGGGTGTGAGTGACAAATCTCTGCTAAGAAATGCCATTTTGCAAGAAATAATCTTCAAACTATCGACTCACATATTCTCAACCATTGTCTGATATCAAGCATTTGATAGGTCGACCACATTGATTTTCATCCAATGCTCTAAATTCCTTTAATATTTCAAAGACATGACTCTTATTATTCAAGAAAGATACCCAATTAAATCTAGAGAAATAATCAATGAACATTAAAATATATTTCACATTTGCTAATGAGAGTTTGTTCATGCAACAGAGATCAATGTGAACAAGTTCTAATCATTTTTGTGCTCATCATGCTTTCTCGGAATCAAAGGGTGCTTGATGATGCTTTCCAAGCACACATCCTATACAAAATTCATCGGGTGGAACAATATTTGGGAGACCAGAAACCATGTTATTTGTTACCATCATATTCAAACTTCAAAATTTCAGATTTCCAAGTTTTTCATGCCAAATTCGACTTCTATCACCGGTTTGAGAAATGAGTGGAGTCGATCTAGTCGGTCAAAAATCATTCATGGGAGAGTCACAGAACTTGTATATCTTATCTTTGGGATCTAAATATTTTGAAGAAACAATAACCCCCGCAAGCCTATGATCCTTTACAATAAAGTGATTTGACCAAAATTCAATAATCTTCTTAGTCTGTGTAAGTTGAGCATTTGAAAAAAAAATTGCACTCAAGATAGGTACATGATAGACATTAGATATTCAACCATGCCTACATTCAACATCACCACTTCCAGCAAATGTGAGAGCATAATCATCAGCTACATATATATTATGTTATGGGGATCCACTTAAGGAATACAACAGAGAAGCATTCTTAGCCATATGCTGAGTGCAACTAGAATCAACCATCCATTATGTCTGAGTGGTATGGGCATGTAATTCATGGGAAGTGTTAACATAAAAGATGAAGTTTTTTGCAGGTTGATTGATCGAAGTACCATTTGACCTGCTTTCTTCAAGATGCCTGACCTTTTCTTACAAGTCCTTGGTCTTCTTCTAACAGGTATTCTCCACATGTCCTACCTTTCCATGGTAGGGACATGTTTTCTTCCTTCAATTATTTTTGGTTAATGTAGACGTGTCGGTCTTTCCTTTAGTATATTGGTTGATACACTCCTGTCAATGATCCATTCGACTCAGTGTTTTCTACCAAGCTTCCCTTTTTCAAGCAACTTTTTTTGATATTTAATCAATAAATCACAGAAGGTATCAAACATGAATTCCTTACCATCTTGTTTGCATGGCATCCAATTGGCATGAAAAGAGAATCAAAATACATCATAAGGTGTCCTCATATTGATCAGGACTAGTTCAATGAGCTGGTCCATCCTTCTTCGGAAAAATCTAACTACATTCGCCCAATTTCAACTGTAGCTCCTTGATGTGACTCGAATAGTCCTTAATCCTTTCAAAGGAATGGGGTTCCAAAGAGATCAACTCTTTCTCTATCTTCATTACTCGGCTTTCATTAACCTTGTCAAACAATGACTTTGGATTAATCTAAAAAGAATTAGAGAATTCAATCCCTCTTGTATGAAAGAGAATCTCTCTTGAAATGTAGGTCATAATGTCCCCAATAGCCTCATCCTTCTTTCCATCATTGAAAAACTTATCCTGGTCATCCATCGAATCTAGAATAGAAACCTTAGTATATTTCCATAGTCCTTGATCTTCAAAATGTTTTCCATATATGGCGCCTAGATTGCATAGTTATGCCCATTTAGAATAATAGGTTCTATCTTGGGAGTAATCCTTCTAATCAAATAGATTTGTTCCAAGTTGAAAGGAAGGTATCAATCAACAAATCTTCATCCCAGAGTCAATCAACCCGAGATTTGGCTCTACGCAATACATAGACAATATGATGGGTAAAAACCAATAGCTATGAAATTGAATGTTGGGAAACCTCCCCTTTGAACAATAGAACATAAAAGAAAATAATATAAAGTATAAGTATTCCAAGAGGATGGATGGTATCTAAAGACACCATTTACAACACTTAAGCAAGACTCATTATGATTGGAACATCACAGTGTGTTTTTCAACATTGGAAAATCTCCATATCAATACAACCCATAGGGTTGTTCTTTTATAGTCTCTAGATCTAACAAACTCCTTTGAAGTGAGGATGATATGCTCCACAAATAGGGTCATTGGTTCTAACCATTTCCAAAAAATATGCAATGTACCATTGATTTTTTTGTTTCTCTAGTCAATCCGACCATGACCTCATTGACCATTCAATTGATTGATCGAACAACCACTCAGTCAAGCCTCCAATCGATTGATCTTCTAGTTGAATGTTGTCTTTCGACTGATTTTCTCTAGAAGATACAGAGGTGTGAAAGGCATTCATTACCTTTGGTTCCAACAATAGACTTGCATGCTGAACATGGAAATGAATTCTGATTGAAGAGTTAGGATTTGAAGATTTCTTAGAGATAAGATTCAGTGAGCAAACTTTTTCACTATAGGAACAAGTGGAGGAAAGAACTAATATCAAAGCCATAGTTATAGCCAAAACCTAGAGCCATGACACCGAGTAATTTGTTGGTTTGGGGGGTCTTATCCCATGCTTTTATACATATTGTATTCTAGTATTTCTTAGTAGATTAGGGTCCAATCATGTTGCATACTACCTATATATATGTACTGTAATTGTTTTTGTTAATACAATGAGAAAAAGGTGTCAATATGATCTTGTCAGTTTTCCTAGTAAAGGGCTTCCATGGAAAATATTTTGTGTATTATGTAGGTGTTCTTTTATTCCTTTTTATTTTCTTAAGCATGCTAGGATGGCCTCTCTTGCATAGGTTTATCAGTCACTATTTTTCTACACAATGTTTTTTGGAAGTCTGTATAAATATTTTTTATTTCTAAAACCACATGGTTCTTCAATTATTTTAACTTGTAATTTTAGAGTCAATTCTTTGTTGCAAGATATATATTTTTGGTTGCACATTATTGGTTAATATGCTTTAAGTATCCTTGATGTTTGGATTCTTGCTTGGAATTTTTTACTCTTTCCATTTATTCCCCATTGTAGATAATTAGTTTTGTAAGAGAATCATTGTAACTTGTAGGGTTCTAAATTATCATAATGTATAATGACCCATATCTTGACTTTAAGTAAGAGAGATAGGGTTTAGAAAATAATGTACTTACAAACAATGAAGCTCCTTTTTTCTACTAAGATTTTGAGAATGCAACTTAAAATGGTCATAACTTCCTCATTATTGCCCAGAATCTCTAGTATGATGCCAATTTGGAAGTGTGCCACAATTTTTCTTATGATGGCTCACGTCCCAATGATATTAGAAACACCAATAAAAATATATTTTAGTTTCAAATATTTAACCTTAAAAAAACAAGGGCTCCAAATATGTAGAGAAATCTTCTGCCACTTTCTTAAAACGTTTCTCTAAAACCACGTGCAATGATATTTTTATTTAGCTTCAACAAACAACATCTAAGAAATAATAGAAAATGTAATACATCCAAATATAGAATGAAGACAAAAAATGCAAGTTATTAATATGAAATGAAAGCCTCTTTGAGGGAGAAACCTCCTTTTAAAAATATCCAAAATATGAATAGTGATACTTGTGAAAAAACATATATTCTTTATTTATATACATAATTAGGTGGGAAAAACCTAGAATCCCTAATTTAATCACGCTACATAAAATATAAGAATAAATAAATCACAATATAGTTATAAAGGATTAAGTGCCATATGTTGGCTATTTGTAACCCACTTAGTCCTAATAAGAACTAGGTATATTGTTAACGTCTAAATATCACAGATATGTTACATTTTGGTGATTCTTGCAGTAAGGCGTCATCAACATAAAGACTGAAGGTCACCAAAGGAATCCTCATAAAATCAAAAAGTCAACATCAATCCAAAAGTTCCCAAGAACAATCAAAAGAAGAGATCACGCAGCTAAACCATTGTTAACCTGCGTTATAGTGTGTGTTATCAGTTTAGTCCCTGTGCGGATTTTCCTTCGATAACAATGTGACTGTCAAAAAAATGGGACCACCTAATTCCCACGGTGCAATGAAGGCTCTGGAAAGCCCCATCACCTCCAACAACCTGAATTTGGCTCCTCACACACTTTGTGGCATTAAATACCCCCCATGGTGTACCTTGGAACTAGTTCATGGAGTGTGTTAACACCCATCTAGTAACGTTCCCGCCGAGGCGAAAGAGACAACCCCAAGCCTCACCGATCAATATTTTTCACCAAAGAAAGAGTATGGAAACCCATAAATAGCTAAGTATCAAGCAAATCCTAGCTAAATAATCAAGCCACAATAAGAAAATGGGAAAAAAAAGGCAATAGAGCTCTTCCGCAGAAAAAACTAGCCATAAGGGCTTCTTCCACAACCAAAGGAGGTTCGACGGCCAAGATCGAATGGAGGGATTAGATCGGCGATTGAAAATGCATTCTGTAGGAGGGTTTCTGAGTTTCGCATCCACATTGCGGATTGCGGATTGTGAAAAGGCAGTTTTCCGAAGATATAAAAAAGAAGGGTTTTTTATTCCTGTAATCCGCATTGCGGATTGTGGAAAGGCCATTTTTCAAGAGGCGAAAAAGTAAGTTTATGATTCCCACAATCTGCATTGCGGATTGCGGATTGCGGAAAGGTCATTTTCCAAGAGGCGAAAAAATAAGTTTCTGATTCCTGCAATCCGCAATGCGGATTGCGGATTGCGGAAAGGTTACTTTCCAGGAATGCTAAAAGAAAGTTTCTGAATCCCACATCTCGCATTATAGATTGCGGATTGCGGAAAGGCAATTTACTAGTAGGCATAAAATCAAGTTTCTGAATCCCACATCCCACATTGTGGATTGCAGAAAGGTCATTTTTTAGAAGGCGCAAAATGGAGATTCCGAATCCCGCAGCCCGCATTACGGATTGTGGATTGTGGAAAGGAAATTGTGGATCGAAAGAAGTTTTGCAAAACAAATCACAGCCATAAGGAATGAATATTTTCATAGAAAAATGGATCGTTTGCGAACGACGAAGAGGAATGTTTTATTTACCTATCCTAATCAACCTAAAATGGCCTGATTTGAAGGACGATCAGGTGGCTTTCGTGTCCAAATGGGGAACTGCAAGCACAATTGATTCCCTTCCTCCTCGCATGACAGAATTAGAGGCTATTGATTCAGGCGGTCTAGCTTGAGCGGCCTCATCATTACCAGTCTGAGTTTGTTATGAATCAGTTAGGATATTTTGATGCTTTGTAAGCATATAAAGGTAGGTTCCAAAGAGGACCAAAAAGTTGGATGTTTTTTTTTCAGAGAGATTACTGCTCTACACCTGTATTTGAACTCAGTCTCTGAATTCAATGAGAAGACCTGATTCTGTAGCTTGAGATTCCTGTGATGTGTGTTTTGATGTCTGTTATTTCCTATGTATGTGTTCTTGCTTTGTATTTTCATTGATTGTTTACTTATGCAGTACCTAAAGATCAAGATTACATGGTCTGGAATTCATTCCCACATGATCCAGATGCATATTACTAGGTATTCCACCCTTTTCCTCTTGAAGTTGCAGGTTATAATTCATTCGTAAATGCTCTGCCCTTGAAATGAACTTGTCCCCTTTTTATTCCTTCACTTGCTGGTAATTTTGACTTGAAAAAACCCACATCTACCTTGCCTCTTGCCTCTACAATCGTGGTCTGAATCTGTCATTGGTGATAGTAAACCCACTAAAGTTGACTCCATGCCCAACTGTCCTCCTGTTCTTAACTCCAACCAAATGAAAATTTTCTTTTAATTCATTGTTTGAAGGTCTAGCCACCACTTTTACCAATATCCTAGCCTATTCAAGTTATATCCCATTGCTGAAGCACTAAAGAGAGATCCCTCTCTGTGGTTGGAAATGCTAGTTTCCATCCACTAAATATTGGTTTGAAACAGTTACCTCATGGTCTTTCCTGTTGCAACCCAGGAAAATCTTGAGTGATAACATTCTGGAGACTCCGTTGGGGAGAATCTCTGGTTTTCATAGTATCCTATCGGAACTCTGAGGGAAAACAGAGAGTCTGAGGTTCCAAGGTTGTATCATTTTCCCTGGCGACTCCAAATTTCAAATTGGTGATTCCACTGGAGATCGAACTTACTATAGATGGATATGGAAAAACATTGTGGAAAAACCAGGTACTCAAGTGTGAGGTTTCTCCAAGATATTTTATTCTTCTTTATCGTTTATTTCCTATCCTTTCTTGAGTTTATCAAAAGAATATTTCATGTTTTGTTGCAATCCAACCACGACTATCCATCCACTTTTGTATATCCTTCATTACAGACTATAGATATCTCTTCATCTTGTATACCTAGTTCTAACCATGATCAGTCTTGTAAGCCCCATAATACCAAAGTTGATGTTGCGCTCTCTATACAAGGTATTTCTCCATTAACCAGATCCTTTTCTTTACCTAAAAAGGGTGCACATAGCATAGAGAGTCTCTCTTCGGTTTTAAGGACTAAGCCTTCCCCATTTAGGTCTAGATCTGAAGCAGATTTAAGATAAGCCTTGTTTGACCAAAGAAGGATACAAACCCATTGTTTGAGTTCTTTGTGGGAAAATTTACAAGCCCAAAAAGAAAATAGTGGCCTATTTCCCTTTAGTAAAGCTTCTAGCAAAAGTACCCAGGTCCTGCTTACTCCTCCTACTGTTCCCAACGTTACCATTGTAGTACCTGTTGTTCCTCATGCTGCTTCAAAAATCCCCCTGCTTCCCAGCAAAATCTAAGAGCTATGGTTTCCAGGTATGCCCCTTTATCCCTCCCAGCCAATCTCAATGACCTACCTGTGGGCTATGCCCAACGCCTCATGAGATTTGATGGGGAAAGAAAAGGTTCTACATAATAGCATGTGGACCAGTTTAATGATTTTCTAGACCTAGAAGAGGTGGATGAATATGATATCAAGATGAGTTTATTTTCCCAATTTCTTACAGGAGAGGTGAAGAAGTGGTTCAAAACCCTTCCGAATGGAGGAATTGCTAATTATGAGATATTTGAACAGGATTTCTTGGCCAGATGGAAGGATAAACCAAATCTTCTCCAAATTCTCACTCAATATGAAAACACAAAGAAAACCAATGTTGAGACTGTTTGAGATTTTTCAACTAGATTCATGAGGATGTATAATTCTATCCCGGTAGACATCAAGCCTCTTGTAGGGGCAGCCAAGCTTCATTATGCTAATTGTTTTGACAATGACTTTGATCTCATACTGAGAGAAAGAAGATCTTCCACTCTTCCTGATATATTAAAGGATGTTGTAGAAGTAGAAGCTAATTTGATGGCCTCAGGTAAAATGGGACACACAAATGAAGATGAGAAAAAGAGATCTAATGAAGCTGCCCAACCTTCCACATCCCAATCCATTGATACCAAATTTCAGTAGATGATGAGGACTATGGAAAGGCCGGTGGATAGGATCTCCCTTCACAATAGGCCTCCTTCCAGAGAAAAACCAGAGACTCAAGCTAGAAATGATAATTATAGGAGACCTCCTGCCCCATAGGGAAGACCAAGAGATCCTAGGAATGGTGAAAATCAACCAATCAGACCACCTTTTGTTGAGGACTTAATAGAGGGAGGAGAAGGGTATAAAAATTTGTTTACTAAAGATTATAACCAGCAATATCTTATTACATATTTTACTGCTGATGGCTCTCAAGAAGATTTCAATCTACCCATATATGATGAAGATGGGGTGATTATATGGGCAGTTTACTTGAACAACCAGTTAGAGGTCTTACAAGTTTTCAGTCATCTATTAAAGGGAATCAACCTCCATTTCATAACCACAATGGTGCAAACAAGGAAAACAATAACCTGTTGAAGGAGACACTTTACCCTTTTGTTTCTCTTCATTCGAGTTGTTGAGAGAGATTTCTAAAGCTACTAGTAAAAAACAGGAATATGAGCCTATGGAAAATTACACAGGGTTTCTAGAAGTGGATAATGAGATATGCCGGCAGCAATGTTCACAATATCCTTATGTCCAATGTCATATGCCCTCTCCGGAGGATGAATAAAAGAGTGAGGAGAGTTGTTCATTGTTTCCTTAAACTTTCCTTTCCTTGAGATATTCAAAGGATCACATGAGAATAAATAATTTGAAATCCTTTATTTTGAAACCCTAGACTGTATCCCAACTTATGATGATTATAATGAAAAAATGCAGGAAAACAATAAAGAGAAGAAGCTATCCTCAAGTGCTTTTGAAGAGGAGGTTTTGGCTAAATCAAGTTTTCTAGCCAGTCAAGATTAGGTTTTTGCTGGACAGTCGAATAACATTCCAAGATCAAGAAAGTGATTAGATTGTTGCTATGTGTTGTGAAAATAATTTCAGTCAAGAATCAGCTTCTATGAAGACCTAGCATATTTCCTCATGTTTATGAACCGAAAAATGGATTAGATGTAGATTGTCCCTCCCTCTTTATGGATCAACAAGTAGCGTTCACTCATGCTTTTCAAGATCCTTTTGCATCCTTTTTAGAGACATCATAGAAATACTTTTTAAGGGTTGGCCTAGGATCAGTCAGTGACTTCGGTTCTTCGAAGAGGGTGAGTTTTAAGAATAAATTAAATCCTCAGTTTGAGTGGTCACAGTTTAGAATTCTTCTTCTTATTGGGGGCCTTGAATGCGTGCTTCAGTCAAATATCCAGTTGTTAGGTTGGTTACATTGACACTTTAGCATCACTTGATTCCTGGTGTCTTCCACCAAGTTAGGGTAGGTAGATATGAAGAATAAACTCAGTAGTCTGAGCATCTTTTTCAGCAATAAATGTCTTCATTTTTTGAAATTTAGTTTATATATATGTTAGGAAGGTTTTGAAGTCAGTTTAGTTTTCAGTAGTGTATGATGGCTTCAGTTTCGGTTTGAATTTTGCATTCCTGTATGGATGCAAAGTTTTTAGAGTTGGGAAGAAGTTATAGATGGAGGTTATCGAATGATCAAAGGGACCAGGTCACTAGTCTACATGTTCTTTCTACCTCATAGGCAGGATAACATCTCCGGTTGGAGCCATTGTTAACACCCATCTAGTAATGCTCCCATCGAGGAGGAAGAGACAACCCCAAGCCTCACTGATGAATCTTTTGCACCAAAGAAAGAGTATGGACACCCAGAAATAACTAAGTATCAAGCAAATCCCAGCTAAATAATCGAGCCACAGTAAGAAAATGGGAAAAAACAAGGCAATAGAGCTCTTCTGTAGAAAAAACTAGCCATAAGGGCTTCTTTCACAACCAAAGGAGGTTTGACGGCTAAGATCGAATGGCAGGATCAAATCGACGGTTGAAAATGCGTTCCGTAGGTGATTTTCCGAGTTCCGCATCTGCATTGTAGATTGCAGAAACGCATTTTTTCGAAGATATCAAAAAGCATGGTTTCTGATTCCCACAATCCGCATTGCGGATTGCGGAAAGGCCATTTTCCAAGAGGCAAAAAAGTAAGTTTTTGATTCCCACAATCCGCATTACCGATTATGGATTGCGGAAAGGCCATTTTCCAAGAGGCGAAAAATAAGTTTCTAATTCCCGCAATCCGCATTGTGAATTGCAGATTGCGGAAAGGTCATTTTCCATGCGGTGAAAAAGTAAGTTTCAGAATCCCGCATTCTGCATTGCGGTTTGCGGATTGCAGAAAGGCCATTTTCCAAGGGGGCGAAAAAGTGAGTTTTCAAATCCTGCATTCTGCATTACGGATTGTGGATTGTAGAAAGGTCACTTTCCAGGAACGCTAAAAGCAATTTTTTGAATCCCGCATCCCGCATTGTAGATTGAGGAATGCGGAAAGGCAATTTTCCAGCAGGCATAAAATCAAGTTTCTGATTCCCACATCCCGCATTGCGGATTGCAGATTGCGGAAAGGTCATTTTTCAGAAGACACAAAATGGAGATTCTGAATCCTGCAGCCTGCATTGTGGATTTCAGATTGCGGAAAGGAAATTGTGGATCGAAAGAAGTTTTGTAGAACAAATCATGGCCGTAGGGAATGAATATTTTCATAGAAAAATGGCGCGTTTGTGAATGGTGAAGGGTCCTATTTCAGTTACCTATCCTAATCAACCTAAAGTGGCCCGATCCAAAGGACGAACAGGTGGCTTCCATGGACCAATGGGGCACTTCTAGCATAAGTGATTCCCTTCCTCCTCGCGTGACAGAATCAAAGGTTGTTGATTTGGGCGGCCCAGCTCGAGCGGCCTCATCATTACCAGTCTGAGTTTGTTATGATTCAATTAGGATATTTTGATGCTTTGTAATCCTATAAAGGAAGGTTCTGAAGAGGACCAAAAGTTTGGATTTTTTTTTAGAGATATTACTGCTCTGTGCCTGTATTTGAACTCGGCCTCTTAATTCAATGAGAAGACCCAATTCTAGAGCTTGAGATTCCTGTGATGTGTGTTTTGATGTCTATTATTTCCTCTGTATTTGTTCTTGCTTTGTATTTATATTGATTGTTTACTTCTGCAGTACCTATAGATCAATATTACATGGTCTGGAATTCATGCCCACATGCTCCAGATGCATATGACTAGGTATTCCACCCTTTTCCTCTTGAAGTTGCAGGTTAGAATTCATTTGTAAATGCTTTGACCTTGTAATGGAACTTGTCCCCTTTTTCTGCCTTCACCTGCTAATCATTTTCACTTGAAAGAACCACATATACCTTGCCTCTTTCCTCTGCAATCATGGTTTGAAACTGTCATTGGTGACAGTAAACGCACCGAAGTTGACTCCATGCCCAACTGTCCTCCTGTTCTTAACTCCAACCAAATGAAAACATTCTTTTAATTCATTGTTTGAAGGTCTAACCACCACTTTTACCAATATCACAGCCTATTCAAGCTATATCCCGTTGCTGGAAGCACTAAAGAGAGGTCCCTCTCAGTGGTTGAAAAGGCTTGTTTCCATCCACTAAATATTGTTTTGCAACAACCTCATGGTATTTCCTGCCGCAACCCAGGAAAATATTGAGTGATAACAGAGTGCATGGGTCCACATTTGGATCTAGTTGTTTCTTGGCCACCTTTCGTCCTATAAAAGGAGGCCATTAAAATGCATTTTGTAGAGATAAAAAAGAGCAAATTTATGTTGTTGAATTTGTGTTAGAGATTCCTCATAGCTCACCTCTTCCTACATTTGTAAGCATTCCAAATATCCCTTTCCGCCTTCCTCCAAGGGGCAAGAGTTTCTCTCCATTGTTTCACCCACTTAGCATATAGTTTGGACACGAAGGACCTCCCTAAGGGACATTGTTGGATTCCCTTGAATCTGACACCTCCTAGGTGTTGTACAGCTTGACCATTGGGAAATACAAAGTGGTTTTGCATGCATTTGGTTATTTGAGTTTGCATTCCTCCCCCATTTAATTTTGTTATATTTTGTTTAATTTTCTTTATTTTATTTGAATCCCACTAGAAACCACTTGCAGGATCATTTGGAGGACACTCACACCCCCAAAAGGGGCTCCAAGGATTGAGGCCTTCCTGCAACCTACAAATCTTAGCTACTTACCAAATGGAAGAATAAAAAGATATCTTCACCTCATATACAATATCAAGGAAATAATGCAATCAATTTGACATAAGGTTCCCCTCTATCAAATGACCACATATACAATTTCTCTCTTCTAAATAATGGGGATATTAGATGCCAAATTCAAAAGTTGATAGAGAAAGGCCACATTGAACAATATCCTCACCTTGCAGAATCCCTATTGTGTTGGTTCAAAAGGACGATGTTGTCACCTAAAAAGGCTAGTCATGGCCCAAAAGATAGTTTGGCATATGAGGCCTATCCTGGGCCAAATTTTACATCTCACCCAAATGATATTTGAATACATGGAATGGATTAAGAAGATATGTATTTCATTGATAATTAAGAGGGTGAAAAGAATTCAAGTCTGAAATTCATAAGTATGAATCTTCAAAAAGGGAAAACCATCTTAGTCTAGATCGAAATATCTTGGTTGTTCGCACACAAGAATTCTATAAAGAAATAACAAGGAGAAAAATCATGTGAACGACGAATATCTGTAATGATATTAATCGACTTCCCATATCAATCATTGATGAAAAATTACATGATCAATGGATAACAAGGAAGGGTTCCTAGTGAATAGTTTGGATGCATCATGCATGTTCCATTTCTATATCTAAGCCATTCACGATGGTAAAACATGCATGTGAGGTAATTAAGGGGGGTTCCTTGTGAATGAACAAGATTCACCCATGCATATCCCATATCCATATCTAAACCATTCATAGAAACACACATTATCAAGGAGTACAATGGGATGTTCGCTTGCAAATGGACAAGATTTTTCCCCGTAACTTCTATTGTTTGATCCTATCCATTCGCAGCAATACACATGATTGGGCACTACCATGGGGTGGTCCCTCGTGGATGGATAAGATTTATCCTCAAATTTGATCCTAGCTATTCATGGTAATGTACATGATCATGAAGGAATTAGGGGTAGTCCTTTGTGAATGGTGTAGATTTAATTGAGCAACTCCTAGTGTGAGATCCTATCCATTTCGTGGCAATGCACCTGATTGAGTGGTACCATAGGGTGTCCCCACGAATGGTCCAGATGCATCCGTGTAAATTTATGTGTTTAATATTGGCCATTTGTGCACAACAACATGATCAGGAGGCGCAATAAATTTGTCCCCCGTGACACAAATATGTTGTGTGGTCTTCAACTTTTTAAATACAACCATTCATCGGTGGGAATCCAACCTCCTTTTGTGTTTGTGGGGATCCCACTATTGGCTCACACCTTTCCCCCGTCCAATATCAACGGTCTGTATAATCAACAGGATTCCAAGTTGATGCAGGAGGGAATGACCACATCCCGTCCAACTCGTACCTTCCCATGAAATAGAATGATTCCTGGAATCGAAGCCTTAGAATTAGCTGAAAACCAGCTAGGCCCTTCTCAATGGAGGCCCTCCCCTCCAAACTAGGATTTTCGCAACCTTCTGACGGTCAGAACTAACCTTACGCAATGATCTTGCGGAAACACCTTATTTCTGCAACTTGGGTGGTCTTCCGCAATAATCCTTCCACAGTCATAATCCCGCAATGGTCCTTCCGCACACGTCTTTCCGCAGCCACCTTTCTGCAACTTCCCTTCCGCAATACTTATTTCCAAAACTTTGCGAATTGTGGGTGTGTCTTTCATGTTTTTTTGAAATAAATTTCCGCAATGCTTCTTTTTGCAAATTTGCGGATTGCAGATTGTGGGTGCATCTTTCCTGTTTTCTTGAAAGAACTTTCTGCAAAGCTCTTCCTCAATGGGGCTTCCGCAACCCTCTCCATTAACTCTCGTGCTTCTTCCTTTTGTGGTACACTGTTGCAGCCATCGATCCTTTGTGGATCTGACCTCGGCCATTGATCTACGATCAATGTGGAACACTTTGAATCGGCTTGTAGATTCGCTAACTTTGGTGCACGTTCACTTGATTGACTCTTTCCCCATCGTCAATCCTCCTTTCGACTTTGATCTGAGCCATCCAACCTCTGTTTTTTTAATCGACTGTGATTCTACGATTTTCTCATGGATTGATCAGAGAATCGATCAATCTAGTTCGGTCTTTGTTTAGATTCGATGAGAAACTAAAGACAAACAAGAAATTTACTCAAACTACTTAATGGCAGTCAGTATGCAAATGATTTGGGTTTCTTAACTGTATAGTAAAATCACACAGATATGAAACAGAGACTCATTCACATGGAAATCAAGCCAACAATTGCACACAACTCTACCTGACAAAATCTCAGATCATTCTTCATTCAAGATGTACAGTAACCCAATCGAATACATAGAACTTCTAAGTGTACTAACAGATAGCTAGAAAATTTACATCCCAACAAAAATGACCAACCCCCTTCTCATTTAGATCTACCCTTTTTATTCACTCAACTCCCAAAAGCAAAATGGTCGAACAACCAAACAAACTAACAACCTCACTCTCCCCATCACTGGAGGATTCACTATCATCCTACAACAGATTAGCTAACTGGCTTGACCTCCATGCAGGGAGTATCGAATTGCAACTATGTTCTATCTTCTCAAAATTGACAACGCACAAGGTAGCTACATATTCTACAAATTAAAATGTTAATCATAAAAAAAATTATACTGTCCACATAAGGTCTGCTTGTCCTCATGCTAGCCACAACATTTGAACACTCAATCACATTGCTTACTTAGCATTAATGCTCCTACATCAGACCTCCAAGGTTAAAAATTATGAACCCCTGTTCAATAAGTTAGCTACTGATAAACCCTTTGTCTCCAATTCTTCGGCACTCATCCATGTAGAATTTTCTACATGATGTACTTTCCATTTGATCAAGTATTCCAAGTAGTCTCTTTGTCTAGTACTCTTCGCCACTCTAGTATCCAAGATAGACTCAGCTTTTGATGGCTGGGTCCTAGGCATCTACTTTAGCCATTGAAGATATTCTACAGTATCTTTGTCTTCTATCATTTGTCCTGTATCATCAGCCACATAAGTGTATAGGTCTGCAACATTGAAAATAGGTGATATACCAATCCCTGTTGGCATTTGCTGAAAATTTTCTGAGTATTCTACAATGTCCAATCTTTTTCATTTTCAGCTTTTTGTACTCTCCTTTTGGAAATCTTCCTTTCCTCAGGTGTGCTAAAACCAAATCTCCTACATCATAGTTTTTATCTCTTCTCTTGGAATATGCTCTTGTTTTGTAACTATGGTTACTTTGTTGTAACCTTTCCTTAACTTGATCTTGCAGTTCACTGATCCTTGCTGCAAACTCTTCTCCGTCTGCACTTCTCTTCTCCATTTGACCCAAATCATGAAGTTCACACACTCCTCTTGGGTGCATACCATACAAAATTTGGAATGGACTCATTCCTGTACTATCTTTCAACAAATGAAATAAAATTTTATTATGTCGAGGCAATCTAGTTTTAATACTCATCAGCCATTTGTAGATGGTTTTAAATATACTCTGCTCATTGGTTACTTGCAGCTGAACTCCTCCATGTGTAAGAGTTACCAAAATCTCACTTTCCTTTATTTCACCATGCATCTTCCAAAATATATTTAAACCATTAAATTTTCTTGATCTCCACTGCTCTACAATTCCTCTATCCAACTCTGCACATTCACCTTAAGTTGTTTCCTGTTTTCTTCTACCACTCTTACATCTTTAATATCCTTGAAGACATCTCCCTCTGCAATGTTCATTTGTTGTTCCTGAACTTCAATTTTACTTACGTACTCAGGCTTCTTCAACAAATACTTCAGCAACTCAAATTCCCTTTGACATCTTTTAAATTCTTCATCATAGTGCCAGTCATAGTTTCTTGCTTCCATTCTAACTTCATCTCATATCTCAACAATATTGTGTTGTTGGAGATCTACTACCTTCTCTGCTTCATTTTTCCAATTGTCCCTCAAGACAATCTTATGCTCAATAGTCCCATACTATAGCAACATAATTCCATCCTCATTATGAGACATCAGATCCTGTTAACGTGATGCCAGTCGACAGGGGTCCCACTCATTGTCGACACATACCGCAGTCTTCCTGAGCACCGTCCCGGACAGGGTTTATCCCGCCCAACAACACCTACAGAGCAGATGAGGTCTCACCCGAGGCATCCAGGAAGAGCAAACAGAACCATGTTTCCGTCGAATGAAGGAGGATAGTTGCGGCTATGATACTTAAACTTATTGTAACACAACAACAGAGATCTTTAAGCATTAAACATAGTAGTAAAGCAATATTCAACCCAAACATTCATCATTGCAACAACAGTAATTGTAAAGCAAGTATCGCATCAAAGAAGCATGACATTATTCGTATAGTGCAATATCACATTATCATAACTGAACAAATTGAACACAGGGATTGCACCAAAATAGCTTCATCATACTATCATTGTCAACCCAGATACAACGCCTCTGCAAAAACTAAATCTCCACAATGACTCTTGACATCAAAACATACCCGAAAATCATACAACCAACATCAGAGCTTCCCATTCTTCAGTTGCCAATTCTCTCTCCCTTTACCACTTACAATTATTATCTATATATAGGCTTCCACCTTAAAACTCTTGTCCACTTACTACCAACTTCCTAACTGACACTATGGACAAATGACCCAATATCTAATTGACTTATCCAAAAACTCGCATTCTGTGGTATAACCGACTCAACATTACATAATATGTGGTCCAAATAACCCAAAACTCGCATTCCACTGTACAATTGACCCAAAATGAATAACTAATCTTTCGCTCATTGCTATTCACATCATCTTCTCTCCTTCTCACAACATCGAAGATGCTATGATAGCATTCTACCAAACTGCCTGCCAACAGGCCCCCAACACAATCTTGTGGCTCACCCTCGAGCCATGTAAACAAGATACAGTGTAATCCATCATTTTTACTTTGAAGTCCTCATACGGCTGTTCAATTGTCTGCACCACCTCCTTGGCTTCCATAGCCGCTGCCTGACTGTCGACCACATCGTCTGCAGATGGGTGATCTGTAAGCTTTTCCACGACCTGCTGTCGACACTTTTGCATTACCTGCAGAGCTTCACTAGCTTGCATCATAAATTTTCCGCTAGTGTCCTGGAATGCTTCTAACTGGGCTACACATGTCTTCCGTCGCTCGTCCACCTTGGCGACATGGTGTTGCAAGTCTTTCAGCTCTTGAGACTTAGCAACTTGCTCTAGTGGTGGCATTGTTCGCATTGTGGCTTTTAATGTGGCCATCTGTCCCTCCGCTTCCTATCGGTACTTAGTCAGCTACTCAACCTGCTCATCCTGAACAATGTAGCCCTAGAATTGTACCATTTCAGCCGTGAGCCTGGTTGCTTGCATTTCTAGCTCCTCCATTTGAGTGGCAACTTCCTCAATTGCCCTTCTTCGTTCATCCACTTCAGCCTGAGGCGTACCCGGTTTCATCTGGGCCTTCAACTTGTGATTCTCCTGTCGCAATTGAATAATGGCAAGCCCCAGTCGCTGCACTTGGTGGAGCAAATCTACCTCTTTAGTGGGCTTCGGTACATGTTGATAAGCTTCCGTGATCACTCAATCAACCCGTACACTGTCATCCCACATACGAGCCTTATCCACAATAAGTAAATCATGTTCCTTTTTCAGGACTTCGATTTCGCAGGCCTTCTCAACCCGTTCTTCCTTCATGTGTGCTTTGAGATCATTCATGTCCTATTGTGTGAAAGCAGCCCTGACAGTCAATTCTTCAATGGTGCACTGTGCATCGGCCTCGCTTGCCTGCAGTTGGACACACATACCGTTGATCTGCCGCAGTCGGTATATCGTTTCCTTACTGGTAGTAGCCTGCAGAGTGGTCAATCCTTCCACAGGAAAGGCATTCACATTAATGGTCACCATTTTTAGCTGCTGCAGCAACGTGGTTACTATCGCATATTTGGTCACAGTCACAATCGGGGGAATCTCCACATTCCTGACCCGCAGCTCAGTGCTGATTATGTCAAAGGTTGATGCTGCTGCTTTCTCTAGTGCCTTGTCGAAAACCATGTCATACAAAGATTCTAACCAAGTGGTGATCGCATGGAATCCTTCATCTGCTTTCCTTTCCATCTTTTGTGCTTCCACAGAGGATGCAGTACTGATTGTTGTGACCAGGTGGCCCAACTATGCCTCGGCGGGCAAAGACAATCCACTAATTGTTGCATGCTCCTGATAACTTTTCGAGCGGTTCTCTTCAAGCTCCCGGTCGCTATCAGCTGATATCATTTTGGTTGATTGGCACCTTGATTCATGGTGACTCTACTCATCCTGTGCCAATACTTGATCATCTGGGCCCAACTTCGGGCCACCAGCTTCTATCTCCGCTAAACTCATGGGTTGTCGCCATGCCTCCAGCCACTCATTCACAATAGCCTCCAAATCTTTAGACGTCACCTTATATGAGGTCTGCAACCATTGCTGATCAGGATCACGACGGGCTTGGATATGTATGGTATGCAGCCGAATTGCAAATGCCATGACAAGTTTGAACCGTGCTACAGTTTCTTCAGATATTCGGGGGACCTGTGTTGCCGCGGCACAAAGCATCTCCTAATACAGCCAAAATTGCAATCGGAAATCCCGAAGTCTCTCTGGATCCTGTACATACCATAGATTTTGATATCGCGCCCCCCGTCATTTTGCTGCAGCCGGACAGTCCATGCCCTGGTACGTGTTGGGCTCTATCCATGTGACGAAGGTGATCAACAACAATAGCCAACTGTATGTGAAGGCATCCTTTCCAGATTAGACAGCCACAGCATACTCCATCAATTGATTCAAGGGATATAGGGACCAATTCATTTGGACCCCTTCCACACATTGCTATGTGCATGCAACAATCCCCAAGTTGCATTGGTTAGGTCGACCACCCCTAAGCACCTTGCAGGATAGGATCTTAATGCCCGTGAGTACTGCCTGGTCATTGCAGCTATTGGTGCTATACCCACGCCCATCCGTTTCTAGGCCATATTTTTGTTCCAACTGCAGCCCCTGCTTCTTGTCGTTTTCCTTTCCTTGGATGAACTGCGACGGATCAACTCCATTCTCAGGCAAGCCGGTTATGTACAAAATTAATTTGACGGTGACCGGGACTTCTCTGTCCAGCCACAATGAACCACCATGAAAGCACATCAGGAGTTGCTTTACACATGCATTGACTTCCGCTAGTCACCCAAAAAGTGGCATGTTAAGAAGCCCTAATAAGCCGGCCTGCTTCAATCCTCGTGCCCAGTCTTGTATCGCCAGTGTCGGGGAAAGTCATGTCTCGGGAACACAGGGGGCAGATGCAATGTTAGGGTAGGCCACAATATCATGGTCGTTGTAATGCAATCACATCAATGCCGACCTAATATCCACAGAGCACTCCATTCCAGCCAGGAGTGCTGACATCTTCACACCATACTTTTGTCTTGGGTTTATCTTGCGTGGGGTGGCATCCAGCCGAACGGGAGGGATATACCCAACTATGTCACCCACTGGCAGTCCTGCCCATGGGGAAGATTCACGAATGGGGCGACTGGACTGCCCCACCTATTCCTTAGCTTCACCTGTCGTCACGACAGAGGACCAAAGCACCCTCTTACTCTGCGGGGACTCAGAGTGCTGACCTCCCTGTCGCTTCTTAATGGCGACTGATGCTCCCACCGGCATATTGGAAACTTCGGCTCCAAGATAAACAGCTATAGAGGACACAACTTCTTGCTCAACAACCACCGGGATGAAGGGAGACTCCACTTCGCTGCTAATTTCGACGGTCTCCAGTTCACCTGGCATACCTCACAGCACCTCGTTATATGCTTAGCAGCACCTTGCTCAATTCATGACTATGCTCTACAACAACACTTCTCAACTGATTTCTCGGTGTCTTCCGACCAAATCCAATCCATTTTTACAGCATCCAGCCAAATCCACCGCAATAATCACTAAATCATGCATTAACTCAACCAAAATCCTGTATTAATGACGCAAATCCGCCATCGATCCTGTCCACCGATCGACCGGATCCACCGTTAATTCCCATCATGTAGGCATGCGCCGTTAATTAACTGTTGAAATTTTGGAATTTATTTCTGATTTAACCCAGACGCAACACTGCCATGTGTCTTCGACCGCTCCAAACTTGCCACAGAAGCCTCCCTGCTTCCGCATTTCATCCATGGTGGTGCGACATCCTGCCACCAATCAATCTACTTCTCTTTTTTTTTTTTCCTCGATGCGACTCAGGCATCGCGGTATTCCAAGCTGGACTGATAGGGCTTCAAACTATGACCATTCACCATTTTTGGGAGCATCACCTCGTCTAGCTGCTACAGCTGAACCGCACCCCCTGAAGTAATACTACTGATGCGATACGGACCAAGCCAATGCATCTGCAACTTTCCTGGATGTTTCATAAACTTGCTGTCATACAACAACACCAAGTTGCCCTACTGAAACTGTTTGTTTTTTATGTGTTGATCATGCCATGCTTTCTTGCGATCCTTCTCAACCCCCTGGTGGAACCCAACGATGAAACGATCTTCCTCCAACTGCTCTAGACGTTCACCTAGTGCCGCCGCATCAACTAGGCCTATTGCGGCCGCGATGTGCAGACTCGGGACAATATACTCCATGGGAATAATTGCTTCTTGTCCATACACCAACTTAAATGGTGTCTTCCCTATCAGTCGTTTACATGTGTTGCGATAGGCCCACAATACTACTGGGATTTTGAGATCCCAGTCATTGTGGTTCACGTTACACACCTTTGTCAGCGCATGCTCCAATACCTTATTGAAAGCCTCCACCATGCCATTCGCCTGTGGATGATAGGGTGTACTCTTCTTAGGATGTATCTGAAACTTCTCCGTCAATGTGCTGATGGTGTGATTAAGAAAGTGGATGCCTTGATCGCTCAATAATATCTTGGGGCAGCCGAAGCGAGTGACAATGTGGTCAAAGAGAAACCGCGCGGCTGTGGCCACGGAGAAATCAATGACTGGTACATCTTCTGCCCATCAATTCAAATACTCTGTCATGGTGATAATATAGAGTGCACCCATGCACTTCCCTAGTGGATTGATCGGTCCTACAAAATCCACAGCCCATTTGTCGAACAACTGTAATGTCAACTTGGGCATCAACGGCATCTCATCGCAGCAAGATGGTTTACCAGTTCACTGACAGACGTCACAAGACCACACATAGTCTGTTGCATCATTATGTAGTGTGGGCCACCATAGCCCAACACGTAGCACTTTCCTAGCTGTTGCCCCACCGCCATAGTGTCCTCTAGCTACTCCTCCATGTGCTTCTGCTAATATCTGTGATTGCTCATAAGATAAGACACATCTGCGCAATACCTCATCAGCACCCATTTTGTATAACTCTCCTACAATTAGCTGGAATTCTGCAGCTTTGACTACCAACTGCTTCTTCTAACTAGTGGTGAACTCATTTGGTTCAGTACCCGTTGTCAAAAATAGGATGATTTCCGCAAAGTAGCCATCTGCAACCTCAATCCGAAATAGTTGAGCATCTGGTAAACCATCTTCAATGTTGGTCGGCTCCTCTCTTGTATCGATCCGTGAGAGATGATCAGGACCAGCATTCAACAAGCCTGGCTTCACAATGACTTCAAATTGAACTCCTGAAAAAGAAGTAGCCAGTGACATATCTTCTCCCCCAACACAGGCTTATTGACTAGGTATTTCAACGCGGAATGGTCGGTGAACAATTTAAAGTGCCCACCCAACAAATAGTGCCTAAACTTCTGCAGCGCGTAGACCATTGCCAGACCTTCCCGCTCAATGGTAGTGTAATTTATTTCTGCAGAGGACAACTTCCGACTTGCAAAAGTAATAGGATGATGCTGTGAATATTTAATTAATATTATTATTTATATATTAAATAGATTATTAGGTTAATAAGCGAAAGGGTGTAACCCTTCACTATTCTTGCTCAAGCCCTATAAAGGAGAGCTTATTGTAACCTTATCATCATCTCTGAATATATTATTATCATTTATCTCAAATATGGAATATGGATTCGTTTCTTAACTTAGTGAACGGATACGTTCACTGCATTTGGTATCAAAGCTCGGATTCGGCTCCTTCGACCTAAGATCGGTTTCGGCTCTCCCTTCAAATCCAATCGGATACAGTTGCTAAGCATGGTTTTGGATCACATTATTTCAACTCCACACTCTACACTGCTGTCCCTCACACACTTCCATCCCTGTGCACAACCTACCCATTCTACACATCCGTATATCCATTCCTTCAATCCATGTCACTCACCCACATCGTTGCCCAACACTCCATCCTCTCCACGTTTCTCCCCCATCTACCACACCCATCCTTCGCACGTCCCGCTCCCTTCTGATACCTTTCCCATGCTCCTCCCACTCCTCCTCCTGTGCACTCATCCCCACACCCTCCATTCCTGCGCATCACTCCAACACTCTACGCCCTTCATTCCTGCGCATCACTACAACACTCCACACCCTCCGTTGCTCCCACCGCATCCTCCATTGCTACCCTCCTTTCATGCTACTATCATCTCCGCCCCCCTTTCCTTCCCTCCATGCCCTACATCTCCTCTACACCCTCTCCTCGCTCCCTCCATCTACCATTGCCACTCCTCTCTACCGCTCAACCCCGTGCCCCTCCTCTTTGCTCCTCCCCGTGCCCCCTCTGCTCCTCCCTGTGCCCTCTCTTCCACTCAACTCTACGTCACCCCTCCTCTCTACCGGCGCTCCTCTCCCCACCAACGCCATCCCTCCCACCAACCTCATTTTTTCCCTGTGTGCATTCACGCCACCTCTGGCTCCGTCCAACCCTCCGCGCGGACCACCCAACCTGCATGACCATCCGCTGCCACCAACCACCATCCCTCCCACTCTCCTTCCTGCCACCAGCTCGGCCCTCCTCCCTCCTCATACCAACGCCCATGTTACTCCCCCTCTAATGCCCACGTTATCGCTTCGGGCAAACCCTAACCTACAACGAAAGAAAGCCAAATAATAAAATATTATAATAACAAATTTTATAATATTTTTTTTAATTTATTTTTTATTTTTTCCAAACCTTAGAATAAAAATATTTAAATATAATATTATTATTTTTATTATAAACACTATTAATTATAGTAATTAGCTTTACTATAGTAATTATCATTTTTCCCTAAGACATTAATTGTCTTTTCCCTTATCCATAAACCAAAATAACTCCCAAATATTCACCTCCCCACACTAGGTCAAGAACCATGGCCGAGTTACGAGACCGACTAGAAAAATTAGAAAAAGACCAAATTAGAGATTTAAAAATCGTCGAAGGTCTAAACTCCAGAATGGACAGACTTGAGAAAATGTTTCAAGAAGATTTAAAGGAAGAGATGAAAAATAACAATGTCGTGCTTAAAAAAGAAATCAAAGATGAAGTTGTTCTGGTACTAGAAAGAAGGTTGAGTGAAAAATTTGACACTCTAAACAAAAAACAAAAATACTTGGATGACAAATTGAGTGCTATGACTCAAAACATAAACACCATAACCCAGAACTTAAGCACCATGACGCAGAACCATAATATATTAATGGAGGTGTTACAAAGACTAACACCTAAGACAGACCAAGTCAGCAGTCCAGACATGCTAGATGCCTCATTTCATATTTTCACACAGGAAGCACTTGCCAAGAATCAAGAAGAATTGCAAAAAGAAATAAAGATTAACAATGCGACGCTTAAGCAAGAGATAGAAACAAAATTACTGCCAGATATGGAGGCACGATTAAACAGCCAAATAGAAGCTATCAGTAAGATAGTAGAGAATAAAAAGGATAAAAATCACCGCCAACAACGAAGCAATTCAAATATGTCACTTACATCATCCAGTAGTTCCAATCCACCATCAAACCATAAAGCAAAAGGGAATCAATATCACCCTTACATAGTGTACCCACCTAAGACAAAAATAGACTTGTCGAAATACAATGGAAGTGAAGACCAATGTGTTGCTTGGCTAAACAAAGCAGAAGAATACTTCAACATTTACAATATTCAATCTGACAAGGAGAAGGTGAAATATGCGTCAATGCATATGGAAGGGTATGCCTATAATTGGTACTTATGGTGGAAGAGAGACAATTTTTCCTACACCTGGAACTTGTTCAAAAATGATTTTTTTAATAGGTTTCAAGGTATCAAAGAAGATGAATTTTTTAGTAAACTTACCAGATTACAACAGGTTGGAAGCATTGAGGAATTCACACATCAGTGGGAGTCCTTATCGACACGAGTATTTGGGTTGTCTGACAAACAAAGACTTGAAACCTATTTAGGAGGTCTTAAACCGTACCTCCAAAAAGAGTTAAAGTTACATGACATACCTAACGTAGAGGTAGCAAGACATAAAGCAAAAGCCGCAGAACGCAAATTGGAAGGAATAAAAACAAGAGGTGATAACCATTATTGACAAGAAAAAGAGACACAATGTAGGTACTGTGCAGATACTTGGTCACCCGGCCATTAATGCCACAAACCTCAATCATATGCCTATGAAATGGAAAATAGATCAAATTCATCTAACAGTTACTCTGATAATAGAAAAAAGAAGAAAACATATGTCGTCAATGCGGTGATGATTGGATCCCAGGCCATAAATGTAGGAACAATCAGACAATACAGTGCAAAATCATCAATGGAAAGGAAGTGCAAGTCTCTACACAAGAAATCATGTCTGATTCTAATACCGACACTGAATATGAATGAAGGATGACATTAGGAAAATACTCAAGCTTTGAGGACAAAGCTTTCCAAAAGGGGAAGGCAATGCTGTGAATATTTAATTAATATTATTATTTATATATTAAATAGAGTATTAGGTTAATAAGAGAAAGGGTGTAACCCTTCACTATTCTTGCTCAAGCCCTATAAAGGTGAGCTTATTGTAACCTTATCATCATCTATGAATATATTATTATCATTTATCTCAAATATGGAAGACGGATTCGTTTCTTAACTAAGTGAATGGAATACGTTCACTGCAGATGATCAAGGTTGCCTTCTCCTGGTTGAGCCAATACGACACCCAACACAATCGATGAGGCATCAACATGGACATGGAATTCCTTACTCCAGTCTGGAAATACCAATATCGGTGCCGATGCCATCTTCGCCTTCAGTGTTTCAAAGATAGCCTGACATTCCAGGCTCCACTAGAATGCCACATCCTTCTTCAACAACTTCTCCATAGGGGTAGTAATCACAGCATAGCCCCTAATGAACTTGCGATAATACCCCATGTGTCCTAGATTTGCCCTCAACTGCTTAACAGTGGTCGGTGGTTGCAAACTAAAAATGAATGCAATCTTAGTCGGATCGACCAACAACCCTTGCTTACACACAATATGGCCGAGCAATATCCCAAATGGTACACAAAAGATGCATTTCTTCAGATTCAGTGATATCTGGTGTTGTCGGCATCGCTCAAGAATCAACCACAAATTTGCCAAATGATCACGAACCAAACCATAGACCATCCAATCGTCCATGTATACCTGTAAAAATTTCTGAATGAAGTCTTTAAATGCAGCAACGACAACCCACGAAAATATCACAGGTGTGTTCTTCAAACCAAACGACATTATAGTGTATTGAAAGCAGCCCCATTTAGTAACGAAATTTGTCTTATAGTGATCTTCTTTGGAAATGTGGATCTGATGATACCCAAAGAACCCATCTGTGAAGGAGTACATGTCCTGGCCACCCACACCTTCAAGCACTTCATCGGTAAATGGAGTGGGGAACGGATCGTGCAAACATGCATCATTTAGCTTCCTGAGGTCAACGCAAATGCGCACTTCACCAGTCTTCTTATCTTGCACCACCATAGGACTAATCTGTTAAATTTTCAGAATTTACTTCAATCTGATCAAGGATCTTAACTGAGAGAACAACATGTACAACAAATATACAGCATATCAATCATGGACACAATAATACAAGCACACAAGAGACACAGAGATTACTTGGGGAAAACCATAAAGGTGAAAAACCCCAATAACTTCCTCAGAGATAGATATAGCAATGATACAACCAGAATACAAGAGATAGTCTTCTCCTAGTAGTAGAGCCTCCTCCTCATAAGTGCGCCACTTTCTGAATGAGAGAAGTGTGTGAATGAATGATCAAATAGAGATCTCTCGATCTCTATTTATAGTTGTTATGTCCTGCCCAATAAACTAATGGGGCCTACATGTCTAGCTTAACCCATGGTTAACTTAATCCGGGCCGACCCCACACTTGGTGGTCTAATAACCCTTTGACCCACATGGCCGACCCCCAATAGGGTGGTCTAATAACCCTTCAACCCACATGACTTATACAAGGCCGACCCCTAACAAGGTGGTCTAATAACCCATCAAGTATAAGTTATGACACTTACAATGATGACACTTCCGTATAGAAGAATAATAACATCTCTATAGGAATACAAACACTTCTGTATAGAGGAATAATGCCATCTCTATAGGAGTACAAAATACATATATGAAATACATGGGTGAAATACATTCTGAAGTTACATATACATCAACACTCCCTCTTAACTAGGAAGGTATTTCTCGACACGGATCTGCTAGCAAAAGTCTTCTTCTCTGGATCATCATCAACAAATCATCATCCTCGAATCATCGTCATCGTCACTACTGTTGTTATCTCAATCAATCTCTGAATCTACTCATCACAGGAAGTTTTACAGAGCCAGTCCTTTTTCATACTGGATGTATGCCCACCACCTGTAGGTCTTCATCATCACTGGCCATACTGTGGAATCCTCAGGACTTATTACATGCGTCACAAAACCTTTAAAGAGTCTCTTGCCTAGCAAGAACCCTAAAGAGCATCTGAGGCCTTTTTCATCCTGTCCAGATCTCC
Organism: Larix kaempferi; assembly: GCA_027924585.1. Taxonomy (NCBI): domain Eukaryota; kingdom Viridiplantae; phylum Streptophyta; class Pinopsida; order Pinales; family Pinaceae; genus Larix; species Larix kaempferi. The sequence continues at coordinate 305,796 of BSBM01001547.1, forward strand.
AAGACTTATTACATGTGACCCCACCAAAAATCCTAGCAAGAGCATCTCAGGATGTTACAAGTACACAAATCCAACCTGAAATCTCCCCAGGGCACAAATTACATGTGGTCACCACAAAACCTAGCAAGAGCATCTCAAGATGTTACGAGTACACAAATCCGACCTGAAATATCCCCAGGGCACAAATTACATGTGGTCATGGAAAAATCTCGAAAGAGCATCTCAGGATGTTACGGGTACACAAATCCGACCTGAAATCTCCCATGGCACAAATTACATGCCATAGGACAAAACCTCGCAAGAACATCTCGGGATGTTACGGGTACACAACTCCGACCTGAAATCTCCCAGGGCACAAATTACATGTCCTCCTAGATCAATGTCTCAAAAGAGCATCCTAGGTTGTTATGAGTACACAACTCTGACCTATAGGATCTCCCAGACATGCTCATCTGCACAACCTAATCCACGGCCACAAAGTATCATCCTAATACTCACCATACATCATCCTGATGTACACATGATCATCCTGATCATCATCACTACAACATCCTGCTGCATGTCATCTAGAGAAGCTCATCATCCATGATCATCCTGATCATACAATGCATCCACCTAATGCATACCAAGTATCTACTTGATACATATCATCATACATGATCTACCTGATCATACAATGTATCCACCTGATACATACATAGATACATGATCCACACAATGTATCCACCTGATACATACACAGATACATGATCCACACATTGTATCCACCTGATACATATCAACATACATGATCTCAATATCCACCTGATACATATCAACATACATGATCTTAGTATCCACCTGATACATATACAGATACATGGTCCAAGCATCCAACATGATGCATATACAAAATACATACAAATGATCCAACTGATCATATCCAACATCCAACATGATGCATACATACATAAATGATTCAATTGATCATATCCAGCATCCAACATGATGCATATATACATAAATGATCCAACTGATCATAACAAGAATCCAACATGATGCATATACATATACAGAGTAGTAACTAGAGCATCGTCCTAATGCTCATCATCCATGATCCTCCTGATCATCATAGCATTGTCCTCTTTAGATCATCTCATCATCCACGAAGCAAAGCCCAAATGCACATCATCCAGCACTTACACCACCAACATGGGAGAACACATCTACCACCATTCGGGGAAGGCTCCAGCCCTTACTTTTTCACCATGGGAGAACACATCTACCACCATGTGAAAAATGGCTCAGTAATTACATCACAACCAAGGGAGAACACATCAACCATGTCAGAAAAGCTCATGTGCATCTGCATATTCTGGACTCATCACTTCCCTTTGGAAGGAACCTCGATCTGAAGTGCACCAAGCCTCTCTCTGAAGTACTCAAACTGCACTCTGGCCAACAGCTTGGTCAATACATCTGCAACCTGCTCATCCGTGGCAACATACTCTGCTTCGGCTATACTCAGTGCTACGCAGGATTGCTTCCTGCTAAACCAAGAGATCACACCTGATCCCTGTCTGCAGCACTGCCTGCCCAATCTGAATCAACATAACCCTACAGGTTAAACTTTTGATTCGCATCATACTTGAGCCCATAATCAACTATACCCTTCACGTACCTCATATAATGCTTTACAACAACCAAGTGAACACTCCTTGGATCCATTAGGAACTGGCTCAATGGGTTCACCGCAAAGCAAATATCTGGTCTCGTGTTCGTCAGGTACATCAAGGACCCAATCATCTGACAATACATAGTGATATCAACCGACTCAGATGAAGCATCACACAGAAGCTTCAGTTTCGATGCCATAGGTGTGGCCATAGCCTTGCATTCCATCATCCCGAACCTCTTCAAGATCTCTACTGCATACTTCCCTTGTCCAAGGAAGATTGCATCTGCACTCTGCCACACCTTCATGCCAAAAACAAATAGTGCATCATCCCCAAGTTCTTCAACTCGAACTTCGAAGCAAGCTTCCGCTGCATGTTGAAAATCAATCTATCCTTACCTATTACAAATAGGTCATCCATATACAGAAGTAGTATCACTGGATTGCCTTCCTCAACCTTGTAGTAAAGGTTGGAATCTGCTTTACTCTTGGTAAAGCCCAAACTGGATAGAAAGCTGTCTATGCTACCATACCAAGTTCTGCACATATATGACTCCCTGTAATGTGTCTCAGAACCAAGTAGCTGCACCACATACACTTCTTCTTCAACTACACCATTCAAGAAAGTGTATCTTCCTCTTCATCACTGCAGCCAGAGCAAGTACTGATTTAATGGAAGTGTATCTAGCTACAAGAGAAAAAGTCTCTATGCTACCACCTGCAACATGCTTGATCTTGTAGATCCTCTTGGAAGTCACTACAGACTCCCCTTCAGGTCTGGGGACTGCATCCCAAATATCTTCATGATTGACTGGTACTCCTCGATCATGGCATTCTTCCCAGATCCTGGGAATTTCAATATCTTCAATATTTTCAATAGATAACTTTGTTGCTGAACAAATGTTGTAGTCCTTCTTTTGTAGATGATGGTATACGATCTTTCCTACACAACAAGTTAAATTGCATGATTAGAAAACATCTCATAGTTTTCAGAACAAATTCTTACACATAAAGAAATATGTCATACAGTCATGCAATTATCTTAGCCAATGCTTCAATACAACATTTATCCATATTCCGTAACTTTCTAGATGCTTTCCAATCTCTACCAGAACATTGTTAAGAGTGTGCACAACTCCTAACATGTCAGCAATGAGGTTTCATTCTAGATAAATAGAAATGGAAATTCGTACAGTACCATAGGCCACTTACCCATGTATATTAGTAGTATACTGTTCATCAATGCAACTATTCTAATATGCATAATACACAACCTAATTCTAGGAACATAAGCATATACATCATTGAATAACATTATGTAAGAAATGACAATTCAAATACTTATCTTTGTTTGGTTTCTAGGTGGACTCCCTCTGAATCTTTGCAACTCCATTCTGATGTAGATTGTGAGAAGTGGTCAACTCCCTCTGAATATTTGCATCCTTGTAGAAACTACTGAAGTGTGCTCCTTTGCTTTCTTGTAGGAACAACTGGAGTGTGCTCCCTCTTGATCTTTGCTTCCTGGATTACCTATCCTTGAACTTATATCCATCCTTAATCACTATGCATGCTTATTATTATCATCATTGTGTTATCCTTGAGGTCTCATACATAATCACACATTTACTAGTATAATCTTAATACTATCAAAACACAGTAATCTTAAACATGTATAGTCCTGATCATTCACAAATAATAAACATTAGTATTCAAGGTTTCAGGGAAGTCTTCTTTTACTCATGCATATTCTTATTTGATCATAGGTCTCTTCTGATTAGTTAAATAATCAATGCATAAACCCGTGATTACTCAAACCTATACCTTCATGATTCTTTTGGTTAGTCATATCATCAATTATGGTAAGAAACATAATATGCATACAACCATGACTATTCAAACCTATGACTTCATGAATAATCATTATCAACAACACAACAGTATAAGATCCTAACACAAGGTAGGATTCTAGCTTGATATAGGAAAAACATACCTGGATTAACATGCTAGCTAGTTATGTCTAACATACCCGCATAATGTCTTCTGGTTCTCTTCAGTGACTTGTGCTAGTAACCTGCGTGTCTCATAAGTTAACCATTGTAGAACCAAGTTATACATACCTCGTAAGTAGATCTTCTATGTGATCCATGAAAATGGATGAATCTTTGTCTTCATGTCACCATGATCATATGTTCTTGAATTAGAACATGATTTGTCTTTCTTGGTGTACCTTTTATGTTAGCAGACAACATAAAACTCATACAACACCATAATGAATTAGTACAATCATAAGTGTCAACACCCTAACCAATGAATATCTTCTATCATGCATTCATAATTTTGTTAAGGTGATACGACAAATCTAAAATCAAGATTGTATGAACTGTAATAACATGAAGACAAACATACCATAAACTTAAACATGAACAAATCTCGAAACATACCTCGATGAGTCATACCTGTCGAGATCGCTTGTAATCTTCTTATGTAAGGCCTTAGCCTCATCTCCCTCTGAAACAGGAACTTCTTCACTTATGCAGGTGACCAATCCAACTTCTTCTAGGATTAACCCAATCCACTTGATTTGCAAGAACTGGACTTGGAGCTGGATTAGGGATTGTCAGAGAAACCCCAAAAATTCAAACTTTGAATTTCAAACTTTCGAAAGGATAGAAATATGCGCCTTGATAAGCTGATCAAGCTAGTATATTCAGAATTTGAAAACTGCAAAGTTTCATTCCTCAATTTTGCCTTTGAAACTTTCGAATTCACTAGATGTGACCCTGAACTAGGGTTTGATGAAGCCCACTCTTATACCTAATCAAAAGGTTTGATCCAAAGCTCTAAGCTTCTATTTTTCTAAGGAGCTTCCAGCCGTGGTCACAGATTTTAAAAATTCCCATTTTTGCAGAAGCCCTAATTTTCCACTTTTCCAATCAAAGCCTGAACTAGGGTCTGATCAAGCCCGGTCTTCTACCCAACCAAAAATTCTGAAATTGGTCTCTAAATTTCTATTTTTATGAGTGGCATTCAGCCATAGTCTCTGTTTACAAAAATTTCAACTTTCTCTGAAACCCTAAATTCCGGAAGCCATGAATGAAGGTGCTCAAAAATAATTCTGTTATAACAGAAATATGTACCTGATTGTTTCTAATGTAACTTTGAACTGTTTGATCCACAAGGTCTGAAAATTTTTTCATGAGATAGCCCGACCTGTTATCTTTCCATCTCGACAAGTCTGGCCTCAATTGGATTCTCTGAGAGAGAGTTACTCCAAGTGTCGCAACGTGACCTGTTTATGGGATAAAACAGAAGAGCAAACTTGTACGGAGTTCCACGTGTCACTAGTTCAGCCTCGGCCTTTGAAATTTTGTTTTGAGATAGTATAGTTTGTGTAATACCTATCACTTTTTACAAAATTTCATTTGGAGCTTCCTAGCCCAAGTTATGACCTTTTTTCCAAGGTCACCTGTTTATGACTAAGATCTGGAAGAGGCAGAAACCCAATATTGTATAGATCATAAATCACAAAGTAAAATGAATTAGAAGTTGTCCTTTGGACACAAGGTACATGGGGATCTGATATTCGACCTGTAAAAGCTTCAGATCTGAAAAACTTCACCAAGATGGATTTATAGCGAAAGTTCTACGATTACTGGTTTTTGCTATATCAAGCCCTAGCATCGTAAGTGCAACAAGTGTCATACATGCCATATCATGCCTTCTTTCAAGCTAGCTCTGATACCATGTTAAATTTTCAGAATTTACTTCAATCTAATCTAGGATCTTAACTGATAGAACAACATGTACAGCAAATCTATAGCATACCAATAATGGACACAATAATGCAAGCACACAAGAGACACAGAGATTACTTGGGGAAAACCATAAAGGTGAAAAACCCCAATAACTTCCTCAGAGATAGATAGAGAAATGATACAACCAGAATACAAGAGATAGTCTTCTCCTAGCAGCAGAGCCTCCTCCTCATAAGTGCGCCACTTTCCGAATGAGAGAAGTGTGTGAATGAATGATCAAATAAAGATCTCCCGATCTCTATTTATACTTGTTCTGTCCTTCCCAATAAACTAATGGGGCCTACATGTCTAGCTTAACCCATGGTTAAATTAATCCGGGCCGAACCCACACTTGGTGGTCTAATAAACCTTTGACCCACATCGCCGACCCCTAATAGGGTGGTCTAATAACCCTTCGACCCACATGACTTATACAGGGCTAACCCCCAACAAGGTGGTCTAATAACCCATCAAGTATAAGTTACGACACTTACAATATAAATGATGACACTTCCGTATAGAAGAATAATAACATCTCTATAGGAATACAAACACTTCCATATAGAGGAATAATTCCATCTCTATAGGAGTACAAAATACATATATGAAATACATGGGTGAAATACATTCCAAAGTTACATATACATCAACATAATCCATTCCAAATCCTCAACTGGTTCAATAATACCAGCATCCAACATGCGATCCAGCTCAGCCTTGACCCACTCCTTATGTCACGGATTCAATCGATAGGGTTGCTGCCAGATCGGCTTAGCATATGGTTTTAATGGAATCTTCATTTCTCCTAAGTCACCCAAAATCCCCTTCATGTCGAAAAACTTAGTAGGAAATATGTCTTGAAACTCATGGAGCAAATCAATGACCTTGCTTATCATCTCATCATCCCAGTAATCCCCAACATTTGCAAACTTCAGAGTGTCCTCTGTCCCAATGTTAATCTTGCGGATCCTCAGCGGCTGACTGATCGGGTCACTTGGCACATCAAGTGGTACCATAGCACGACTTCCTTCTGACTCCGGGATATTCACATTCCATGGATCATCACCATCTTCTAGCCCACCACTGATATTGAAACACTCCATGAGAGACTGCATCGGGCAATGTGTGTGAGGATCCACAGGATATGCTACCGAGACAACCTACAAAATTACATCCCAGATGAGCTATAATGCATTATTAACCTCTAGATCGGCATCCGCAAAACTGAATGTATGGGTAAAACACACTGTGAGCTCCAGCCAAGTAGAAATTTCCCCTCGCAACTTAGCTGCAGTATACCATGAGTGTGGCATCTCATCCAAAGTATGGATAAAAGCATGGACCCACTCATCTTTTGTTCGCGATACCCATAGTCATTGACATTCCATCAAGTGACCACCAAGATCGGTCTGCCCATCATTCTTCCCAGTGTGGTAAACCTCAGTATCACAAAAACGTACCATCATCAATCTTCGGCATTTCGACCATCCATCAATCGATGCCTTGTGTGTCACCCACCAGCATGCTGGAGTAGCCTTCAATGCTTCATTCAATGCCAGCAAGTGCTGTGGTTTGGAAACTCTTTCTTCAAACTCCATCAGAAAGTCGGCTAAGCCAGGTAGTCCTTCATATATTGGTAGCGTAACCATTTTAGTCGTGACACAGCATAATGACTGTGTGACCAACCCACACTTATGGAGTGACACGTCGTGCAAGTGGTTCTGCCAATATTCTAGTGCATCATCAGAGTCGAAAGACACAGAGCTGTCACTGCACCATCCCAACTCACCGTTGGCAGTCGGACATATATAATCTTCAGAAATATTGAATGCATGGTCCCATTCACTGGGATTATCGTCCTTCATTTAGCGGCATCCTTCAACCGGATCCAACGGGGCGATAACTCTGAGATTGCAATTTTCAAAAGTCATCATCCATCGCTTAAAGTTGATTATAGCTCCAATATCATTAGCCCATCCAATCCCCAATAGCGCGAGATAAGAGCTGCCGCCTTCGACAACTTCTATGACATCAAAGTCGGCATAGGTTTTCATACCCTCAATATCTACCACTAGCAATGGGTGTTACTTTTGCATGGCTAGCCAATCGGAGCTGTACAGGAGACCAGCTCAATGGGGGGCTCCCCATCTTCTGCCAAGCCTGCTTGGTCAAGATGTTGACATCCGAACCAAGATCCAAAATAACTGAATCAACATCATAGTCACCAATTTGAATATTCATCCGCATCTCCTTACTCGTCTTCCATCATTGCAAGGAATTAACTGCAAGCTCTTTTCCATCCTGGATCGATCGTCGCAACAAGGATTCAATCGTAGCAAGAGCGTCGGGATCTTTTGCAAAGGACAAACAATTTTCCAAAAATGCTCAAAGTGTGCTAGACCGCCGCAATGAGCTAACCTCCGAAGTAGCATCAAAAGTAGAGGGCATGTCATACATGATGGCTTTACCTCAGTCGTTCCCTAAGGCCCGTCGTGCCTGAAGAAACGTCTCCCATTCTGCATCAATATCAAATGATACCTTCTTTTGTCTAGATAACTGGATCATTGAGCTGTCTTCTCCAGTTGTCTTTCCTCCTCGAGTGACCACAGCAATGGAAGCATCTTGCGGTCTTGGTTCTACAAAAATTGTCATGATGTTTGCACCCTGCTGCTAATTCAGTGGTACATTCCTCGGTTGATTTATATTTTGATTTATGTTCTGATTCGACCACAGATTCTAGTTCTGCACTAGTTGTTGTACTTGGTTTTGAGCAGGCTGCTGTGCTTGGGGCTGTGTCTGCAACTGGGGAGTGTTCCCTTCCTGCCATCATGTAAACAAATGTGGACAATTCTCAACTATATGATCGTTAACAAAACAGAATGTACACTGGTTCTGCAGTAGTGGGCAGTCTCACTGATAGTGTCCCCATACCGCACAGTGATAACATTGAATAGGTCTGTGACAACCTCGTCCTCCTCTACGACCAAATCCTCTGCCATGTCCTCCCTGGTATCCTCCTTGGAATCCTCCCTGCTGCTAGTATTATGGTTGGTTAAACTGTTGTTGCATTGGTGTCGGTTGCATCCCTTGCCCTTGTGGTGCATACTGCAGTTGATGTACATATTGTGGCTTTTGTGGAGCCATCTGCATCGAAGCATATTGCGGCATGAACTACGACGGTTGTTGTTGCTGCGGTACAAACTGCATCTGCGGTTGAGGTAGCGGCTGGGCTACCTATGGCTATGGTTGCAATTATTGTACGGCATGCTGATCGTCCTTAACGTAGAATGCATCATACATTCTTTCTTGTAGCAACCCATATGCACAACAATCTATGTCATCGTGACCCATCGACTTGCAAAATGTGCAATAAAGATTTCTCGGGGTTGTGACCATTTTCTGCATATAAGGGAAATTGTCGTGACTGTGCCCATACACCTATTAGACACGACACCATGGCATGCTGCCACCATTCAACGGGTTTGGCGCACCTAACAACAAATAATTGCAGAAATTTGGGCAATTGTCCTTCGTATGCCCTTCTCCTCGGCATCGTGTACACGATACTTCATCGTGTTTTTCCTTGCATTTCTTCAAATCTTGCAACTGTATAGTCAAGTTAGCAAGCTGTGTCTATATCTGCGACATCCCAGCTGCATTATCTCCAATCGGCGACACCTCCAATTGCATTGCAATCTCTAGAGCTTCACTAGGCGTCAAGATGTTTTGTTGCATCAACGGAAGTCGAATGTGTGGTAGCAGTGCCACGATGAACCACTCTTTATGTTGAACGACACTCATATTGAAACTAACCTTTTCCATCAGCGTCTTGAATCGCTGGTCGAAATCCCATACAGTCTCATTGGGATACTACTTAATTTCCTTCAATTCTGTAATATATTGAGCCTCAGACTTGGGCCTTCTAAATTCAACAATCAGCCCATCCTGAATCTCATCCAGTGACTTCTCTAGGGCTCCTATAGGGACTAGAAAAAACTTCATAAACCAATCTAATGCATGACGTCGCAGATTCGTCGCTAACTGTCCTTTCTTAGCAGCATCATCGGTGATCTTTTTTATGGTCCATACCACTTCACACAAAAACCAATATTGTTCTAGGTTGTCTGTCACACTCCCTTGAAACAACGGTAACTTAGCATCATCACCCACCATTTTGGGCTTCCTTCCTCCTTTCGCTATACTACTACCAATTAAATTCTATGGAATTGACGAACTTGGCGGTGTCGAAGTGGTATTTCTTGCTATCTGAGAGATAGTGAGTGGAGGTGTGGGTACGTTGGTGCGGGGGTTTGGTCCTGCCTCTATCCTAGGCGTATCCTGGTTGTCCTTGTCAGGACTGTGAGGTCGCTTCATCCCATGTGGCCTTCCTTCACGGTCTTGTGGTTTGAGCATAGTAGGACCTTCTCCTGTCCTCTGCCTCTTTTCCTGACGGAACCTCGCTCCTCCCTCGTAAGACCACTTTCTTCCTCGGCTTCACTCACAGTCTCATCATGACCTACACCCATCTACCCCTTACCATTCTATGTACCGACCCCCAACAGTCACGGTACCCATGGCCTCTGCCCACCAAGCTGTCTATTGATCAAGATGCATCTTCAATATACCCTTTTCGCAAATGAGCATCTTGATCGACAGTTGAAGTGACAGTAAAAACATGCCCCGAGGTTCACGGAAAACATATCTTTCAGCTTCACTATAGGACTTCTGAGTATCAACTGCAAACTCTGTGATATAGCCTTCTAGGATGCTATTGAACCACACTTCGATAGCCCATGATGCTTTATTATCAACTTCCTGTAGTTCCTGAATCAATTCAGGGGTCCAAGTCGTCGGTTCACCACCTTGGAAGTTCCTCTTTTGGAAGGTCAACTTTTCCAACCATTCGAACAATAGGATCATAAATTCACAGAAGAACCATTCATTCGGACCATCATGAATGTATCTACCCACCCACTGATCTACTGTCAATCGAGTGTTCCTGCTTTCCTCTTCAGCGAATTCTTGCAACTTCTAATCAAACCATTCTTGGATCTCCGGTTTCGTCGGGTGCCATAACATGTCCTCCTTTCACTCCGTACACGGTCCTGGCAATGGAACCATTTTTTAACGTGACGCCAGTCAACAGGAGTCCCACTCACTATCGACACATACCACAGTCTTCCTGAGCATTGGCCCAAACAAGGTTTATCCCGCCCAAGAACACCTATAGAGCAGATGAGGTCTCACCCGAGGCGTCCAAGAAGAGCAGATGGAACCATGTTTCCACTAAATGAAGCAGGATGGTTGCGGCTATGATACTTAAACTTATTGTAACACAACAACAGAGATCTTTAAGCATTAAACATAGTAGTAAAGCAATATTCAACCCAAACATTCATCATTGCAACAACAGCAATTGTAAAGCAAGTATCGCATCAAAGAAGCATTACATTATTCGTATAGTGCAATATCACATTATCATAACTGAACAAATTGAACACAGGGATTGCACCAAAATAGCTTCATCATATTATCATTGTCAACCCAGATACAACGCCTCTACAAAACTAGATCTTCGCAATGACTCTTGACATCAAAACATACCTGGAAATCATACAACCAACATTACAGCTTCCCATTCTTCAGCTGCCAATTCTCTCTCCCTTTACCACTTACAATTCTTATCTATATATAGGCTTCCACCTTACAACTCTTGTCCACTTACTACCAACTTCCTAACTAACACTATGGACAAATGACCCAACATCTAACTGACTTATCGAAAAACAACCAAAAACCTGCATTCTGCGGTATAGCCGACTCAACATTACATAATATGTGGTCCAAATAACCCAAAACCCACATTCCATGGTACAATTGACCCAAAATGCATAACTAATCTTCTACCCATCGCCATTCACATCATCTTCTCGCCTTGTCGCAACATCGGAGATGCTGTGATAGCATTCTACCAAACCGCCTGCCAACAGAGCCTCATTTTTCTCCATTTGAACTTGATCTTCAAAATCAATTTCGTGTTTCAAATTCACTACATACTCCCATGATTCGGCATATAGATTTTCATCAGCTTTGTTCAAATTCTCAAGCACAGAAGCTTTACCCAATCTTCTATGTATGCCAACATTCTTGGCAATTCCTTTTTCACATTTGTCATCCAAGACAATTTCTTCGTTTTCATTCAACTTTGATTTTACAGCTTGAATACATGTCTCCTACTCCTCCAATCTCTTCTCTAAAGTACTTAACTCATGGCACAAGTATTCCATCTCACTTGAGATTTCTCCCAAGAATTTTGCACAGTCTTCACTCTCTTCACTCTCAGTAACAACTATCAGCAGTTTTCCCTTATCTTGATTGTCCTCGAGATTAACAGTCCTCAGTGACTCTCTGGTACTTGCAAAACCCTCCATAGCTGTGTTCAGCAACTGCTCTTTTTCCTCCATCACAATATTTTGTGAACCTCCTTTCATCTCTTGAAAAACCAGAATTTTGCTTTTCTCTTCTTCTGTGATAACAAGAGATAGTTTTCCTTCTTCATCATATCTTGCATTCACACACAAAATATCAATTTGAAAACCATGAGATCCTAAGGTCTCTTTTGATGACTTCATCACCACTTATTCTTGCTGACTCTCATTTCCATAGCACATCATTAGATGCTCTTTGATTTTTACATCAACTTTATCAACATTCTTAAGAAAACTCTCTGTTCCACGTTCACATGAATGAACTCCTTCCTTCTTTGTCAATATTTGCTCAAGATCATCTTTCTTGAGTTCTTCATTCTTCCACCAAGCCATTGACTGTTGTCTTTGCTTCTACTGCAAAGCATGCCATTGTATTTTCTTCTTTCTCATTATCCATCCAAAATATTGATCTTCATTACTCTCTTGAATCATCCTTTCTATCTTACTGAATCTTTCCTTGAGCTCAATAAACTCTTTGTCAAACTCCTTTTGACTTATCCTCTAGATGCCATTCGACTGAACATATTCCTTCACTTGACAATAATTCTTCTCTGGATTCCTCATATGACTATGGATAGTCATCTTCCTTTCTGATTCCATGACGGTGTTAGATGACTATCTTTCACCTCTCATTTTTGAACAACCTGCATGACCACAATTAGTCATTTCCTCCTCTGCTTGTATGACAGTTTCAATTGACTATCTATCATATTCTAAGTTTGTACAACCTGCAAACAAACACACTATCTATCATCTTCTAAGTTTGTACAACCTGCAAACATTAGTTCAAAATCATAAGGCCACGCAGCCTCTTTTTTGTCTCAAACATCATCTCTCTCAACTGACTTTCAACCTTCCAGGGATTCATAAAATCATTAACTAGTCCCATGTCTTCATCCTCATCACTACTCTCTCCAAGAATAAATCCTTGCTCAAGTTCACACATATAAACCTCTTCATCAGCACACATCTTATGCTGCAATTTAACTTTCTTAAGTTCTTCCTTTAACTGGACAATTACCTTGTGTCTCATTCTTCTCTGCAACAAACTCCACTTGACTCTTTTCTTCCGAAGAATCCAACCATATCTCTGGTCTTCCATATTCCTTTGTACAAATTCTCTCATCATCTCCATCTATACTTTCATCTCATCCCATTCTCTATCAAATTCATCCCCATTGGATCTTTTATGATCTCTCTTTGAACCTTTACAATGACCATCAGTAGTCAAAGCCTTCTTTTCTTCATGAGCTCTTTCTTTCCCACTATGAGATGCAAACAAGCCATCTTCACAAGTCAACACTGTCAACCTGTCTTCAGATACCGCACTAAACCTTTCCCTACATAGTCTTCTACTGGTACCTGTTGGCCCGATTTTGCAACCAGGCTTAGTGCTATGGGCACCTGCTAACTAGTAGCAGCAGTTTCAAATAGAAATAAACAACTAATTAAACTAAACAAAACTAATCATGGATCTATGCAAGAATCTAAGCAAATAATGTAAACATTTAAAAAACAAGAACAAGAAAATATTAAAGAATGAATTTGTATTGAAAAATGGGGGCAAGCAAGTGCTTGCGATAATACCTTCAATGGTGAAGGTTGAAGTTGAGCAACTCCCAAGATGAGTAGCTCCAAGCTCCAAGAGGTCTCCTTCTCCAAGGTTGCTTCAATGGCTAAAATGCTCAAGGGAGATTTCAGCAGCATAAGGATGAGATAATGGATGGATGTGAAATGAGGAGCCCCTACCACCTTTTTATAGGTTTTGGTGGTGGGGAATACCATTTGTGGTTTTATGGAAACCAAATCGTATTGACCAACATGGTTTAGGTACTTTTCCCTCCTTTTTCCTTTTTTGAATAAAAATAATATTTTAATTCCCTTTTTAATATTTTTGGGAATTTGGACCCTTTTTGAGGGTTTTTTATGTTTTTTTTTTTAGGAAAAATAATCTTTTTTAATGGAAAAAGGGGTGTACTAAGGTCTTTTGGTGACCTTTTGTTGGTTTCAGAGGCTCAGATGGTGGAAAAGTGGACAAATGGGTCATGTGAATAAGGGAATGAGCTAGTGAGCACTTTTTAGGTGTTAACAGTACCTCTTCTAATTTCCTTCTCTAGATTGTAACTTTTATTTCAACCCTTAAGATAACCATCAATGGTCATCTCTGCTTTTTTCTTCTATAACAGCTCCATCAACACTCCAAGACAGACCCTTATCTCAGGCTTCTCTCTATCATACTCTTCATCACTCATCTGCTTCCATAGTCCCTTTACTTTGGAACCTTCTTTCTCTCTTCTATTGCTTCTCTCTGAACCTCTTCCATGAATGTCAGTATTCATCTTCTTCTCTGTATCCATGAAATTCTTCGCACTTATTGTGAGCTACACTCTTAGCCTCTGCAGTGAACAAGTCTTTTTCACCTTTCCACAAATACCTCACCAAAACTTCTCTCTAAGCTTGGCCTCTTGGTATTTCACTAGTTCTCTCTTCTCAGAATCTCTTGAGCATTCAATGATCCTTCTCAGGCTTTCACTTTTGCAGTCCCCTTCTTCTTGAGAACCTTATTGTTCCCCTTCTTTCCAACCTTCAATTGGAATTTCAACAACACCTCTCTTGTTGCAGGTTCCTTCTGCCACACTTCTCCAACAGAGATCTATCTTATCTCCTCATCACCATTTCAAAATGTAATCTTCTTCCAGGTGGTATTGGCCAAGAACACATACATATCATATAAATTCAAATGATAAGATCATATTCACTTACCATACTTCCTCAACCTTGCCTTGTTGAAATCCATTTGCTATCTGCAATTTCCTCTATTGTGAACTCTTCACAAAACCCTGTCTGCAAATATCTCTTGCAGAATTAACCTTGCTCTGATACCAAAAATAATGCAAGCGAGAATGACCACAGCCCTGTCCAACCCACACCTTCCCAAGAAATAGGGTGATTCCTAAAATCGAACCCCTAGACTTAGCTGAAAAACCAGCTAGGCCCTTCTCAATGGCGGACCTCCTCTCCAAACTGGTATTTCTACAACCTTTTGACGGTCAGAACTGACCTTCTGCAATGATCTTACGGAAACACCTTCTTTCCGCAACTTGGGTGCTCTTTTGCAAAATCCTTCCACAGTCGTTGTCCTACAACAGTCCTTCTACACACATCTTTCCATAGCTACCTTTCCTTAATACTTCTTTCTGCACCTTTGTGGATTGCAGCTTGCGGGTGCATCTTTCATGTTTTCTTGAAAGAACTTTCCGCAATGCTTCTTTCTGCAAATTTGCAAATTGCGGATTAGAGGTGCATGTTTTGTGTTTTATTGAAATAAATTTCCACAAAGCTCTTCAGCAACCCTCACCATTAATTCCCGCACTTCTTCCTTTTGCGGATCTGAACTCGACCGTTGATCTACGATCAACATGGGACACTTTGAATCGACTTGTGGATTCGCTAACTCCAGTGCATGTTTACTTGATCGACTCTTTCCCAACTGTCGATCCTCCTTTCGACTTTGATCTGAGCCATCCAACCTTTTTTGTTTGAATCGACTGTGACTCTACCATTTTCTCATGGATTGATCAGAGAATCGATCAATATAGTTCAGTATTCGTCCAGATTCGATAAGAAACTAAAGACAAACAAGAAATTTACTCAAAATACTGAATGGTGAAATGATTTGTAGTATGCTTTGTAGTATGCTAGTGTCCATCAGGTGCCAGCCAGGTTTGGCACTGCTTGCTAGGAAGAAGGATGTGCCATCATCACTAGGAAAGGTGGAAAACAAGGTCAACAACTTGCTCAATGATATTCTATCCAAAGAAACTTCAGGGATTAAGTCACTGAGTTGATACATGGCTCATGATGACGAGATTTTGGTATAACAGAATGCCCCCCAAAGCATGAAGCTGTTAAAATAAGACAGGTGAAATGATTTGTAAGGATTGAAGGAAAGGACTTGTCGGACGGAAGAATCTACTGTAGTACAATTGAATCTGAGATACTAGTCTCACATGACCCATAACATGCCTGCTGACCAATACACTGCAGATCCATGGTTGTAGGGACAAAATGAACACAATTATGGCTACTGGACACAATCGTAGATCCATGATGAGGTGATAACACAGCCAAGACCAATACAATGTGGATCCATGTATTATGAGTCAAACAATCTCCATCACAACCTAGGTAAGATATGATTTCCCCAGGGTCTTCAAGCTAAACCCATAATGATACGAATCTGACCATGCGATTACAAATGTCTTGGAGTCAAACATGGTAGAAACCACTTGATTACCATCCATTGATGTATACCGTTAACAAGCACGAGAGAAATCACCATTGATGTCAATGATTCCCAAGGTATCACAGTACATACCATCGAATGTGAATCAAGGAGATGAGGTCCAACAATCAATTGAACCTTTCAATCAAGAGCCAATGATGTGAACTCATTCCGAAAGCAAGGTAACCTGCCATTGAGGCATGCAGGCCCAAGGTACTTGATTGGTTTCTAGATTCAATCTCAGGATGATGATTTGAATTCCACAAGGATGAATCCGTCGAAGGAGGGCCATGATGAATCCCCCATCATCGACACGAAACATGATCATATATGTTTGAAGAAAATCGAACAGTAATGTGTGAGACTGACTCGAGGATGACCAACAGATATTGAATGACAGCTATCTCTTGAACATAGGCATGGCATGACTTGGCAGTATTGACATAACGAGAATGATACCAACCCCCTAATGAACCTGATGATGGGAACATTCTTCAGATGACCCAAAGGAGTAACAAGGCTCACGGAATCGGAGTGACTCAAAGACAAATGGATTACCCAAGTGCTGAATGCATATGCAAATGAGTTCCATGTTCAAGAGTGACTATGTACTATTGTAAATTATAGTGTAATACAAAATCTTTCCTTTTCCCCATCATGATTGATGAGTACCTATTTTTTTTTTAACGAGCTTGAGGAGGGTAACAGATTCTCGATATAGCTCATCCTTCATACGAGTCCAATCCCAAATGTTTTACAAACCTAGGTTAGGATAGGTTCATCCCAAAGCAGGCCCTTCTATGTTAGCTTTTAACGAGGCCAAAGAAGGAAAACTCGGCGTCATTTCATGGTTAGAGAGCCTGAAAAGAACTAAAGAAGACTCCAAAAGCTTTTTTTTCGTAAAAGTTAGTCTCCTCACCTGAAAAAGGATAAAACAATGCGAGAGAGAACGCTTCCAGTCATGATTGGCTGGAGTGCTCCTTTTTCATAAATTGTACATTCTAGTTCAAAAAAGGGGTAAAATATCACTAGAAAGACGATCATTCAAATTCTTTTACAAGTGTGAAAGCATCAAGTTCGCTTGGTGATCTTTTTCGTATTTAGGGAGTCTGAAAAGTGCTTAAAGGAAGACTTTTGTGGGGTCGCTTTTTCATAGGAGTTTTATGATCCTAAAAAAGTGATAAAAGTTAACTCGGTAACTTATTCTCATTGTTTTACGAGCACAAGAAGGAACAAAGAGTAAGCTCGGTGTCATTAATATCCAGTTTTCATGAGCGAAATAACAACACAAAAATGCTCGAAGAGTCATTCATACCTGGTAACAGGCGTAGAATAACCGCAATCACGATCGAAAGTTAAACATGACACTTTACTTCAGCTGTAGAATGCAAAAACTGGGTCAGAATGATCAATTAGGTATATAGATACACAAAAATCCCAACTATAGCAAAATAACCCACAAAAGAATAAATCAAAAAGGGAATATTCCTTTTCCAATATACAAATAGGGGTAAATAGTAAAAACTAGTTATTATTTTTTTTTACCAAATTGGGAGGTGAAAATACCATTTCAAGTCATTTTTCAAGTGATGATTGGAGGATCTTTGGTCAACTATTTGCAGTGTCATCAGTGTCACGTAACCCTAAAATTTTCCCTTTACAATTTCATTGGAGTAGATTTGATTTTTATTTCCAATTTCCCAGTTTTTGGCTCATGTGAATGGGGGAAATTGTGCTTTCATCCCTATGCACTTCTCCCTTTCAAGATGTGCGTCAAGGGATTCCTGGCGCCATCCCCATGGGGATGTCATGCACTGATGGCACCTTGTCCTTACGAATGGGGTGCGCCAGTGTCGAATGCCCCCAGGAACTCAAGCACATGCCAAAAATGGAAGATTTGGGTAGTTGGATCTACTTCTAATGAGTGTCTTATTGATGTTTGGATAGGTTTAGGTGGAAAAGATGGTCCTATGGTGTGAAAGAGAGCATGAATTAGATGATTCCCAAGCAACAAATGACCCTCCATGCATGAATGCATTGAGGAATTGCTGGTTACTAAAATACTTCCACATCTAGAGCAGGAGGGCCCAAGTGAAGTTACTAGAATACTTGATCCGATGTTGGGATCCTGAGCAGCAACACTTTCGGGTCGGTGTGCATACATTGACTATAGATATTGAGGATATCTATTTTCTGACGAGGTTGTACTGATGGGGGGCTCCCGTGTCTCTGACAGGATCACATGGGAGTGGTCGGACCATCGAGGATGTAGTGGCCCAATGGTGCCTTCCTGGCACATAGACAGTTGGTGGGAATATCCCCATCAAAGATGTGAGGGACCATCCTCTATGTACAGTCCTATTCACCATTAAGAGGGTGGTAGGTAGTAGATAAAATAACTTAGTCGGCAAGGCCCATATGTTATATGCAGAGGAGTGCATGGCTCCCACGATTTTCAACTAGTGCGAGGAGATCCTCGTATCTCTCAGAGAGCAGCTCACCAAATTTCGGCATGGTGAGCTAAAGCAGTTTGGATATGGATTGGTTGTGGTCTCATTCTTCCTAGAGCGGGTTCCACATATGCACCCACAGCTTGAGCTAGATCAGCTGGATCTGAGGGATCCACACATGGTTTGATGGTCTAAGGTGATGTCCCGTCACAGCGGTGGGGGACCCATCTGTTGAAATATTGTAACTTCTAAGAATATTATATTTGTACTTTAATTTTCCGAAGATGTTTCATTCCTCCGTGAATACCTTATTGTATATCTGGAGATCTTTATTCCTTCGTCGGAATGTGGTAACATGGGTTATTAGAATTTCCTAGTGGGGTCGACCCACGGTCAATTGTAATGGGGTGTTTAACCTAGTGGTTAAAGTTGGGACCAACCTAGTTAGTGTAAAAGTCAAGTCAGAGTTGTGTATAAATAGAGGAGGTGTGTTTCTCATTTAACACAAATTACACTCACTTGTGAATAGCGCATAGGTGAGAGAGAGATATGCTATCAAGGAGAAGGAGCTCATGTCTAATTTTTACATCTTTGTATTTGCTTGTCATCTATATTGAGGAACCTTTGTTGGGTTTTCTACCCCATGAGGGTTTCCTAGGATAAATCTGTGTCTCTTGTGTTTTTGCTGTGCTTGTTGTTCTTTCAGTGATCCTGTATATGCTATTGTTGTGAAATGAAATGCAATGATGATATTTTTTGTCTTAGCATATTGAATCTTAACATGGTATCGGAGCTAACCTGAATGAAGGCAATGTATGGCACTTACGACACTTGCTTCACTTGCGACAATTTGAAGGTTAGGGTTTTATATAGCAAAAACCAGTCATCGTGGAAATTTCGCTATAAATCCATTTTGGCGAAGTTTCAGGATATGAAACCTTTACAGGTCGTATATAACATCCCCATGTACCTTGTGTCTAAAGGAAAACCTCATATTCCTTGTACTTTGTGATTTATGATTAGTACAAGTTAGGGTTTCTGCCTCTTCTAGATCTCAGTCATAAACAAGTGACCTAGGAAAAAAGGTCACAACTTGGGATAGGAAGATCCAAATGAAATTTAGTAAAAAGTGACAGGTATAACACGGACTACAGTTTCTTAGGTAAATTTTACAAAGGTCGAAGTTGAACCAGTGACATGTGGCACGCCGTACAAGTTCTCTCTCCTGTTTTATCCCATAAACAGGTCACGTTGCGACACTTGGAATAACTCTCTCTCAAAAAAATCCAATTGAGGTCAAACCTATGGGGTTGGAAAGAGGACAGGTCAGGATACCACAAGAAGAAGTTTCAAAACCTGTGGATTCCTAATTTCGGAGCTACACCAGAAACAATTAGGTGCATATTTCTATCAAAACATATTTGGATTTTGAGCACCTTCATTCTTGAATCGTCACTGCTATGGGAAATTAGGGTTTCAAAGAAAGTTGGAATTTTTGGAATCAGATTCCACGACTGAATACTCCTCATCAAAATCAAAATTTAGAGAGCAAGATCAAATTTTTTGGTTGGGAAGAGGGCCGAGCTTGATCAAACCCTAGTTCGGGATTTTGATCGGAAAGGTGGAAAATTAGGGCTTCTGCAAAAGTTGGAATTTTTTAAGTCTGTGACCATGGCTGGAAGCTCCTCAAAAAAATTGAAGTTTAGAGCTTTGGATCAAACCTTTTGATTGGGCAGAAGGGTGGGATTCATCAAACCCTAGTTCGGGATCCTGTCTAGAAGATCCGGAAGTTTCAAAGGCAATTTTGAGGGGTCAAATTTTGGAGATTTCAAAATTGAAGTATGCTAGCTTGATCAGCTCAGCAAGGCGCAGATTTCCATCCATTCAAAAGTTTGAAATTCAAAGTTTGAATTTTTAGGGTTTCTCTGACAAACCCTAATCTAGCTCCAGATCCAGTTTCAGCAAATCAAAGTGGATTGGGTTAAAATCAATCCTGATACGTATGACTTGAGGAGATACAGGTATGCGTTGAAATATGTTCATGGTTAAGTTTATGATATGTTTGTCTTCATGTTATTGAGGGTAGTACAATTATGATTGTTTGAGAATGAATGCATGTGAATGGTAGAAGATATTCATTAATTAGGTTTATGACACTTATGATTGTACTAATGCACTTGTGGTGTTGTATGAGGATGATGTTGTCTGCTAACAAGATACAGGTACATCAAGAAAGACAAATCAAGTTCTATGACCATGATGACATGAAGACAAAAGACACATCCATAATCACATAGAAGCTCTACTTATGAGGTATGTATGACTTTGTTCTACTATGCTTAACCTATGAGATATGCAGGTTCTAGCACAAGGTCTCTAAATCATTGAAGAGAACAAAGAAGATATTGTTTGGGTATGTTAAGACATAACCAAGCTTGATAATCCAGGTATGTTTTCCTATATCAAGTTAGAATCCTACTTTGTTAGGATCTTAGGTAAGTATACCTATGTATGAAATGATCATGACCATACATAATGTTTTGATAGTATTGAGATTATACTAATCAATGTATGTTTATGTATGAGATCATGAGGATGACACTAGTACACACTTAAGCATGCATAGTGGTGCAGAATGAATAGAAGTTCAAAGACATATAGAAGCGGGAGGCAACCACACAAACATAAGATTATCATGTTTTGATAATATACTAATGAATGTATGATTGTATATGAGATCATGAGGATGACACTAGTGCACAGTTGAGCATCCATAGTGGTCCAGGATGGATAAGAAATTCAAAGACATATAGAGATCAAGCGGGAGGCAGCCATAAAAGATAAGTATTTGAATTGACATGAAATAGTAAATGATATTGCTTGGAATAGTTGTATGCATATTTAGAATGTATCATGCATAGTGTGAGCATTCATATAGCATTGAACAGTATACTACTAATATGCATATGATGGGTAAGTTGGAAAACCATTCCATTGTTGTTTGTCTAGAATGAAACCTCTTTGCTGACATGCTGAGAGCTGTGCACCCTCTCAATAGTATGTTCTGGTAGAGATGGAAGGCATCTAGATAACCACTATATGCATACAGGATATGGAAAAGTGTTGTGCCAAAGTATTGGTCAAGATAGTTGCATAACCATGTGAATCATATTTGTATGCATAATAAGGTTATCATGTCAACATGATTTGATGATTATGAAGTATTTCTAATCATGTAATTAACTTTGATTTGTAGGTAAGATCATGAGGAATAATGAACACCGAACAAGTGATGGATGTTCAACAATAAGACTTACAAATCAAACATACTATAGAAGGATCGTGACTAGAAGATTCTCTTAGAAAGAGGAAGAGGATCATGACGAGATCTTTGCTCCAAGTGGCTAGATAAGTCCATTCTCCTAATGGTGTAATTGAAGAAAGATTTGTATGGATACCCAAGATCGATAGTCATTTGATGAGCTTAATGATCACCATGCGTGATGCGGATTTCAACCTTTGCTACAAGGTTGAAGATGGTATCTATACACAGATGAAATTCAAGAAGGAACTCACCACAAAGTTCGAATGATCTTGAGGCTCATATCAGTAGACCCATCTGACGAGAGATGGCATGGATAGATATGCAGAAGAACACTCACTGCAAAGTGTAGATGATGTTCAGTCACAGAAGGAGAGCTGATAGCTTCTTGAAAAGCTTGGGCTTTACCAAAACTAAAGCTGATCCTAACCTTTACCTTAAGGTTATGGATGATGAACCTGTCATACTATTACTGTATGTCGATGATCTCTTTCTGACAGGGAATGAGAAACAGATCATGGAAAGAAAGAAGAAGCTATAGAATGTGAGATGAAAGATCTCGGATTGATGCATTAATTCCTAAGTCTGGAAGTATGGCAAGGATCAAAAGGAATATTTCTCAACCAGGGAAAGTATGCTATGGAAATCCTGAAAAGATTTGATATGTTGGAATGTACAACCATGGCCACTCCCATGGATTCCAACTTGAAGCTGTTAGCGGATGACTCATCAGAGTTAGTGGATTTCACTCTGTACAAACAGATTATTGGGTCATTAATGTATCTGACGAATACAAGGCCGGATATATGCTTTGCTGTGAAACACCTTGAGACAGTATCTAGTAGAACCTAGGCATGTTCACCTGATAGCTGCAAAGAATGTGATGAGGTACCTAAAGGGTATGATAGACTTTGGTCTATGTTATCTTGGAGATTATGATTTCAGATTGTATGGCTACACATATGTTGACCAGGCAGGAAGTGTATCAGACAGGAAGAGAACATCGGGAGGATGTTATTGTCTGGGATCTGCCATGATCTCGTGGTTTAGCAAGAAGCAGTCTAGCACAACTAAAGCGGTATATATAGCTAATTGCCCTACTAGTTGTGAAGTGATATGGCTTCAGAAGTTGTTATCAGGATTGCTTGACTTAGAGATGAACCCCACTGTGAGCCTGTGTGAAAACCAGAGTTGTATCAAGATGGCAGAGAATCTAGTGTTCTATGATAAGTTAAAGCACATAGAGATCCGATATTTTTATATACGAGATGTGGTGCAAAAAGGAGCTATCAAGCTCGAGTATGTGAGTATTGACGAACATGTTGTTGATGTATTGACCAAACCTCTGTCTCGAGTAAAGTTTGACACAAGCTTGGTGTCGTTCAGAAGGACCCTCCTCGAAAGGGGGAGGGATGTGGTTGATGATGATATTTGGATATTGGTATCGATGTGGATACATGTATCGATGATGAGATTACCCATATTGATGGTAAGGTCAATGATGAGGATACTTGTATCAATGATATGGATACTTGTATCGATGATGAGGATATTGTATCGATGATATGGATACTTGTATCGATGATGAGGATACTGTATCAATGATGTGGATACTTGTATCGATGATGAGCATACATGTTTCAACGATGAGGTCGATGATGAGGTTACATGTTCCAACGATGAGGTTGATCATGAGGTTACCTGTTCTGACGATGAGGTTGATGATGAGGTTATTGGTTTCGACGATGAGGTCGATATATGGTCCTTCGACTTTGTCTAAGCGGATGAGGTGGGATTGTATCATCCATGGACACATGTCCTAAAAGAGATCCGTAGACATATGTCTCCGAGAAATGGTCCCTAATGGATGAGAGGGTTTGTATCATCCCTGGACACATGTCCTAAAAGAGATCCGTAGACAGATGTCTCTGAGAATGTGGTCCCTAGTGGACAAGAGGGGATTGTATCATCCCCGGACGATGGTCCCAGAATTGATCCGTAAACAGATGTCTCCGAGAATGTGGGGATTGTATCTTCCCCAGAGTTCGGTCCCAAAATTGATCTGTAGACAGATGGCTCCGAGAATGTGGGGATTGTATATTCCCCAGACTTTGGTCCCAGAATTGATCCATAGACATATGTCTCCGAGAATGTGGGGATTGTATCTTCCCCGGACTTAGGTCCCAGAATTGATCCATAGACAGATGTCTCTGAGAATGTGGGGATTGTATCATCCATGGATGACGGTCCTAGACTTGATCCGTAGACAGATGTATCCGAGAATGTGGGGATTGTATCATTCCCGGACTTCGGTACCAGAATTGATCCGTAGACATTTGTCTCTGAGAATTGATGATAGGACTGCATCATCCCTAGACATTTGGTTCAAAATGTACGTGATAGGATTTCATCATCCTTGGACTCATGTCCTAAAGTGATAACGATTGATCATCCTGGAAGTAGATCTGGATTGCATAGTACACAGACATGAGACTTGTCTTAAATTGATAAGGATTGATCATCCTGGAAGTAGATCTGGATTGTATCGTCCATAGACATGAGACTTATCTAAAATTGATAAGGATTGATCATCCTAGAAGTAGATCTAGATTGCATTGTCCATAGACATGAGACTTGTCTAAAATTGATAAGGATTGATCACCCTGCAAGTAGATCTAGATTGCATCGTCCATAGACATGAGACTTGTCTAAAATTGATAAGGATTGATCATCCTGTAATTGGATCATGTGTATTGCAGATTATGATGTAGATTGAGATGATCCAGATGCTATAGATCGAGATGATCCAGATGCTATGGATCGAGATGATCCAGACGATGTCAATCGAGATGATCCAGATGATGTTGATCGAGAGGATCCAGTTGCTTTCGATCGAGATGATCTAGATGCTATCGATCGAGATGATCCAGTGATGTTGATCGAGATCATCGAGATGATCCAGATGCTGTTGATCGAGATGATCCAGATGCTATCAATCGAGATGATCCATATGTTGTTGATCGAGAGGATCCAGTTGATGATGTGATGATGTTGATCGAGAGGATCTAGTTGATGTTGTTATGATGATGATCAGTAGATCTAGACGATGAGGCCTTTTATCGGGTGATACAGATGATGATGTTACTGTAGCTGTTCAAGTGCTACAGAAGGTGAAGACTCAATACTGACAATGCTGATACTCCAGTATTGAAGACCTGAAGATATTCCATTAACTGGTTGAGTTACTAATGATGTTTGAGAAAGATTCCAATGATTTATAGATGTATCATGTATGATGTTGATGACTCCTTGCTCTTGCAGATGTTGTTATAATATCCTTCTCGTTAAGGGGGAGTGTTGAAATATTGTAACTTCTAAGAATATTATATTTGTACTTTATTATTTCGGAGATGTTTCATTCCTCCGTGAAGACCTTATTGTATATCCGGAGATGTTTATTCCTCTATCGAAATGTGGTAACTTGGGTTATTAGACTACCCTAGTGGGGTCGGCCCAGAGTCAGTTGTAATGGGGTGTTTAACCCGGTGGTTAAAGTTGGGGCCGACCTAGTTAATGTAAAAGTCAAGTCGGAGTTGTGTATAAATAGAGGAGGTGTGTTTCTCATTTAACACACATTACACTCACATGTGAATAGTGCATAGGTGAGGGAGAGATCTGCTATGGAGGAGAAGGAGCTCATGTCTAGGGTTTACATCTTTGTATTTGTTGGTCATCTATATTGAGGAAGCTTTGCTGGGTTTTCTACCCCATGAGGGTTTCCCAGGATAAATTTGTGTCTCTTGTGTTTTTGTTGTGCTTGTTGTTCTTTCAGAGAATACCCAGACTTGGTGATTCCTGAGGGCACGCAGTAAGGAGACATAGGTAAGAATGAAAACTCTGTTGTGTTTTTCATTTTTTGATGTTTTTGGTGTAGTACTAATGATTTGTATATGTTTATGCAGATGTTGGTCCATCCCGTCTAGTGGGTGCTTCTCCGATTGCACGAAGAGGAGCAGTACGGGATATGGAGGATGCAAGCCACGATGCCATGGAGGAGTTGGATGAGCTAAATGAGAACCTCTAGCAGTTGACTCTTGACATCCCGGATCCATGTGTACATGAACTACCTCATTGCTACCAGCGACATATAGTGGGTGTATCCGAGCGTTTTGGTGCGTTGCTTCAAAAAGTAGCGAGAGCCATTGTCTACTGTCATGAGCATCCTAGGGATTAGGCTCATGCATATATGTATTGTACTGAAAGTCACAGACTTCATATTTTTGTAGAGAGGACTATTACTAAAATCTCATGAGCTTCATTTTTTGTATCAGTACCACCTTTTGTATTTATACTGACATGATATATATAAAACTCTATTTACGGCTCTATATATAGTGTTCTATGGATGATTATGGGATCTTGTGCATGTTTGCTTATATACATGTTGTGTCGGTTTTCATATCTTTTGAATGTTTTATGTATGTGCAATGTACCAATCTAGAATAAAATTGGCCAATGAATCAGCAATAGTGTTCATCTCTCTAGGAATATGAAGGTATTGAATAGACTCAAAATACCTCTCTAGGAGACATAATCGTCGAAATAGACAGATCAGGGTAGAGTCACGGATAGCATAGATATGGTTAAGGTGGGAGACTACTAGTTGTGAGTCGAGGTGAATCACAACATGGTCCATACCCATGGAAAGAGTGTCGGTTAAGACTCCAATCACCGCGTGATACTCAGTGGCATTATTGGTTGCATACCCTAGACAACTTCCTCCTTAACTAATAAGCTCATTGGTAGGAGAGTAAAGCACCCAAGATGCCGAAATGAGGTTACAGGTATGCCGACTG
This sequence comes from Larix kaempferi, assembly GCA_027924585.1. Lineage (NCBI taxonomy): Eukaryota > Viridiplantae > Streptophyta > Pinopsida > Pinales > Pinaceae > Larix > Larix kaempferi. The sequence continues at coordinate 332,645 of BSBM01001547.1, forward strand.
GCGCCGTCCACAAATCCAATACATGTTTCCATCTGCACATCCAGGAAGAACATGGTATAAGCATAGAAACATGGTCCTAGCACACTATTGGCAAGCAACACCCTCCGGATAATTTTTTGCATATTGATTTATCTTTCTCATTTACATTAATAGCCAGATCATGATTTGTATCTCATATCATAATTATAATGACTACTCTATAAAAAATATTTTAGGAGTGCCTTCAGAATCTCCGATTTTGAAGCTACTCCCAATAAGGTACAAATTTTGATCACAATTGCAGCTTGGTTTGTTGCTATCTCCCTAATTTGAGATATTTGATTTATGCCAATTCTAATTCTAACAATTAGAAGCTCCTAATTTTACAGATTTGGTCACCTATACAATTTGAGATCAGAGTTGGCTGATTGATTTATCATTCTACTTTCTAACCTATGGATCAAATCTGATGCAATCTCATACTACTAGACTCATTTATTGTATCCTAATAAAGGTGGTTATCCTAGGAGACTTACCTTCGTTTTGATAAAATTGGTATAAAAGGAAAACTCATTCTAAGTAATATTGATAAGCTCATTATTTTCATAATGGAATCTTATCTTCAAATTCATTTTTATGATATGATGAGATATAATTTGGTGACCATGAATCTTTTTCAATGAATGATTTGAATGATGATCTATAACTGATTTATATTCAATCTATTTCGAACACTTTCTCATAATGTCATTGCAAGCATGACTAAACCACTTTATTAATGACCTTGGTTTGATTATTAATATTTTCTCCATTTGAGCTTTGTGGTCTCCACATATATTCTTTGGAGATATATAAATATATGTTATGATCAAGACTTAGGATTCATGTTTTCCAAATTAGGTTGGATTATGTGGCGATCGTCCTAGGTCACGAATAGGCCAAATGGTAAGGCAGTCATGTTATGTACGTTAATGTATGAGATACAAGGTTTAATATGCCTAATTATGAGACTTTTCCACTTGTTTGGTTATGATGGCAATGGTACTATCCGATAGTGTTTCGTGTCCCTTGAAATATTCAAACCATTATGATGCTATTATATGTCCTCTGCAAATTCATGAGAAAACCAGGGTTTCAGATCGATTCCAGGATATGATGATTCTGCCGCCCATACACACCCATCAATCTTGGTTGTACTCAAACAAATTGAAGTTGGGTGTGATCATGGTAAATTCACGAAGGCTGATGGTAGGCATGCTCTATATTTCAATGAGGGTTTTGAAAATTCTTGTATCTTGCAACACTTTCCCTATGGCACCTGTCTCGCGTTTTGAGTTTCCCGGTCCTGAGTTCTTCGATATCAAACCAGATTGTATACAAGCAGTAAATGAGGTAGGATGGATTCCCTTTTTTCAGAGGTTCTCAGGACACAATATGATGGATACCATGGCATTTGCGTCGTCGTTTCATGGATTGGCTGCAAAGCTTAGGGATATTGAACTCAACGTAACAGAGAAATTCGTGTCTCTGGCTACCGGTTTACCAATCTCTGGTAAGTGATGGTTTAAGGGAAAGCATTTAAAAGGAAAAGAATGGAAGGGTTTCATGATAAAAACTAACTAGCAAGCACAATCCAAATCCGATTTTCCTGCACGGCTTCTGAAGAAGCAATGGTGGCCATTCCTCAAATTAGTAATTAGGTATATAACACGTGAGGGTCGTCTCTCTCAGGTTCATTCCTATCATCTCAGATTGTTGTCAGTTTTTAAAGGTTACCCCATCAATATGCCTTTTTATCTGGTTAATAGTCTACAAAAAATGGCCTCAGTATTTGAAAATAATGTAGCAGACAAGAGTCGTAGTCTCTTCCACTATGGGTTGATTAAAATGCTCATCTCGTATAGGATAAAGGAACTGGGTGATAATTGGGATGTATTCTTGATCATGAATGGATATGGGGCTAATGAGCTATGGCCTCGCCATAGAGCTACAACTTGCCGCAAATGCACCAGTTCATATTTCAAAGACCCTCACTCTGAGACTGGTTTGGAAGATGGAGAGCGTGGCTCTCCTTAAACCCTAAGTGAAGAAACAGGCTCTATCAAATCCTTAGGCCAAGAAGATCCAATAGTCAAATTAGAGTCTCACCTTGACTCTGCACATGAAAACCCTCATGTCGAAGTAAACAATCCTACTATCTCTGGTGGTGAATATGATAGGCGTCCTGTCAGTTCAACACCCATTTCTACTCTTCCACAAGATGCGGGAAAAAGCAGTAAGGCCATGAGCGAGAAGGAAACCCGCAGAACCACCCAAAGCATGACGTCCGCGCTCTTTGAGAGCAGATATTTAGCTGTAGGGGATGCCCCTATCGTTGAATTAAGTGACTCTTCAGAGTCTCAACTGAATGAACCTCCAGTTGGTCCAACTATCCTTGAACTTAAGTACGTATCTGCATCTGACACTAGGGCTGGGAATGCCCAACGATCAAATCTTGGGCCTAATGTAGACCAAGAATTCAACCAAAATCCATGTATAGAGGTGAGAGGTAATTGGGAGCCGAATGTAGGAGTAGTAGAACAACCTAATCAAATACCCTATGCTCAGGTCATATCTTCTTTGGAAATTGATTTGAAAGAGGCTCAAGTCATTAGTGCATTTTCCATGGAAGAAATTGTGAGCTTGAAAGATGACTTGACTACCTGGGTTGATAAATGGAATCTCTTGAAGGTAAAGAAGCTCAGATATAAAGCTCATGCTAAAATCCTTCTATCGAAAAATCGAAAGCTGGTCAAACAAAACAAGATTGCCAATATGAGAGCTGTTGGATTCAAGGCGAAGCTAATTGAAGCAAGACGAAATGTGTCGATTTGACTTTCTGTTGAATCATTCCCTAAAACTTGGAATTTTTTTTTGCGGCATGAAGTTCAATTTTGTTTTATGATTTAAAACTTTGTCAGGCATATAGATGGTTTAAAATCGGCTTCTACAGGTTAGTAATTTCATATAAAATTCAGATCTCGTCTTTCGTGCAAAGCGTTTTCATTTTATTTTATAAGGATACCAGCAAAATTAAAATCCTCCAGGCATCCTATTTATTTCTTATGTTGGCCTTTTCACTTTGCTAACTGATTTTGTTTGAAAATTCTAGGTGTTATGGAATATGCGAGTTGAAGGTTGATGTTGTGCTACAATTTTGGGATTTGCTTAGATGGAGCTTACTTGTTTCGAGATGCTATGAATGTGCAACTATTCGTTACTTTGTTGGCATCTCATTTCTAGTTTTGAACAGTGATAGTTCATGAATTATCGGAAGCAAGGATATCTCATGCAGAGGGCATGTTGCTGGATTCATCCAATAAGTCAGATTATCTCCTATCCATGCTACTCTATCCCGAATTTGACTCAACGACATATCTGATTCAGGGGAGAATTGGCATCAACTTATACTAAATTTTTGTTGGATATTTGGATAAAGGTCCACATAGTTTCATAGAGATAGGGTAGTTAATAAGTAGATGCTCTAAGTTTTGCTATAAAAGGAATATGAAAACATTGTACATGGGTTCGATTTCTGAGACATTTGAGAGTCCATACTATATAGTATTATACTTTATTCTGTTTACATTGATGTTCTTCGAACTTCTTCTGAGGATTATTTAGTGTTGAAGGATACTAAAGACCCTAGCTAAGTCTTTAGAACATCCATAGTGTGTTGCTGGTTACTCTTTTATGTTATCTTTATTTTCATATATATATATATATATATATATCTTGCTATTATATGTGAAATACGTTTGATGGACTTCGAATGATTATGCTTACCTGAAATATAAATGGTTTATTGTCATATTGAGATGAATGAACTTCTTCATAATTTCAAATTGTTCATAAATTAATTTTGACATATTTCTAACTTGGAGGTTGACCTTGTTTCATTTACAAGTTAGTATATGATTTTATTCATATGTTTCAAGAACGAGTATCTATTTAATATCTTTCATATTAGGTTTTAATTTCTGTTTCAATTATTTTACAATAGATTGCCATTTTATTACAAGATAATTGAGATCTACTTTTGTCATTGGATACTTCTCTAACAATCTAGAATTGTAGATCATCTTCTTGGTTTGAAACCTCATGTCAAATCTATAACTCATGCTCTCGGTTGAGATAGGTAATTTGCATTTAGGTTATCATAGGGTAGAATTAGGAGCTACTATTTTTCTGCATTTAGCTTAAAAAAAACAGCCTTTAGAATTAGCTAGGCATCAGTTTTAAAAACTCTTTGATTTGTTAGCAGATTAGTTAGTAAAACCTCACACATATCCACAACTGAGAGACTCTCGATTCTGAGAGCACATCACACAGGAAGCAGGGCCTTGATCCTGTGAAGGATAGTCATTTTAAACACATACGAGATTGTATTAAGTCGAGTGTGTGGGCTATTTTTCCGTAAGTTGGCCTAGGGCAGTTTTTTCGGCCAACAAATGGTGCTAGAAGGAGGGCCTGAAATAAAATTTTAATGCCTAAACAATCACATACTACTCCTACAACCAGTCAAACTACTTCCCTTCTTAGCAGCTTTGAAACAGAATCTAACCCGATCCCCACTTCACAAACTGATTTCACTACAACACCTCTTGTGAATACAATTAGGGACGCTATAACACGCAATACTAGTCTTCCACCGGTCACTCCGGGATACATAAATGAATCCATAGAAGAATCTAGACATATCTTGACTAGAGGCTATTCCCGCCAGACAGGAGTGATCCTAATAAATTTTGGTCTACCAAATAGGTCTCGCAACCAAACTCAGACGGTTGTTGATTCAATTAATGAAGAAATCCTTCATCCCCCGAGAGGATCCCCTGACTATCATCTTAGTAGCCTTCTCAGAGGAGGAATAAATACAAACACTTCACGACAACTTCCAACCGCTGGTGGTTTTGACGAACCTTCCTCACCCCCTGAATCACCACTTGATAGCCCTAGTGATCACGACAACAAATCTTCATCGGATTAAGAGTCCGATCAATATATGGGTGACCGTGATGAAGGAGACCAAAATGATAATAGACCCTGGTTACAACGTGGTGCAGTTGATGTACCTGGGGTGCAACACAATTTACCCAAACACCTTGACAACCTCCTACCCAAGTTTGACCCAGACAATAAGGAGCCTGCTGAAAATCACATCGACAAGTTCATCTTGGCTGTTCAAATCATGAACGTCTAGCATGAAGATGTTGTATGTCGCCTATTTCCTTTGACTTTTGAAGGAAAGGCTGCAGTTTGGTACTTTTCCTTAACCCAATGATCTATAGCTAGCTGGACTGATTTCAGTCAGGCATTCATAAACAAATTTGGCTAGGATAAGATGCCTGCTGTATTAGCATTAGACTTGGCCATAATAAAAATGGAAAACAAGGAAAGAATAAAAGACTTCAATCAACGATTTCTCACTTTGATGAATAGGATACCAGTAGCTTCCCAACCTCCAGAGGATATTATAATTGAGAACTATGATTCAGCTTTTCCTAAATCCCTTGGCATGTTCATTAAGCAAGCTGGTAAAACCACATTGGTTGAAACCTTTGAAGAAGCAATAAAGGTTGAAAAGAATTCCATGACGTACGAACCAAAAAACAATGTCAAATCTGATAACCCTCTACGTAAAAGGAATGAAACCACATCAAGAATTCACACAGACAAAAAATATACCTCTACTTTCGATATGGAAAAGTTACAACAGGAAGTTAGGTCTCTCACAAACGAGATAGTGATCTTAAAATGAAACAATGGAGAAGGCACCTCCAATAGAGGAAATTTTAAACCTCCATATCGACCGTATACATCATCGAACACAAGACAGAACACTCCTCCTGACATTTCAGCCAATGAGGAGGTCTTCAACACAATTAGGGTTGTCTATGCTTTACCTGAAACCTCAATTGACCAAGAGTTAGAAGAACAACAGGAACAAGAACATCCCAAACCTGAAGAAGAACTCACTGAATATCCCCTCCCATTTAATTTTCATTTATGGGATAGTTCTGTCAATGAGGAAGAATGTCCTGACAATTAAGTTTTCGTCAATCAACACACTCACAATACTAGGAGTAAGGGACCTATCAATCCACAGCCATCGCCCACTCCTAGGAACATTCCACTACCCACAGATTAGCATCCTACAATTCAAGACAAAGACCTTCAATATGACATCATAGATGATCTTAAAAAACAAAGAGAAAACATCAGCATGTTTGACTTGCTAAAAATCTACCCTATGCCAAAAGGATCAATATTCTCGAATATGCCATCTTCATCGAATACCAATAACAGAATAAATCAGCCTTCCACATCCGCAGCTAATAACTCTAATCCTTCCACCAGTAGAGTGGTAGCAAGCTTCAACAATAACAATAAATCAGCTGCTGATAGGGATACACTCATAGGAAAAAATTCCAAATCTACAACTCCCCCTTTCCTATTGACGTTTGAAATCTTTAATCGGAACATTTCTAATTGCATGGTTGATTCTAGAGCATCATCAAAAGTTATGCCTTATTCAGTATGTAAGAAACTGAATGTTGAGCTCACACCTTGTGAAACTTAGATTAGCCAATTAGACCGATCTAAGGTCAAGATCATGGGAGAAATGAAAGGAGTGATGACTAGGATGGCTACCAACCCGCAAATTTTCCAGGTTATTGACATTGTAGTAGCAAACATACTTGATGTGTATGGGTTGTTTCTAAGTCATGACTGGTCTCAAGCTTTAAAAGGCTATTTTTCGACCGATTGGTCATATTTGTGGTTACCTAAGAATGGGCGGTCAAATCAGATTATGATTGATAAGGAAAGATACATGAAACACATGGTGACTGCGATTGATTCCCCCAATGAACCAGTTATGTTTAATGATTCTATTTTAGGTAATTATGGTTTTGACTCTGATTTAGGCACTTTTCCTGCACATAAATCACCATGTGGTGATTCTGTAAATAGATCATAAATTTTGCATTATGACTTTCAGAAAGCTTCTCCCAACTTGGTTAACATTGTATATAAAATACATAGTGTAAATAATGTAAATAGTTTAGATGATAAACCTTGGCATTTGTACTTCGATGGTTCACGATCCAAGGAAGGTGCAGGAGCTGGTTGTATGCTGCTTGATCCGATAGGAAACAAACATCTGTTGTCGTGCAGGCTAGAATTTTTCTGCACTAACAACATAGTAGAATACAAAGCTCTCATCCAAGGCCTGATGAAAGCATTAGATTTGAATGTTAAGGTATTGATTGCATTTGGTGACTCTGAAATTATATTTTGGCAAGTTTGCAATTCCATCCATTGTTTATCTAATCACTTGCGAAGTTACCAGAAAGAGGTATGGGATTTAATTTCAGCATTTGATGCTTTTAACAATAACTCTATTCCTCATTTTCAGAACCAAGAAGCTGATCTTTTGGAGAATGTGGCCTCACGGCTCATTCCGTTGGAAAAATTTTCTTCCAATGTTTTTTCTGTTGAATTACTGTTTAGACCATCAATCCCAGACAATATCACTAACTGGCGTGTCTTTAATGATGATTCACAGATCATAAATTTCCTAACAGGAGAAGATTCTTTCAAAGAATCAGCAATTGACGAGATCACACATGATGAAGATCTACACAATTTTTCGATAATCCATCCGCATCATTCTATTGACAAATCTTTTGATCTAGAAAATTCGATCCCTACTTCTATTCTCAGACTTGAGAAGTTTTACGACCTACATGATAAGTTTAAAGGAGTGCCCAATTGCAAGACAAACAGTTCTAGCATGCGCTATGAGACTATAAACTTAGGCATAGAAACTAATCCACAGAACATAAACTTAGGGTCAGACTGCACTCAAGTAGAAAAATCAGCGTTTTTCAAACTGTTAAAGACTTTAAGGATGTATTTGCATGGACATACGAAAAACTGAAAACCTTCGATATGCAAATAATACAACATGTGATTCCCATGAAACCTTAATCGAAGCCATTCCAACAGAAGCTAAGAAAAATACACCCTACTTTAGAACCGGCAGTGAAAAAAGAATTAAACAAACTACTTGCTGCCAGAATCATATTTCCTATACGTCACACATAGTGGGTAGCAAACCTAGTTCATGTTAGGAAGAAAAATGGAGACATTAGGTTATGCGTAGATTTCCAAAACCTGAACCGATCATCAGAGAAAGACAATTACCCAGTACCACCAATGGAACAGATCCTCCAGAAAGTATCTGGTGCTCAGATGTTGTTTTTATTAGATGGTTTTTATGGGTACAACCAAGTCCTGGTTTCTCCAGCAGACCAATTGAAAACCACCTTTAGAACCCCATGGGGAACTTATGCGTATAGGAAGATGCTCTTTGGACTGATTAACGCCGGGGCTACATTCCAAAGGGCAATGGACGTTGCTTTTAGAGGTATGATCAATCATTCTATGGTTGTGTACTTATACAACGTTACAGTGTTTTCAAAAAATAGATCTGATCATATCTCCCACCTGCGCAAAGTGCTTGAACGTTGTAGGAGGTTTGGCATCTCCTTAAATCCTAAAAAGACAATCTTTGCAGTCACAGAGGGAATTTTGCTAGGATTTTTGGTATCAAAAGAGGGGATCATGATTGACCGAGAGAGAACTGAAGCCATCTCTAAGATTCCTTTCCCTACTACCAAGAAAGCTATGCAATCCTTCATGGGAAAGATAAACTTCATAAGGAGATTTGTCCCAAGTTTTTCAGAGATAGTTCACCCACTACAGAACATGATAAAGAAAGACAACAACTTTGTATGGAGAGAGAGAGAGAGAGAATCATTCATCAAGATTAGAGAATCCATTGCTGAAGCTCCCACACTCTTGAGTCCTGATTTTAAGAAAGACTTCTTTCTTTATACCTTCGCCTCTGACATATCTTACATTGTTGTCCTTACCGAAAAGAATCAGGAAGACCATGAAGTACCGATTTCATTCATGACCTCGAATTTGAAAGGAGTTGAATTAAACTATCACGAAGTAGATAAACAAGCTTTTGCTATGTTCATAGTGAAACACTTCCGGCCTTATCTCCTGAAGTCAAAAATGAAAGTCATTGTTCCTTTTTCTGCTGTAAGAAATCTGTTAGTTCAGAAATATTTAGGGGAAAAATGAGCACATTGGATGGCTGCGTTACAAGAGTATGACATAGAGATTAAACCCTCTCAAGTTGTACAAGGGTTGGGGTTGTGTAAGCTGGTAGCTGAATCATCTCACCTGCCTGCTGGTCAAGATGATTTACCCTTAGATGCTTCATTGCTGCAAAAGGAGGTTTGTTTTATCCCAGATCCTATTAATTCTTGGTACACTTACATTCGTACTTATCTAGAAACAAGAAGTGCTCGAGACCATTTCGAGCTAAAGAAAAAGAGAGTTGTTAGGCTGAAATCAACACCCTATCAGTTGGTGAATGACATACTTTTCAGGAAGAATGCAGATGGTGTCCTGCTTCGCTGCTTAGAAAAGGAAGAATCCGAGTCAGTCTTAATACAATTGCATGATGGTCCTGCTAGAGGTCACTTCGGTGGCGACACCTCCGCTCATAAGGTTTTGAGAGTAGGTTACTTTTGGTCGACCCTATTCAAATATGCACATACCTTTGTGAGAAGATGTCAAGACTCTCAAATGGCATCTAGCAGAGTCAAAAGACCAGCTTTTCCCTTACATGCAGTGGTTGTAGATAGACCCTTTCAACAGTGGGGACTGGACATAGTGGGACCAGTCAATCCTCCCTCCTCCCTCCAACATAAATACATCATAACCACCACTGATTACTTCACCTGATGGTCTGAAGCTACTCCACTACGGGTAGTCAATACAAATCAGGTACTTAATTTTGTCGAAACTCACATAATCACCAAATTTGGATTGCTTGAGTCTTTAGTCTTTGATAATGCGTCATATTTCTCTTTTGGAGAATTAACTGAATTCGCATTAGAAAAAGGAATTAGAATTAGGTATTCGGCAAGTTATCATCCACAAGGAAATGGCCTTGCTAAATGAAAAAATAAAAACTTGTTGAAAATTCTGAAGAGATCAATAGCTGAAAGTCATAAGAATTGGTATACCATGTTGTATCAAGCTCTGTGGGCTGACAGAGTAACCCCAAAATCATCTATTGGTAATTCACCATTCTTTTTGGTATATGGCACTGAGCCTATCCTTCCCCCAAATCTTTTTCTGCCTTCATTACAGCTTTCCCAATCTGTGCAGGATACAAAGTGCTCTGCCATTGATAAGAGGATTCACATGTTGTTGATGTTAGAGGAAGAAAGAGAAAACGCAAAACAACACTTCTCAAAACACTAGCAAATTATTAAATCCTGGTTTGATCATGGGTCGTCTTTGAACATATATTTTCAGGTAGGTGACCTAGTTTTAAAATGGGACAAGGCATATGAGGGAAAAGGGGAACACATGAAATTCCAATGCCTCTGGCTAGGTCCATACACAGTAGCAGAAAAGCTAGGCCCGAGCACCTTTCAGTTGCAGACTTTACAAGGACAGCCTGATGCCTTTCTGATAAATGGGCAAGTCCTTAAAAAATACTTCCAGTAGTCTTGCACCATTCGATCCACTCTCATTGTACATTTCCATTGTAAATACTTCTGTACGTAGTCATTTTTATTTTTTGGATTTTCAAGTCTGTACAATTTGATGACCTTACACTTGCTAATTGTTTTTCAACACAGTCATCAAATTTCACTTATCTACAAATTTCAGGTGATTGAATACATCAAACAATCTTTTATTATCTAGATCATCCTGATTATGGATATTATCTGGTGGTTATTTAATTACAACAAAGTTTCTAGGCCACTTAGAAAACCCCTTTCTGAATTCATTTATCTCTTGTTGCTTTTGATCTCTGTACATGACACTGATGTACGTACATATGATTGTCTATGCTAATCTCTGCTTAGGTTTCTATCAGGTTCCCTTTGCGCAATCAATTCTGATCGGTTGATTAGTTACATGACTTACTGTTCTAATAGATCATACTAATCCAGTTAAGTCATAGAATTGGCTAAATCACGTGAAAATTCAAAACAAACTGAAACTATGTAAATATCTTTGTCTCTTGAATTGTAAATATGTTGGATACAGAAGCATTGTACATAATTTGCATGCTCATTTCTTGTAAAGATTTCCTTCATCAGACATATCCTGCACTTTCTCATAAATCTGGTGAATATATGACCTGACTTGAACAACCAGTTTTGCTATTAAAAGTGTGTCAACTAGAATGATTGAAATACATATCAAGTCGTAATTGTTGATTTTGTTTTAAGTATCGGATACCGAATGAGTGAATTGATCCCACAACTTGTTCTATTTTTTGGTCTTGCTTTTTCTTGTAGCAATCCTTGGATGTTGTATTTAGATTCCTATCTACAAGCCAATGGCTCAGGAAACTTATTTACTGGTTCCAGTGGTGTCTACCAGGCCTGAAGACTAGTTGGCCATGTCTGGTCATCCTTAAGCTATCTCAAGAAGTCAGTGGTTCTTTTCTCACTCATTTTTTGTAAATAAATCTTTAGTAATAAAATTTTGGTTCAAGAATAGGAGGTCTTTTTACAAAGCCGACCTGTCATGATCATCATCCCTATTGGGAATGACAGCACCATATCTGGTCACCAAGCCAGGGTGATTATTCTTGTTTGAAAAAATGAGAATCAGGAGGTCTCATCGCAAGCCGACCTGTTCACTCTCAGTAGTTCTCGTGAATGATGCTATCGACTTCTGGTCACCAAGCCAAGACAATAGTCTTGAACCAAAAGGATTTAAATTGTTTTTATTATTAATATGAAAGAGGTTAATCAGAGAGAAGAAGGTCTCATTATGAGTCATTCTAGTTATGATCATAGGTTCTATTGGATTGGCGTTGTTAGCATCTGGTTACCAAGCTAGGACAATGACTCTTGGTCTAAAAAGATGAGAGATAGGAAGTCTCATCATGAGCTGGCCTGATCAGTTTCCAGTAGGATTGGTGAATAATGCTATCATCCTTCAGTTACCAAGTTAAGGTAGTATCTATGATTAATGTTTTTCATATTTTGTTTATTTGTACATAATTCTATTGATAAAAAAAAATCATAAAAAAATGAATATCATATGTTTTCTTTGTTTACATGAGAAGAGTGTTATCTGGTATTCTTGACTAGCTACATCTTTCACTGGTATTGGTTAAGCTATCTCAGGCCTCAAGGATTCCCTTTGGAACTAAGTCATTTCACACCACCTGTCTGTCCAAGGTTGAAGTAGGTAAGTGTTAACACCCAAAAAGTGCTCACTAGCTCATCTACCCCATCGCATGACTCATTTGTCCATATTTCCTACCATATTTGCCTCCAAAACCTTAAAATCCCACTAAAAAGCCTCCAAAAGGCCAAAAAAACCCCTTTTTCCCCAAAAATAATCCAAAATTCCTCCAAAATAGCAAAAACCCTCTAAAAAGGGAATAAAAAATATATGAAAAAAGAGGAAAAAGAGGGAAAAAGGAGGAAAAAACCCTATACACCTGACCTAAACCATATGGTTCCCAAAACCATGGGCCAGCACTCCACCACTAAAAACCTATAAATAGGTGATGGAGGCCCCTCATTTCATATCCACAGTCAAATACACCCTTACTATGCCAAAATCACTCTTGAAACCCTAGCTCACCCTTGAGCTACTTTCACCCTTGAGTGCCCCTTTTGGCCCATTTCCAACCCTTTAGAGAAAGAGAAAGGAGCAAAGCTGGAAGCTTGGAAGTAACCCTCCTGGACCGCTACAAGAGCTTCACCAACCTTCACATTGGAGGTATAATCAATACAAAAACCCTTTTTATCATCTTTTTTTTTTCTGTTTTATGCACATGTTTAGAATAATTACCATTTTACTGTATTGTCCTTCATTTACTATTTTTCTGAACTGCTACTAAGGAGTCCCTTCTCCTTAGTAGGTGCTCATTTGCACAAGCTAGGGTGAAAACCCTAGCTATAGTTTTGGCGACTCCTGCAGTGAGTATGAGATTGGAGAGTACAAAAAACTTTTCCAAGAGTTCCGTGATGTATTTGCCTGGTCCTACACCAAAATGCCTGGTCTTGACCCCGCTATTATAGAGCACCGCATTGACACCTCTAAGTTAGGGGTCATAGTCGATTACCTCGACCCTGGGATAGGGGGCATGCTCAATCATTTTGACCCTACCCCATCACATCTATCTCAGTAATTCAATGATCCCATTGTCCAAACCAACACATATGTGATCCACAATCACAAACCCCATGCACGTAGCATGGGGACAGGTCATTAACCTTGCTCACTTTTTCACATATGTGATCTCAACCATTTTTGAGGTCACATGTCACTTGTATATTTGATTTGATTTGATACACCTAGTATTCTTCCCCCGTGGGTAATCATTTCTCCCCACCACTGCATCCTTAGCTTGGTGGGCTCACCTTTATTTGCAACCATTTTTAACCTAGTTATTTTCTTTGACCATTCGGGAGTCCTTATGACCTCCGTTTTTTGCACCATTTTCACTGCTGGATTCATATTTCCATGCTCGTGATGATGCTTGAGATCATTTATTGCTCTCACCAGGACCAATATCAACATTGTGTCTTGACACCTTGTCGCCCTGGTTTGCTTGCCACATTGGTCGTAGCCCGTTTTTGGTATACCTTATATCATCGGGTTCATTTTTCCGAGCCCGTGATGATGCTTGAGATCGTTTCTTGCTCTCACCCCAAGATTTTTTTGGGTATCTTTTCCAAAATGCCCCTCATCGCTTCGGTTTGCGTGCCACTTCAGTCGTTCTCCATTTTTGACACTTTTTATTCACCGAATTCATTTTTTCGAGCTCGTGATAATGCTTGAGGTCATTTCTCACTCTCACTAGGTGCAGTTTCAACATTGTGTCCCGACACCTTGTTGCCTCGATTTGCACGCCACATCGACCGCCATCGGATTGTTCCACATTTTTACATGAGCCATTCACTCCTGTCATACTGCAATTATTTCATTATTTTGCCACCATTCATTATCCCAAAAGGAGGCCCACCAGTGTTCACCCTTACCCTTGTTCTTGGTCATCATCAATGTTCCTTGATTGAGCACTTCCTCCTTGCCTGGCCATTCCTTTTGTTCGGTATAATTTTATCCCTTTTTCGGGTCGAACAAGTCCTTTACGAAAAAGGCACTTAGGGAGTTTCTGTTAAGCTCTTTTCTGACTCCTAAAACAATGAAAAGATCACCGAGCAATCTTGCTTCCTTTCATGCTCGTTAAAGTACCTGAAAGGGCGTCTATCTGGTATAAGTTTAACCCTTTTCCGGACCTAGTAGACTAATTATGAAAAAGGAATACTCTAGTCACACTAGCTAGAAGAGTTCTTCATTGCATCCTTTTATGCTTCTTCGGGCCTTGGAGACTAACACACGAAAAAGCAACCCCCTGGAGTCTTCTTATCGCTTTTACACTCTCTAAAATTGAAAGCAACCATGAGAATGCACCATCCTGGGCTTGTACAAATCCACACGACGGTACCATTCCATTATTTCAGAGTCTTCTTATCGCTTTCAGACTCCTTAAAATTGAAAGCAATCACGAGCATGAACTGTCTTGGGCTCGTATAAATCCACACGACAGTACCATTTTACACACACTTCTTCTAGTTCCTTAACCTGTGAAGAAGTCCCCCTGTACCTCTTGGCACTATGATCGATCATCTCGGCAGCACCCCCAATCAAGTCGCCTTTGTTCAGAGTAGTCTGCAGTCTCCTGCCATTTTACACCAGCGTGAGTATCACTCATCCCAGTCACTATCCTTGATCCATTATAGCTATGATCCCTTTCCCACCAGTCCATTTCATATGCTACCCGATCATCCCCGCCATCATACTCTGAACAAAGGAAGTTTGAGTCCACCCACTCTACTTTCCCAGTTATCCCCCACAGTATGTCAGTCCTACCATCAGTACTCTCACACTTCAGTTCTCCACCTCGCGCTCCTGTCAAGGAAACATCATTGCCTTGATAGTTGCAGGTCTCCCTCTGTCGATGATAGCCCCTCTATTCTAGAGGATAGACCCAGAGGTCCCTGCGCCTTAGACCCATAACCATCTATGGTGAGTGCCTACGGACCATTTTGAGAGGAGTCATCATTGCCTCTCCGAGTGGTTGTTTCTCACATGCTCGACTTCAACACCTTGATTGCATCGTTGACAATCACGTAGGGTTTATATCCCTTCATTTATTGGTTGAAGACCCCACATTTCCCCCGACTCTAGCACATTGGTGAGTCACTTATGAACACCCAGTTATATGTTCCCGTGGATGTCTAGGTTGCGTTAGCGATTGTATTCGGAAGCCATCCAGTTATATGCTTCCTTGAGTACCCAGTTCAGTTCCAATTCAATGTACCATTGAGGACATGATTCCCTGTCACTCTGCTCCATCAGCTCATCAGTTCCTCTAGTACCACACTCAGCAGCACTGTTGTTATTTCAGTGTATCAGTTCTTCAACTCAGACATGGTCAACCTAGCAGTATGTCCCATATTTGTGTCCCCTCTGGACCCTGATGATGTACACAGTGGTTCTCTATATATCCTACAGGTCTCCCTTTTTTGGGCCTCACTAATATTTTTTATGTATCTCTATACGAGAATGGGTATGCCCGCCTCGTTCATATATTGAGATTCTTCCTCGTTCTTTATTTGAGGCCATGTATATTTCAGGTCCCCATATTTTGGACCCCATTGTTGTTATTATTCTAGATCTTGATACGAGCATGGGAATGCCCACCTTGTCCATATGTTCAGATTATTCCTCATTCATTATTGAGGTCATGTACTTTTAGTTTTTGCAGTTTGTTCGGGACCGTTGTTCCGGGCTCTAGTTTGTTTCTTCTCTTCTCCACACCCCAGGAAAACCATACAAGACTTATGATGTCTATCGGCCATACGATGAGCTCCTACCCTCACACATCAGGGGGCAATCTGTTAACACCCAAAAAGTGCTCACTACCTCATCTACCCCATTGCATGACTCATTTGTCCATATTTCCTACCATATTTGCCTCCAAAACCTTAAAATCCCACTAAAAAGCCTCCAAAAGGCCAAAAAACCCCCTTTTCCCCAAAATAATCCAAAATTCCTCCAAAATAGCAAAAGCCCTCTAAAAAAGGAATAAAAAATATAAAAAAAAGAGGAAAAAGAGGGAAAAAGGAGGAAAAAACCCTATACAGCTGACCTAAACCATATGGTTCCCAAAACCATGGGCCAGCACTCCACCACTAAAAACCTATAAATAGGTGATGGAGGCCCCTCATTTCATATCCACAGTCAAATACACCCTTACTCTGCTAAAATCACTCTTGAAACCCTAGCTCACCCTTGAGCTACTTTCACCCTTGAGTGCCCCTTTTGGCCCATTTCCAACCCTTTGGAGAAAGAGAAAGGAGCAAAGCTGGAAGCTTGGAAGCAACCCTCCTGGACTACTACCAGAGCTTCACCAACCTTCACATTGGAGGTATAATCAATACAAAAACCCTTTCTATCATCTTGTCTTTTCTGTTTTATGCACATGTTTAGAATAATTACCATTTTACTGTATTGTCTTTCATTTACTATTTTTCTGAACTGCTACTAAGGAGTCCCTTCTCCTTAGTAGGTGCTCATTTGCACAAGCTAGGGTGAAAACCCTAGCTACAGTAAGGAATACTCAAATAACAGCTAAAGTCTCATTGTTGCAGAATTTCTAAGGCTCACATTTTGGAACTAGTTTGGAATTTGAATCATTCAAGCAGGTGTTGATACCTCAAAACATCATTTTTAATTATCTGATGTATTGAAGTCTTTTCCTTTTACACAGAGATAACTGGTTCACCCAGCATGTTGCCATTTGTTGGCAAGCAACACCCTCCGGATAAATTTTTGCATATTGATTTATCTTTCTCATTTACATTAATAGCCAGATCACGATTTGTATCTCATATCATAATTATAATGACTACTCTATAAAAAATATTTTAGGAGTGCCTTCAGAATCTCTAATTCTGAAGTTACTCCCGCTAAGGTACAAATTTCGATCACAACTGAAGCTTGGTTTGTTTCTATCTCCCTGATTTGAGCTATTTGATTTATGCCAATTATCTAGTTTGATATACAATGCCAATTCTAATTCTGACAATTAGCAGCTCCTAATTTTACAGATTTGGTCACCGATACAATTTGAGATCAAAGTTGGCTGATTGATTTATCATTCTACTTTCTAACCTATGGATCAAATCTAGTGCAATCTCATACTGCTTGACTCATTTATTGTATCCTAATAAAGTTGGTTATCCTAGGAGACTTACCTTTGTTTTGATAAAATTGGTATAAAAGGAAAACTCATTCTAAGTAATATTGAAAAGCTCATTATTTTCATAATGGACTCTTATCTTCAAATTCATTTTTATGATATGATGAGATATAATTTGGTGACCATGACTCTTTTTCAATGAATGATTTGAACGATGATCTATAACTGATTTATATTCAATCTAGTTCGAACACTTTCTCATAATGTCATTGCAAGCATGAGTAAACCACTTTATTAATGACCTTGGTTTGATTATTAATATTTTCTCCATTTGAGCTTTGTGGTCTCCGCCTATATTCTTTGGAGATATATAAATATATGTTATGATCAAGACTTAGGATTCATGTTTTCCAAATCAGGTTGGATTATGTGGCGATCGTCCTAGGTCGCGAATAGGCCAAATGGTAAGGTGCTGATGTTATGTACATTAATGTCTGAGATACAAGGTTTAATATGCCTAATTACAATACTTTGCCACTTGTTTGGTTATGATGGAAATGGAACTATCTGATAGTGTTTCGTGTCCCTCGAAATCTTCAAACCATTATGATGCTATATTCCCTCTGCAAATTCATGAGAAAACCAGGGTTTCAGATCGATTCCAGGATATGATGATTCTGTCGCCCATACGCACCCATCGATCTTGGTTGTACTCAAACAAATTGAAGTCGGCTATGATCATGGTAAATTCACAAAGGCTGATGGTAGGCGTGCTCTATCTTTCACTGAGGGTTTTGAAAATTCTTGTATCTTACAACACTTTCCCTATGGCACCTATCTCACGTTTTGAGTTTCCCGGTCTTGATTTCTTCAATATCAACCCAGATTGTATACAAGCAGTAAATGAGGTAGGATGGATGCCCTTTTTTCAGAGGTTCTCGGGACATAATATGATGGCTACCATGTCATTTTCGTCGTCGTTTGATGGCTCAGCCGCGAAGGTTGGGGATATTGAACTCAACGTAATAGAGAAAGTCATGTCTCTGGCTACCGGTTTACCAACCTCTGGTGAGCGATGGTTTAAGGGCAAGCATTTAAAACGCAAAGATTGGAAGGGTTTCATGATAAAAACTAACCAGCAAGCACAATCCAAATCCGATTTTCCTGCATGGCTTCTGAAGAAGCAATGGTGGTCATTCCTCAAATTAGTAATCAGGTATATAACGTGTGAGGGTTGTCTATCTCAGGTTCATTCCTATCATCTCTGATTGTTGTTGGTTTTTAAAGGTTACCCCATCAATATGCCTTTTTATCTGGTTAATAGTCTGCAGAAAATGGCCTCGGCTTTTCAAAATAATGCAGTAGACAAGAGCCTTAGTCTTTTCCACTATGGGCTGATTAAAATGCTCACCTCGCATAGGCTTAAGGAACTGGGTGATAATTGGGATGTATTCCTGATTGGGAATGGCTATGGGGATAATGAGATATGGCCTCTCCATAGAGCTACAACTCGCCGCAAACGCACCAATTCATATTTCGAAGACCCTCACTTCGAGACTGGTTTGGAAGATGAGGAGCCTGGCTCTCCTAAAACCCTAAGTGAAGAAACGGGCTCTATCAAATCCTTAGGCCAAGAAGAGCAAATAGTCAAATTAGAGTCTCACCTTGACTCTACACACGAAAACCCTCATGTTGAAGTAAACAAGCCTACTATCTCTAGTGGTGAATATGATAGGCATCCCATCGGTTCAGCACCCATTTCTACTCTTCCACAAGATGGGGGCAAAAGTAGTAAGGCCATGAGCGAGAAGGAAACCCGCAGAACCACCCGAAGCGTGATGGCTGTGCTCTTTGCGAGTAGATATTTAGCTGTAGGGGATGGCCCTGTCATTGAATTGAGCAAATCTTTCGAGTCTCAACTGAATGAACCTCCAATTGGTCCGACTTTCCTCGAACTTAAGTACGTATCTGCATCTGAAAATAGGGCTGGGAGTGCCCAACGATCAAATCCTAAGCCTAATGTAGACCAATAAGTCATCCAAAATCCATGTAAAGAGGTGAGAGGTAATGGGGAGCCGAATGTAGGAGCAGTAGAACAACTTGATCAAATACCCTATGCTTAGGTCATATCTTCTTTGGAAATTGATTTGAAAGAGGCTTAAGTCATTAATGCATTTTCCATGGAAGAAATTGCGAGCTTGAAAGCTGACTTGACTACCTAGGTTGATAAATGGAATCTCTTGAAGGTAAAGAAGCTCAGATATAAAGCTCATGCTAAAATCCTTCTGTCAAAAAATCGAAAGCTGGTCAAACAAAACAAGATTTCCAATACGAGAGCTGTGAGATTCAAGGCTAAGCTAAATGAAGCAAGACGAAATGTGCCGATTCGACTTTCTATTGAATCATTCCCTAAAACTTGATATTTTTGTTTGCAGCATGAAGTTCAATTTTGTTTTATGATTTAAAACTTTGTTAGGCATACAGATGGTTTAAAATCGGCTTCTACAGGTTAGTAATTTCATATAAAGTTCAGATCTCGTCTTTCATGCAAAGCGTTTTCATTTTATTTTATAAGGATACCTGCAGAATTAAAATTCTGTAGGCATCCTATTTATTTCTTATGTTGTCCTTTTCACTTTGCTAACTAATTTTGTTTGAAAATTCCAGGTGTTATGGAATATGCGAGATGAAGGTTGATGCTGTGCTACAATTTTGGGATTCGCTTAGTTGGAGCTTACTTATTTCAATATTCTATGAATGTGCAACTATTCGTTACTTTGCTGGTAGCTCATTTCTAGTTTTGAACATTAACAGTTCATGAATTATCAAAAGCAAGGATATCTCATGCAGAGGGCACGTTGCTGGATTCGTCCAGTAAGTCAGATTATCTCCTATCCATGCTACTCTATCCCAAATTTGACTCAACGACATATCTAATTCATGGGAGAATCGGCATCGACTTGTACTAAATCTATGTTGGATATCTGGATAAAGTTCCACGTAGTTTCGTAGAGATAGGGTAGTTAATAACTAGATGCTCTAAGTTTTGCTATAAAAGCAAGATCAAAACATTGTACATGGGTTCGATTTCTGAGACATTTGAGAGTCCATACTATACAGTATTATAATTTATTCTGTTTACATTGATGTTCTTCGAACTTCTTCTGAGAATTATTTAGTGTTGCAGGATACTAAAGACCCTAGCTAAGTCTTCAGAACATCCATAGTGTGTTGCTGGTTACTCTTTTCTGTTATCTTTATTTTCATATATATATATATATATATATATATATATATATCTTGCTATTATATGTGAAATACGTTTGATGGACTTCAAATGATTATGCTTACCTGAAATATAAATGGTTTATTGTCATATTGAGATGAATGAACTTCTTCATAGTTTCAAATTGTTCATAAATTAATTTTGACATATTTCTAACTTGCAGGTTGACCTTGTTTCATTTACAAGTTAGTAAATGATTTTATTCATATGTTTCAAGAATAAGTATCTATTTAATATCTTTGATATTAGGTTTTAATTTATGTTTCAATTATTTTACAATAGATTGCCATTTTATTGCAAGATAATTGAGATCTACTTCTGTCATTGGAGACTTCTCTACCAATCTAGAATTGTAGATCATCTTCTTGTTTTGAAACCTCGTGTCAAATCTATAACTCATGCTCTCGGTCGAGATAGGTAATTTTCATTTAGGTTATCATAGGGCAGAATTAGGCACTACTATTTTTCTGCATTTAACTTTAAAAAAAACAGCCTTTAGAATTAGCTAGGCATTAGTTTTAAAAGCTCTTTGATTTGTTAGCAGATTAGTTAGTAAAACCTCACGCATATCCACAACTGAAAGACTCTTTATTCTGAGAGTGCATCACACAGGTAGCAGGGCCTTGATATTGTGAAGGCCAGTCATTTTAAACACATACGAGATTGTATTAAGTCGAGTGTGTGAGTTTTTTTTCCGTAAGTTGGCCTAGGACAATTCTTCCAGCCAACACACACTCAATCAAAGCATGACACCACACAAAACACACACGATGTACAATATATACATAGTACTAATGCATAAAAATCTAAGCGTAGTACTGTTTCAGGAAGAGTCCATTACGAGGCTTCTCTAAAGATATCCCACCATAATCTTAGAGCTCATATGCTCCTTTCTCCAATACTCATTTTACCACATATGGACTGTGCCACATGGACTCGAGCTTGCCTGCCCCCAGCTTATCATGTTTTTGGTCATATGTGATGACCAAATCACCCTCGTTGAAAGCACGAGGCTTGAAGGATCTGTCATACTGGGCCTTTATGTGCTTCTTATGTGCTTCATTAGTCAAGGTAGTGTCACGGCGGGTTTCATTGAGTTTTTCTAGGTGGAGGAAACTTTCTTCCTTGACAGTTGTATTGGGAAGTTCAACAATGAGTTTTAATGATGGAATATTGCACTCTATTGGTAGCACTTGCTCTATTCCATAGACCAATTGAAAGGGCGTGAAACGAGTGGTAGTTTTCACAGAAGTCCAGTATGCCCAAAGGGCTGAGAAAATCATATTGTGCCACTTGGACTTGTGTGTCCTCATCATCCATTGGATCATGCTTTTCAAGACCTTGGTGATGGACTCTACTTGTCAATTGGAATATGGGTAATATGGAGTTGAGTTCTCATGGCAAAAACCCAATCTGGCGCTCAATCCATCTACCATCTTGTTCTGAAAATGGGATCCATGATCAGTAACAATGTCTTGTGGGACTCCGAATCACGCAATAATATGGTTAAACATGAAGAGTGTGGTAGGTTTTCCATGTTAGTTGTATGTAGGCATAGCCTCGTCCCACTTGGTAAAATAGTCAACAACAACGATGACGTAACCATGCCCCCCAGTCTAGGTAGGCTTACAATGCATGAAATCTATGCCCCATTTTGCAAAGGGTCCGATGGAAATAACGGGATGTAGTACGGCTAGATGCGAGCACTTTTATAATGAAAAAGCTGACAGGGAGGACACTTCTGTTGACTTTTCAGAATTTACTTCAATCTGATCTAGGATCTTAACTGAGAGAACAACATGTACAGCAAATCTACAGCATATCCATCATGGACACAATAATGCAAGCACACAAGAGACACAGAGTTTACTTGGGGAAAACCATAAAGGTGAAAAACCCCAATAACTTTCTCAGAGATAGATAGAGCAATGATACAACCAGAATACAAGAAATAGTCTTCTCCTAGCAGCAGAGCCTCCTCCTCCACAAGTGCGCCACTCTCCCAAGTGTAAGTGAGAGAATAGAATGTGTAAAATGAGAGAGACACACTCTCTATTTATACACTAACTTGACTTGACCTTTACTCAACTAGGTCAGCCTCAACTTAACCACTTAACATAATGCTGACTGGGCCGACCCCCACTAGGGTGGTCTAATAACCCTTTGACCCACATGGCCGACCCCCAATAGGGTGGTCTAATAACCCTTTGACCCACATTACTTATACAGGGTCGACCCTAAAAAGGTGGTCTACTAACCCATCAAGTATAAGTTACGACACTTCCATATAGAGGAATAATAACATCTCTATAGGAATACAATATACATATATGTGAAATACATTCCAAAGTTACATATACATCAACACTCCCTCTTAACTAGGAAGGTATTTCTCAACACAGGTCTTCTAGCACAAGTCATCTTCTTTGGATCATCATCAGCGAATCATCATCCTCGAATCATCGTCATCGTCACTGCTACTACTATCTCAATCAATCTCTGAATCTACTCATCATAGGAAGTTCTACAGATCCAATCCTTTTTCATACTGGATGTAGTCCAACCACCTGTAGGTCTTCATCATCTGTGCGAACGGTCTGATAGAGGTGGCCTCTCAGGACTAATTTTATGTGCGGATGCAATACCGAAAAGAGTATCCCAGGAACATTTATGTGTCTAAGCACGACTGGCAAGATCTCCCAGGAATGATTACATGCATCTCCTCCACAATACCTTTAAAGAGCATCCCAGGAACATTTATGTGCTGAAGCACGACCGGCAAGATCTCTAAAGAGCATCCCAAGACTTATTACGAGCATACATCTCAACCTCTCGGATCTCCAGGACTGATTACATGTGGATAGAAAAAACCTTTATGTGCCACAGCACGATCGGCAAGATCTCTAAAGAGAATCCCAGGAACATTTATGTGCCACAGCACGACCGGCAAGATCTCTAAAGAGCATCCCAGGACTAATTACGAGCACATAGCTCAACCTCTCGGATCTCCAGGACTAATTACATGTCTTCGTAGTAATACCTCATCCCAGGACTGATTACAAGCACACACCTCAACCTATCATATATCTGAGGACTGAATACATACTACATAGCAATACCAGAAAGAGTACCCCAGGAACATTTATGTGCCGCAGCACGATCGGCAAGATCTCCCAGGACTGATTACATGCTATTTGCACAACCTACCACATATCATCTCTGACCTCCAAGTATCAACCTGATACTCATGATCCCACGGATCATCATCGTACAAAGCATCATCCTGATGCTCATGATCACACTGATCATCATCACTGTACCATCCCAATACATATCATCTGGAACAACATCCTGAAGCTCGTCATGATGATCATCTTGATCATACAATGCATCCACCTGATGCATACCAAGTATCTACCTGATACATATCATCATACATGATCCACCTGATCATATATGATACATATCAACATACATGATCTACCTGATCATACAATGTATCCACCTGATACATATATAGATACATGGTCCAAGCATCCAACATGATGCATATACAAAATACATACAAATGATCCAACTGATTATATCCAGCATCCAACATGATGCATACATACATACATATAAATGGTCCAACTGATCATATCCAGCATCATCCTGATGCATTTACAGAGTAGTAACTGGAGCATCATCTTGATGCTCATAATCCATGATCCTCCTAATCATCATAACATCGTCCTATTCAGATCATCTCATCGTCCATGAAGCACAGCCCAGATGCACATCATCTAGTACTTACACCACCGAAATGGGAGAACACATCTACCACCATTCGGGGAAGGCTCCAGCCCTTACTTTTTCACCATGGGAGAACACATCTACCACCATGCGAAAAATGGATCAGCAATTATATCACAACCAAGGGAGAACCCATCAACCATGTCAGAAAATCTCATGTGCATTTGCATCTTTTGGACTCATCACTTCCCTTTGGAAGGAACCTCAATCTGAAGTGCACCAAGCCTGTCTTTGAAGTACTCAAACTCCACTCTGCCCAACAGCTTGGTCAATACATCTACAACCTGCTCATCTGTCGCAACATACTCTACTTTGGCTGTACTCAGTGCTATGCAGGACTACTTCCTGCTAAACCAAGAGATCACACCTGATCCCATACTAAAGCAGCACCAAGAAGTGCTCTTCCTATCTGCAGCACTACCTGCCCAATCTTAGAATATGCTTTACAGCAACCAGGTGAACATCTCTCGGATCCTTCGGGAATTGGCTCAATGTGTTCACTGCAAAGCAAATATCTGGTCTCATGTTCGTCAGGTACATAGAGGACCTAATCATTTGAAGATACATCGTGACATCAACCGGATCAGATGAAGCATCACACAGAAGCTTCAGGTTTGATGCCATAGGTGTGGCCATAGCCTTGCAGTCCATCATCCCGAACCTCTTCAGAATCTCTACTGCATACTTCCCTTTGTCCAAGGAAGATTCCATATGTACTCTGCCACACCTCCATACCAAGAAAATAGTGCATCATCCCCAAGTCCTTCATCTCGAACTCAACTACAAGCTTCCACTGCATGTCGAAAATCAATCTGTCATCTCCTGTTACAAACAGGTCATCCACATACAGGAGTAGAATCACAGGATTCCCTTCCTCAACCTTGTAGTAAAGGTTGGAATCTGATTCACTCTTGGTAAAGCCCAAACTGGATAGAAAGCTATCTATCCTACCAAGTTCTGCACACATATATGACTACACCATTCAAGAAGGTTGTCTTGAAATCCATTTGGTGTATCTTCTATTTCATCACTTTTATATTTCTCTATGCTGCAATCTGCAACATGCTTGATATGATAGTTCCATTTGGAAGTCACAACAGACTTCGCTTCAGCTCTTGGGACCGCATCCCAAACATCGTTCTTCATGATCGATGGATCATGGCATTCTTCTCGTATCCTGGGAACTTCAATATCTTCAATAGATAACTTTGTTGCTTGAACAAATGTTGTAGTCCTTCTTTTGTAGGTGAAGGTATACAGTCTTTTCTACAAAACAAGTTAAAATTGCATGATTAGAAACATCTCATAATTTTCAGATGAATTCTTACACATAAAGAAATATGTCATACAGTCATGCAATTATCTTAGCCAATGCTTCAATACAACATTTATCCATATCCTGTAACTTTCTAGATGCCTTCCAATCTCTACCAGAACATTGTTAAGAGTGTGCACAACTCCCAACATGTCAGCAAAGAGGTTTCATTCTAGATAAGTAGAAATGGAATGTTGTGCAATGCCATAGGCCACTTACCCATGCATATTAGTAGTATACTATTCATCAATGCAACTATTCTAATATGCATAATATACAACCTAATTCTAGGAACATCAGTATATACATTATTGAACAGTATTATTTAAACAATAAAATATGCAAGTAATGACAATTCAAATACTTATCTTTGTTTGTTTGTTGGGTTGACTCCCTCTCAGTCTTTGCCTCTTTTCTGCAACTACATTCTTATGTGGATTGTGAGAAGTGGTCAACTCCCTCTGAATATCTGCATCCTTGCAGAAACTACTGAAATGTGCTCCTTTTCTTTCTTGCAGGAACAACTGGAGTGTGCTCCCTCTTGATCTTTGCTTCCTGGATTACCTGTCCTTGAACTTACATCCATCCTTAATCACTATGCATGCTTATTAGTATCATCAGTGTGTTATCCTTGAGGTCTCATACATAATGACACATTTATTAGTATAATCTTAATACTATCAAAACACAATAATCTTAAACATGTATATTCATGATCATTCACAGATAATAAACATTAGTATTCAAGGTTTCAGGGAAGTCTTCTTTTACTCATACACATTCTTATTTGATCATAGGACTCTTCTAGTTAGTTGAATCATCAATCAAGATAAGAGATATAATATGCATAAAACCCATGATTATTCAAACCTATGCCTTCATGATTCTTCTGGTTAGCCATATCATCAATTATGGTAAGAAACATAATATGCATACAACCATGATTATTCAAATCTATGACTTCATGAATAATCATTATCAACAACAAAATGGTATAAGATCCTAACACAAAGTAGGATTCTAGCTTGATATAGGAAAAACATACCTGGATTAGCATGCTAGCTAGTTATGTCTAACATACCCACATAATGTCTTCTAGTTCTCTTCAGTGACTTGTGCTAGTAACCTACATGTCTCATAGGTTAACCATTGTAGGACCAAGTTATACATACCTCGAAAGTATATCTTCTATGTGATCCATGACAATGGATGAATCTTTGTCTTCATGTCACCATGATCATATGTTCTTGAAGTAGAACATGATTTGTCTTTCTTAGTGTACCTTTTATGTTAGTGAACAACATAAACCTCATACAACATCACAATGCATTAGTACATTCATAAGTGTCAAAACCTTAATCAATGAATATCTTCTATTAAGGTGATACGACAAGTCTAGTAATTAATCAAGATTGTACTGTAATGATATGAAGACAAACATATGATAAACTTAACCATGAAACATACCTGTAAGCCATACCTGTCAAGATTGCTTGTAATCTTCTTATGGAAGGCCTTAGCCTCATCTCCCTCTGAGACAGGAACTTCTTCACTTATATAGGTGATCAATCCATCTTCTTCTAGGATTAACCCAATCCACTTGATTTGCAAGAACTGGACCTGGAGCTGGATTAGGGTTTGTCAAAGAAACCCCAAAAATTCAAACTTTGAATTTCAAACTTCTGAAAGGATAGAAATATGTGCCTTGATGAGCTGATCAAGTTGGTATATTCAGAATTTGAAAACTGCAAAGTTTCACCCCTCGAACTGGACCCACGTGACTTATACAGGGCCGACCCCAACAAGGTGGTTTAATAACCCATCAAGTATAAGTTACGACACTTCCGTATAGAGGAATAATAACATCTCTATAGGAATACAATATACATATATGTGAAATACATTCCGAAGTTACATATACATCAACAACTTCTTGACTGCTTCAATGCAATCTTTAAAGATAGAAGGCCAAAATTATCCAGCGCGCAATATCTTCTGAGTTGTAGCCATCCCAGAAAGATGACCGCCACAAGCCCCAGAGTGATAGTAATTCAGAACGAGTCTAGCCTCATCGTGGGTTAGACAGCATCGAAGGATTGAATCAACACCACGATAGTATAAGGTATCAGTAATTATCGGGTAGTACTTGGTGTGGTGACGCACACAAGGATGGCATCGCGAGATAGACGAGGACTGAACCATTGGGTTTGGAGATACAAAGTGATATCCCCATACCATTGGTCAGAAGTATTGATCAGAAACAAGGACTCATTAGGGAAAGAGTCCATGGGCTTAGATTCTGTATCAGTATGGGGAAGATCGCATACAAGCTCCACAAAGACCAAAGATTTTTTAGACTTAGCCTTCTCAAATTGGAGATCAAACTCTTGGAGGATGAAGATCCAGTGCAAATACTTTACCACCAGTACCTGACGCGTGAGAACATGGTACATAGGGTTAGAGTCAGAAATTATGTTGGTTGCGGAGAAGAATGTAGTGGCAGAACTTTTGGACAGCAATGACCGCTTCGAGAGTAAGTTTCTCAACATGTGTATAGTGCGTTTTAGAGTAAATGAGACCCTTACTCAAGTAATAAATCACATGTTACTGGGTATTACTATCTTCTTGAACCAAGACCATAGTAATGGTGGTAGTGGAAGCAGCAAGATAGAGGATGTAGTCCTTGTGGTAGTTAGGCAGTTGAAGTACATTGGCATGGGTGATAGCATGTTTTAAGTTGTTGAAGTATCGCTGAGCAAAGTCATCTCAAATGAATGGTACATCCTTCTTCAATAACCACATGTATCCCTACATTTTCTCAGTGAAATTACACACAAAACGCCTTGTGTAGTTTTCCTTCCCCTACAAACTTTGTAGTTTCAGTATATCAGTGGGGGGTGGAAGAGAAACGATGGATTCCACCTTCAAGGGATCAATGCAGATCCCATATTTAGAAACAATGAATCCCAGGAGGTGTCTAGACTCGACACAGAATATGCATTTGTGAGGGTTTAGATGGATATTATACCGCCTGCATCTAAGGAATACTACCATCAAATGGTCAATGTGGAACTCTCGATGTTGCGAGTGAGAAGTAAGGTCGTCGAGATATGGTTCTACAAAGTCCTTCACGTCGTGAAAGGCATACGACATAGCCCGCTGAAATGTGGCACCTACATTTTTAAGGCCAAAATTTAGTTTACGTTATGCAAACATACCCCACGGGAAGATGAAAGCAGTTTTTTGTTGATCGACTGAGTGGATCTCAATCTAATTGTAGCCGAAAAATCCATCCATAAATGAGAAGATGACACTCCCAGCACAGTTGTCGATGATTTGGTCGATAAACAGGGTAGGGTAGTTTTCCTTAGGACAATCCTTATTAAGATCCCTATAATCGACACAAACCCTAATGGTGCCCTGCTTTTTGGCAACAAGGACGACATTAGAGGCCCATTTTGTCAATGGGACAGGGTAGATGAAGCAAGATTTCAATATCTTTTCAATCTCAGCCTTTATACTTGCAGTATTTCTTAGGTGCACTAGACATAACTTTTGTCGGATGGGTTTAGCCTCGGGATATGTTTTGATCTCATGAACAACAATGGAAGGATCAATCCCATGCATTTCCTCGTAGTTCCTTGCAAATACGTCGTAGAATTATTTGAATAAGGCTGTGTATGATGTGACCTCTTTAGGAGAGCACTTGAGGCCTATATGAATATGTTCCATGACTCCAGGTGTTTCCGAGATGTCAATCAGTACGGTAGGTTCAATGTTCACCAAGTTACCCTCGGTTACCATATCACAACTGAGGATATGATATTGGGGGGAAGGAACGACATCCGGTGTAATGAGGGTTTCAATGTGATTCTCCACGAAATCTAGCGATGGTAGGAAAGACGATCGATGGTGGAGGTCGTCCCAAGGAGGTTCATCCATACTCATGACTTCCATAATGGACTCATCCAAGTGGAAAGTCTAGAGGAGAGAATCGGGTAGGGATGAAGACCATGGTAGTAGTGGAGAATATGATGTAGATGCCACTAAAGAGTGGTCATCAAATGCCGATTAGATATCCTTGTATGTAGCTTCCGCTGGTGTAGGAGGAATGACATCTCCAATCGAATCCAACATATCAAGCATCAGCACAAACCCTTGGTCATTAGAGTTGGATGATGATGGGATCATGGAGGAAATCATGTTCACCATGGCAACATGGGAAGGGGGGTATGGTGATGGAAAAACTCCCATAAGGGATGAGTCCTTGAGGATTCCAACCCCCACACTCTCATATATCTAGGACGAATGACCTAAGAGGGTTACATTGTCACCAAGATGAGTAGTGGTATCTGATGTACATAAATCCAGTTGGTCGATAGTAACAATTTTCCCTTGGTGGGGAAATTGTATGATGCAGAATACGGATGAAGCAACCGCGATCATGGCATAAAACCAATTACGACCAAGGAGTAGGTTATAATCTAGTGGGGAAGCAACTACTTCCACATTGATGGAAATGGTCCTTCCCCCCAGCTCAATAGCCAAATCTTGTAACAGCCCATGTCATTGGAATCCACGACTATCAAATTAATTCAACATGGTAGGGGAATGGTTCAACTCAGAAGATCCAATGGCTCTCCAACAGGACAACAACATGACCGAGGTGGATGATCCTTCTTCCAACATGGAACGATGGATGCTCTTCCCAGCAACATTGGTAATAATTTGGAATGCAAGCTGGTGGGAAATTCTCGGTTTAAAGTACTCAAGTTGAAACATGATGGTGTTCGAGGAATCGAGGTCTACAGTGTCGATAGCAGCGAGGAGAGTCTTGTGTCGGAACATGATGGTGTTCGAGGAATTGAGGTCTACAGTGTCGATAGCAGCA
Source organism: Larix kaempferi (assembly GCA_027924585.1). NCBI lineage: Eukaryota > Viridiplantae > Streptophyta > Pinopsida > Pinales > Pinaceae > Larix > Larix kaempferi. The sequence continues at coordinate 363,291 of BSBM01001547.1, forward strand.
AGGAGAGTCTTGCACTGATTGGGACAGTTTTGCAAGACATCCAATGTTGACATAGAACAAGGGGCTTGCACTAGGTCCTCTACAATGTTGTAATTCTGAGTAGTATGAGCATTAGGATTGAAAACATCTTTTCTAATCGTGCTCTTGGGAGGAAGTAGCACTGAATCAAAGGAAGGTTTCTTGATAGTGAGAAAACCTTGCGGCATGGGAATATCTGGTGTAGAAATGGAAGTTTTTTTTGTATTACTTTCGGTAGGTTCCTTTGGTGGGACCGAGTCATAAGAATGTGATCGTGTATTCAATTTGACAGTTTCACTATGCATCATGAGAACATGAGCGGTAGAGGATCTCTCCGTCAGAAGGAGAGGGTTGTTGCGTGACGATCTATTATTGTTGTGTGGGGAAGGGATCGGTTAAAAATGCAGGTGTTAGGTTTCATTTCAAGAACTTTTGGACCTCGTCCCGATGTGTGCACTCTTTGGTAAAGTGGTCATCACCGCACAGTAGATGTGGAAACTTATCCTTCCACTTAGGTTTGGTGGTATCAGGATTGTTCTATTTTGGTCCTTGTTGATTAGAAGTTTTTTTGTTTTTCCCCTTGTTCTTCTTTTTACCACCGGATTTCTGAGGTGAAGCAGACTAGAATGAATTCACTTCTTCAGTGGAAGCAGGGCTGGGTGAGCTATTGGTGTTTTTCCCAAAATGTGATGGGGATGGAGTGGAACCATCATGGGTACTAGATTGATAAATAGTATGGTTTTGAATGGAACCTATGATGTCGTCGGCATGAGGTCCCTAGGGTGGTTTTGCTGGGTCGTAGGTAGAGCAGGGTGCATCGGGGACAATATAATATAGAGTGCCAGATTGAGCATAGACCAAGCCTAAGTACTGGGCACGTGTTATAGCTTGCTCTTTGGTGACAACCCCACCCATAGCAACATTTATGGCCACGATGGGTAAGAGTGACTTAGTAAACCAATATGCAAGGATTTGGCATGGAATGGGATCTTTAATCAAACGACATCTCTTCCTCCACTCGTGAATGTGATAAGAAATATGAGTGGTGTTATTTTGTCGGAGAGACGTCAAAAGATCTGTACCGATCTCATAACGGATTGGTGACCAAAAAATGTATCAAAAAGGACATGGCCAAGCATAAAAAATAATGAAAAGAGTGTGGTGGTAGTTCGATATACAACTTGGCGGCAGGGCCGGTGAGGGTTCGGTGGAATAACCATAAACGGATGTGTAGTGCCCAACCATGGCACTGGGTCTCTATTCCGTTTTCATGTAAATACCAAGTTTTTTGTTTTCGGTAAAAAAAAAATCAACCGTCTATGTTTCTGTTTTCTAAATGTTTATATGTCTATTTTCTATATGTTTATATGTCTCTGCAAATAAATAAACATAAACTTAAGACTTTTCATTTTAACTCTGTTCTTTTAACATACATAATTTGAAAATAAAAGAAAATACATTTTATTTAAGCTAACTCAGTAAAATACCTGATCCGTAGATTTGCAGTAAGATAAGAAGATTTATGTAGTGGATTCTGTAGGTTCCCTTAGCAACCCGAAATGATGTGTCCACCCTGCCGATCAGCTATTATCTTGCTGACCCTAGGAAATCAACGGATTTCCTAGCCCCCGAGCCCACAAACCGATAATCTCCATAGCAGCCTTGTCCTTAGTTCAATAACCATATTGTTCAGTGAGTTTTCCCCCTCCTCATTGGAGTTTTTCTGCCTCCTCCATTCCTCGAGTTGTCCCCATCCTCGGAATATTTCACTTCTCCATACAAATTATCACAGTTCTCCCACAATAACCCCCCGACTACTTTGTTAAATCTTCCCTTTATAGAAATCTTCCTCCTTCATAAATTCATAACTTCCTTATCACTCCACCGCCCTAGCTGTCATGGTTTTTGGAAGTATAAATCATTAATGCAACACCCTTTTCAAGGTAAAATGATGATTATATATTATTTTAAATCATCCAAGTTTCTCTCGAGCAGTGGAATTATTGAATTTCTAGTTTAGATTTGAATTCCTTTTGTTTAATCGAAACTAGATAATTATGAATTATATTTAAACTCCCAAGACAATTTTAAATAATATTAAAATCACTCCACCGCTTAGTTAAGTGTTTTAGATAATATATATTTTGTGTGACCTTTCAAGATATGAAATGACATAAATCTTAAATGTTTGTACCCGCATATTGATTCAAAACTAAATGTTCTTACTTGTAATAAATTCTAGTAATCATATCGTATAGTTTATTATTAAATCGACTTTATTCATTAGTTTATTGTTAATCATATCGTATAGTAATCATATCCCTCGTATCTCCTCAATTTTATTCATTAATTTATTGTTCTTTTTTTTTTTCAATTAACATGAAAACAAACCCAATTACTCAATAATTTATTTAAACAAATCCTTTTAATTTACTTGGAATGATTCTGTCAATTACTTAAACGAATAATCTATTTAATAAATTATTCAATCCACTATGCTTTATAAAAAGGATTATTATCATTATTATTATTAATTAAATAATAATAATAATAATAATAGTAATTAAATTAATTGTGAATAGTAATTAAAAATATTTATTTGTTTAATCGATAAGTGTCAACATAGTACCTTAGTGTATTAATAATGAAGTATACTTAATGGTTTAATTAATCATGATCAACAATTATATAGTACACTCTTCTAGTATTAATGTTTAACTATTATACTTCATATTGAAGACACCTTCACTTGATGATACTTACAATTAATGACACTTATTTTAATTGTTCATTACAATGTTTACATACAAAGACTAATTAACTTATTTTACACATTAGAACTTGATAATCTTTTACTAATTAAGTCATTCACTAAATACTTAATTGAGTTATGTATGATAACTTATAACATTGTTAAATCTTGATAAGTATGTTGTAACCCAATATTATCGCGCATGTACAAAATGTGCATGCGTGGCCAGCGTATGCACAAGACAAACATGCACTATAAAAATACGTCATATTTCCTATGCATAACAGCTGACTAATGCTAATAATACTTTATGCAAACTGAACAAGTATACATTCATCATAACATTACTAAAACATCATCGGTTATTTTATCAGTTAACCTTTAAGATTTCATTTCATTATTTTTATGATTACATTTGTTCAATCAATCAAGTACAAGGAAAGCTACCTACTACCACTAACTCAAGATCAACGAATACCCAACCCTCAACAGTACTAACTAACATATCCTCCCATCCTAACCTACGTCCACATCCTCCCTATCCTTCATCTGCTAGTACAAAAGTGGGTGCCAGCTATACTGACCTGACCACATAGAACCTGAGAGCGGTAGCATCGGCTAACTAGCGGACCTAGCCTCTCCTAGCAGGCATCCGACCATCGTCATCACAACAACTTGGGGAGCGTGTCTCAGCACGGCCCTCCCACGATCCCGGGTATCATAGGAACATAGGGTGGGAAACACATCCATCCCTCTCAACATACTGGGTCTACACCCTTATCAAATCATACTCTGCTGCTATCGAGATTATCGGACCGTGTCATCATATCATCAATTTCGGTTGCTAAGGTTCACTGCATGGATAGATTCTTATCCATATATCAGATCAAGTATCCGGCTATTCCATAGCCCTTGTGTCCTGTAGGTTAGTATTCCGCAAAATACACATTTTATAACAAGCATTTCCATTCGATCACCAATTGATCCATATCATCAACATCATTTTATTTCACATCACAATTTTATCTCATCGCAGGTATGCATGGAATATAACAGTTCTATCAATTTCATCATAGGATGGAATCCATGTACAACACCATATATTTCACATTTCATCAATGAAAATGCTAAAACATATATTGTCATCATAAAAGCAATGAATCTCATGATAAACATAACTTAATAACTGCATGAACATAGTAACATCATAATATCGTAGCATCATAGTCATAATGAAAACATAACATAGTAACAACATAAACATGGTAGCAACATATAATCAGGTCTATCATGTCATAAGTATTGTTTACTCATCCTAGCTGAATCCAACATATAATAAGAAAATAAGGTGTAATATGTCTCACGGATAAACCTGTCTAGTCGAAATATGGGGCATTACATATGGAATCATCCATTAGGGAATTATATGAACACCATAAATGATATGTCATCACATGGTTTTTGGGATCCTGTAATGTCCCCATTCAATTAAGGTTATAACAGGAAAATTCCATCAATCCTACTAGTTCCCTAGGGGGGGATGGAGCCATTGGGATTTGCAATAAGGGAGATATTAAATCATGTTTAGAAATTAGAGTGGAATAAATATTTAATAAAGGAGCTAATTAAATAAATGCAAGAGAAAATCAAAGTGGCAATTGATCATGAAGACACATGGAGGTTGTGGGGCCTACCCTCCATGTGCCACTAGAATTTATGTGTCACATGGCATCCTCGTCTTGCAATTTAGAATCCATGGGAATCCTAATGTTCTTGGGATGAGTTAGAAGGCTCATACACTTGTCCATATGCATCATACGTCGAATTTGGATGGAATTTTAACTTACATGGGAAAGGAAGAGTCAAATGGGAGATTCTTGGACACTTGGGCTAGATTTCCTAACATCTATGACACCAATGATGAAGATGCTATGAAATCTATGAAAAATTGCGGACCTGAGGGCTGACATCTGACCATTATGACATGTCAGACCTAAAAATAACATCTAGTTGAGTGTCCAAGGGAGTTAGAGAAGGCCAAGAGATGCCTACTCGAAATTGTGGAAGGTGGAAGGCTAGGAAGTGGGAGACATGTGGCAATACTTCCATCACTCCCTAATTCAAATTGGTTTGGATACTATGGGTGTAATTGGAACCTTAGAAGTCTAATTATTTTCATAAAATACAGGAATAAAGTAAGAGAGGATCTTTTGATCATTTTGAGAATTTGCATTTGTGAAGAGAGAGAGTTAGTGGAATACTAGTCTTCTTGCCTTAGCTAATTTCGAGGGTGAAAGATTCCCATCCTAGTTGGTGTGAGGAAAGGCCATTCAGACCTTTCATGGAGATTTAATGGATTCTTTATTTGCAGGTGTAAGCTACAGGGCAGCTCATGGTTTCTTCTAGTGCAGCTCACTCCTTCAACCATTTCCAATTTTCATTGCATATTCTTGCTCCTTGAGGGATTGCGCTTTTGGTGAGCTATTGTACTATTTGGGGGAGATTCTAAAGCCCCATTTATTCTGTATTAAGATGAATATACTATGTTCTTCATGTTCAAAACTTTACCAGGTCGATATTTCAAGTGGATGTATGTAAAATTGATTATTAATGAGCAAACAATGACCATTTCCCCACTATATTGATGTATACCAATGTAATGTTGATGAATTCGAATGGAGGAGTGTTTCTATGATGTATTTATGTTGAATGGACTGTCATTAATAAGTATCACAAGTTTCGTGTTCATTAATTAAACATTTGGAGCCATCTTGCTTAGTTTTATTGCATTTGGAGAAGATTTAATGCCATTTCCCCCAAGGTCGATGTTGGGCCTAGCCGAGGTGGGGCATTTTGAGCAAGAGGGATTTTTGGAACTGTGGATCTGAGCGTAGTTCAGCTGAAGCATTTTTGGTATAATTTTTGGGATGCTGCGAAGTTGTACGCAGCATGGCGTTGGAAGAGCTGCGAAGCTCAGTGCTGCAAGGAGACAGCGCTGGGATGTGTCCAGTCTACATGGATATGGAAAAGAAAAGTGGTTGACGGAAGATGGCACAGATTCTGGTTAGACTAGCGGTGATCTATTTTTGGTAAAGATGCTTCAGGAGTGCTAGGCAATGGGTAAGGAGCAGAAGCGGAAGAAAGCGACTGGTCACACATGCGAAAGAACTACTACTGAACCAGTCGCACGAGACCATTAGAGGAAGAACGGATCGGTGAAAGTGACCTATTGGCATGCATGCGACAGGAAGGCCGATAGCGACGTGAGGCATGCACTGAAGGTGGCCACGATGGAATATTCGCTACCAAAAGCCAGCATGTCCGGTTAAGGGAAAATCGTGATAGTTTTGTAAACCTAAGGGTTTTGGCCTTCGAATTGTAAAGACATGACCTACGGGCATGATCTATAAATAAGGAAATTTTGTATGGGAAATGGTTGACTCTTCATTTTGTATTGTTCTCGTTATCGATTTGATAAACCTCTATTGAAGAACATTTTGTAAAGGCTCTACATGTTGTGTGCACAGAGGCCTATTGAGAGAGAAGAGAGTCTACAGCTGAGTGCGTAGATAAAGAACTGTTGTACCCTTCCCAAAGACTAATATAACAATAGTTCTTGTGGACATAGCCTCCATCCCGAGGGTGAACCATGTTAAATATTGTGTAGTGTGATTGTTTATGTTTCTGCATTTGCTTATTTGCTTACAGTGGATGCTTGGATTCTCATTTATCAGTTGGCTTCTTAAAGCTTTTATATGTATTTTCCATAGGAGAAAAATGGGAATGATATGTTAAGTATTGATGGAATGAATGAATTTTGAATGTTCAGTACTCCAAGTTTGTGAGAGTATCAGTTCGTTGAATAATCACATGTGCATGTAGAGTTCGGATTGTATAACTCTTTGACGCGCAGCACCAGGCACGCACAACATTATATGTTCGTCTGCTTGTACTTATTGAACGAGAAATAATATAAGGCAGTAGATGAATGATTGAGTGTTAAAGTAAGATCTCCATAAGGGTTAAGTTTGGAAGAGGATCGTTTAAGTCAGTTGCGTTGTCCTTTTATTTGTATCCCACCCGAACCGCGCAGCCCTTGGGTGCACCAGTTGCATAAGCGGTTAGTTCATAGAATTGCGGATCGCGACGCAGTCTATCGTCGCGCAGGTCTGATAGTGCACTGTGCAATAGTCCTATCCGAGAAACTCATCACATCACTGTGGAAACCTGATTCTGCAGTGCCCCCATAGCTACACCTCGGGTGAGACCTCATCCTATTCACAGGTTGTTGCCGAAAGGGCCGGTGAGAAGGGGTTTTATTGGTTCCTTGAAACTGCGAAGAACCTAGGTCTACATTGGAAACCTCTAGATTAGTATTTAAGCCAACAAATGGTTCCGTTGTTGCGCTAAGAATCCGTGATGAGTTGAAGTCACGATGTGCGAAGCAGAAGAAGTTGAGTTGGGTGTCGACTTTTGGTATCCATACAAGAAAGAAATCTGGGCTTGGTGTGACAAGACAGAGAGAGACTTCGCAAGGAAAGAAAACAGACACCCACATCTCTCTGACATTCAGTGGTTGAATAAATACTTATGGAAAGACGTTCACGAATTTTTCTGGGCATCTTTTGGAAACGAGCTACATGAGTGGTTGTCAAGGCTCGTAGAACACAGAAACTATATCCCGCGAAGCGTACCGACCGAGTGGACACTGGAGCTTATTGAAAGGCTCAAAGCACTATATAGTCCATTTGTACGAGCAGTCAACTTTTGGGTCGAAAGTACATTACAAAGTTTTGTGATGGAATTCGTTGTGGACATGCGAAAGTCCTACAGCGCAGCCGAAAGAGAATTTTTCAAGGGATTCAGAGGTAAGTATCTGAACAACCTCAATCTATACATTAAAATGATTTTAGATGGGAAAGGTGTTTTTAAAATGCAGTAAAAGTTTTGCATCTATCATGGTCAATATCATTTATAGTGAGTCTAACAAAGAGACACATAATCTAAGAAGTGGGAAAAGGTATAAATATACACCTAAGAAGACTGCTAGTGGACCTGGACTCCGCGTAGATATTGATTCAGAAGATGAAGCTGATAACCAAGCTGCACCTCTATCTTCCACCTATTAGCCTATTACTTCGCAGAATCCACCAGGTGGGAACACCGCACCTTCCATCGCACAAACGCAGCCAGTCCAGAACCCCCCTATTGTGAATATCCCTAGCACTCAAACCATTCTGTTTATCTTTTCTACTCAGCGACCTGCGCAGAACCCTCCACCACCTAGAAGAAGCATGATCGAGGACATTAAGATGCCGATATTCAAAGGAACGGATCTAGAAGACCCTGATCAGCACTGGTTTCTATGTGAAGCCATTTGGAGTGTTAAACAAGTACAAGACGATGTTGTTAAGCAAGCACAAACTCGTCACCACCTTTAGAGACAGAACCTTGCATTGGTTCATGAAATACTCGTAGGGACAGCCGAGAACCCTGATAGAAATCAAGGCTACACTCTTATCAGAATTTAAGAAGTCGAATTCAGAGTCACAGTGCATCACAAAGTTGAAAGAGATCAAACAGAAACCTAATGAAATGGTCTGGAAATTTGACCAGAAGTTTAAGACGCTGTTGGAACAAGTAAGCTTCGTCATCGCACCACAGTAGTACAAGGAGTGGTTTATAGCCGCGTTGTTTCCCCATATCAGATAGCCTTTGATGCAGCAAAAAGTGGCTTCGCAGGAAGAAGCCTTGGAGATCGCGATGAAGATGGAAGCTTCACCCATGGGAGAAAATAGCACCGGCATGTCGCAGATTCATAACCAGTTAGCTACCTTGACACTACAGCTACAAGATATCAAGCAGGGAAAGCAGGAAAGACAGGAAGTCTAGTGTACAAGCTGTAAGGGAGAAGGACACACTACGGATAATTGTCCTTTATTCCAAGAATTCCTTAACATGGGTGGACGAAACCCATTAAACCCGCACCCAGGACCATGGTGTGAAATTCGCCGAACTAGAGGACATTGGCCAAAAGACTGCCACATGATACAGAAATACGCAAGAACACCTAAAAACTTATAATGTAATTTCTGTAAGTCAGTGGGGTATGACGAGTCCAATTGCCACGCATATGAGCTCATGTTAGAGAGAAAGAAAGATATTGAGCATATGTATGGAGGAATGTACAAGGTCCAAGGCAAGACTCCATAGAAACAAGAAAATGCACTGCAAGATCAAGGAGCATACAGAGGTTGCGAAGGATACTGCGGGAGAGGAAGGAATAATGGCCTATCACAAGGATGAGGCCAAGGTCAAGTAATCTATTATAACTATGGCCAAGCAGGCCATGTATCTAGAGATTGTACCAACCCATGCATTACATGCAGTTGTTGTCAATCATTTGATCATGTTATTGAAGACTACCCAGTGTTAGAGGTAGAAATGCAAAAAAGAAAACGACCAGAGGCACCAAACCCAAATATCCAGTTGATCGTAGCAGAAAGGAGACCTGCGGATCCAAGTATCAATGTAGTGACGCGAAGTGGCTCTACGACAGGGAGAGATAAAGGAGTGGAAGCTTCGACGTCTGGAGACTTTAATACTAAGCAGACTCCTCTTGAAACAATGTGGATAAGAAAAGATATTGGGAAAGCACCTGCTTTCGACTTGAAGAAAAACAGAGAGGTCTTTGAAGAAGCGCAGGATATCTTTAAAGAACCAGCACCTAGATCACCAAGAATCCCGTTGCGCAGCAAACTACCGCATATGGGAGATATGCCAGTTGCTTACGATAGAATGAGCACCGCAGCAGAGACATGCACCTCTATTGTGTAGTTCATCAGGAGCTGCATGAAGTTGTTGAAGATCCCAAATGCTATAGCGAAGTTACAGAAGTTGATAGACCAGTATGAACCGCACAGCGAAAATGAAACTACTGATAGTGCAGTTCATCACATTGGGAAACACAAGAGAACGGGCAGAGAAATGAGACTCAGTGCACAGATAGGAGATCATTAAATGGATGAGATCATTCTTGATCTGGGATCAGAAGTAAATGTCTTAACCAAACAGACATGGTAGCAGATGGGGAGACCAAAGCTGTTATGGTCACCTATCTAGTTGAGAATGGAAAATCAGGAGAAAGTAATACCCTTTGGACAGTTAGCCAATGTGGTTGTTGACATTGATGGAGTGTAGAGCCACACAAATTTCGAGGTTATCAAGATTTTCAATGATAGTCATCCTTTTCTTGCGCTATTGGAAATTGATTGGGCCATCGATAACCTCGCCATCATAAAATTAAAGACAAGGAAGATGATGTTCGAAGGAAAACATCTCAGGGTCATCGTACCACTAGACCCTGCGGATGGAGATAGATACAGCGAGCCGATTCAAGAGGAATCCAGAGTTCAAGATTTGGACTGACTGTATAAGGTGACTGCAAATGAGGAAGATTATATTGATGCTACTACAGATGGAACACTCAGCTGGAGATGCAACAGTTCTTGCATCTCAGACTTTGATGCAGGATTAGAGAATTCACAAAGTCGCATGCACGAAGTACCTGCGAGGAGATGCGCACAGGTTACAAAGTCACTATGCTAGATTGGAAAGGATGTAATCCCAATCCCTACTTATGATGGTTTAGCTATTTTTTACTCCTTTATCAAAGATTATACTGCAACAATTGCAGATTGACATCACTTACCAGCATTAGATATGGCACTGCATGATACACCTGCCAGATGGTGGGATGCGCATAAGTAGACATTGACCACATGGGATCAATGTAGAATCAAGATGCAGATCACGTTTGATGAAAAGGTTACCCTCCCCTTTGAGAAATACAATGGATAGATAGATCCAAGACAGCATATTGAGGTTTGTTCACAAGCATGGGAGGAAAGACCAAAGACAGAATGGGTGCATTTGTTTGTGCACACACTGGAGGAAGAAATTCCAAAGAAATGGTACTTAGATATGGAGTTGCACAGGGAAACTATGGATTGGCCTACTCTTAATGCGAGCTTCCAAAAGAGTTTCAGTTTTGAGGACGAGAGTCCTACAATAAATGATGCTTTGCATATTATTAAGGAAAGAATATTCAAACAAGAATGTCCACATAAGAACATGACATTACAAGAATTCTTTGGAGCTGATAGCGTACCGGAATGCCTACAGGAAAAATGGAAGGAACAGGTAGAACCTGCCATGGAATGTTATAACTTAGCTGAAGAGGCTGAAGAAAAACAAGATAGTGATGAGGAGGAACCACGCAACATTAAGATACCTGAGTCAGAAGGTGCGTGCGAGATAAAGGGACCTCCACTAGAAATCCCAGATATGAGTGGACCTGTGAAAACGAGAGAAGTGAACATTGGTACCAGCGAAGAGCCAAATTTCGTGGCTATTGGAGACTACTAGGATGATCAGACCGTGGGGAAGATCATAGACCTGTTACATGAGTATCGGGAGCTATTCCCAACAAATTTTATAGAGATGAAGGGAATTTTGGGAGACTTAGGGGTTATGAAGATACCTCTGAAGCTAGGTGCGAAGCTGGTTAAGCAGAGACTCTATAGACTGACCCCATGATACAAAGAATGAGTCAGGGCAGAACTTGATAAAATGCTCGACACAAGGATCATTGAGCCAATTGAAGAGTCTGAGTGGATAAGCCCTATGGTTGTCTAGGATAAGAAGACAAAAGGTGAGATCAGGATTTGTGTGGATATCAGAAAGTTGAATGATGCTTCAATCCACGACCCATTTCCCACACCTTTCACTGATGAGGTACTTGATAATGTTGGAGTAAATGAGGCCTATTCCTTTACTGATGGCTTCTCGGGATATCATCATATAAGAATTGATCCCGCAGATAGACACAAGACCATTTTTTCCACTGAATGGGGGTCATTCCAGTACATGGTGATGCCGTTCGGTCTGAAGAACGTGCCCGCCATCTTTTCCAGAGTTGTGGTTACAACATTCAAATATTTCATGCATAATTTTTTAGAATCTTATTTCGAAGATTGGATAGTATTCGGGTTGTTGAAGGACCATTGCACAAATCTGAGATTGATGCTAGAAAAGTGCAGACAGCATCAGATTTCACTCAACCTGAAGAAGTGTATTTTTTGTGTACCTTACAAAATTTTGTTAGGACATATTGTGTGCAAGCAGGGATTCATGGTTGACCTTGCGAAGATCGTAGTCATTGTAAACTTGCCAACACCAAATTCAGTCAAGCAGTTGCGCACTACATTAGGGCATACCAGTTATTACAGAATTTTTATAAAGAGGTATGCACAGATAACCGCAGCAATGGAAAAGCTGTTGAAGAAAGATGCACCATTCATTTGGAACACAGAGTGTGAACAAGGTTTTGACACCTTGAAAGAGAAAATGGTCACTACGTCGATCCTAGTTTTTCCAGACTGGCAAAATCCATTTCATGTTCATGTTCATGTGTCATGTATAGCATTGGGAGTGTCTTAGCACAACCAGGAGAGGGAGGTATTAACCATCCCATCGCATTTTCGAGGAGGAAGCTCTCATCTGCAGAGAAGAATTATACCACCACTAAGAGAGAAGGCCTAGCTATGGTCTACGCACTGCAGAAGGTTAGGCACTACTTGCTGGGTGCGCACTTCTCTATGTTCACTGACCATTCTGCTTTGAAATACCTGGTCAACAAGCCAATGTTAGGGGGGTGAATCTGCAGATGGTTATTACTCTTTCAGGAGTATGACTTTGAGATAATAGTTAAACTTGGAAAATTGAACTTGGGACCTAATCATCTGTCAAGGATCGAGTCAGGAGAAGAGCCTACGAATCTTGAAGATAATATACCTGAGGCGCAGTTGTTTTCTATCTAGATAGCTGATGATTATATAAAGACATCATAGAATTTTTACTACTAGGTTAGCACCCATAGAACTCACTACGCAGCAAAAGAAGAAGCTGGTAATGCAAGCAACAAACTTCACCATTATCGCAGGTTAGTTATATAAATTGGAACCGGATGAAGTACTGCACAGATGCATATTGGAGCATGAGAAGTCATTCATATTAGCAGATGCACATTCAAGAGCAGCAGGAGGTCACTACGTAGGAAGAGCCACCGCACAGAAGATATTGCGGGCAGGGCTATGGTGTCCCACAATTCATAAAGATGCAAAGGAGCATTGTCAGAGCTGCGATGTGTGTCAGAGGACGAGAAAGCCATCGCAAAGAGACGAGATTCCATTAAATCCACAGTTGACATTACAGGCATTCGAGAAATGGGAAATTGATTTTGTGGGACCTATAAACCCACCAGGAAAAAGTACTGGTGCAAGGTACATTATTACAGCAATTGATTACCTCACCAGATGGGTAAAAAAGAAGCCAATAAAGGACTGTAGCACAGGTACTACCGCACAGTTCAGATTTGAAGACATCCTTACAAGGTTTGGATACCCAAATATTTTGATGAGCGATCAGGGCACTCACTTTTTCAACCGAACCATCCAAGAAAGTACGCCATATCATCTGCAGGCAAATGGAACTGTTGAAGCATTCAATAAAGTACTAGAGAATGCGCTGACCAAGGTATGCAATGTGAATAGGGATGACTGGGACCTGCTCATTCCCACTTTTTTATGGGCATACATAACCACATGCAATAAATTGACTAGCCAGACACCGTTCAGGCTTGCTTATGGACAGGAAGCCATTATGCATATGGACTACATAGTTCCCAGCTTGAAAATAGCTGTGTTTACAGGAATGGAAGATTGCGACGCTCTAGAAGAAAGGATTTTACACTTGGTTGGTATGGAGGAGGATCATTTCATCGCAGGATTTCACCAACAAGTGCAGAAGGAAAGAGAAAAAGCATAGCATGATCACCACATCAAGAACAAGTCTTTCCAGGTAGGTGATCTAGTCCTCCTGTATGATAGCAAGTTTATGAAATTTCCTGAAAAATTTAAAATGCATTGGATTGGCTCATATACTATTGTGCATGTTACTAATGGTGGCCTAGTTTAGTTAGCCACGATTGACATTATCCACCGCATCACTAGGTTGAGTAAAAGGGGTAAATATCTCAAGCAGTTTTTCCAAGGGAAAAGCAAGGATGAAGAAGCCGTGGCAAAGATGAAGAAAACTCAAACTATCGTCAAAGGAAAGAGGGGCTTTCAGATGGATGAAATAAAAGATAAAGCGATGAAGTTTATCACGCAGCTGCTGGCCGGCAAGATTTTAAGAAAATGCAGGCCTCTAGAGGTACCTGCGGGCACAGTACTACTTGGCGCTGTGGTCACGGAGGGAGAGCAGTTCAACTGGTGTCAATACCTGTTGAACGAGTTCCTGGAGGAACTAAATGACACGCAGCTCAATGGAAAAAATTTCCATTTTACCTAGCTGATAGTGTTGATCGCCTTCGTAGGGTGGAAGGAGCCGAAGTATTATGTTGGCATTATCACCGATACCAATGACTGCAGAGGGGCCCGCTATGCAAACCTATCGAAAAATCTGAACTTGCAGCGACAGGACACGACAGATGAGGTTTTCTACCAATATTATAGCCAACTGCGTGACACAATCATACTCACGCCGCGGATAAAAAAGCAAGTATCGAGTAGGTATATTCACATTGTTGATTTTTATGGTGACATGCGTAGTATTCACATTTAATCCAAAGCACAGAAGAGGAACATGGAATGGTTCGCAAGTAATTACCATATGTATGAAGATGATATTGATAATATCGTGAGAGAATGGCCTGCCGAGTTTCAAGTGGAGATTGTAGATGTCACAAGCGACTCCGACGAGGATGAACCTATTCCATGTCCTATCACTGAAGAAAAGGAGACCAGAAAAAGGAAGGAACCTGACAGCCCAACACAGAAAAAGGGAGCGAGGAAGAAGTAGAAAGCTGATAAAATTCAGTTAGACACAGTGCTCCATGATGAGGATTATGAAACAATCACGGAGAAGGTCATAGAGTCAATGGAAGATCTGATGATTGAGAAGGAGAAAAAGGACAAGGTGATTCAAGAAAGTTCGCAGAGGAATCTGACCACGCTGTAGGGAATTACAGAGAAAATTGAAGAAGTACACTGTTGATGCATATGTAACTTCGGAATGTATTTCACATATATGTATATTGTATTCCTATAGAGATGTTATTATTCCTCTATACAGAAGTGTCGTCATTTATATTGTAAGTGTCGTAACTTATACTTGATGGGTTATTAGACCACCTTGTTGGGGTCGGCCCTGTATAAGTCATGTGGGTAGAAGGGTTATTAGACCACCCTAGTGGGGGTCATCTATGTGGGTCAAAGGGTTATTAGACCACCCTATTGGGTGTTGGCCCAGTCAGCATTGTGTTATGTGGTTAAGTTAAGGCTGACCTAGTAAATGTTATTAGCCAAGTCAAGTCTAGTCTAAATAGAGATCGGGAGATCTCTATTTCATCATTCTATTCACTCACTCACACTTGGGAGAGTGGCACACTTGTGGAGGAGGAGGCTCTACTTCTAGGAGAAGACTATCTCTTGTATTTTGGTTGTATCATTGCTCTATCTATCTCTGAGGAAGTTATTGGGGTTTTTCACCTTTATGGTTTTCCCCAAGTAAACTCTGTATCTCTTGTGTACTTGCATTATTGTGTCCATGATTGATATGTTGTAGATTTGTTGTACATGTTGTTCTCTCAGTTAAGATCCTAGTTCAGATTGAAGTAAATTCTAACAATTTAACATGGTATCAGAGCTAGCCTGAAAGAAGGCATGATATGGCATGTATGACACTTGTTGCACTTACGATGCTAGGGCTTGATATAGAAAAAACCAGACATCGTAGCACTTTCGTTATAAATCCATGTTAGAAAAGTTTTTGGATCTAAAACTTTTATAGGTCGAAGATCAGATCCCCATGTACCTTGTTGCCAAAGGACATCCTCTAATTCGTTGTACTTTGTGATTTATGATCTGTACAATATAGGGTTTTTGCCTCTTCCAGATCTGAATCAAAATCAGGTGACCTTGGGAAAAAGGTCATAACTTGGGCTAGGAAGCTCCAAATGAAATTTCATAAAAAGTGACAGGTAGTGCACAGACTATACTATCTCAAGAAAATTTTTCAAAGGCCGAAGTTGAACCAGTGACATGTGGCACGCCGTACAAGTGTGCTCTCCTATATTATCCCATAAACAGGTCGCGTTGCGACACTTGGAATACCTCTCTCTCAGATAATACAATTGAGTTCATACCTATCAGGATGGAAATATAATAGGTCGAGCTATCTCAATAAAAAAATTTAGATGCCGAAATTGAAACAGTGACATGTGCCATGCTGTACAAGTTCGCTCTCCTATATTATCCCATAAACAAGTCACGTTGGAACACTTGGCATAACTCTCTCTCAGAAAATACAATTGAGGTCAGACCTATCGGGATGGAAATATAATAGGTTGGGATATCTTAGAAAAAAATTTCAGACCCTGTGGATTGAAAAGTTCAGAGTTACACCAGAAACAATCAGGTACATATTTTTTTCAAAACATAATTATTTTTTAGCACCTTCATTCATGGCTTCCGGAATTTAGGGCTTAGGAGAAAGTTGGAATTTTTGTAATCGGAGACCACGGCTAGATGCTACTCATCAAAATCAAAATTTAGAGACCAAGATCAAATTTTTTGGTTGGGCAGAAGGTCGGGCTTGATCAAACCCCAGTTCGGGACTTTGATCAGAAAGATGGAAAATTAGGGCTTCTGCAAAAATTGAAATTTTTGGAAATCTGTGACCACAGCTGGAAGCTCCTCAGAAAAATCAAAGATTAGAGCTTTGAATCAAATTTGTTGGTTGGGTGAAGCTCTGGGAAACTCAAACCCTAATTCAGGTTCCTCCCTAGTGAATCCGAAAATCTAAAAGGCAATTTCGAGGGGTGAAACTTTGCAGTTTTCAAATTCTGAATATACCAACTTGATCAACTCATCAAGGCACATATTTCTATCCTTTCGGAAGTTTGAAATTCAAAGTTTGAATTTTTGGGGTTTCTTTGACAAACCCTAATCCAACTCCAGGTCCAGTTCTTGCAAATCAAGTGGATTGGGTTAATCCTAGAAGAAGATGGATTGGTCACCTGCAAAAAGTGAAGAAGTTCCTGTCTCAGAGGAAGATGAGGCTAAGGCCTTCCATAAGAAGATTACAAGCAATCTTGACAGGTATGGCTTACAGGTATGTTTCATGGTTAATTTTATCATATGTTTGTCTTCATATCATTACAGTACAATCTTGATTAATTACTAGACTTGTTGTATCACCTTAATAGAAGATATTCATTGATTAAGGTTTTGACACTTATGAATGTACTAATGCATTGTGATGTTGTATGAGGTTTATGTTGTTCGCTAACATAAAAGGTACACCGAGAAAGACAAATCATGTTCTACTTCAAGAACATATGATCATGGTGACATGAAAACAAAGATTCATCCATTGTCATGGATCACATAGAAGATCTACTTTCGAGGTATGTATAACTTGGTCCTACAATGGTTAACCTATGAGACATGCAGGTTACTAGCACAAGTCACTGAAGAGAACCAGAAGACATTATGCGGGTATGTTAAACATAACTAGCTAGCATGCTAATCCGGGTATGTTTTTCCTATATCAAGCTAGAATCCTACCTTGTGTTAGGATCTTATATTGTTGTGTTTTTTATAATGATTATTCATGAAGTCATAAGGTTTGAATAGTCATGGCTGTATGCATATTATGTTTCTTACCCTAATTGATGATATGACTAACCAGAAGAATCATGAAGGTATAGGTTTGAGTAATCATGGGTTTTATGCATATTATATCTCTTATCTTGATTGATGATTTAACTAACCAAAAGAGTCCTATGATCTAATAAGAATATGCATGAGTAAAAGAAGACTTCCCTGAAACCTTGAATACTAATGTTTATTATATGTGAATGATCATGACTATACATGTTTAAGATTATTGTGTTTTGATAGTATTAAGATTATACTAATAAATGTGTGATTATGTATGAGACCTCAAGGATAACACAATGATGATACTAATAAGCATGAATAGTGATTAAGGATGGATATAAATTCAAGGACAAGTAATCCAGGAAGCAAAGATCAAGAGGGAGCACACTCCAGTTGTTCCTGCAAGAAAGCAAAGGAGCACACTTCAGTAGTTTCTGCAAGGATGCAGATATTTAGAGGGATTTGACCACTTCTCACAATCCACATCAGAATGGAGTTGCAAAGATTCAGAGGGAGTCCACCCAACAACCAAACAAAGATAAGTATTTGAATTGCCATTTCTTACATAATGTTATTGAATGATGTATATGCTTATGTTCCTAGAATTAGGTTATGTATTATGCATATTAGAATAGTTGCATTGATGAACAGTATACTACTAATATACATGGGTAACTGGCCTATGGAACTGTACAACATTCCATTGCTACTTATCTAGAATGAAACCTCTTTGCTAACATGTTAGGAGTTGTGCACACTCTTAACAATGTTCTGGTAGAGATTGGAAGGCATCTAGAAAGTTACGGAATATGGATAAATGTTGTATTGAAGCATTGGCTAAGATAATTCCATGACTGTATGACATATTTCTTTATGTGTAAGAATTTGTTCTGAAAACTATGAGATGTTTTCTAATCATGCAATTTAACTTGTTGTGTAGGAAAGATCGTATACCATCACCTACAAAAGAAGGACTATAACATTTGTTCAGCAACAAAGTTATCTATTGAAAATATTGAAGATATTGAAGTTCGCAGGATCGGGGAAGAATGCCATGATCGAGGAGTACTAGTTGATCATGAAGATGTTTGGGATGCAGTCCCAATGTTGATGTATATGTAACTTCGAAATGTATTTCATCTCTGTATTTTATATATATTTATTGTACCCTTATAAGAGATGTGTTATTCCTCTATAAGGAAGTGTCGTCATGTGGATTGACAAGTGTCGCAAGTGTGTGTACTTGTCGATGGGTTATTAGACCACCATGTGGGGTTGGCCCTGAATTATATATAATATAATGTGGATGTACCTAGCTAGACAAGTCGACCCCATAAGGTCACTGGGAAAAAAGGTAAGTATAAATAGAGATAGGAGATCTCTATTTTACTCACTCGTAAAAGTAACTCACTCTCACTCAGAAAGTGGCGCACTAGTGAGGAGGAGAATCATCTGCTACTAGGAGACTATCTCAGTGTTATTTGGTTGTACTTTGGTCGAGCCATTGCTCTCTCTATCTCTGAGGAAGTTGTGGGGTTTTTCACCTTAGGGTTTTCCCCACGGAAACTCTGTGTCTCTTGTCTCTTATGCTTTTGATTCCTGTGATGCTTGTCATATTGTGATTGTCATGCATTGATATACTGTATATGTTATTCTCTCAGAAAAGATCCTAGAGTATTGTGAATTAATGCTCAAAATTTAACATGGTATCAGAGCTAACCTGAGAAGAAGACATTTTGCAGTGACAGAAGCTTCAGTTCCTTGTTTATTGGGTTTCTCTCAAGAGATTTTTGAAAATCAGTATAGTAGATTGACTCTACTCATCAAGGCGCATCTATCTGTCTAATCAGAATTCAATTTTGAGCATTTTCAGATTTGGCCCTAAAAATTAGGGTTTCCACAAAAATAGGAATTTCTGAAATCTAAAGACATAGTTGGAAGCTCCTTGCAACAATCGAAGTTTAGAGATTTGGGTCGATATTTTTGGCTAGGTAGATCTCTGAGAAATTCAAACCCTAATTCAGGGCTCTCCCCAGTGAACCCGGGAGGACAAAAAGGCAATTCTGAAGGGAAAAACTTTGTTGATCTCAAATTATGAATGCACCAGGATGATCAGCTCATCAAGGCGCATCTTTCTATCCTTTCAAAAATTTGAAATTCACATTTTGAATTTTTAGGGTTTTTCTGACAAACCCTAATCCGGGATCAGATCCAGTTTTCAGCATTTCAAGTGGTAAGATCTAAATCTTTTCTATTTCCATTTGAAGTACTCTTTAAGATGTCTCACCACACCAAGCTTGAGGATAAGCTTGAAGGAGCTGATAACTTCCGAGCTTGGAAGTATAGGATTGGGTTAATCCTGGAAGAAAATGAGTTGGACTCATATGTGAAAGAAGACATCCCTATCCCATAGGATGAAGAAGCCAAGGTATTGCATAAGAAGAACTTGGTCAAGGCAAAGAGAATCATTGTTGATTCCATTAAAGATCATCTCATACCCCATGTGTCCTCTCTAAAGACACCCAAGGAGATGTTTGACTCTTTGACCAAGCTATTTGAAGGGAAGAACATAAATCGGAAGATGACCCTGCGGAACCAATTGAAATGAGTAAAGTTTCAGAATGGAGAAACCATTCAATCTTATTTTTCAAGGGTCTCCTAGATCAAGGAACAACTAGAAGCAGTGGATGAAATGGTGGAGAATGGTGAAGTGGTGATGACCACTCTAAATGGCCTACCCAGGTCATGGGATTCCTTTATCCAAGGAAGAAGTTGATCTCCTTCAGTAGACTACGGGAAGAATGCTCACAAGAAGAAGCAAGGCTTGTGGCACAAGAAGAAAAGATGGGGAATGAAGATCAAGCTCTCACAGCTCACACCAAGAAAGGGAAGTCCAAGAGAGAGCCATCTCACTCCAAGAGATCTTCACATCACTTCAAAGAAAGAAGAATATGCTTCACCTGTAATGAGAAAGGACATATTGCCATAAATTGTCCCAAGAACAAGAAGGACAACAACATCTCCAACAAGAAGAATAAGGGTAGCAAAAGAAGGTTTCATGCTCATGCTGCCGAAGATGATGAACCCCCAAAGAAGAAGGCTAGGGAAGAAAGTGATAGTAATGATAATTCATCAAGTGAAGAAGAGTATGTTCTGATCTCTGCTCTCACAGGTACCATATCCCATGGTTGTAATGATTGGTTGATTGATAGTGGGGCTTCCAAACACATGACTGGGTTTAAGGAATCTTTTGTGAACCTATCTGAACATGAATCACCCCATAAGGTGAAACTTGGGAATGACTATCAATACCCAATCAAAGGAAGTGGTGAAGCCTACTACAACCTAGATTCTGGAAAATCTTTGAAGATGAAAGAAGTTCTTTGTGTACCTGGGCTCAAGAAGAACTTACTCTCCATCTCTGCATTGGATGCAAAAGGTATGAGGGTTGCATTTGTGGATGGCCAAGTCCTAATGTGGCCAAAGGGAAAGAACATAGATGATGCAGTAGTGATTGGAGAGCAAGAGGGAGGTTTGTATAAATTGAAGGGACAAACTGAACATGCCATGGTACATGAATCCATGGAGCCAAGTGAACTTTGGCATAGAAGGCTTGCTCATATGCACTATAGAGCACTTCCAATTGCAAGCAAGGCAGTAGAGGGTCTTCTTGAAATCAAGACCAAACATGAAGGTGTTTGCAAAGGATGTGCAAAAGGTAAGAACATTAAGAAGGCTTTCCCAAGCAGTGAAAGCAAGGCAAAAGACATCCTGGAAATCATTCACTCAGATGTATGTAGCCCTATGTCATCCAGTTCTCTGAGTGGGTATGTTTACTATGTCTCATTTATTGATGACTTCTCCAGGAAGACTTGGGTATACTTCTTGAAGAGCAAAGATGAGGTGCTTGATAAATTCAAGGAATTCAAAACCTTGATGGAGAATCAAACTGACAAGAAGATCAAAACATTCAGATCTGACAATGGTGGAGAATTCACCTCAAGTGACTTCAAGAATCTTTGTAGTGATTCAGGGATTAAGGGGGAGTTGACTGCTCCGTACAATCCTCAACAGAATGGAGTTGCAAAAAGGAAGAACAGAACTATCATGGAAGTAGCAAGGGAAATATTGCATGACCAGGATCTACCTATGCATCTGTGGGCAGAAGCAGCTAGAACAGTTGTATATGTGCAGAACAGAACACCCCACAAGATGTTGGACAACAAGACACCAGAAGAGGTCTTTTCTAGGTTCAAGAAGATTGATGTCAGAAAGGATGAATATAAGTTCAAGGACAGGTAATCCAAGAAGCAAAGATCAATAGGGAGCACACTCCAACAGCTTCTGCAAGGATGCGGATTTTCAGAGGGAGCTGACCATCTCCCTACATTCCACAACAGAAAGGTGTAGAAGAAGCTACTTCAGCAGCTCCTGCAAGGAAGCAAAGACTCGGAGGGAGTCCACCCAACAAACAAACAAAGATAAGTATTTCAATTATAATTTCTTGCCTATTTTGTTTGTTTAAATAATATTATGCTTATGTTCCTAGACTTAGGAGATGTATTGTGCATATTAGAATGATTGCATTAATGAACAGTATACTACTAATATGCATGTGATGGGTAAGTGGCCTATGGCACTGTACAACATTCTAGTGCTACTTATCTAAAATGAAACTCTTTGTTGACATGTTGGGAGTAGTGCAAACTCTTAACAATGTTCTAGTAGAGACTAGAAGGCATCTAGAAAGTTGTGGAACTTGGATAAATGTTGTATTGAAGCATTGGCTAAGATAACTGCATGACTGCATGACATATTTCTTTATGTGTAAAGAATTTGTTCTGAAAATTATGAGATGTTTCTAATCATGCAATTTAACTTGTTTTGTAGGAAAGACCGTATATCTTCACCTACAAAAGGACTACAACATTTGTTCCAGCAACAAAGATATCTATTGAAGATATTGAAGTTCCCAGGATCTGGGATGAAGAAATGGAATGCCATGATCTGTCGATCATGAAGATGATGTTTGGGATGCAATCCCAAGACCTGACAGGGAGTCATATGTGTGCAGATTGAAGAAATCCTTGTATGGCTTGAAGCAAGCTCCCAGAACCTGGTATGGTAGGATGGACAGTTTCCTATCTAGTTTGGGCTTTACCAAGAGTAAAGTGGATTCCAACCTTTACTACAAGGTTGAGGAAGGGAATCCTGTGATTCTACTCCTGTATGTGGATGAATTATTTGTAATAGGAGATGACAGACTGATTGCAGATACTAAGAGGAAGCTTGCTGTTGAATTCGATATGAAAGATTTTGGAATGATGCACTATTTCCTAGGCATGGAGGTGTGGCAGAGTGTAGGTGGGATCTTCCTTGGTCAAGGGAAGTACACAGTAGATATTCTGAAGAGATTTGGGATGATGGATTGCAAAGCCATGGCCACACCTATGGCATCGAATCTGAAGCTTCTATGCGATGCTTCATCTGAGCCGGTTGATGTCTCCATGTATCGTCAGATGATTGGATCCTTGATGTACCTGAAGAACACGAGACCGGACATTTAATTTGCTGTGAACACATTGAGCCAGCTCTTGACGGATCCGAGGAGTGTTCACCTGATTGCTGTAAAGCATGTTCTAAGGTACCTGAAGGGTACAGTGGATTATGGGCTCAAGTATGAAGTGAATCAAAAGTTTAACCTGCAAGGTTATGTTGATTTAGATTGGGCTGGAAGTGCTACAGATAGGAAGAGCACATCTGGGTGCTGCTTCAATATGGGATCAGGTGTGATCTCTTGGTTTAGCAGGAAGCAGTCCTGCGTAGCACTGAGTACAGCTAAGGCAGAGTATGTTGCAGCCTATTCAGGTAGTTGTGAGGCAGTATGGCTACAGAAGCTACTGTCTGAGTTATTTGATATCCCGTTGGATGCTACTGGTATCTTCTGTGATAACCAGAGTTGTGTGAAGCTGTCCGAGAATCTAGTGTTTCATGACAGGTCGAAACACATAGAGATCAAATATCACTATATCAGGGATATGGTGCAGAGAGGAGCTATGAAGCTCCTGTATGTTGCGATGGACAAGCAGATTGCAGATGTGCTGACGAAGCCACTAGCCAAAGTGAAGTTCGAGTACTTCAGAGAAAGGCTTAGCGTTCTTCAGATCGAGGACACTTCGAGGAAGAAGTGATGAACACATTTGCTGAAGCAATTCCAAGAATGTTGGAAGGAGGATCCTTCACATGGATGTGGATGTAAGTGTTGGATGATGAGCATCAGGATGATGTTTTGGCTTCTGCTTGGATATGATCAGTTGGATCATTTTTGTATATGTATGTATGCATCATGTTGGATGCTGGATATGATCAGTTGGATCATTTTATGTATGTACGCATCATGTTGGATGCTGGATATGATTGGTTGGATCATTTGTATGTATTGTGTATATGCATCATGTTGGATGCCTGGACCATGTATATGTATATGTATCAGGGGGATACATTGTATGATCAGGTAGATCATGTATATTGATATGTATCAGGTATGATCAGGTAGATCATGTATGTTGATGGATATATTGTGTGGATCATGTATCTATGTATCAGGTGGATACACTATGTATGAGGATATGTATCAAGTAGATACTTGGTGTGCATCAGATGGATGCATTGTATGATTAGGATGATCATGGATGACGAGATTCTCCAGATGACATGCAATAGGATGTTGCAGTGATGATGATCAGGATGATCATGTGTACATCAAGATGATGTATGATGAGTATCAGATGATACTTTGTGGCCTTGGATCAAGTTGTGCAGGTAAGCATGTAATTTGTGCCCTGGGAGATTTGCATATGGTCTTTCAAGGTTTTGCCTATGGCATGTAATTCGGTGCCCTAGGACATCTGGAAAATGCTCTTTCGAGGTTTTGCTTTGGGAGGACATGTAATTTGTGCCCTGGGAGATCTGCAGATATTCTTTCGAGGTTTTTCCTATGGCATGTAATTCGGTGCCCTGGGATATCTGGCAGATGCTCTTTCAAGGTTTTGTCCTATGGCATGTAATTTGCTCCTGGGAGATCTGGACAGGATGAAAAAGGCCTCAGATGCTTCAGCCAGGTTTTTCCATGACCACATGTAATTTGCTCCTGGGAGATCTGGACAGGATGAAAAAGGCCTTAGATGCTTTAGCCAGGTTTTGTGGTGGACCACATGTAATGTGCTCCTGGGAGATCCGACAGGTAGAGTTGTGTGCTCGTAACAGCCTGGGATGCTTCAGCCAGGTTTTGTGGTGAGATCACATGTAATGTGCTCCTGGGAGATCCAATAGGTAGAGCCGTGTGCTCGTAACAGCCTGGGATGCTTCAGCTAGGTTTTGTGATGGGTCACATGTAATGTGCTCCTGGGAGATCCTACAGGTAGAGCTGTGTGCTCGTAATAGCCTGGGATGCTGTAGCCAAGTTTTGTGACGCACGTAATAAGTCCTGAGGATTCCACAGTATGGCCAGTGATGATGAAGGCCTGCAGGTGGTGGGCCTACATCCAGTATGAAAAAGGGCTAGCTCTGTAGAACTTCCTATGATGAGTAGAGTCAGAGATTGGTTGAGATAGCAGCAGCAGTGATGATGATGATGATGATGCATCGATGACGATGATCCAAAGAAGAAGACTTGTCTAGCAGATTTGTGCCGAGAAATACCTTCCTAGTTAAGAGGGAGTGTTGATGTATATGTAACTTCGGAATGTATTTCATCTGTGTATTATATATATATTTATTGTATCCTTATAAGAGATGTGTTATTCCTCTATAAGGAAGTGTCGTCATGTGGATTGACAAGTGTCGCAAGTGTGTGTACTTGTCGATGGGTTATTAGACCACCATGTGGGGTCGACCCTGAATTATATATAATATAATTTGGATGTACCTAGCTAGACAAGTCGGCCCCATAAGGTCACTGGGAAAAAAGGTAAGTATAAATAGAGATAGGAGATCTCTATTTTACTCACTCGTAAAAGTAACTCACTCTCACTCAGAAAGTGGCGCACTAGTGAGGAGGAGGATCATCTGCTACTAGGAGACTATCTCAGTGTTATTTTGTTGTACTTTGGTTGAGCCATTGCTCTCTCTATCTCTGAGGAAGTTGTGAGGTTTTTCACCTTAGGGTTTTCCCCATGGAAACTCTGTGTCTCTTGTCTCTTATGCTTTTGATTCTTGTGATGCTTGTCATATTGTGATTGTCATGCATTGATATACTGTATATGTTATTCTCTCAGAAAAGATCCTAGAGTATTGTGAATTAATGCTCAAAATTTAACACCCAAGACCTGAAGGGGAGTCTGTAGTGACTTCCAAGAGGATCTACAAGATCAAGCATGCTGCAGTGATGAATATGAAGATACACTTTCTTGAATGGTGTAGTTGAAGAAGAAGTGTATGTGGTGCAGCCACTTGGTTCTGAGACACATGACAGGGAGTCATATATGTGCAGAACTTGGTATGGTAGGATGGACAGTTTCCTATATAGTTTGGGCTTTACCAAGAGTAAAGCGGATTCCAACCTTTACTACAAGGTTGAGGAAGGGAATCCTGAGATTCTACTCATGTATGTAGATGACTTATTTGTAACAGGAGATGACAGATTGATTGCAGATACTAAGAGGAAGCTTGCTGCGAAGTTTGATATGAAAGATTTGGGAATGATTCATTATTTCCTAGGTATGGAGGTGTGGCAGAGTGCAGGTGGGATCTTCCTTTGTCAAGGGAAGTACACAGTAGATATCCTTAAGAGATTCGGGATGATGGATTGCAAGGCTATGGCCACACCTATGGCATCGAATATGAAGCTTCTATGTGATGCTTCATCTGAGCTAGTTGATGTCTCTATGTATCGTCGGATGATTGGGTCCTTGATGTACCTGATGAACACGAGACCAGATATTTGCTTTGCGGTGAACACATTGAGCCAGTTCCTGACGCATCCGAGGATTGTTTACCTGGTTGCTGCAAAGCATATTTTGAGATTGGGCAAGCAGTGCTGTAGATAGAAAGAGCACATCTGGGTGTTGCTTCAATATGGGATCAGGTGTGATCTCTTGGTTTAGCAGGAAGCAATCCTACGTAGCACTAAGTACAACCGAAGTAGAGTATGTTGTGATGAATGAGCAGGTTGTAGATGTATTGACCAAGCCATTGGCCAAAGTACAGTTTGAGTACTTTAGAGAGAGGCTTGGTGCACTTCAGATCGAGGTTCCTTCCAAACGGAAGTGATGAGTCCAGAAGATACAAATGCACATGAGATTTTCTAACATGGTTGATGTGTTCTCCCATGGTCATGATGTAATTGCTGAGACATTCTCACATGGTGGTAGATGTGTTCTCCCATGGTGTAGATGTAAGGTTTGAAGCCATTCTTCACATGGTGGTAGATGTGTTCTCCCATGGTGAAAAAGTAAGGGTTAGAGCCTTCCTGAATGGTGGTAGATGTGTTCTCCCATGTCGGTGGTGTAAGTGCTAGATGATGTGCATCTGGGCTATGCTTCGTGGACGATGAGATGATCTGAAGAGGACAATGCTATGATGATCAGGAGGATCATGGATGATGAGCATCAGGACAATGCTCCAATTACTGCTCTGTATATGTATATGCATCACGTTGGATACTTGATATGATCAGTTGGATCATTTATGTATGTATACATCATGTTGATGCTAGTTATGATCAGTTGGATCATTTATATGTATGCATCATGTTGGATACTAGATATGATCAATTGGATCATTTGTATGTATTTTGTATATGCATCATGTTGGATGCTTGGACCATGTATCAGGTGGATACTAAGATCATGTATGTTGATATGTATAAGGTGGATACATTGTGTGGATCATGTATCTGTTTATGTATCAGGTGGATACATTGTATGATCAGGTAGATCATGTATGATGATATGTATCAGGTAGATACTTGGCATGCATCAGGTGGATGCATTATATGATCAGGATGATCGTGAATGACGAGCTTCTCCAGATGACATGCATCAGGACGATGCAGTGATGACGATCAGGATGATCATGTGTACATTAGGATGATGTATGGTGAGTATCAGGATGATACTTTGTGGCCGTGGATCAGGTTGTGCAGATGAACATGTCTGGGAGATCCTATAGGCCGAAGTTGTGTACCCGTAACATCCTGGGATTCTCTTTCGAGACATTGCTCTGGAAGGACATGTAATTTGTACCCTGGTGTAGCTAGGGTTTTCACCCTAGCTTGTGCAAATGAGCACCTACTAAGGAGAAGGGACTCCTTAGTAGAAATTCAATAAATAGTAAATTAAAAGCACTAAAACAATATGAAATTTAACCTAGCATGAGCATTAACATAAATAACAAAACATGAAAATATGGCAAAAGATTTCTTTTTTTGTATTAAAGATTATACCTCCAATGTGAAGGTTGGTGAAGCTCTTGCAGTAGTCTAGGAGGGTCGCTTCCAAGATTCCAGCTTTGCTCCTTTCTCTTTCTCCAAAGGGTGGAAATGGGCCAAAGGGGCACTCAAATGTGAAAGTAGCTCAAGGGTGAGCTAGGGTTTCAAGAGTGATTTTGGCAAAGGGTGTATTTGATTGTGGATATGAAATGAGGGGTCTCCATCACCTATTTATAGGTTTTTAGTGGTGGAGTGCTGGCCCATGGTTTTTGGCACCATATGGTTTAGGTCAGTTGTATAGGGTTTTTGCCTCCTTTTTTCCTCTTTTTCCTCTTTTTTTATATTTTTTATTCCCTTTTTAGAGGGTTTTTGCTATTTTGGAGGAATTTTGGATTATTTTGGGGGGAAAAGGGATTTTTTGGCCTTTTGGCCTTTTGAAGGCTTTTTTAATGGTTTTGTGGCCTTTTGGAGGCTTTTTTGGCCTTTTGGCGGCTTTTTAATGGGATTTTAAGGTTTTGGAGGCAAATATGGTAGGAAATATGGACAAATGAGTCATGTAATGGGGTAGATGAGGTAGTGAGCACTTTTTGGGTGTTAACAGATTGCCCCCTGATGTGTGAGGGCAGGAGCTCATCGTATGGCCAATAGACATCATAAGTCTTGTATGGTTTTCCTGGGGTGTGGAGAAGAGAAGGAACAAACTAGAGCCCGGAACAACAGTCTCGAACAAACTGCAAAAACTGAAAGTACATGACCTCAATAATGAATGAGGAATAATTTGAACATATGGATGAGGCGAGCATTCCCATGCTCGTATCAAGATCTAGAATAATAATAACAATGGGGTCCAAAATATGGGGACCTGAAATATACATGGCCTCCAATAATGAATGAGGAAGAATCTCAATATATGGACAAAGCGGGCATACCCATGCTCATATCAAGATACATAAAAAATAACAGTGAGGCCCGAAAAAGGGGGACATGTAGGATACATAGAGAACCACTGTGTACATCATAAGGGTCCAGAGGGGACACAAATCTGGGACATACTACTGGGCTGACCATGTCTGAGCTGAAGAACTGATACACTGGAATAACAACAGTGCTGCTGAGTGTGGTACTAGAGGAACTAATGAGCTGCTAGATCATAGTGATAGGGAGTCATACCCTCAATGGTACACTGAACTGGAACTGAACTGGGTACTCAAGGAAGCGGATAACTGGATGGCTTCCGAATACAATCGCCAATGCAACCCGGACATCCACGGGAACATATAACTGGGTGTTCCGAAGTGACTCACCAATGTGCTAGAGTCGGGGGAAATCCGGGGTCTTCGACCAATAAATGAAGGGATATAAACTCGGCACGATTCTCAATGATGTGATCAAGGTGTTGAAGTCGAGCATGTGAGAAACAACCACTCAGAGAGGCAATGATGACTCCTCTCAAAATGGTCCGTAGCCACTCACCACAGATGGTGATGGGTCCAAGGCGTAGGGACCTCTAGGTCTATCCTCTGGAATAGAGGGGCTATCGTCGATAGAGGGAGACCTACAACTATCAAGGAAATGATGTTTCCTTGATAGGAGCGCGAGGTGGAGAACCGAAGTGTGAGAGTATTGATGGTAGGACTGACATACTGTGGGGGATAACGGGGCAAGTAGAGTGGGTGGAATCAAACTTCCTTTGTTCAAAGTACAATGGCGGGGATGATCGGGCAGCATATGAAACTGACTGGTGGGAAAGGGATGATAGCTGTAATGGATCAAGGATAGTGACTGGGATGAGTGATACTCAAGCTTGTGTAAAATGGCAGGAGACTGCAAAATACTCTGAACAAAGGCGACCTGATTGGGGGTGCTGCTGAGATGATCGATCACAATGCCAAGAGGCACGGGGGGACTTCTTCACAGGTTAAGGAACTAGAAGAAGTGTGTGTAAAATGGTACTGTCGTGTGGATTTATACAAGCCCAGGACAGTTCATGCTCGTGGTTGCTTTCAATTTTAAGGAGTCTGAAAGCAATAAGAAGACTCTGAAATAATGGAATGGTACTGTCGTGTGGATTTGTACGAGCCCAGGATAGTTCATGCTCATGGTTGCTTTCAATTTTAGAGAGTCTGAAAGCGATAAGAAGACTCCAGGGGGTCGCTTTTTCATGTGTTAGTCTCCAAGGCCCGAAGAAGCATAAAAGGATGCAATGAAGAACTCTTCTAGCCGGTGTGACTAGAGTATTCCTTTTTCGTAAGTAGTCTACCAGGTCCGGAAAAGGGTTAAACTTATACCAGATAGATGCCCTTTCAGGTACTTTAACGAGCATGAAAGGAACCAAGATTGCTCGGCAATCTTTTCATTTTTTAGGAGTCAGAAAATAACTTAACAGAAACTCCCTAAGTGCCTTTTTCGTAAAGGACTTGTCCGACCCGACAAAAGGGATAAAATTATACCAAACAAAAGGAATGGTCAAGCAAGGAGGAAGTGCTCAAGCAAGGAACATTGATGATGACCAAGAACGAGGGTAGGGGGGAAACACTGGTGGGCCTCCTTGTGGGATAATGAATGGTGGCAAAATAACGAAATAATTGCAATATGACAGTAGTGAAGGGCTCATGTAAAAATGTGGAACAATCCAATGGCGGCCGATGTGGTGCACAAATCGAGGTAGCAAGGTGTCGGGACACAATGTTGAAACTGTACCAGGTGAGAGCGAGAAACGATCTCAAGCATCATCATGAGCTTAGAAAAATGAATCCGGTGATATAAAAAGTGTCAAAAATGGATAACGGCCGATGTGGCACGCAAACGGAGGCGACAGGGGGCATTTTGGTAAAAATACCCAAAAAAATCTGGGGGTGAGAGTGAGAAATGATCTCAAGCATCATCACGGGCATAGAAATATGAATCCAGCGGTGCAAATGGTGCAAAACACGGAGTTCATAAGGACTCCGAAATGGTCAAAGGAAATAACTAGGTTAAAAAATGGTTGCAAATAAAGGTGAGCCCACCAAGCCAAGGATGCAGTGGTGGGGAAAAATGATGACCCGTGGGGGCAGAATACTAGGTGTATCAAATCAAATCAAATCTACAAGTGATATGTGACCTCAAAAATTGTTGAGATCACAAATGTGAAAAAGTGAGCAGGGTTAATGAC
Source organism: Larix kaempferi (assembly GCA_027924585.1). Taxonomy (NCBI): domain Eukaryota; kingdom Viridiplantae; phylum Streptophyta; class Pinopsida; order Pinales; family Pinaceae; genus Larix; species Larix kaempferi. The sequence goes on from BSBM01001547.1 coordinate 394,430, forward strand.
CTGCCCCCATGCTATGCGCATGGGGTTTGTGATTGTGGATCACATATGTGTTGGTTTGAATGACGGGTTTCATTGACGTGCTGAGATAGATGTGATGGGGAAGGTTCAAAATGATTAATCATTCCCCCTATCCCAGGGTAGAGGTAATCTATTATGCCCTCTAACTCAGAGGTGTCAATGTGGTGTTCTATGATAGCGAGGTCGAGACTAGGCGAAGACATCACAGAACTCTTGGAAAAGTTTTTTGTACTCTTCAATCTCATACTCACTGCAGGAGGATCCTAAGGTAATGATTTCAAGAGCACCAAGTGGGTCAGAGATATCTATGTGGATTATGGGTGAGATGTTGGCCATGTTACCTTTCTCAAAGGCATCAGGAGTGGAAATAGGATCCTTAAACCAGTCGACTTTGGTGGGAAGGAAATCTTTGGACTCAACCGCAAATTGGGTAGCTGTGGTAGAAGAGGAGTCTTCTGGGAGGAAATAGGAACGATGGTGCATGTCATCCCAGGGATAATCCGGGGCAGTGAGAGCCTCTAGAATCTCCTCATCATTGCGGAAACTTTGAGTTGTCAAATCGGTTGACAAGGGAGTGGTAGTCGAAGAGATCATATAAATTGTGTTAATCTCTTCGAATGGGGGTGATACGGGAGGGTGGATCTCCTCAATTGTGGGGGGGGGCGTCTCAAGGTCCAAATTATTCATCTCGTAGAGAGCTGCTCTATAATCTGAGAGATCAGGACAGTGATGTGAGTAATGGCCATAGATACCGCATATTACACAAGGGTGGTTGGTACGCAGTGATTTATCACAAGGCTTAGGGGTTGGATCGAGTTCGACAACCGGGATGTTGGGGTCATCGTCAAGCATTTGCATGTGTTCCTGTAATGCAGGTAATTGTGGACATTGATGAGTCGGATGGCCTAACTCATCACACAATGAGCATTTGGGGGGAGCACGAAACACGGGGGGGGTTTAACTGTTTTGGGCGAGGGGACAGCAGTGTATGGTTGTGGGCCTCTACCCCCAGTGTGCTTGATAAGAGGGGGGGGAGTCGTAGATGACGAAGGGGTAGTGACACCGAAAGGTGGTTGACTAGTAGTGGCAATGGGTTGCACCAGTTGTAGGACGACATTTGGTGTCGGCGGGGGAATGGGAGGTGAAATATACCACACGGGTAATCCTAAAGTTAACCCGGGGAGGCTGAGAGTAGCCATAACCGGGGTGCTTACTACTCCCCAAGGAGGGAATAGGAAGGGAATTGTGTGGATGGGTGTAACACCAATGTGACTAGGTACCAATGGTGGTTTGGGTAACAAGGGCGGTTGATTGTTGGGTATTTGTGTATTGTGGGAAAGGGTACATAGGTCAGATACTTCGGGCGCAGGTGACAGGGCAGGAATGGATTGGAATGTTGAGGTCATTGGCGTATCTGAGTAAACTCTAGGTCCCACGGAGGAAACAAATGAGGTAGTTGCACCACCAACAGGTTGTTCAACCATGGGGAGAACATTCTTGGGTGCAGCGAGGGCATTTGGATCGTAATAGGTGAGTTGGTCGACCTTGACCACACGTCCGTCATGGGGGAACATCATGGTACGAAAAATGGATGAGGCAACTGCCCGCATGGCATACATGTAGCTACGGCCAAGTAAGAGGTTATAATCAAGTTGGGCATTGATGACCTCTATGTCAATGAGCATGGTTTTACCAGCCAACTAGACGGGGACATTAGCTAAGAGACCTTGGGGTTGAGCCGAATGGCCGTCGTAGGCACGCAACGCAGTGGTGGACTGCTGGAGAGTAGGGGATCCCAACTTCTGCCAAACGAATGTGGACATAACGCATGTAGAGGCACCTTCATCGATAATGCACCGATGGATGACAAGATTCTGAACGGAAACAAAAAATTGGAATGCTAAAGTAGAAGGAAGGCGTGGTTTGGACTGGTCCAAACCGAAGGCCATCAGTCGTGAATCATTTGGGTCAATAGCACCAATGGTGGAAAGCAAAGTATTGCACTGTGAAGGACATTTTTTTAAGACTTCTAACGTAGACATGGCTGCGGGAGATTGGGCTAAGTCATCTACAATGTTGTAATTTGACGTAGCGCGAGCATTGGGGTTATTGTTGATGCGACGAAGTGGGAAGTGAGGTGCTTTGGAGGCGCCATCTAGTGGAGCCGGAGGTATACGTAATGTCTGATCAGTGGGATGAGCGTTAGTGTTTTTGTTGACGGGAGAGGCTTCAGGGGTGGAGCCATATTGGTTCCGATGGGTTTGGAGGTTGACATCAGCTGATGACATCATTAACAAGTGGTGGGTACCTGAGTCTAACATGGGTTGATCAGGAGTGGCATAAGTGATCTGTTGTTGTGGTGGTGTGTTGCCTTGAGGGGGGGCCAACGGCTGAGTGTTCACTATGCCTTGGGTTGGTAAGGGGTTTTGTAGCACCAAAGGTTGAGGCTAAGGTGGTGGGGGGTTGGGTGGCGCCTGAGAAGCCGCGTGCCCTTGGCGATGGGCATCATCAGTCTAGAGTTGCTGAGCTTGCTCCAAATGTGGGAAAGCATGTGTGTAGTGGCCATAGACCCTGCAAATAGCACAAGGATGGTTTGTTCGCAAATTAGGATTTTTGGCCTGCTTGGGTGGTCGATCAGGGTTCTGGTTGCCAGGTGTCGCATTATTGTTGTTTGGGGGATTGGGAGGTTGACCGCCTTGGTCTAGAGGGGGGTTGTTCCCACGATTACAGCCTTTGCCAAGGTTTTGCTAGCCCTATTGGCACTGGTTATTTTGGTTCTGCTGCGGATTCTGTTGGGCGTATACTTGCCCTTGAGCAGCAGGTGGGTTCTGGGGTTGTGCAGGTGCGGGAGCAGGCTGTGGTGGATAATAAATAGGTGGAGGCTACGCAGGTGCTGAACCTTGTGGGGGTTGCTGCTACGTCTGCGGAATGGGTTGTGGGTTTACCACAGGGGTTGCCTATGGTGGGTAATAAGAAGGTTGGGCTTGAGAGGACACAGGAGCTGTGCAGCCTATGGGTGGTAATATGGCTGAGGTGCGACCGGGGGGGCGTAAGCGGGGGACGCGTGACCAAAGCACTAAGGTGGACATGAGGGTCCGTGGGAATGGTGGTGATGTGTCATGGGAGCATATGAATTGGTTGCTCCAGATTGAGATGTAGCCCGCGAAAGGTCGGGGCCATGGCTAGGACGTGCTATGGAAAAGGGTTGGGGATGTGAGGCAACATGGCCAATGATGCCATATGCGGCATGGGATGCCACCGACGCATCGTGTTGGGAGGAATCACCGTGAGGGGCATCAAGTATGATGGTATATAGATAAACCAACTGGACATAAATGAGGTCAAATTGGTGGGCTTTGAGGATGGCCTCTTCTTCGGACTGGGGTCGTTTGGATGCCACATCCTTGGCAATGACAGGAAGGAGGGATTTTAGAAACCAATCTAAGAAGATACGGTCGTCTAACTTGATTTTGCAGAGGCTGTGACGTCAACGCCACTCATGAATGTGGTTAGTGATGTGGGTAGCCGTGTTCTGTCTGCAAGACAGTAGGATCTCAACTCCGGCATCATAGCGGACAGGTAACTAAAAGAAATGCAGGAAAGTTGAGGCAAGGGAAGTAAAGGTGGCATGGGTCCCATGGGGCTGCTCGATGTACCACTTAGCTGTACAGCTAGTGAGGGTGTGCTGTAACAGACGAAGGCGGATAGAGTCATCCACTATGGAGTTGGAGGAACACCATAGATGGAAGGACATAATATGGTTCTCGGGGTCCTCACCTACCTTTCCCTCAAACTTAGGGATGTCGGAGGGAAGCTTGGTGGGCATGTGAGGCCACACAAGGTCGTGTCTGATGGGATCGTTAGTCAGTCTAGCTAGGTCAGGAAGGTTGATACTAGCCATGAATGGCAAACTAGTAGAAAGATGTGACATACTAGTGGGTGTGACCATGTTGGGGCCAATGCCCCCAAGTGGAGGGGTTGGGTTTGGGATGTTGCCCCCAAGTGGAGGAACGAAAGTGGTATGGGATGGTCCTGCACCGCCAAGGGTAGTATGAGTCACTGATGGAGTAGCAATAGGTATGCCAGCTACTGGAATGGGTACAGTGATCAGAATGGTAGATGTGGGCCCCATCGAGGGCATACCCAAAGCAGGTGTGGTAGCTAGTGTGGTGGTGGATGTTCCACCAATGGTACCTACAACAAAAGGGGTGGAAGTCATGCCAGCCATGGGCTTGGTTGGTGCAGTGTAAATGGGGTTCTCGAACTCGGCCTCAGAATCAAAGGTAAAATAAGGGGCATCTAGATCGGGTGACGGAGTTCTATGCCATTGACGAGTGGAGTCAAGTGACAAGGCTCAAGATCTATGATGAGTGGTATCAAGTGATGAAGATTTATGTCTATGACAGGTGGTGTCAAGTGAACTGTGATGTGGGGGCTCTCCTCGGAGGCGCCAAGAATGTCTCAGGGACTCAATGGTGATAGATGGTGTCAAGTATCTGGGGGTTGTGTTTGAGTGAAAAATAGCTCAAAAACCCTAATGCAACCGAGTGTGCAGAAGGAGAGCTCAAAAAATATGGCACTCAGGCCAACAACCAACTCAAAACACTTACTGTAACAGTCATGCTACAATAAGTGGAGTATCAACAAAAATGGTCAGAATACCAACAAGCAGTAGGTTTCCTAAAAAATAAAAATAGTGGACTCGCTAGACCAAAAGGAGGTAAGGGAGCATGCAAACACCTAGCTAAATAGTATTCTGACTCAACTAGACATATCCTCTACAAGGTGATGAAATCCAAGTTAGACAATATGGATAGTAGAGCCAAGTGGCTAAAGATATCCCCCTACCGGGAGGGACACCGGGTAGTCAATTCTAGAAGAAAGGAAACTAAGATACCCCGTTCATGACACGTCCAGAAAAGGTGAATCTTCTGTTTGGTTCTATCGCCGCTGTATCCCCATACGGGTGATACACCAAGAACTACGAAAGGTATCCTTCGGTTACTGAATGGATTGCGGTATTCCACTCAGGCTTCCGGAACCAGTCTGGCGACTTCAACCCTCCTAGGGGAGAGACCCTTTGATAAACTGGTTGTGACCATGCCAAAAAATACTAGGGGATTTTGGTTCCCTAATGGACAACAGCTATGTCTTAAGTGTAAGCAACCAAGGGGTGTTATTTGGATACCTATCCCCCCAATCCTACCTAACTACAAAAATTTTTATGTGTTCTCCAAGTGGGGTTAGAATGTTGGTTGTGTTAAGTAGTATTTTAGGGCTCACTTGAATTAGGTGATAGAGCGTGTGCGTGTGAGATGATGAACCCAAGTAAAAGTTCCACGGGGTGGGCAACTTTCTAACTAAGAATAACAATACAGAATTTAAACTTTGAAATGCAAAATTTTCTCTTCTTAACTAAAATGCTGAAATTTAACAAATATTCTGTAAATGGAACAGAAATAATACTGCAGAAAAAAGGCTGTAGGAAAGTATGGTTGCAGGTAGGATAGATGGTTGTGCAAGTGCAGAAAATATTGCACCGAAGTGTTGGGTTCAAAATAGGGAAAAAAGTGCAGAAAACAGACCACGGGTCTGTGGCAAATCTGGACGGTCGGACCGCGGGAAACAACTCAACAGTCACGGACAGGTTGCAGGATTTTGGCCGAAAGATGCAGTCAGACCGTGGGAAACAGGTCGAAAGTTGCAGGTGGGTTGCAGGAAAATGGCTGAAAGATGCAAGTGGGACACAGGAAAAAGGCCGAAAGACGCAGGCAGGTTGCAGAAAAATGGTTGAAAGCCGCAAGCGGGACGTGAGAACAAGTCCGAAAGACGCAGGCGAGTTGCAGAAAAATGGCTAAAAGCCGCAAGCAGGACGCGGGAAAAAGGTTGCAAGATGCAGGAGGGTTGCAGAAAAATGGCTGAAAGCCACAAGTAGGATGCGGGAAAATGGGTGAACAACCGCTTTCGAACCGCACGAAACAAGCTAATAGCCGCAGTCGGATCGCAGGTAACAGACTGGAAACCGTCGGTAGGTCGTCGGAAACCGTCCGAGAGCCGCGGTCGGATCGCAGGTAAATGCCTGAAATACGGGGTCGGAACGCAACTGTGAGGGGTAAAAGACGCGGTTTATGGCAGCCGAAAGGAAAAAACAGAAAAATATTGCAGAAAATTGAAAACGTTTAAATCTTTAAGACTATAACCAGAAATTCAAAGGAACACAAGGGGAGTCGCCAAAACTGTAGATAGGGTTTTCACCCTAGCTTATGCAAATGAGCACCTACTAAGGAGAAGGGACTCCTTATTAGCAGTTCAATAAACAGTAAATTAAAAGCACTAAAACAATATGAAATTTAACCTAGAATGAGCATTAACATAAATAACAAAACATGAAAATATGGCAAAAGATTTCTCTTTTTGTATTAAAGATTATACCTCCGATGTGAAGGTTGGTGAAGCTCTTGCAGCAGTCCAGGAGGGTTGCTTCCAAGCTTCCATCTTTGCTCCTTTATCTTTCTCCAAAGGGTGGAAATGGGCCAAAAGGGCACTCAAATTTGAAAGTAGCTCAAGGGTGAGCTAGGGTTTCAAGAGTGATTTTGGCAGAGTAAGGGTGTATTTGACTGTGGATATGAAATGAGGGGTCTCCATCACCTATTTATAGGTTTTTAGTGGTGGAGTGTTGGCCCATGGTTTTTGGCACCATATGGTTTAGGTTAGCTATATAGGATTTTTGCCTCCTTTTTCCCTCTTTTTCCTCTTTTTTTATATTTTTTATTCCCTTTTTAGAGGGTTTTTGCTATTTTGGAGGAATTTTGGATTATTTTGGGGGAAAAAGGGGTTTTTTGGCCTTTTGGAGGCTTTTTTAATGGTTTTGTAGCCTTTTGGAGGCTTTTTAATGGGATTTTAAGGTTTTGGAGGCAAATATGGTAGGAAATATGGACAAATGAGTCATGTAATGGGGTATATGAGGTAGTGAGCACTTTTTGGGTGTTAACACATGGGAGATATTCAAGTCGAAGTTGTGTACCCGTAACATACTGAGATGCTCTTGCGATGTTTTGTCCTATGGCATGTACTTTGCTCCTGGGAGATCTAGACAGGATGAAAAAGGCCTCAGATGCTTTAGCCAGGTTTTGCCATGACCACATGTAATTTGCTCCTTAGAGATCTGGAAAGGATGAAAAGGGCCTTAGATGCTTCAGCCAGGTTTTGTGGTGGACCACATGTAATGTGCTCCTGGGAGATCCGACAAGTAGAGTTGCATGCTCGTAACAGCCTAGGATGCTTCAGCCAGGTTTTGTGGTGAAATCACATGTAATGTGCTCCTGGGAGATCCAACAGGTAGAGCTATGTGCTCGTAACATCCTGGGATGCTTCAGCCAGGTTTTGTGATGGGTCACATGTAATGTGCTCCTGGGAGATCCGATAGGTAGAGCTGTGTGCTCGTAATAGCCTGGGATGCTGCAGCCAGGTTTTGTGACGCACGTAATAAGTCCTGAGGATTCCACAGTATGGCCAGTGATGACGAAGACCTACAGATGGTGGGCCTACATCCAGTATGAAAAAGGACTGGCTCTGTAGAACTTCCTATGACGAGTAGATTCAGAGATTGATTGAGATAGCAGCAGCAGTGACAATGACGATGATTCAAGGATGATGATTCGTTGATGATGATCCAGAGAAGAAGACTTGTGCTAGCAGACCTGTGTCGAGAAATACCTTCCTAGTTAAGAGGGAGTGTTGATGTATATGTAACTTCGGAATGTATTTCACATATATGTATATTGTATTCCTAAAGAGATGTTATTATTCCTCTATACGGAAGTGGTTGTATTCCTATAGAGATGTTATTATTCCTCTATACGGAAGTGTCGTCATTTATATTGTAAGTGTCGTAACTTATACTTGATGGGTTATTAGACCACCTTGTTGGCGTCGGCCCTGTATAAGTCATGTGGGTTGAAGGGTTATTAGACCACCCTAGTGGGGGTCGGCCATGTGGGTCAAAGGTTTATTAGACCACCCTATTGTGTGTCGGCCCAGTCAGCATTGTGTTATGTGTTTAAGTTAAGGCCGACCTAGTAAATGTTATTAGGCAAGTCAAGTCTAGTATAAATAGAGATCGGGAGATCTCTATTTCATCATTCTATTTACTCACTCACACTTGGGAGAGTGGCGCACTTGTGGAGGAGGAGGCTCTGCTGCTAGGAGAAGACTATCTCTTGTATTCTGGTTGTATCATTGCTCTATCTATCTCTGAGGAAGTTATTGGGGTTTTTCACCTTTATGGTTTTCCCCAAGTAAACTCTATGTCTCTTGTGTACTTGCATTATTGTGTCCATGATTGATATGCTATAGATTTGTTGTACATGTTTTTCTCTCAGTTAAGATCCTAGTTCAAATTGAAGTAAATTCTGAAAATTTAACATACACAAGAGATTACCCCTGCCACAAGACTCAAAGTCCAAAGGGAAGTCGGGAGGAACTTCGCAGCAAAAGACACCACAGCTAGCCATGACTGTGCCTGCGAAGTCCTGTATTGTCCATCTTGATCCATTAACAGTAGCCCTACCACTGCCAGAACAACTCCTGTTGGACACGAAGGACATCGAGCATGTGGAGCTCGATCTTGCAAAGATACCACTTCTTGGGCTACACTACTTGCATCTGCAGGTGGTTAACGAAATGCATGAGAGAACTACTAACGCGCAGAAAGGACAGGCTAAGCTGCAATCAGCTAATTGGCAGTTGGAGGAATCTAGCTCACAGAGAACAATGGAATTGCAGGATGAGCATGATCGTCGAAAAAGACTAGATTCCATGATCACTGTAGTTGCAAATGATATTGAAGAATCTGAAGTACAGCTAGATCCCGCGGACACTGTCGTTAAGATTGGCGATCTGGTTAACAATCTTAAGACAGAGATCCAAGACATGGAGATCATCCATGAGGCTAAGGTTTCTTCCTTGTAGGAACAGATCAATCCAGAGACCCCACCAAATCAGCAGCAGCTAAGAGCAAAAGAAGTAGGCCGTAGCAGAGAGTATAGCCACCGAGGTGGCTAAGTGCCAAATTTTGTTAGAAGATACATCGAAGGCATTCACTGCCCTGGAGGAAGACCTAGCATTGCTGCAAGTAAAGAACATTGTGAAAGATAAGCAAGCAACACTAGAATAGTTGGATGTAGAAGTGAAAGCCCTGCTACCAAGAGAAAGGCTTCAGAAGTACAGAGAAATCAACGTGCTGAAGAAAGAAGTGCAAGCCTTAAGAGAAAAAGAGACTAAAATGGGAGACAAGTCGCCACCCTTACTGCAAGATGCCCATTCGATCTTGCAAGAGATCGAGGAAAATTTAAAGGAGTTGCACGAGAATCAAGAACAGGTGGAAGGCCAGGTCAGCGATGAAATAACACCTTATATGCTAGATGTTGTCAAGTAATTTGAGCAAGACACAAAGGACGCAGTCGAAAAGCTGATTGCCACATACAATGAGTTCACTGTGAAGCTCGCTCCGTAGCCGAAGGAACAGCTTGGAGAAGTTCCAGGTGGATCGGGGGCGAGCCACATGTAAGTGTTAGGGGCTTGTTAGGCCTGGCCTAGGTGGGGCATTTTGAGCAAGAAGGATTTTTGGAACTGCGGAGCTGAGCGCATTTTAGTTGAAGCATTTTTGGTATAAGTTTGGGATGCTGCAAAGTTGTGCGAAGTGCAACATCGGAAGAGCTTCCAAACTCAGTGCTACGAGGAGACAGCGCTACATGAATCCGGCAAAGCAGAGTGTTGGACGGAAGACGACACATATTCCGGCTAGACCAGTGGTGGTATATTTTTGGTAAAGATGCTCCAGGAGTGCCAGGCGACGGGTAAGGAGCAAAAGCGGAAGAAAGCGACTGGTCACACATGCGAAAGAACTACTACCTGAACCAGTTGCATGAGACCGTTAGAGGAAGAACGGCTCGGTGAAAGTGACCTGTTGGCATGCGTGCAACAGAAAGGTCGATAGCAACGTGAGGCTTGTGCTGAAGGAGGCCATGACAGAATATTCGCTACCAAAATCCAGCATGTCCGGTTAAGGGAAAACCGTGACAGTTTTGTAAACCTAAGGGTTTTGGCCTTCGAATTGTAAAGACATGACCTACGGGCATGATCTATAATTAAGGCAATTTTGTATGGGAAAGGATTAACTCTTCATTTTGTATTGTTCTCGTTATCGATTTGATAAACCTATGTTGAAGAACATTTTGTAAAGGCTCTGCAAGCTGTGTACGCAGAGGCCTATTGAGAGAGAAGAGAGTCTATAGCTGAGTGTGCAAACAAAGAACTATTGTACCCTTCCCAAATACTAATATAACAATAGTTCTTGTGGACGTAGCCTCCATCCCGAGGGTGAACCATGTTAAATACTGTGTAGTGTGATTGTTTGTGTTTCTGCATTTGCTTATTTGTTTACAGTGGATGCTTGGATTCTCATTTATTAGTTGGCTTGCTAATGCTTTTATATGTATTCGCCATAGGAGAAAGATGGGAATGATATGTTAAGTATTTATGGAATGAATGAATGTTGAATGTTTAGTACTCCAAGTCTGTGAGAGTATCAGTTCATTGAATAACCACATGTGCATGTAGAGTTTTGATTGTATAACTCTTTGACGTGCAACACCAGGCGTGCGCGGAATTATATGTTCATCTACTTGTACTTGTTGAATGAGAAATAATCTAAGGTAGTAGATGAATGATTGAGTGTTAAAGTAAGATCTCCATAAGGGTTAAGTTTGGAAGAGGAGCGTTTAAGTCAGTTGCGTTGTCCTTTTATTTATATCCCACCCGAACCGTGCAGCCCTTGGGTGCACCGGTTGCGCAATCGGTTAGTTCGTAGAAGTGCGGATCGTGACGCAGTCTATCATCACACAGTCCTCAGCTCGCAACGTAGGTCTGATAGTGCGCAGCATAGCAGTCCTGTCCGAGCAACTCATCACATCACTGTGGAAACCTGATTCCACGGTGACCCCATAGCTACACCTCGGGTGAGACCTCAACCTATTCGCAGGCTATTTCTGAAAGGGATGGTGAGAAGGGGTTTTTTGGTTCCTTGAAACCGCAAAGAACCTAGGTCTACATTGGAAACCTCTAGATCGGTACTTAAGCCAACAGTCGAACTAGTGATTTTTTAGTTGTTTGGGAGAGGGTTATAACATTCTTAATAAACTGAATAATGATGCACATGAGACCTTAGTATTTTCCCTTAGAAATCCTCTTTCTCTATTCAGAAATTTGAGTGGGTTTGGGAGCATTTGGAGAGCCATATTCATCATTTACCCTGGGGGGATTCGAACCCCAAATTGCTAGTGAAAACTCATATCTTGGCCAGAAGTTTAAAGAAGTTTGCAGAAGTGTTTTGATGGTCCTAAATCATCCCTAAACATCATAATCAAGTACTAATATCAATCACACATCTCCTCTGAATTTTGGAGGCATTTGGAGCAATTTGGAGACCTAGACATCAAAACTAGTCAAAGGTCGAATTAGCGAAAAAAGTGAAAAATTTGCCACTTTAATAAATTTCTTAAAAAGGGACATTACAAGTGGTATCATAGCATGATCTTGGAACCTGATGTGGTCTGATGGTTTTTACAAAGAGCCAAAGAAATAATCCACCACCCTTAGAAACTGAAATTGAATATATTGTTGTTGAAGAGGAAGAAATAGGAAAAAAAGTGCATTTTGAGAAAATTATGGGTAATGAGAAGGAAATAACTTTAGAGGAAAAGGAGGAATTAACCAATCTAATGAAACCATTATTTGAAAACATGAACAAACATATAATGAAGGGATTTGAATTGTTTTCTAGCCAACTAGGAAGTAAAGGAGACAGCAGTAGTTCACATTCAGAGGAAAAGAAGACAATGGGTGGACACATTTTCTCAAGCACATGACCCCATAATAGACCTGATGAATTTCAGAGCACGCCAAGGCCTACAGCACCTAAATTTCTTGTGCCCAAAGAAGATACTAACACCTCATTTGACATGGATGGATTGGTAAATGAATGGGAAAAGTTGAGTGAGGATTGTAGAAGGACTCTACCATTTGACCAATACTTTATTGTATCAAACAAACTCAAGAAGAGGGAGGATAATAGGTCTCTATTCCAAAACAAAGAATTAAATTGTGCTATTCGTAAAATGCCACTTCCTACTTTTGATGGTTCCTCTCAAAGTTATGCTAACAATTGGGTGCAAAAACTAGATGTGTATTTTCAGTTGAATCCAATGGTGGAAGAGGATGCCTTAAAAATGGCTATTTTGCATCTAGAAGGAGATGCCAATGAACGGTGGGTCCATGATCTGAAAACTTTGGGACATGATCAGGTTTCTACCTATGGAGAATTTGTTGACAGGGTATTAGAGAGATTTGAACAAAAAGATCCAGAATTACCTTTCAAATAACTAGCCCAATTGAAGTAAGTTGGAACCCTTGCTGAGTATATGATGGAATTTTAAAAAAATTTAAGTCAAGGTGGATGATATATCTATGGTAAGATTAGTATTTTTGTTCACTGAAGGTTTGGTTAAACCCTTAAAAAGTTTAGTTAAGGCCCACAAACCCAAGTCATTGAAGGATGTTATGAGTTTGACAAGAGATCTACAAAATGTACTACCTAGGACAAGGTTTCCTCCCAAACCCAAATTACCTCCCCAATTTAGATTTGAAAAGAATCCATGGAAAGAAGAAGAATTTGGAAAGGATAAGAAAGAGGAACTAAGCAGGGAAGAGCTCAGAAGGAATAAATTGTGTTACTCATGCTTCCAACCATGGGCACCGGAACATAAATGTGCTAAAGGAAAGGCCCAATTCATTAAAGTATTTTGTGATGATGGGTATGAAGGGGGCATGGAGGAAGAAGGACATAATTCATCCCAAGAAGAAGGATATACTACAGTAGAAGAAGTGAAACAAGAGGGAAATCATCCCTCACCTACCAAGGTAAGAATGGTAGTACTTTCAGCAATGCCTTGTTATCACACTATTCGATGCAAGGGTGTGGTACTGGGACAAAAGACCTCAGTTCTAGTAGATGGAGGGGCCACACATAAATTCATTGATGCAGACATGGTGGAGAGAAGGAGGATACCTACTGAACCATTCGATGGCTTCACAGTTTTCATTCCAGGTCACAACACTATGGAGTGCAAAACATGGGTTCCAAAGCTGCAAATCACCATAGGTAACTACACTTTTTCTGATAGCTTTTATGTAGTTGATGTTGTTGATACCAATGTGGTTTTGGGAGTGCAATGGTTGTACTCTATAGGGGAGAACTATCAAATTCCTGAAATGAAATTCCAAGATTATGAAGGAATACTAAGGGTTGTGAGAGGGCAGCACACCTATCTGAATCAGGTAGTGTCCTCCCACAGTATGAAACACAAGAATGGAAAGGTGTTGGGATACATTCCTCACGGAAGGCCACCTGATAGAGGGATAAAAATTTTGTAGCATGATAAATTGAGATTGCTTGAGGGCAAGCAATCTTGGGTGGGGAGGACTATAATGTCCCCATTCAATTAAGGTTATAACAGGAAAATTCCATCAATCCTACTAGTTCCCTAAGGGAATGGAGACATTGGGATTTGCAATCAGGGAGATATTAAATGATTTTTAGACATTAGAGTGGAATAAATATTTAATAAAAGGTCTAATTAAATAAATGCAAGAGGCAATTGATCATGAAGACACATGGAGGTTGTGGGGCCCACACAAGCTAGAATTTGTGTGCCACATGGCATCCTTCTCTTGCAATTTCGAATCCATGGGAATCCTAATGTTCTTGGGATGAGTTAGAAGGCTCATACACTTGGCCATATGAATCATAGGTCAAATTTGGATGGAAGTGTAACTTACATGGGAAAGGAATAGTCAAATGGGAGGTTCTTGGACACTTGGGCTAGATTTCCTAACATCTATGACACCAATGATGAAGATTCTATGACATCTATGACAAATCGCAGACCTAAGGGATGAAATCTAACCATTATGACATGTAATACCTAAAAATAGCATCTAGGTGAGTGCCCAAGGGAGTTAGAGAAGGCCAAGAGATGCCTACTCAAAATTTTGGAAGGTGGAAGCCTAGGAAGTGGGAGACATGTGGCAATACTTCCATCAATCCCTAATTCAAATTGGCTTGGATACTATGGGTGTAATTAGAATCTTAGAAGGATAAGGATGTTTATAAAATATAGGAATGAAGTAAGAGAGAATATTTTGATCATTTTGAGAATTTTCATTTGTGAAGAGAGAGAGCTAGTGGAATACTAGTCTTCTTGCCTTAGCCAATTTCGAGGGTGAAAGATTCCAATCCTAGTTGGTGTGTGGAAAGGCCATTCAGAACTTTAATGGAGATTTAATGGAGTCTTTATTTGTAGGTGTAAGCGACAGGGAAGCTCATGGTTTCTTCTAGTGCATCTCACTCCTTCAACCATTTCCAGTTTTCATTGCATATTCTTGCTCCTTGAGGGATTGCACTTTTGGTGAGCTATTGTACTCTTTGGGGGAGCTTATAAAGACCCATTTATTTTGTATTAAGATGAATATACTCTTTTCTTCATGTTAAGAACTTTACCAGGTCGATATTTCAAGTGGATTTATGTAAAATTTATTATTAATGAGCAAACAGTGACCATTTCCCCACTATATTGATGTATACCAATGTAATGTTGATGAATTCACATGGAGGAGTGTTTCTCTGATGTATTTATGTTGAATGGGATGTAATTAATGAGTATCACAAGTTTCATGTTCATTACTTAAGCATTTGGAGCCATCTTGCTCAGTTTTATTGCATTTGGAGAAGAAAGATTTAATGCCATTTCCCCCAAGGTCAAACTAGTGATTTTGTAGCTGTTTGGGAGAGGGTTATAACAGTATTAATAAAATGAATAATAATGCACATGATACCTTAATATTTTACCTTAGACATCCCCTTCCTCTGTTCATAAATTTGAGTGTGTCTGAGAGCATTTGGAGAGCCATATTCAGCATTAACCCTGGGGGGATTCGAACCCCAAATTGCTAGTGAAAACTCCTATCTTGGACAGAAGTTTAAAAAAGTTTGTAGAAGTGTTTTGATGGTCCTAAATCATCCTTGAACATCATAATAAAGTACTAATATCATTCATACACCTCCTCCGAATATTTGGAGGCATTTGGAGCAAGTTGGAGACCTAGACATCAAAACTAGTCAAAGGTTGAATTAGGGAAAAAAAGTGAAAAATTTGCCACTTTAATACATTTCTTAAAAAGGGACATTACATATCCTCACTCGGGTTTCCATAAAAATTCAGAATGTCGAATGGTAACTTCACCGGAATAGCTGGCCAATTGGTTCCATGATAGATGGGATCGTTGTTCAATCTTGATAAATATGGTAAATCGAGAGTAGCCACAAAGGGTAATTGTTGGTTGGATTGTGTATACTGGTAGTATTGATATGGCATCGGTTTACCAGCAGGACCAGGAATGGATTGACCATAGGGTCCTCCCATAGGAAATTGGTCGTATGGAGGTGGGCCACCGAGGTTAGGAGGTGGACCGGAAGGAGGTCCACCTCCGCCAGAATGAGGTTTCCCGCCACCAAAAGGTGGGGGTCCTCTAGGGTAAGGTAGTCCTCCACCATAAGGTGGAAGTACGCCTCCTCCAGAATGTAGTGGTCCTCCACCGAAGGGTTGGGTTCCTCCATCGAAGGTTTGGGGTCCTCCTCCTCCGTAGTAAGGTGGGCCTCCGCTGGAGTGTGGGGTTCCTCCCCCTCCGGAGTAAGGTGGGCATCCGATGGAGGGTGGGTTCCTCCCCCTCCGGAGTAAGGTGGTCCTCCATCGGAAGGCAGGGGTCCTACTCGGTCACGTCCCCTCCCATCATTCCCAACCACAAAGGGAACATGACTGACATTCCAGGGCTTATTTGGTAAACTCAGCCCCATACATTACTAAGAAATTCGTAATAAATAAATAAAATTGTGTGCAAATTCATACTCAATATAAACACAGCGGAATTAAATCATATTTGCACACACACAATTGTAATGCATCAACATATCTATCACAAGTAGATGATGATTCAATATGCAAAGAATCGATCCCCTTCTCATGCTATGCACAGACTTCATATCAATTTCATTAACATGAATAATTATCATTCAGAATTAACACATTGGAGAGCACATAATGCATATAATTTAAACACAAAGAACCCTTATCTTTGAGATGAAGCTGTCCAAACAACTGTCTATGTGAGAACAACATTCCACCCAACCATAGGTCTTTGTCTAGCCTGTATTCTTTCAGTTGAGAGACCACCCCCAAGCTGGGTTGTGTATCCACTAAGGAGGAACTAGATGGGCTCACTCATAGCCATGGTTTCACTCAACAACTATTCTAAGCCAACATGCAGTTGGGTTTATCAAGCATACAAAATAAAAAGGAGGGAAATGTTAAGCTAGTGAGCTCAACCACAGAGCTACAAGCATCTCAAGATAATTCAAACAGTCAAGGCACCCACAATAGCTACCACACCCAACACAAGGAAGGTCCCCTTCTCTATTGCATAGTCCCTAAGGCGTCTCTTCCCTCCATTGATCTTCAGGATGGGTATAGAAAGGTCCAAGCTGCTAAATCATTGAAATTCCATCCTTCACGGGATTTATCAAGCATTCCCAACCTCTGTTCTAGAATTCACATTTGGAATTTCTCAATTCGATGATCAAATAACTCAATCCCGTCAATGGAATTCTGGGCTATAAAAACTAGGTTTTTTTATGGATTTTGGGATATCTAATACTCTCAAATTCGCCCCAAGGTTCATATCTATGGATCCCCCATTGGATTTTACTGTCAATACCAAATTCTGGGTGTTCATGGCTCTTCAAAACATGGGTTCTTGCAAAGTTGTGATTTTTGGTTTTTCTCACTGCTGGGCATTCGTAATGGATGAAAATTGATGCTGAGATCTTCAAAAATGGAATGGGAATGAAGAAGAACACATTCCCATGAGGTAGAGTGACTTGTGGTACAATAAAACAGAGCCCATACCTGCCATATGAATTTTTGGGCTTCTCATGCCCCATTGAAGCCATGGACTGAATTCTTCAACAACTTCCTTA
Organism: Larix kaempferi; assembly: GCA_027924585.1. Lineage (NCBI taxonomy): Eukaryota > Viridiplantae > Streptophyta > Pinopsida > Pinales > Pinaceae > Larix > Larix kaempferi. The sequence goes on from BSBM01001547.1 coordinate 411,597, forward strand.
CAACATAATCAAATGTCAGCAAGGAAAGTCAAATGGGTTCTCAAAATGACATTTGGCAGCATATGGTTCATCCCCACAACCCCCTCACCACTCCCTAGTGGAATACACATGGCCCCTTCTCATTTGTTGCTTCCATAGCTAGTTTTGGTATTTTATTGAAATATTAATATTTACATCAAATTACAATATTCCATGGCTTAATAGCACATGGATGGAAAAATATAAATACTTTCCGTTCTAAATAAAATCTGAACATACGCTAGTAGGGCCTTGGCCTTGAGCTCCATGCTAGGGAAACATACATCGCATGTATACAATGTTTACATTAAAATCCAATAATTCATAAGGGTCAAAATTGGGGTATTACAGCCTCCTCCAGAATGGGGAGGTCCACCGCCATAAGGCAGGATTCCTCCTCCTCCGAAATGGGGTGGAGGTGGTGGTGGTGGACTAGATGGTGGTGGAGGTGGTGGGAGAGGTGGTGTAGGTGGTAGGGGTGCTCCGTCATCCCGAGGTTCAGTCGGTGGGACATTATGGTGCCCTCATGGGTTATTAGAGTTTCCAGGGTAGGGCAATCCAGGAAAAAGGTTTCCTGGGTAGTTTTGTCCAATATTGATGTTATGATGTCCTGGAATAATGTGTCCCCGTGGGGGTTGGGTCCAAATGGATGGACCCCCTGCATGATGTGTCCACATGGGTTTTTCGATGGTTGGGAGAGGACTACCAACCATATTAAAACTCGGATGAGAAGTGTATCCTCCACTCATGATATGACTAGTGGCTGGGTTATTGCCTCCAGACAGGTTAGGTCCACCAACTAGGGGTTTCCCTCCAGTCAAAATTTGTCCACAATCTGGAATGTGTTTGGTGACCAAATGCTAACCACTGATGCTAGGTTGACTAGTGACCAAGGGTTGAGTGCTAACAAAAGGATTACTTCCGCCTGATAGTATAATAATGGGAAAATTATATCCTCCCCTCGAGTTTTGAGGCAAGGAAGGTGGAGGTAGTGTTCCAAATTTAACAAAGGTTGAAGTTTTACCTTCAGAGGGTGCCATGGTGGGAGTCATAGTAGGTATAGAACCAGTCGAATGAATTAGAGGTGTGCTCATTGGAAACAAGATTTGACCGAGTTCATAAGTGGTCGCATTAGAAACAAATGTTTTAGGTGAACCAAAGGATAAAAAGTGTACAGGGGAGTGTTGAATTTTTTCTCATCGTGAGAAACTCTGATGTCTCAGTTGTTCACCAGACAGACGTAAATGGTTTATCTGTTTGTGAAGTGGTGAAAAGAATTCAAAGTTAGGAATCCAATGACGAGGTATGGTTTCTTCCATGGGAATTGACCCAAACTCAACGACATGTCGTCCTAGAGACGTGTCCCAAAAGGATGCAGACGGACCAAAAGCTGTTGATACAGACTCATCTTTCAATTGACTGAAAATCCAGTCTGCAGCTCCAAGATGTCCTTCCATCGAGTGATGGAAGGATAGGTCATAGGAGGTAGATGGTACTCCTATCAAAGGTTCTGCTGGATCATAGATAGGTATGTTCATGGGAGATGAGTAGTTCATTCCTGACTCTAGAGAAGAGGTATCTTCCTTGTATGGCACGGATGTGATCGGTTGATCCATTCTTACTTTCGAGTTCTCTTCCTAGTTAAGGGGATATTCAAGTGGTAAATTGAGAATCCTTCTAGATCTTATCATAGGTTGAATGGCCAGGATGACCGGGTCAAAATTTCTCCAAAGTGTAACCTATGAAAAAGAAAAAATCAATCCAATATCTACACATGCTAAATCTGCAAGCAAAATTACGTGACAGGTGGGGATTCAAAATTCTGGAAACTCACAAGATTATCAAGGCGGTGAAACTCGCGATATACCACAAGGTCCAATAGTTATACTTGTCCCAATCTTTCAGAGCACTAACCAGGGAGGATTAGGACCGTACCCCTGACCATATAACCCGACTACCTGAATCATGTGCGTAGTATCTCCCTGAATGTTGTTCTCGGTGTATTTCCATGCCAAGATGGACAATAGGTTAACTCAGTTGGTATAGGAATCCTAAAAGGGTCTCCCGATATACGCAAGGTACATGGGAGCTCAAATCCGTAGTTGTGTTGTCTAATGCACAACCGTATGACAAGAGCCTTCTGATATACTACCGAGTATGTGAAGTACCTTTCGATATACCCAAGGGTATGTGAAAGAACATTTGATATACTGGTTGGTACATGGAAGAACTACAAGCCCTCGGGATGCAGTGCAGGTAGATAATGACAGCTTCCATGCTTAATGATGCTGGAACACGTCACTAACTTATCACACAAGTTACTAGCAAGTTTTAACCTAACACTACCATTAATTTTATCTTGAGCGGTTAGGTGAATGCGTGGAGTGTAGGCAGGAATTTAAACAAATGAGACTTAATCTACATGCAAAATGCAATTTTTTCCTTTTTCGTTTCGATGAAATCTATCTAAGGTAGGGATAAATTCCTTTATTGCCGATATGAGAAAAATAAACAAGCACCCCTATAACTCAAAATCAATGAAATGAGACGAAGAAGTACTATTTTCAACATGCCAACAAAATCACAAAAACTAGCAAGCACCAAAATGTAAATGCTTTTCTTTTTCTCTTTTCAATTTAAATGAATCTACGAAACATGGAAAGAAGAATTTCTCTTTCAAATGTAACAATCTCTAACTTTCGAAATAATTACCTAAAAGATGAAGGAAAATCAAAGAATGAGAATTTTTCAATTTTCAAAGACACTTTGCAAAAACCCAAAAATGCTTATATTTTTCTAAGAAATGAACACGATGTCATAACCAAGAAACTACAAGATTGATCATTCAAGCTTTCCAAATATTTTTATCCCAAAGTTATGAAAATTATTCCCAACAATTCCAAGAATAAGACTTGAAATGAAGATGATAAAAGTTTGGTTTCCCTACTCAAATGTTCACAATGGATCTGATAATTATAATGCTTTTTAGATCTATCATTCAAAAAATCAAATATGATGCCTCAACCAGCTATGGTAGGCTGGAAATTCCCAAAGAAAAGAGATCACCCAAAAACTCAAAAAGCACTCAAACACACGCAAAATCAAACAACAAAAATCACAATCAAAACTCAATGCTTGAACATAGGGAGGGGTTAGGAATCAGACCTAACAAATTGAATAGATCTAGAAATGGGATCAGGGATCGCAAGACCAAGTGGATAGATGGGGGATTGAAATTTCCCGCCACTACCAAATTGCTCACTTGACTATATTAAGACCCAAAATCAACCAAATCAAACTCAAACACAAACAAGTAGGACCTAGGGGTTCTGTGACTGGATCATACAGTATACAAAGCTCAAACAATCAGACCAAATCACAAAAAATGGAGAAAATTTGCTAATCACCAAGCAACATATGAAGGTGCAATCTGTTCTTATGCACCAGGCGTAGGTTATGTGCAGGCTAAGGGCACCAATGGTGCAGTCTATACTTAGGAAATGGATGCAAATGGCGCAGGATGCTCATAGATAGTAAGCGCCAGAGTCAGGGTGAGTAGTAAAAAGTAAGAAAGCAAAGATATCCAAAAATATAAAGTAAAAGTTCCAATCTTGATCCCAGGCAAAGTCAGGGCAAGCCAACAAACTCTGAAATGGAAAAAATTCAAAGGTGGGAGGGGCTTTGCGGTGAACGAATCCGTTCACTAGATTAATAGTCGAATCCGACTCTCATATTGGATAAGATATATATTATTGAATTGATAAGATAAAAGATGATGTCTTTTACAAGATAGAGTTTCCCGTATTTATAATTGTTTAAAGGGTGTCTAATGCAACTCTTCATAAAGAGTTACACCATTTCACTAATTAATTATATTATTATATTATTCTTGTTTGTTGTTATTATTATTATTATTATTATTATATATATATATATATATATATATATGTTGATGTTTATTTTATTATTATTTTATTCATAGCATTGCCTCTCTCTTAGAAAGGCTTTGTCCTCAAAGCCTTATAACGTTGTCGCACCGTTCCTTATGACGTCGTAGCTGACGAAACATGTCGGTACGAACTTCTAAGTGTAGAGCATAACTTCCGATATGTGGATGGGTCAATCCATCCCAAATTGATTTGTTGCTGACTATTGGGATTCCCCATTGATCTGTCGTTAAGAGCTTTGATCACATTAGTACCATTGTCTTTCGACATTTCCCACTTTTCAGAATATCGGTTTTTATGGTTGGGGTGTCTATAGGGAATTTTCACAATGCCATTTTCTTTTACGAGTGTCGTCTTTTGAGCGTTGATCTGAGCTGGGACTTTTATTTTCGTCTCTTGAGGTTTTAAGGTTTCATTCTGTATCTTTTCCAACTTGTTTCCTAACCGCCTGTTATCATTTTGAAACTTCTTAATCAATTCGACTTGCAATTTTCTGTCATCTTCAGATGTCTTAAGTTGTTCCTTAAGATCTTCATTATGACTTCTGATACAACTATTTTCTTCCTGCTTGTCTAGAATTTTCCCTTCAATGTCGTCCATAGATTGTTCTATCTTCCGGCTATTTTTCAACTTCTTAATTTTTGTGACTAGTATCTTGTTAGGACGTCTTAGTCTAAAAATTTCTTCAGCATTGTTGGATAATGCTTTATTATTCTCCGCGATCTCTGACTTATGTGTCTTTTTAGAGTCGTCATTTTGTTGTTGAAGAACTTTTATCTGTTGTCGACACTGGCTGACCTCTGATTCTTGACTTTCTAATTTATGTCGTAACTGCATTAGTTCTTCATCTTTGTCGCTAATGATTTTGTTCAAGTGTATTATTTCTGCTTCGTAATTATTTATTTCCTTCTTTATATCTTGATTTCCTAACCTCTGATTGAATTTATTTTCGGTTTTTAATTCATCAATTTGCGCATTCAATTTTTCTATACGCCTTTCCTGGTCAGAGATTTTTATTTCATTGTCCCTTTCTTGTAATTCAATTCTTATTTTTGAACTGTTATTTATGTCACGCAGTTCTTCATTGTCTTTTAGATAACGTTTTAACGCGGCTTCTAATTTTTCTCGCAAATCGGCTTCCATGGTTTCTGACTTCTTCGACCGTTTGATGATTTCCTTTGATTTCTTTGGTGATAACCAATCATCAAATTTTATTTTATTTTTTTAACAATAATTGCTTTGCCCTTATAATAATTATTATTATTTAAATGTAATAATAATATTATTTTAATATTATATATTTCCCAAACAATTGTAATATTTTACAATTATGGACCAATATTAATTAATCTCCACGTTGGTTAACCTTTTGCTTTAGATTAATTTCTTTGTGGATTGTGTGTAGATTAGGTGGTTGGGAAGAATGATTGTTACCTTCCCCACCCAAGTTCAAATCTCACTTTTGGTTTGTTCTTAGGGAATAAAACCAAACCCACTTCTCACAAACCCACGTGCACCTTAAAACCATGTGCGGTTTCACTTCTTACTTTTACTCACTTCTAAACTTTACTTTTACTTTTTTTTTCCTTTTCACTTCTTCTCACTTGTTTTTTATTTATTTCTATATTCTATTTTCTTCTTTTTTACTTGTCTTTCTTTTCTTCTTTTTATTTTCTTTTACTTTTTCCTTTTTATTTCTTTCTCTTTTTTTTTCGTTTTTACTTCTTTGGGCCACGGGCCTGGTTTTGGACAAGATCCTAGATTGGTGGCTACAAGCCTCACTCTGATACCAAATGCGGTGAACGAATCCGTTCACTAGATTAATAGTCGAATCCGACTCTCATATTGGATAAGATATATATTATTGAATTGATAAGATAAAAGATGATGTCTTTTTCAAGATAGAGTTTCCCGTATTTATAATTGTTTAAAGGGTGTCTAATGCAACTCTTCATAAAGAGTTACACCATTTCACTAATTAATTATATTATTATATTATTCTTGTTTGTTGTTATTATTATTATTATTATTATTATTATTATTATATATATATATATGTTGATGTTTATTTTATTATTATTTTATTCATAGCAGGCTTAGGAGGATATAAAATGAATCAAAATAAATCAATGAAAACAAATCAAATTGAAATCAAAACTATGTTCTTTCCCCAGTATGGTCTCCATATTTGTTTATGGATAATCTACTCGAGCGGACATGAGTGAGATCTACCTAGTCCAGGTGGATCTAGAACAAATGAATACAGAATACAGGTCTACTTTCCTAGATCAATTAGAGATTTAATTAGATAGATGTCTTACCTTCAGATTCGCAAATCCTTCTCCTCTTTGTCATTCCAAGCTCCGTGGTCTTCAGATCTAGAGTTGCAAAACCCTGTCAAGCATATAGAGACAAACAAATAGTGAAAGAACATCTAAACACTAACTGATATAAGCTAATAGTTAAGGAAGAAAGCTCTAAATATTGTTAACACAAATACATTTATGGAAAGAGATTATATTACTGTAAATAAATGGTAAATGCATAGAAGAGTGATGATTACAACCCAAGCCTTAATGTTGTAACCTTCCTCCAATAGTCCAAGCAAAACCTCCAAAGGGTGTGTGTGCCTCCCAAGAGATGAATAAAAATCACCTAGGGTAATTCCACCAACATGTAAGTGCTATAGTCCTTCCTCCATTCTCAATGGAGAGAGAGGTCTTATTTATAAGGATAAGAGGATAGAGTAAGTTGAGGATTAGGGGGAGAATTCTAAGGGATATTCCCATTAGGTTAGGAACCGAATACCAGCTGTTCCTACCAATTAGGGATAGGTATCCATGTCACACATCTTCGATAATTCGCTCGAAGCCCCTTGTAATCCACTCTAACCAACCCTGGTGCACTCTGCATGAATACAACAGGCGCTAGGAAGGGTTGCCGTAGCTTGCATGAGGACAGAAAGAGCCAATGGATCAGTATGCTAGTAAGCATTAGGCACCATCCAGGTTTGGCGCCCCTTTCTAGGCAGCAGGATGCGCCAGCATCACTAGGAAAGGTGGAAAACAAGGTCAACAACTTGCTCAATGATGTTCTAGCTAGAGAAATTTCAAGGATTAAGGAACTGAGTTAATACATGGCTTATGATGACGATATTTTGGTATGACAGGGATATATCTCCAGGTCTTGGCTAAGACAATAAGGGAGACAAAAGAGGTGGGTGCAAAACAAGTTGGGGTTAATACTAAACCAATGGGCCAAATTTTTTAATTGTTGGAGGAAAATATCACTCTTTCAAGAGAAACAGATACAGTCAGTTTCTTATTTCAGTGATTATGAGATCCATTCCATTAATGTAGGAGGGATATTGAGTAGAACCTAGAAATTCTAAAAGAGAAAGACGTGTCAAATTCTCCCAATTTCCTTCCCCACAAAAAAAGGCACAACAGAATGACTAGAAAGATCAATTATGCATGTTAGAGGGGAGAATAAGAGGAAACAAGAGGCAATATTTTATGATTTTAAATCTAATACAAATCAATCATAAGGATCAAGAAGTTACAGAAGATGGTAATGGAAAAATATCCTCCAGTTTGGTTATCATGAATAGGTATCTCTCTCCTAACAACTTGGGAAAATCAACTAGGGATAGCTAGAATTACAAGCATGAAAATATGAATAATGGTTGACTCACTCAAAGGGAGTAAGCAGGTAAAAGGACCTGGGATTCAAAAAAAGGGGGGTCAATTTTTCATATCGCTAGGATACCAAAATTCAACTAATTTTCTGGGAGCTTCAACATCAGTTGTATCCTTCCTCTTTCTCATTCTCTACTTACTATAAACATGATCTGAACTCATTTATTGAAAATATAAACAATAGGCCCAATACTAATAGTGAGGAGTCCCTTATGGTTCATTTCTATTGTACTAAAGAACTGCCTTAAATTTGTTGAATAAGATCAAGATCAAGGCATTTTTCCATGAGATTGAAGCAACAAACCTTGTACATGTTATTATGGTTCTTTTCCTTCAATGCATGTCTTCCATTATGTTGAATGAAACAATGGATATATGCGTACCTTTCCCATTGGTTTTCTATCTATTATGAGCATCGTTTGTTAGAATGAATGATTTCCTCTCTTGTATAGGTTATGCTTGTAATATTACACTCTTCTTCCAATGAGAAGGTTGTGATTAAGGTTCCTTGGAAACATTATTAATTCAATTGAATGAGTGGTTTGTATTATGCAATGATTTTCCTCCTAAAGATAACATCATTTGAAACCCTTTTATTAGCAGAAGCTAACTCCATGCACCATGATTTTATGTTGCATACCTAGTCAATATTTCATGCATAAACAAATTGTTCTTGGGTGATAGACAATAACACTTTCCATAGAATAATTGAGGGTACCTCCCCTATGGTCCAAGTATTGGCTCGACTCCCAAAAGTGGTGCGGGGAGGTGCATCCCACAAGGTATGTCCTGAAATTGTGCTTCTCTACATCCTAATCCTCTCAAATGAGATATATAGAGGAATTTTTTAAGAGGGTTACACCCTAAGGGACAACATACAAGCTAGTGTCACTGCTAGGGAGAGTTTAGATATCATTGTTCATTTGTTCGAGTCTCTTTAAGGCATAGAATTAAAAATATGAAGGTGACTCTGCTGTCTAATGAATCCAATACCTCTTTTTTTTCATTGCATAAATTCTATCCCATTGGAGAGTATTTGGAAACTCCACTAAGGGGAATAAATCCATATTCCTACTACTACGAATGTATCTACTACTTAAGGTGTGCAAGTAGCAGATCTTGAGGAAAAATATTTCACTTGGTGACTCTACATTGGTTCATATTTTGAAAAGGTGCATGCTATAGACCCAGAACCACATACATCTCTACTTCATCCAGCTTCTCGGTGACACCATTTCTCAAGGTTGGAAATCTAATATTATTTTATACACTTCACTAAATACCATTTAGAAAATTCCTACTATCATTTTGTTAAAAAATTGCAAAATTTCCTTCTTCTAGCCACATGTCTATTTTGAAATTAGCATATTTCAAACTTCCTTTGGACAATGAGTGCTTCCCATATCTTTATTATCCCTAATCATTTTTCTCAAAGGATTGTAACATTAAAAATAATGATCCATTGTTTTCATTAGTTGTCATTATGACCAACCAATAGCATGCAAACCCTTGGAGGAAAGAAAGGTTTTATCCCTTAATATTACCTAAAATCCTTAACCAAATTCCTAAAGGATACGTGTAAAACCTTCTAAAGTTGATTGGAAATGTCCTAAGGTCAATGACCAACACCTCACCTCTTTACAAGATTTCATTGATATCCTCTGTATTTAAGATGAAGAGATCTCCATACGTATTTTTTTTATTTTACTAGGAAGGGGAGGCTCATTCTTGGTTCAAACACCTAGCATAAATATCCATCTCAACATGTTAAGAATTGCATGAGATTTTCTTATGAAGGTGGGGAAAGAGAAATTAACATCTTCAGCTCATAACAAATTTGTATTCTTTGTGAATAAGAGTGTAACGACATTTAAGGATACATTTCTCAAATCTTATCGCAAAACACCTAAGATACAAATCATTTAGAGGTTGCTTCCACGATTGCATTTGTTGATGCCCATGATTTTCATTTTTCACTACTTCTCTGAAAGAAGAAGTCCCCATATTCTGACTCCAATATTGATGATGCATTAAAAATAGAAGGCAACATGTTGACACCCAAATTTTTGGATTCCTCTTACCCCCATTATTCAAAAGAAAATGAATGTGAGGAAGGATATACAACTACAATGCATAATTCAAACCTGAAGAATTCATGTTTACATGAGGGGCTTCTAACATTGTTAAAATCCAAGTAAGATAGGAGGCAAACATGTGAGGTTCCATCCAAATTGCAAAATAAGCTATTAAAGGAATCCACTAAGTCCATTACTTATGAAGAACAAAAATTTCAGTTTAATGGGCCATCATATCTAAATTAAATGGGGGAATTCATGAACCTTGAAGAGAACATTCAAGGTGAAAATATTTCTAGTTTACCGTATCATCTTGAGGAAGAAATGGTTAAAACAAATGGTGATTGTTTACCTCCCTCTAAGTATGAAAACAATTGGGAGACAGATGACACAAACAATTAAGATGAAGATTATCTTGGGCTATCAATATGTTAGATTGAGAAAGAAGCTATTAAAACTAATGATGATCATTCATATTCTTCCATTTCTGAAAATAGTTAACAGCTATATGATACAAGGAAGGAAGATGGTAGTTTACAGATTGCGGGTTATGAAGTGAATGATTCACTTAAACATCCTCCCTCTCTCTCTAAAGACATTGTTGTAAATGAATGTTCAAAAAATTCTAATGTTGATTTAGAGGATGGGAAGCATGGATATGATAATTCCTAGCACAAATTATTTGAGAGAAATCAACTACTTAGTGAACCCATCCCACATTTGGTCAATAATTATGTAAGTAAAAATCAATTAAAAACTTCATTGGAGCATGCTTTTGACATACACCAAGAAGAAAATAAACCATATATTCAAATAAATAAGGCATTGACAACTATATGTGCACCTGGTGATAAAGGCCTTATCATTCTTTTGGCTAAAAATGAATATCAAAAAGGAGATATTCACCATCAACACTTTCACTTTTTTGGAAACAATGACAAAGAGGAAAAGTTGGCTAAGGTATGGAAAAATATGATGATTTCATATCCCCAAAGCACAAGGCTTTAGCGATTCAAGATAAACAGGGTCATGAAGATGGTAGAGGTGGAAATTTTGATTGTATAGTTTTGTAACCAATGAAATGTGTATATTTGATATAGAATGGCTAATCTGATTTGTTGTGTGCACTTACATCCAATCCCAAATACATTGAAGAATAAAATTTCCATGAAGATCCAATTAATGTATGGATGACAAAGACTTTCCACAAGGCAAAGAAGCAAAGAAACTGTTGGAAATGGGTAACTCATGCATGCATAGCCTCTATTTGTACTTGTTTTTATTATGCTTTCAATATTGTTGGTTGTAGTTCTAACTTGGTTTGTGCTTCAAGCAATGGTTTCTCCTCTTGGGAACAATGTTCAATCATTTTAGATGTATTATTCCATCCTTTTGTCCACCAAACCCCAAGGATATCCACCATCCTATCAACCTTCTTCTTGCATGGGTCTCATAGCCTTGTCAAATTGTATACATGGCTGCAATGGAAGTGTCATGTCACCTAGTGGACCCACTTATCAATTAGAATAGGTAGGTAGGTTTCTAGTTTTCCTAGTTGATTCTATCATTTCACTTTAATCACTTCCAATTCTTTGTTTTATTTTCCATTTGTTGTCTTGGAGGAAGGAATCCATTTTTTTACTCCATATCCCAATGGATAAGGAATTGGTATTCTCACCCTAGATATTCTCTCTGGATTCATGGCACCTCAAAGGGAGGATCCATCCCATAGAAGGAGTCAATGTTGTTTCCTAAAAAGGCTCATGGCCCAAAATCTAGTTTGGCTTATGTTGCCCATCCTGGGACAAATTTTTTAATTAAACCAAATGACATATTTGAATGTAAAGAATGGATTAATCAAGTTATGGGGATCATTAATCACTAAGGGCCTGACATAATTCAAGTTTGACAATAAGAATCATGAATCTTCAAATAGGGAAAACTATCTAAGGCTAGATCAACAAATATTGGTAGTTTGTGCATGAGAATGCTATCAAACAATAACAATGATAAAATTATCGTGAACAGTGGATATCCATTGTGATATTAATTAGCTTCCCATCTTAGTATTTCATGAAAAATTACATTCTTAAGGGATAATAGGGAATCATTCCCTGCGAATGGTTTGCATATGTCATGCATGTTCCATCTCTAGGTCTCATCCATTCGTGGTGGTAAAAAATGTATGGGAAGTATTTAAGGTGGATCCCCAACCGATGGACATGATTCATTTGATCATATCCCATCTTCATATCTCATGTATTCATGGAAATTCACATGATCGAGTGGTACCATGGGGTGGTCCCCCACGAATGGATAGGATTCGTTATCGCAGATTTTATCACTTGACCCTATCCATTCACTTCAATGCAAATGATTTGGAAGTACCATGTGTGTTAGAATATGTAATGATGACTTATGTGGTATATTGGTAAAATATCTTTTAAAGGCATAAAATAACTCTATTTATAAAATAGATTTATCCCACATGCATGATTGTAAATATATCTTGTGTAACCATTCTCCATATAAATAGGTGGAAATTCATTTATCCCACATGTGTTATGGGATGTATTGTAATCCAAACTTCTTGGTATATAAGAGAGGTGAAGGAGACCCTTTTGGATATTTGTTGGTTGTAGTTCATCACACATCACATGTTGTGTATGTAATTTGTACACACATGATTGTGACATGATTGAGTGATGGAGATTTATGTGGTGCATATGTGAGAATTCCATGTAATCTTGGAGATCTATTTGCATAATAATGGAAGATGCAACCCTTCCTGTGGACGTATCCCATATTGGGTGAACCACGTATATCAGTGTTCTCTTGTTCTCTTTTCTCCAATTTTATTCCATGCTTTACGTTGCTTCGTAGATAGAAGGATAGACTAGTAATGCTTTCCATATTTTATATTGTGTTATGATATTATTTCATATGTTCACAATATTCTAACAATGTGGTGGCTCCCCAAAAATGGCCAAGATTCATCCTTGTAGCTTCTATTGTTTGATCCTGGCCATTTAAGGCAATGTACATGATTGTGAAGGAATTAAGGGCAATCCCCTAGTAATGGCGTAGATTTAATCGATAAAATATTGGGATGAGATCCTAGCCATTCGTAGCATTGCACTTGATCAAGTGATACCATGGAGGGTCCCCCGTGAATGGTGTGGATGCATCCATGCAACTTTCGAGTTTTCATCCTGGCCATTTGTGCACAATAATATGATCAAGAGGCACAATGAAGTGGTCCCCTGTGAATGGCACAAATATGTCTATGTTTTCTTCAACTTTTTAATCACAACCATTTGATGGGGGGAGGAGTACAAGCACCTTTTTCATGTGTGGGGATCCCACCAATGGCTCAAATATTCCCCATATCTAGGATCAATGATATAGATCATTATTAGTATTCTAGGTATATGCATGATTCCTTAGGGATCCACTTGGAACATCAGCAGAATCCCAACAAATCATCACCGCCAATGATGCAGCTTATAGGGTGGACCCGACCTAGTAGCCTCCTGATCAAAGGAATATTCCATGTGTCCCTCCAGCTCAGATCAGAGGACACTGGCACCATGTGTCGTAAAATTATTGGGTTTTTCCTACCCTATCCTATATTTTTTCCAAGGTATCCTTACTTTTAGGCCACGAGTTGATAAATCCCACAAGGTGAGTCCACAGGGAGGTAAAATGTTCCCAACACGTCAATACATTATTAAAATGACCACATATATAAAACATGTAGTTTCCACTTCGACAAGGTATGTGGGATATATCCCTAGGTCTATTCTGAGGAAATAAGGGTGCAAAGAAGGTTAAAATTGACTTATATTAGTGGGTGCAAAAAAATGTGGGATTGATACTAAACCAATGGACAAAACATTTTAGTTAGTGGAGGAAAATATCACTTATTAAAGAGAAAAAGATAAGGTTGGATGTCTCTTCCACTAGCCACGGGATATATTCCATTAATGCGGGAGGGATCTTGCATAGGCCCTAAAACATCTAAAATAGAAAGATAGACCAAATGCTCCCAGCTTCCTTCCCCCAAAGAAAAGGGCACACCGGATGTTGGAGATTTTAACTATCTTCTACAAGGAAACTAATATAACACATATTAATTTCAAACCAGGAATCGTCTTTTATCTCAAGGCTATACGAAAATTTTATGAAGGCTACAATTACCTATGTCGTGTTGAATCTATGGTGATCGTGCAGTATGCAATCAAACCAATCCACCCTCCTCTAAAATCACACATTCATGAAAATCAATACAAAACAATTTTAATCTTAATTGAAGATAAAACAAATCATAACTCACTTGGCTCTTGCAAAGGAAGGAATCACACTTGCAATCTATGTTGTAAAGGAAATAACATCACCCTTTGTTCATAAAACAAGTCACACCACTCGTTGCTTGTAATGAAATCACACCATTAACTCTTATAAAGGAATTCACACAAAACTCTGTATGTAATTATAAGAACTCGACTCACTACTCTATTGATCTATGAAACAATCAGAAACTTTGCTTAAATCAACACTCAGTTTATCATGAAATCAAAGAGAATGCACCTCCTATAATATAAAAATAAGGAAACTATCTATTACAAGAAAATCCAATCGCATAAAAGAATTAAGGCTCTGATCTATGAAAATATCAGCAATGAAATCCACTCTATAACAACCATTAACAAGTAACAGTATGAACAAACCTCTAAGTAACAAATATAAAAAATGAATACCAAACTATAACAACTTACAAGAATTAAGAACAACTATGATAAATCTACCTATAAAAGCAATAGATAGCAACTCCTGATTAACGAAGGGTGGCCTTCCTTCTCTAACTAGTGATGCAAAACGGATCACACTACAACACTTAGAAGAATTGCAGGAACATAGTATTTATTAAAAAAGAGTTGTATACTAAGTTACAACAATACTCTATATGGGCCTTGTCTCCTTCTATTCAACAACCCTGAGCCTTAGAGGAATCGGTTTCTTTATACAATCCGTGAGTAACATCCTTCTCAAGATAGAATAATTGATCACATTGACAATCAGAGATTCTCAAGGCCGTTCTATAATTTATAGGATAGGATCTATTACATGGTTATGCTATTATGAATGAAATGTATAAAATAAGGCATTACATTACATAGTCTTGACCATGCATGGTAATAATGTTGATACTCCTAAATCTCTATGTAACATCCCAAAATCCTTGTCAATTTCAAGAGGAAATGGGGAGAAATTTTTTTTGTTTTTAATTAACATACTTTCAACATTTGTACAATCATCCATTCACCTACCAAGTGAATCACATCTAGACAATTAGGTACATAGCTTTACTGCAATATTTAAAATCCCTTTCAAGCATAGAGGCATGCAATACCAAGTTTCTCTTTATGATATTATAAAGTAGGTTTAGGTAGAAATTCACTTTCATCTTCTTGTACAAACTTAGGTCAGAATTACCACACAAAGCTTCGAACTTGGTACAACATAGAAGAACGCTCCTTCTACACAATAAGCTAGTTGCATAACTCGATGTTATCTTTAACACAACACTCTTAACTAGGGGCATCTAACATCAAAAGCGTGTCTATGTACCATAAGTCTCACATAGATAAAAACCAAGATATTCACCTATCTTTCCATATAATGACATGCACTACTTGTTCAACATTGCATCAAATAACAAAAGATATATCACGGTGCAAATACTTGTAGAGTAATGAATCAATTCGATACTCAATAATACTTGGTAATTATAACATTAAATGCAACGATGCACGAACATGCATTCATGTGCTAGATTCCATTTCATACAAAGATACTCATTCAATAAGTTACATACTTATTCGACCTTTAGAAAACTTGTCGACACATGTTTAATGCATAATGGAAAACCTTTTCGAACACAGAAGTATGCAAACCAAATAATATTCAACATCACGGCGTCGTAGTTTTCATTAACAAGAAATTCCACTAACCATTAGATGTAAGTGTACTATTAATCTCACCATAAGTCAATGACAACAACATTATACACCTATATATCAATATGAGAACATGTCAATTTTTTCTCTTACACCCGTTAAATACTATGTCAACCATAGATTATGTCAAAAGGTGGAATCATAACCTTAGGAAGATTTGGCTAGGTTATGTTGACTATTCTCCTTTACATCATTCACAAAATGCATACAAACATGTTCTTTTCACACATACTCTTACATAGATCACAATCGATGCAAACTGATTCTAAGATCATCTCTTGTTCCTAGTCCACATAGGATTTTACACATCCATGCACATGCATAAGAAGCTTATCCATTCTTCTATTGCATCCACAATCATATGCTCAGACATTAAACATAATTTGTAATATATGTTCTTACATCAAAGACATGTAATGTTAAAACCTTAAGTATGTGTATGATACTATTCTTCCCTAGGGTTAACATCATACTGAAATCTCTTTTCCAAACGAATGTAGTCTCTTTCCTTTGGCCATCTACCAATCAACTTGATATGAATACATGAATAAGTAGACATAATAGATTATATTCTTCACTTGCATTAATCGAATACCATTAAAGACACAATCAGATGAGTCCATATATATATATATATATATATATATATATACGAGTATAATGACTTTACAAGCATACTTTTCTTACCCACTCGGTAGAACTAAAAAGGGGTCATTCTTCCCGACTTCTTCTTCCTGTATTCATCATACTTACAACATTTATTATGATTATAAAATATACTATAAAACTCTAGGTGACTTTTCATTATTCATGATGCATCCAAATAAATCACAAGCATAAATATTTAATTAGGGGAACTATTTTGGGCAATGCAACGCTCCACCCAACAGTACGCTCTTCAACGGCTTATACTCAATCCGTTTGAAGGCCACCCCCGAGATGGGCATGGTGATCCACAAATAGGATAGATATTCTCAAGTCCCGTAACCCTAGAACGAATCACACGTAGCTCTAGAGGTTACTACAGTGCTCCTGCAAATCGAAAAGGTAGTTCTCCTACCTAGACACTTCTCGTGTCCTAACCTCTTACATAGTTGTGGTGTTGTTCTCGGCAAGCACAAGTCTGTACTCCAGACTTGACCTTCTATGCCCCCACGACATATGCATGTTTTTACTGACTTTCGTTCACGGCATTCGTACCATAAGTAATATAATCAATGCATTCGACAAGCCATCCAAGCATTTCGACATGCACTCAAGGCATTCAACATGCCACCAAAAGAGATCATGTGATAAACACATCATGAACATGTATATGAAACATAAGAAACGCATTCGACATGCAAATAATGCATTCGACATGCGACACAAGATGTCGAGTATCATAGATATGTGTATGTAACGTTTCAAATGCATTCGACATGCATCCCATGCATTCGACGTGTAACCAGTAGACCTAACGTAATACAAATAACACAAACATGTGTGTGTAATGTTTCCAAGGCATTCGACATGCAACCCAAAAGCGTATTGTCATACCATTAACATGAATATGTATATAAAAAACCTGTCCAATGCATTCGACATGCAATTAATGGATGTAATGTGATACAAACATCTTGAATAGGTATATGAAACATGTCCAGCGCATTCGACATGCAACTAATGGACGTAATGTAATACAAACATCATACATTAGGTATATGTAACTGGGTCAATGCACATACAATCCATGCATTTGACATAAACTGAATTTGAAATTCAACTAGCTTCATCAATATATATGTATGCAACCTAAGCAAAGCATTCGACATGCAATAATCAAGGTAATTTTTGGGGCGAAATTTCGCCAATTGGCTATTTTTGGGACCTTTTTTCAAAAAATAAATTCGCTATTTGGTCATTTTTAGTCTCTAATATCGCCTATACATACATAAAATATTCTTTTTTATCATAATTTTCGCCAAAGTTTACAAATTTCGGTAGTAAATTGTGTGTTTCATATTTGATATTCGCCTACCTACCTATATATATGTTTTTTTCAATCCAAAATAATCGTCTAGAATATTATACTTAAGTATAATATTAGAATCCTTAAAAAATACCCTGCCAATAATGCATTCGACATGTAATTAGGGGATATCATGCGATGCAAGTATCAGTTATGTGTATGAAACTTGATCCATGCCTACACACTCAATGCCTTTGACATCCAACAATATCTACAATGCAACTAGCATTACATGTGCATAAGTAAGCTTAACCAAGGCATATGATCATTTGACAATGAAACATCAGGGTGCAAGGTGATACTAACATCAATTATACATGTGTATATAAAATCAATGCATGGAACACATATACACCACAACCTTTGTATTGGAATAAACATACATCTTAACCATATGCACACACCATTGCATACAAGATATATAACATGGTCATTTTATACAACAATTAAAACATGTCCATTTTATGTAATCTATGTAAAATATAACCATTGTATAAAATATGTGAGGCTTAACCATTTTACACAAGATGTATATATATATAACGTAACGTCAATGATGTCGGGGGGACGTGGTCCTGTGTAAACAGTCCTGGAAATGGGCTGGTGAATGACTGTCTTAATGGTGGACCAAAAACTACTACTGAACCGGCGGGTCATATTATCCCCATTCCATCATATTCAGATATGGTGCAGAAGACACCCATACCTATATACTACAGAAACCGGGAGGTGGTCACAAATGAGGCTACTGGTGGTGATCGGGTGGGATTTTTGGGTCTGGAGAATACATTCCCAGACGGGGTGGTCAACAATGAGTCCTCCGTGCTCACCCCAGAAACCATTGGAGACATATGTGTTCAAAAGGGGGCACATAGGGGTGGTCTGGCTCAGGAATTCTCTCCACTGAAAACTAGAAGTGCTAGGAGGAACAAGCAGGTCACTCTGGGGGGGACAGAGGTTTACCATAGCATGGTGGACTCTCCCAATACTTCTGGAACTCGGGCTCTTAGAGGAATGAAAGCCCTTGCGAGGGTTCGGAAATGATCTTTTTTCTCTAAATATTTGGGGGGTAGGGGGCCTACCCAAGCAATTGGCCCTCAAACGTGTGATGCAAATTGTTAAACCTGATTTGGTACTTCTACTGGAACTATGATCCTTCTTCGGTACTGGTTTCAACCTCTTGTTGGACGTTTTTGTATTCCCTCTACATATGCGACATTATATTAGACTTTTAGGGATGCTATTCGGTATTTATAGATCGGTTGGATCCATATTTTGATGTATTTGGATGACTGTATATGAGGCCTAATATTTATTTTGGTATGGACACAAATGCTATGTTGACATTTGAAACAGTTTTTTCTACCGGAAGGCTTCCGGTTATGTCGTGTGGACATATGATTCTATTTGCTGATATTCTCTGCTGTAGTTGACAATACATCTGTCGCTCTGATTGGTTCTCCCCTGGTCCTCTTTATGACAGGGTTTGTGAGCTCTGGCTTGTACTAACAGCTGGTTTTATTTATTATTTCGAATATTAATAATAAGTTATATTTTTCTGTGAAAAAAAATATATATAACGTAACCCTTTTATATAATCTACATACAATAGGACCATATTATATTATTATATATATATATATAGATATAACATAACCCTTTTATATCATATATAAAACATAGCCTATGCAAGTAATATAATTCTGACGCATATAATAGAATTCTGATGCATACAATAGAATTCTGATGCATCTTAAATGCATGTACATAAACAATGCATAAAAACATCGAAATGCTAGTCTCTAGCTCTGCGCTCAGTTTCCAGCTCTGTGCAGCACATCCCCGGTAGACTTATATGTTTACACACACACATATATAGCCAGGCGCCAACAGGGATCGACTCTCCGGGATTGTATGGGTCGATTCCTCAGTGGAATCGCCCTGCACATCATCGAAAATATATATATCGACGCATTATTTTAAATGACAGGGTATATGCCCACCCAAACAGAGCACCACAAATTAAAATGGCAGAGTATGCATAAAACGGAAAACACAGAGCATCCACGCTCTATTCTCACTGGGCATTTTTGTTTTTACTGGAGATTACCCAAGAGCACACGTAGAGCTAAAATATAAAAGAATGATAACTATGTATAAGCAAAACTCTACAGGAAGCGTTAACACCGGGACTCAAACGAACCCCAGCAACCATGATTTCTTCAGCAACCAAAATACCCACAATTAAAATGTAAAGAAAATGCAGAGCGTGGGGATCTCCAGCCACCACGATTTCTTCAGCAACCAAAAATACAGATAAAATGTAAAGGACAGCAGAGCGTGGGGCTCTCCAGCCACCACGTTTTTGCTCAGCAACCATAAGCATATAAATACAAATAAAAATGCAAGGCGTTGGGGCTCTCCAGCCACCACGCTATTTCTCAGCAGCTAGAATCATATGACATACAATGAAATACAGAGTCAAAATGTTTTCACATCCAATGATCACATACAGAACAAGAAAACGATTTGATCCCAGCTATGGAACCCACAGAGCATGAAATAAAAAAAGAATGGTAGCTCGGCTCTGACACCGAGGTCGAACTCGTAGCTGAGATTTTTCTCTCTAATAGAGATCCCCAAAACAACGCCAAGATGAAAAAATAATTGAATGGTAACCCCGAAATACAAAGCTTCATCTTACCGGGTGTTTTTCTTTTGCTCTCAGCATTGCCAACACAAACAAAATAAAGAACGAGATGCTGAGCATCTTCCATAACACGCAGCCAGCAAAATAGACAATCCCACGAAAATACAGCGTTCAGGAAGAAAAGCAAAGGGGATTGGGTCCTTCCCTATCCACACGCAGTAAGCGAAAAAACTCCATGAATCGTGTATAGGAAAAAAAACCAAGCGTGGGTTTGGCTTACTCTGCGTCTCCAAGGCTTCACGCTTTTCTCCCATGAAATCAGCAAGCAGTTTTTGACCCAATGCAATCCACAATTCGAGCTTCACTACCTCTCGTGAAATCCCCAGAAAGATAGGTCAAAAAACTCCCATCCAGAAAAACTATTAATAAATATATATGCCACATATTTCTTTTCTCATATATAAAAATAAAACACAACTTAGAAAAAAAATATTTTCATATCATATCATATATATATATATATATATATATATATATATATATATATCCATTTTTTCCATATGAAAACATAATGATATATATAAAATATATGCTGCTCCACTTAAATTTATAAGAGCATAAACATACTGATAAAATACATGTGTGCATATAAAAAAAAAACATAAAAATATATGTATATTTTTTTAAAAGCAAAAACATAGGATACAAGATACTCATTTATTATATCCTATAAAATAATATATATATATATATATATATATGTGCACTATATAAATATTCATATATGCTCATATAAAACACATGTAATTACATGTACACATATATTTAGAATTAATAGTTATAATGTTTTAATTAAAAAATCCAACCAACAAAGAATGATATTCTTTTAGGTATTTTTACTCAAAAATATATCATAATTAAATTGACTTAACTCAAGTTTAGAAAACTAAACTAAGTCGAAGAATTGTCGTGACCTTATCAACATTAAGAATCTCTCCTTTGTGGTTTACCATGTCTTTTTTACACTCTAGGTTGCATTGCGGGGACTAGTTTAGGTTCTAGGTAGTGTCGACATGCAAGATAGACCAAAATTGAGTAATAAAAGCTTTTACTAGAGAAAGAGACATTACACTCTAGATGACATACTCTAGATGACATGATGCTGCTAGGATAGCATTCACTCTATCCTACACTTGAGCATCAATCGAAGACCATTTAATGCTCAAGTGTCACAAAATGGAAACAACATCACAACTGGGAAGTAATAACATTGTGACTAACAGCATGTCAACATTAAATAGTATATCCTTAAAGCTTGTAGAAGAGTATTTGCATCTGGCCTTCGAGCACTTAGTCTCCTTGCTTGCATTGCATACACATGCCTTAAACATCCCACTGAATAACCCAATCATAAGTACAAAACCACTTAAACACTTATATTATAAATCAAAATAATGAAATACTTCAAATAGGTTGTACTTGTGGTTAGAGCATTGTATTATGGGAAGGATAATGTCAAAAGGGATAAAAATGTATTCATAATGACTCTAACGTAAGGAAAGGTAGATAAGTGGAAAAAAGAGAGAAAACCATGAACCCAACACCATAATGAATCAAAATATCAATGTTCATGTGTGTGAAAGGGGGAATTCAGAGGCAATTTGAGGAAATATTTTATGATTTTAAATGTAATCTAAAGCAATCAAAAGGATCAAGAAGTTATGGAGGATGGTGACAGCAAAATATCCTTCAATTTAGTTATCATGAAGAGTTAGCTCTCTCCTAATGACATGAGAAAATAAACTAGGGATATATGGTATTACAAGTGTGACAGTATGAACAATGGATGATTCACACTCAAAGGGAGTAAGCAGATAAAAGGACCTAGGCTTAAAAAAAAATGGCAAAGCAATGTTTCATACTTCCAGGTTGCCAAAATTAAACTGACTTTTTGGGATCTACAACATTAGTTTTCTCCTTCCTCTTTTCTCATTCTCTTTTCACTGTAAACATGATATGAATTCCTTTATTGAAAAGATAAACAATAGGCCCAGGACCAAGATTGGAGAGTCCCTTCCAGTGCATTTCTATTGTACTAAATAAATACCTTTAATTTGTTAAATAAGATCAAGACCGAGGCATTTTGCCACTAGATTGAAGCAAAATACTTGTATATGTTATTATGGTTCTTTTCCTTGAATTTATGTATTCTATTGTGTTGAAAGAATCAATGGATCTATGCTTACCTTTCCCATTGTTTTTTGTCTATTATGATCACAGTTTGATAGAATGAATAATTTGTTATGTTATGTGTGTTGTGCTTGTAATCTTACACTCATATTCCAATAATAAGGTTGTGATTAGGGTGCACTGGAAAAATTATTCAATTGAATGAATGGTCTATCTTGTGCATTTATTGTCCTCCTAAATAAAACATCATTTGAAACCCTTTTAGCAGTAAAAGCTAACTCCATGCACCACCAATTTATGTTGCAAACCTAGTCAAGATTCCACACATAAATAGGTTTTTCTTGGGTGACAGACAAGAATTATTACCTTAGAATAATTGAGGGTACCCCCTTTGATATGAGGAATGGCTTGAAAATGTAGAGTATCATGGGAAGGTGCATCCCACACAATTATCCTTGGCATTGTGCGTATCTCCATCCTAATCCTCTCAACTAAGATATCTAGAGGAGCGTTTTTTAGAGTACACCCTGAAGGACAACAAATGGGACATGGATATTGTAATAAGTACAAATCCTTGAAAAAAATAATAGTTAAGAATTGATATATCCCATGCATTCATGATATTCTTAATCATCTCAAAGCCAATTTTTTCATAATATTGATGTTAATTT
Organism: Larix kaempferi; assembly: GCA_027924585.1. Taxonomy (NCBI): domain Eukaryota; kingdom Viridiplantae; phylum Streptophyta; class Pinopsida; order Pinales; family Pinaceae; genus Larix; species Larix kaempferi. The sequence goes on from BSBM01001547.1 coordinate 434,877, forward strand.
AGATTATCACTAGGTTTCAATCAAGCTAGTTGATGTGTGGAAGGAAACCTTCAAATACAAGAAGGGTCTCTTCATGTGATTGTTCATGCCCTTCATCTTAGCTAATATTCCAATAATATTCATGATGATAACAGATGGTATTTTTTGAACATCCACCAACTCATTTGTGTTCATATGCTTAAACGACATCTTTAACAAAACCTAGGAAGACATTTGAGAGCATTATTAGTAAGTGCTAACCACCATGCAATAACTCAAGCTATATGAAAACCTGATGAAGTGATCATTCAACATGTAGAGGATTCAATATCTAGGATATATCATGGTTGAGAGAGGTGTGTATGTATATCCAACTAAGATCCAAGTCATTTACAATTATTCAACCCTGAAGACATTCACAGAGCTTCACAACATCCTGATATTTTCTAGATTTTACCATAAGTTCATGTTGGGGTTCTTGGATATCACTTTGGCTTGATCTAGGTAACCAAGGGTGGATCCAAGAACAAGTTTTTTTGGCTTGAATCAACCCAAATCATTTGAGGATGTTAAGGATGCACAATGCTACCGATGATTCTACCATATCTACAACCACCATTCAAAATTGAGACAAACACCTTAGATTATGTTGTTAGTGAAGTCCTTACACAACATTGATATTTGGTAGTATATCATATCAACTTGGTTCAAATATACACCACCTAGGACAAGTATATTCACCCTATTGTGCAAGCCTATCAATAGTGGATGCATTATATTTTGGGAAAGGAAAAAATCATCCACAATTAACCATAGGTATATGAAATTTATGTAGACATAGAGAAGTTGTTTAACATCCACCATAAGAGGTGGTCTACTTACCTTCAACGATTCTACCTAAACATAAACTACAAGGGAAGAATTAATTGATTTGGATACTACTTCAACCAACCTTTAGTTGTGGCACTAACCATAGTGCTCAATTCTTGCGGACATGACACTTTAGAGTGGCCCCAGTTGTAAGAAAGTCATTTTAACGTCATTATTGCATTTAAAAAATTGGTTGTAGGTAAACAAGCTCTAAAATTTCACCCTCATGATGGAATTCAATGTCATTAGGGTGGTCTCTATGTTCCTTCAAATGAATGTGAGAAGATCATATTGAAGGCACGGTACAGTTTGGTGGCAAGGAATTTTAGCCTAGAGAAGATAATGATAGTCTTGAACAAGTACTTATATTGGCCAAAGATTTGATAGAATGTCAATATATTATATACTAATCACAATATATATATATATATATATTAATCATGCATAACGATTGTGATATCACTAATGGTCCAATCAAGAAGAAAGGACTATACAATCCTCTTCCCACTTCAAGTAATCCATGGGAGTTGCTCTACATGGATTTTATGTCAATTATACCCTCAACCAAGCATGATAACTATTGTATTTTTGTTGTTGTTCGTTAGTTCTATAAGATGACAACTTTAGCAGATTGAAAGAAGAGTGTCAATGACAATGAAATCCAACGCTAATATTTTCCTCAAGTGTTTGGTTTTATGCACCAAATTCCAAAAATAGAATGAAATTAGAAGAGAGTAACCTAATGCCTTGAGAATGAAATAAAGAGATGAATAAGAAGACTCTCCGAGGGGGGAACCTCCTTTTACAATGTATCCAATGCACAAGACAAGATGAGATGATTATACAAATGAATATCCTTTATTATAAATAGGAGATTAACTGATCATAATTTAACCTAATACTAAGTCGATCGAACCATAACTACTATACTAATAATGAATGGTGGTTAGGGCCTTAACGCAACCTCCCTCTTTAAAAACTATTTTCCCTCAAACTTTGTAATTGAGGGTATTTTTTAATGAGTTGTTCATTTTCCCATGTAGCTTATTTAGGAGGCATATTCTACCACTTGATTACATACTCCATAATGGTTCTATTCCAAAGAGATAAAGAATGTTTATCAAAAATAATTTCTAGTTCAAGAATCAACTTACCTTCATCTAATTTTAGCAGTTTTGTTGAACTAGCATAGTTTGTCTGAGAACCTTTTTCAAGCAAGATAAATGAAAAACCTTATGAATGCGAGAAGAAGGAAAATCTAACTCATTGACCACTTCTCCAATATTGCAAAGAATCTTGTAGGGTTCATAAAATTTTGTAGCTAATATTTTATTATTGTTTTGTTTGAGAGTATATTGCATATAAGGTTATAATCTCAAAAATACATAATCACCCTCCTCAATTTGTTTTTCACTTCGATGGTGACCTACTTGTTGATTCATCTTGTTCTATGTCATTTCAAGTTTTTCCTTAAGGATTTGCAAAGTTTCTTTAGTATTTTCCATATGTGCATATACTACTTGTATGTTGGAATGGTCCTATGAAAAGGATGTGATACTACAAGATGGATAACCATAAAGATATTCAAACGGATACATATTAGAAGATGTGTGATAAGTGGTATTATACCACCATTTTTCTAGAGGAATCCACTCGACCCATTGATATTTCTTGTATGAATAATAGTAACGAAGATAACCCTCTAAACATGTGTTAACAATTTTTGTATGGGCATCTATTTTTGGATGATAAGTTGAACTCATCTCCAGTATTGTTCCCATTATCTTCCATAACTCTTTCCAAAAATTTCCACTAAATTTTGGATCTCTGTCACTGACAATTACTTTAGGGAATCCATGAAGTCTATGAATTTATTTCATGAATACTTTTCCCACTTGGATTATAGTATATGTACTTTGAATTCCACCAAATGTGCAAATTTTGTGAGACTATATTCAACCACAAAAATGTGCATATTGTGTGATTCTATCCACAACCACAAAAATGGCATCGTTACCTTGTGATTTTGGTCAATCTGTAATGCAGCGTATAGAAATATATTCCCATATTTGATTAGGTATTTGTAAAGGTTGGAGTAACCCTACAATATTGATCGTCTCTCCTTTATTTATTTGGCTCAATTGACATTCTCTAAAAAATGTTTGAATATATTTATTCATTCCTTCCCCCCCCCCCAAAAAAAAAAAAAAAATTGATCCTTTGATACGTTTTAAGGAACCCTAAATGTCCTACCATTGAAGAGTTATGATACCCCCTTAATATTTTTCCTTTAAACTCTAATTGAGGGCATAAAATATTATAACCTTGTAGCAATTAATATCTCTCTTCCATTCCCACTATTCTATAGATCTCTTGCCTTCTTTTAGACACTGTATTTTATGTATAGTACTATTATATTATTTCCTTTCATAGCAAGATTTTTCCAACTACAAGGGAATGGAAAATTTCATAGGAATGTAAGTTGGAGGATTCTTGTATTTTGGAAAGGGCGTTAACTACCACATTTCCTTCCCTTTTTTGTAAATTATTTTAAAATCAAAATGTTGCATTTTTACCACCCATTTTTGTTGCTCTTATGCTGACACTCTTTGTTCCGAAAATTACTTTGGATGTCGTGGTCTATATTGCCTTTAAAATGCCTCCCAATGAGGTAATATCTCCATTTTTTACTACCTGCACAATTGTTTCCATTTATTTTTCATATGTGGGTTGCACCATGTTTTTTTCCCTTGAATTGTTTGCTTTCAAAAGCCAATGACCTCCCTTTTTGCATCAATATTTCTCCTTGTGTAGATGCATCACATTTGACTATGAACGTTTTACTAAAATCAAGTGTTTCTAATACCGGTGCATAATACATAGCATCATTTAGGAGTGAGAATGCCAAGGTAGCCTCTTCAGTCCATACAAATGATTTTTTCTTCAATAGGGATCTGAGTGGGCCTATGATGCATGCATAATTCTTAACAAATTTCCTATAATGTCCTCTAAGACCCAAAAATACTCTTAGACTCTTGATGTTCTTAGGAACATGCCATTTTGTGTTGGATTGAATCTTTTGAGGATCCACTTTGACCCCTTATCACGAAACAATATGACCCAAATACTCTGCTTCTTGTTTCCCAAAAGAACATTTGGACCTTTTTACATACAATTGATTATTCTCAATAATTCATAGGACTTGATCTTGTCCTTCCCATAATTTTCCACAAATAAGTATATAATCAAATAAAACCAACACAAAATTTCTACGATGAGGTCAAAATGTTTTGTTCATAAGGATTTGAAAAGTAGTAGCAACATTATTTGATACAAAAGGCATGACCAAGAACTCATAGTTCCCTTCATGAGTTTAGAATTTGTTTTGGGAAAGTCTAACTTTGTGAAATAAGCCACTCCATTAAGTTCATATAATAGCTCATTAATATTTGGAATGGGGAATCTATCCTTGATGGTTATTTTTTATATCTTTGTAATGAGGACGCATCCTCCATGCATTATCTTTTCTTCTCACCATCAGTATTAGTGTTTAAAAGGAACTCATGCTTGGTTGAATAATACCTACATCCATCATGTATTGTACCATTTTCTCAATCTCTCCTTTTGGTTCATATGGATATATATAAGGCCTTTTATTAGGAGTACTTTTGGGTATGATTTCAATTTGATGTTCATGATATTTAGATGGAGGTAGGTGTTAGGATATGATGTCAATATCCATATCTCTAATATTCTTGTGGTAAATTCCTCGATTAGGAAAATGCACAATGTGTAAGCTCCAGGGGTGCAGGGGTGGGACCCAGGCTCTTTGTGGGTTTAGGGGTGGAGTCCCCGAGGAGAAAAATTTATAGACCTTATAGTGTATTTAGGTTCCTTTTGGAACCCTCATATGTATTGTATAAAATGGGAATGACCCAAAAAATTGTAATACAATAAAGATAGAAGAAAGTATTATAAATTTTTTTATGAATGATGATAAAATCTTGAAGCTTCCATTGCCCTGTGGTTTTACCTATGTACAACAAGGTTTCCATGTAAATATTATGTTCTATTGTTATTATTGTTTTATTTTGTTTTTATATTTTTCTAACAGTAGTCCTTTAGGTGTCTTGGAATACTTTATGATGCTTTTCCAAGGTACCTTTTAATTCATTTGGAATATTTCTATCTTCATGCTTCACTTCCATAGAATAAATTCTAGCTATAGCTCGAATACAACCATTTTTTAGGAGCTTTTCCATTCTATGAGAGTTGATGATCTGCGAGGGTGGATATTTTAACCCTTTGAGTTCATATTGAATTCCTTCCAATTCAAATCTCATGAATAATTCATTATAGTTTGTATAAATTATACCTAGGGTTCTCATCCATTTAATTCCTATAACAATATATACTCCTCCAATGGGAATGGCATACATGGGGATTGAATATTATAGTATCCCATACTAAGTTTATTGTTATGGAATTTCCCTCCACTATCAATAATTCCCCCATTAGCAACCATTACTTGAAAATTTGTCACATGATAAACACACTAGGCCATTTGGACCAAATTCTAATGACCGGTTCGTCGGAATTCCAACTTCATTTTCTCAATATAATGACAAACAATGGTCCCCCCAAATGTCATTTCACATGACGTCTCAATCGACAGCTCTATTGTCGCACACCCGACGTTCCTTGCCAACATGTGTCCTGCAAGGTTTGGTCTTTCAAGGACAGAACTCGGTTTTGCAATGCCAACGACATAGCCTATGACGTTTTATCATGTCTCTCCTGCGACCAAATTTATGTCACAATGGATACCTCAAATACCATCATTGTCCCCATCCTCATCTGGTCGATCGAACAAGTCTTGAATCATTTTATTTGTCCCATCATCTTGAACTATGTTATGGTCAACATATACTTCCATGGGATCATTAACTTGATCTTCATTATTCGCTTCATGTTCTTCAACTTGTACAACATCATTTCTACTACTAATTGGGGCATTCTGCAGAAAGTTAGGGGGCAACTCTAACTTTATAATTACAAACAATCATGCAAAATTAGTGCATGTATAAAAAATATTAAAACAACATAAAATTTTACAAATAAAATCAATATAATAAAGATAATGAATATATAGATAGATAGATAGATAGATAGATCTAATTACCATTGGACGATATTCATTCAATCCCTCGTCCATGTGCCCGTATTTCCTACAATGTTTTCTAGCAGTTGCTATTAAAATTCTCTTGAGATGTCTCATAAAGCAACTATTTCAAGGGAAAAAACATCTATCGTCACCCTTTTCACCCTCTTCATTTATTTCCCAACCTCTAATGTTTTTTGACATTCTTCCCACAAAAATAAAGTGATGATTATAAAAATAAATTTGTTTTTTTCTCAACAAGAATACCTTACACCCTTTCTGAACCGTCGTTGTTTTAGAAAACCTATTGTGACATCTTTTAAATGCAATATATTTATAATTGTTATGTCGTCGGACTCCCTATGAACATTGACCAAGTCAATGTTGAATTTGTAAAACAGTGGGTGACTGTTTGGAAATGGAAACAACTATTATTTTATCCGTCGCAATTGCAACACATTGTCTCATAATGTCCAAATTGTGACACAATGTCACGTATCGTCACACTTGGGATGGTATGTTACATGTTGTCACCATTGCAATGTAAATAGAGGCATCGTTCCAAGATCGACGACATCGGGTGATATAGAAGAAAAAAAAATTGAAAATTTTAACATTTTATAATGGATTTTTCGACAATACGACCAATTTAGTTTGTACCATCAAAATATTGATTCATCGTATTTTTTCCAATATGTACTAGTGATAAAACAATTGAGGGACTATGCTAATCTTTTTATCAATAAAGTTATGTGTGCTACCTGAATCGATTAGCTCTATAACCCTTTGCTTCTTAATATGTCCTACAATATTGAGAGTTTGAGGTATTGAAACACTTGCCAATGTATGAATTGATATTTCACACCTATCTAGCTATATATTGTGCAAAATTTCTACATTTTTTCCCTACTCTTGTTGGTTCATAAGTTGTTCGTTAGTCGTTTGTGTGGATGCCTCTATTTCCTCCTAATCATTATTCTCTAAAGTGAACAATTTTGGTTTTTGACATTTATGCCCTTTTGATCATTTTCTATCACAACCAAAACATTCCCATTTTTCTAATCTTTCATCCATTTCCTTTTGTGATATTTGAGTAGATTGAGATATGATTTCCCTATGAGGAAAATTGATAGGAATATTTATATCTTTGTCTCCTACATATGTTCCAGTGGCAAACTTGTGTGTGTCCTTATTCTTGGCTTGAATATGGAAAGCATATTGCATAACTTTCATAGCATTTTCAGGATGTTTTAAGCAAATCTCATGTTTAATGTCTTCTTTTAATTCACCCATGTAAGGTTCTAACAGATTTTGGTCACTTATGTTGTCCACTTTTGTGGACAATACTTGAAATTCAAAATTATAATCTTCAACATCACCTAAGTGCTTGTTAATTCTTTTCAATTGACTAAATTAATATTGTTCTCAAACTTTACCATATTGAGATTATAGGCCTCTTCTAAATAAACCCCAAATTTAATGATAAGAAAGAAGATCCATTTTAACTACATATTTATACCATTGATAGGATTGTATCTCAAAATACAATGTATCTAAGAAAATCCTTTACTTATCATCCCTAATATGATGCAAATCAAAGTATTGCTCTATTTGTTTCACCCATGTAAACACATGTTCCATCAAAATTTCTTAATTCAACCTTGCGAGTGAAATACTTCCTTAATTGTCCCAAGTTGAACCCATGATGATGTGGATTAGGAGTGATGATTAATTAAGTGTCGAGGACTCAAACCTCTTGTTCTCCAATTGTTTTCAATTTTCTCAATATGTTACTGGGATGTGTTTCTCTTGTTCTCCTTATACTCTTCTTGATTGGATGTATTAGGAGTAAGTAGGTTGCTTATATCCTTCACAAGTTCCCCCTAATGCTTTCAAGGTTCTTTTTTAGGTCAAATGGATATCCCATTCGAATGATTGGAATTCAACTTGCATATCCCCTTTGAATGCTTGGATATCATCCTTATTTACCATATTCATGAGGTCCACATTTCTTATCATTCTATTTTCATTATTTTTTACTCTTCTAGTAAGCTTGGACACCTCAATGTTCACATCATCATTCTCATCCTATGTCATGGATGAGCCTTCAAGAGGTTTAGCGGGTTTAGAAGTTTTTGTTCAACCTCTTTCCATTTGATCCCACTAATATTTATTAGAGTTCTTCTTTATTTATTTTTTATTTGTTACACCTTTTGAATCCACCAAATAAATTCGTTCAGTCAAAATTTATGCAAGTTTCAAGTTTAAAAACCTTTCAAAAACTTAGTTTGTAGGTTTTCTTGCTAGTCAAACTTTATCCTGAATTATCACTGAAATTTCAGTTCATCTGAATCTAAAATGTTGGGATATATTATCCTTATATGCATTCTCTATAACTCCATAGGTTCGATCAAATTATTATGTACCAAGAGAAAGTTATGGTAACTTTCTCAACTTTTCGTGTTTTTGTCCTTTTCAGGAGAGCGAACTTGTACAACCTACCACATGTCCAATTTGCTAATTTCAATTCTGAAATTTTGACCACAAACACTATGTTCTATCTTGTTTCTTATGCAATAGTGGCACTCAATTTGGAGCTTTCAAGTTTCAAATATAGCGGTTTTCCCAAGAACACCTTTTTGAGACTAGTTTTTAGACTAGTAAAATCCCCCAACTTCCACAAACTATAACTCCAAAATTATAGTGAACCAAGACATGATACCATAGGTACCTCGCTAGGATCCTTCAATTTTTTTTATTTAAGACATCCCTTTAAAAAAAATATAGTGAAAATATATATGATACCAAATGTTGTTCATCAAATTCCCAAAATAGCATAAAATCATAAGGAAAGAGTTACCCAATGCCTTGAGAATTAAATAAAGAGATGAATAAGAAGTCTCTTCAATGGGAAAACCTATTTTTACAATGTATCCAATGCAAAAGACAATATAAGATGATTATGTTAATTTATGATCTTTAATTCGGAGCTGCAATAATACTTGAAATAAAATAACAATCATATACATAAGCAATCGCATTCAACACATGAATTTACCTTGGGGAAACCCTCTATGACTTGAGGGAGATAACCCCAACAAAACATTCCTTAGTATATTCATAGATAGCATAGAATGCCATTTTACATCAAGCACCCCGGGTGCAATTACAAATCAAGAGAAAGATAAAGAAGAGAGACTCAGAATAATATCTTGCATGAAGAGAAGTGCATTGCCTTCAAGAGAGAAGAGAATTTGCTTCACATTCAATTCATCAATCCTGTGTAACATATTTATATATTCATCACATACATCAGCTTCTATTTTATCTTCTGACTTCAGGATGAACTAGCCCTCCATCTGGATGCATCAATCTTAAATGAATAAATTCACCCCATTTCTCATGTAGTGCATTAACTCACTGAATTGATTCTTAGGATGAACTCACCCCTTAACTGAAATCTTGCCCACTTAGTTAGGTGGCTAACTTAAGTGTTTCCATGCAAGTTCCGTCATGCAAGTGTCGCAACTTAATTGCCGTATTTTATTTTAACATAAGTGTCATCATGCAATAACACTTAGTTAACTAGATATTTGTAACAAATAATTAATAATACATAATTATTAATAATAAGTAGGAGTAATCGTTAATGAGAGGATGCGTCTCCTCAAATAGGCAATTCCCAAGCTACTATAAAAGCGGGCCAACAATTGTATAACTATCATCTCTTATATTATCATTTATCCTATTATATTCATTTATGGATTATTTACATTATTTACAGTGGGTATTTCCCTAGAAGACAGAATTATCTACTTCAATATTCTATGTTATCACTCAGTTAACTCTCTTAACTAATTATTTCTTGTTAACAACACTATAGTGATCAATTCAAATTCTCTCTTAATTAATTATTTTATGTGCAATTTAAATTTTCTCATATCTTATCACATATTATCTTTATCTCTTGTCTTATCTGCATGGTCCACATTTGCCAACTTAATTATCATATCAAATATACTAAGGAAATTTTCCCAATGATGTGATCATATTGTTCTACTATCATTCCAAGTGGTTATCTGCTAAAGTAATTCACTCTAGAGGTGGATAGTCTCTAGAGGAGACTTAATAGATCAACCATGGTTAGTAGTACATCACACACCATACATGCTTCGATGTGCAAAGCATCACCTCAACACATGAGAATATGTCTTGACATACAAGACCTTAGCCTTGACTAGAAATATTGTACAACATCATCACTTTGACATATAAAGCACTTGCCTCAACACGTGAAGCTTAACCATTCTTGAGTCCAACTCAATATTCTTCTCCAAGTTTCCTGAGTCCAAATCAGGCTCCTATAAGGCCCTACCTCGATACACGAGGCTCAATATTATCAAATAATATTGACCTGTAGAATGAATCATGATGTTGTAACTTTAACACTCCCTCTTAGCGAGGGAGGCATTCTCTGCCATGCCAAGCATGTCTTGAAAGTACCTATACTTCGTCACTAACATAGGATTAGTTAACATATAGTTTATTTGCTCGCCAGTATCAATGTACTAGGGTATTATGGCACCTTTCTGGACCATGTCTCTGATGTAGTGATACTTCATCTCAATCTGTTTCGATCTATCATGAAACACATGGTTTTCTGATAGCTTTATGGAGCTATGATTTTCAAAGTGAATGGAAGTAGTCTCAAGCTTCTCGCTGAACAACCTAGCATGTAGATTCCTAATCCACATAGCTTCTCTGTAGGAGGTACTAGTTGTAATATACTCTTATTATGTAGTACTCTAGGCTACGGAGCCCTACTTCCTGCTGAATAAAGAGATCATAGTTGATCCCAAGCTAAAACAAAATCTGGATGTACTCTTTCGGTCCACAATACTTCCACCCTAGTCAGATTCAAATATACAAGTAACATCACTCCAAAACTAGAAGCATATCTAATTCCATAATCAATAGTACCTCGAAGGTATCTAAGCACATGCTTGGAAGCAACCCAATTTCTATGTCTAGGCTTAGATATGAACTCACTCAAGATACTCATTGCATAACATATGTCTAGTCTACTATGTATCAAATACATCAAGGAACCAATGAGTTGTCTATACATGGTAGGATCCACTAGATCTAATCTAGAATCCAAATCATGTATCTTATTTATATTAGACATCATAGGAGTAGACATGGACTTACAGTCCATCATACCAAATATATGCAACACAACAACTATGTACTTTCCTTGTGAAAGAAAGATTTCATCTTTCCTTTGCCAAACTTATGGACCAATAAAATAGTGCATAAGACCTAAGTATTTCATTTTGAACTCAGAAGTGAGCTCCCTCTTGCATCGAGCTATATGTTTCTCCTCTCCAGTAAGGAACAAGTCATCAACATAGAGAACCAATATCAATGGATGGTTCTTCACAACCTTGAAGTACAGGTTGGGGTTAGAATCACTTTTGAAGAATCCCAAGCTTAGAAGATAGAAACCAATATTTAAATACCAATCCATTGGGACCTGCTTACGCCCATACAATGATTTCTTAATTTTGCGTACATGTGACTCTCTCTCATGAATTACAAACCCCCCAGGTTGTTGTATGTAAACATCTTCCTCAACCTCACCATTGATGAAGGAAGTCTTCACATCCATCTAGTGAAGTTTCCAACCCAAAACTGAAGCAAGGAAAATTATGGTTCGGATAGTAGAGTACCTGGCCACAGAAGTGAATGTATCATCATAGCCTATCCATTCTTTCTGTGAGAAGCCACAAGCCACAAATATCACTTTATAATTTTCAATATTTCCACCAGCTGCATGATTGATTTTATAAATCCACTTGGAAGTTACTATGGAATTACTGTCAAGTTTAGGAACCACTTCCCACACATTATTCTTCATGATAGATTTGTATTATTCTCCCATGGAATCTTTCCATACTTACTTCTTTGAGGCTTCCTCATAGGTAGAGGTTTATGAATCAATGATGTGACTCATCTGTGCTACATATCATGAAAATATTACAGGTCTCTTTTGCTCTCTGGATGAGTTGCTCCATTTTTTTATGCCTCTTGCAGAATGTCTCGACACCATGCAAATATCCTCTTACTAGGACGTTCATCAAGTGATCTTTCTATCATATCTTCTTATTCTTTGGGATCAAGCAGATCTATGGACTCTTCTTAATTCTCCCTCTCAACATATGAAAGGGGAGAATCATAAAATGGATCCTCCATCATAGGAGTATCATGATCCTCCATATCTAAATCACAATAAATTTATTTGGAGCGCTTGAAGGCAGCCTCTTCATGAAAAGTTACATAACTGTTGACTTCAATGTTTCTTTGTTCTAGAACATAGATTCTGTAAGCTTTGGAGGATTCACTATATCCAAAAAATGTTCCTTTCTTTCTGGATGTCTCCATATTTTTCACGTTCTCTTTTGGTACAAGAAAGTAGATAGGACATCTGAAAATATTCAAGTGTCCAACATCTGGTTTTTCACCAGTGAAAACCTCTTCACAAGTATTTTCTCCCAAGATAGAATGAGGGATTTTGTATAAACAACAGTGTTGGAGGCTTATGCACATAATGATGTGGGTAGATCCTGATCACACATCATGGCTTTTGAAGCCTCACATATTGTTATGTTCTTTCTTTCAGCAACCCCATTCTACTGGGGGTTGTAGGGTACAATCAAGTGTCTTTTTATTCCTACATCTCAACAAAATTCATGGAAGTCATGGGACTCAAAATATCTTCCATTGTTAGCTCTCAAAGCATGAATGTGCTTTCCAGTCTGATTCTCAACCGGTGCTTTAAAATCTTGAAACTTGTTGAAAGTTTCACTCTTTGATTTCAGAAAATAAACCCATGACTTGCGAGAGAATTCATCTATGAAAAGCACATAATACAAGTAACCACTCAAGGAGGGTGCATACATAATACCACATAGATCGGAATGAATCAAGTCAAGAATCCCTTTGGATCTATTGGTACTTCTTGGAAAACTCTTCTTAATATTTTTTCCAAGAGCGTGACCTCTACAAACACTTTAAAAAACAGATTTAAATATGGGCATACCTTTCACCATCTTCTACAATCCAGGTAGCACTAATTGCACAAACATATACTCAATCCCACAAGGAATCTTGGTGAACAAGTCTAGCAGTAACCTACCCATTTGAATTCCTATTAAATGCATCATCATTCTACATGTAAAAAATAAAAATCCTATTTCAACCGCAACATGCATTTGAGGATGACTTGAAAAGATACAACACTAGGAACTAGTGATGGAAAGATGCACTATGTTTCACATACATAGCCTAAACACCAACATGCATTTGAGGATGGATCGAAGATAAATGACACAAGGAGAAAAATGAGTGATGGCAAGGTGCACTCACTGTGTTTCATGTACATTTACTCATGAGTCTCTATATCAAAGCATGTTAATATATATTTGGTGTTGACCTTAGTTGATTAAATCACTTCCTTAATAAAATATACTTCTTTTTCGACACTCCAATATCAAAACCCATGCAAAGCAACACATGGACTCCAAAAACACTTTATATGTATGCCCATTAACAAAATTCTAGTTATGCCCACGAGGGGTAGAGCAATTGGTAATGAGTAATTGAGATTAGAAGTTGTAAATGGAAGGTCACAAGTTCAAATCAACGTGGGTACTATCTTACAAAAAAAAATCCATTTACCAAATAATTAGTAGCATAATTTGTTATGGCATGCATATTGTGCATTGATCTCTCAAATGAATCATATAACAAATTACATAACCAAGTAGCATATTTAACATGTGCATATGAATCAATAGAGTTAATAAACATGATCCCTCCATGGCAATTAACTTAGGAGTATAATATACCTAGGTATCCCATATTATACCATGCTTACTACAAAAAAGTACATCCAATATATCCAATATAATGATACTTGTGTATATTTATACTTTTCATTAGTATTCCTAGGATTCTATGTCAATTACCCCATTATTATTATATCATTTCATCTAACTACCTAGTGGATCTAATTATTACCTACCAACTACCAAGTGATATTATTCCATGAATTATGATCACATTACATACATTATCCCCCTGGATGCCTCCGTAGACACTCCATATTATCCTCCCTAGATACTTTACATTCCATATCACTACACATGTTTCATCCTCGAAACATAGGACTTTACTGATCAATGTAATCAATCAGTACCAAGCATGAGCATCCATCCATCTTAATAAAATGTGGACATGGATTCCAACTACTTTATTCCCACCTTGATCTTCATTATGGTTGCTCATTTGGTTCCATGTTGTCAATGTGCTACTTTGATATCTCCATGCATTACTTTTATTCCTCCATGTTCCTTCATATTGTTTGTTTCTCTAGTTTCATGGTAGTTCATAATAAGCTTGTTGATGCTCACAAGCTTTCCTTAATGACTATTGTTTCTTCGAGTGTTGTGGGTGGCAATAGACAACAACCATGGAAACATATGTTTTGGTATTTGAATCTTCAACCCGTGGTTTCTTTAATGCATGTAGCTCAAATTCTTTTTCCTTTTTATGCCTTTCTTGGGGTTACTTTTCATATGCTTTTTGTAGGCCCTTCTTCTGATCCAACTTCATACTCTTCATCTGTTATGTATGAAGATACTTCAACTATTTCATTTACAAAGACTTCTTCATGTTCCCATTTAGGCCTTTTTTGTTTGTTAAGAGAAATATCTTGCAATGAAATTTTATTTTTTCTTATACTAAATCATCATAAATCCATTTTAAATGTTGTTCCAAGTACGACCAAGGATATCCCACAACAATATCCACATCATCCATATCAATAGCATGAAAATATGCACACATATTTATTCATGGTAATCTTTAAAAAAAATGAAACATTCCACCCTCAATCTATATGCTTTGAATATGATTTGCAGGTACTTTCAATCTTTTAGTCACCATACATTTACGAAATTATGATTACTACTAGGGATATAGAAACAATGAACTTCTCTTGTTGAATAAATCCATGAACGTGTAATGGGAATTTGTCATATGAAAATAAACCCTTTGTACTTACTTTATGATTTTTCACAACATGAGGCCACCTATCTAAAAGTACATATTCTTCGTTAGAAATCTCCTCTTACCAAAATCAAGTCACTTCTACCATATGAAAGCATTATCTCTTAGATGTCTGAATATATCACTCTTCCAAAATAGTGAACTATATTTTGACTTGGTGATATGCTATGTATTCTTCAATATTAGTAACATCATCTTTTATTGTAAATAACATCTTGCTTGAAAAAAAAAGTGCAACCAAAATTAAGGTTTTAAATAAACAACTTACTTTTCAATGTAGCTCATTAGTAACAATGGTTTGAGGCGGAAAATTTAAAATGATGATAACTCTATCAATATTGCCCATAATCTTTATTGTTGTTGGAATTACCAATAGGGTATATAATCAAGGACAAGCGGAACAATAAAAAACATAGAGAATTAGGCGTGAAAAGCACAAATTTCATTAAGAATATACATGTATAAATACAATGATGTGTGACCCTTGGTTTAATATTCCCAAGGAGTCTCTTGGAATTCTGAAATTACTCTCCATATTCACCTAAACGTAATGGATTAGGTTCCAACAATCTGTTAAATATTGTAACTTCAAAGAATATTATATTTGTACTTTATTATTCCGGAGATGTTTCATCCCTCCGAGGTAACCCTATTATGTATCCGGAGATGTTTATTCCTCCGATGGTTAGTATTAACTAGGGTTATTAGACCCACCATGTGTGGGTCGGCCCTGTAGTTATATTTTAGGGGTTATTAGACTTCTCCAGGTGAGGTCGGCCCCAACAGGTCTATTAGTCAGTTGAGATTCAAGTATAAATAGAGGAGGTGAACTCCTCATTAGATCATTCACTCACTTGTGGAAGAGTGCGCACTAGTTGAGGAGATCTGCTAAGGAGACTTAGGAGGAAGGAGCACATCTTGTATTTTGGTTGATCATCTTATTGAGGAAAGCTTTACTGGGTTTTCTACCCCATGAGGGTTTCCCAGGATATATAGTGTGTTTATCTTGTGATTGTGTTACTTTCAGAGATCTTGCTTGTCTATTTGGTTTAAACTCAACATGGTATCAGAGCTAGACTGAATAGGACATCTTTCACAAGGTAAGATTCTCTCTCTCTCTCCTTTTTGGTGAAGTTAGGGTTTCAGCCCAAAGTTGGTATTTTTTATTTTTGGTTGCATGGCTGGATAGCCCTCCTCAATACCTTTCTTTTGAGCTCTAGATCGAACTTTTTGGTTGGGTAGAACTCCGGGAATTGCAAACCCTAATTCTACCAAAAGTGCGATACGTCAGATTTTGGTTTCAGAAAAAAGTTGGAATTTTTTATTTCTGATTGCATGGCTGGATAGCCCTTATCAAGAGCATTCTTTTAAGCTATAGATCGAACTTTTTGGTTAAGTAGAACTCCGGGAATTGCAAACCCTAATTCTACCAAAAGTGCGATAAAATTCTGTTTCAGTTTCCGGAAAAGTAAAAAGTAACTTTCCAAGTAAGTCTACTCTGTCTCTTGGAATCCCCCAAGAGAAGATGGCTCCAAATACTAAGCTTGAAGACAAGCTAGAAGGCTTAGAGAATTTCCGGGCATGGAAATACAGAATTGGCCTCATTCTTGAAGAGAATGATCTTGCTCATTATATCAAGGAGGAAGTTGCAGAACCAGAAGAAGATGAAGCCAAGGAAAAACACAGGAAGGATATGATTAGGGCAAAGAGAATCATAGCTGATTCAATTAAAGACCACTTGATTCCCCAAGTGTCTTCCAAGAAGACTCCAAAGGAAATGTATGATGCCCTAGGAAGAATGTATGAAGGAAAGAACATCAACAGAAAGATGAATCTAAGGACTCAGTTGAAGAGTACCAAGATGCACAAAGGAGAATCCATTCAAGACTACTTCTCAAGAGTCTCTTCAATCAAAGAGCAACTAGATGCCATTGGTGATACTCTTGATGAAGATGAACTTGTGGTGACAGCTCTAAATGGTCTCACTAGATCATGGGAATCCTTCATCCAAACTATGTGTGCCAGAAAAGAAAGCATGAAGTTTGATGTAGTATGGGAGGATTGTGTTCAAGAAGAAGCTAGGGTTGCCAATAGAGAGGCATTGCTCAAGGAAGATGACCAAGCCTTGGCCACCCATACCAAGAGAAGAAAGAATCGATCCTACTTTAAGAAGGATAGTCAAAAGGAGTCTCATCCTCCACAGAGATTTCAAAAGAAAAGAGGATCCTTCCAAGGAAGAGACTACTCCTCATACCAATGTTTCATTTGTCACAAATTAGGACACATTGCCAAAGACTGTCCTAGCAAAAAGATCAAGGGTACTCAACACAGAATACATCATGCACATCTTGCAGAAGATGAGAGTGAAGAAGAAGTTGAAGAAGAAAGGCCTCTCAAGAAAAGATCTAGAAAAGAAGAAGAAGATGAAGAAAGGACTTTCCCCAAAAGAAGATCTAGAAGAAATGAAGAAGAAGATGCAGAAGAGTATGTTCTTTTCTCCGCACTCTCTGGATCTATAACACCAGGAGAAGATACATGGGTAATTGATAGTGGTGCCTCAAAGCACATGACAGGACAAAAGAAGACTTTATCAAGTCTTGAAGAAAAGACCTCTCCTCTAAAGGTATCTCTTGGAGATAACTATCAGTATCCCATTAAGGGAGTTGGAGAAGCAAACTACAAACTTGATTCTGGAACCCCCATGAAAATGAAAGAAGTTTTGTATGTTCCAGGATTGAAGAAAAATTTACTTTCAATATCAGCTTTGGACAAGAAAGGCTATAGAGTTGCATTCATTGATGGACAAGTGTTAATGTGGTCCAAAGGCAAATCTATTAAGGATGCAATTGTCATTGGTGAAGAAGAAGGAGGCTTGTATAAACTCAAGGGCCATCCAGAAGCTGCCCTTGTTCATGAAACATCTAGTCCCAGTGAGCTATGGCATAGAAGACTGGCTCACATTAACTACAAAGCATTACCCTATGTAAGCAAGGTAGTCATAGGACTACCAGACTTGAAGGTGGATCATAATGGCTCTTGTAAAGGATGTAAGAAAGGGAAGAATGTCAAGAACCCCTTTCCAAAGAGTGAAACAAAAACTAAGAGTATCTTGGAGTTAATACACTCAGATGTATGTGGTCCAATGCCCACCACCTCTTTAAGTGGTTTTGAATACTACCTTTCTTTCATTGATGATCATTCAAGGAAAACTTGGATTTACTTTCTAAAAGGTAAGAATGAAGTCTTTGGAAAGTTCAAAGAGTTCAAGGCTCTAATAGAGAATCTCACAGAAAAGAAAATCAAGATTCTCAGAACAGATAATGGTGGAGAGTATACTTCAAAAGATTTTGAAGATTTTTGTAGAGAAGCTGGAATCAAGAGAGAACTAACCACTCCCTACAATCCCCAACAAAATGGGGTTGCAGAAAGGAAAAATAGAACCATCATGGAAGCTGTGAAGACTATGATACATGACCAAGATCTTCCCATGTATCTATGGGCTGAAGCAGCCAAGACAGCAGTTTATGTGCAGAATAGATTATCTCACAGTGCTCTTGAATTCAAAACTCCAGAAGAAGTGTTTACAGGTAAGAAGCCTGAGGTAAGTCATCTCAAAATATTTGGGTGTCCTGTGTACATCCACATTCCAAAAGAAAAGAGAACCAAGTTGGATCCCTCAGGAAAGAAGGGAATGTTTGTTGGTTATTGTGAAACTTCCAAAGCCTTCAGAATCTACATACCAGGTTTTCATCATATAGAAATAAGCAGAGATGTAACCTTTGATGAGGAAGCAGCCCTCAAGAAATCCAGGAAGTGTCAACTTGAAGAAGTTTATGAAGAAGATTCTTCTCCCAGAGTCTCAGAGACTGTTCATGTTCCTGAAGAAGTTACACCAGAGGATCATGACATGCTGGAACCACAAGAACCTCCTGTAGCAGATTTTTCTAGGAAGAGAAGACCAGCATGGGCTAGAGATATCATTCAAGGAGCTGAAAGATATGGTGCTCCCGAAGGTTCCACTAGAGAAAGGAAGAAACCAAAATTAATAACCAATTACATGGCTTTGATGTGTGATCTTGTGGATCAACTACCTACCAGCTATGAAGAGGCAGCTCAAAAGAAAGAATGGGTAGAAGCAATGACAGAAGAATATCAGTCAATAATGAAGAATGATGTTTGGGATATAGTTCCCAAACCAAAAGATAAAAGTGTGGTTTCCTCCAAATGGATTTTTAAGATAAAGCATGCTGCAGATGGTAGCATAGAAAAGTACAAGGCAAGATTTGTAGCCAGAGGTTTCTCTCAAAAGGAGGGAATTGACTATGAAGAAACTTTTGCACCTGTTGCTAGGTATACTTCAATTAGAACTATCATGGCACTTGCATCCATGATGAAATGGAAACTACACCAAATGGATGTTAAGACAGCTTTTCTGAATGGTGTAATTGAAGAAGAAGTATATATAGAACAACCTCAAGGTTTTGAGGTCAAAGACGGAAGGACCCATGTATGCAAACTGAAAAAGGCATTATATGGCTTGAAGCAAGCTCCCAGAGCTTGGTATGGAAGAATTGACAGTTTCCTTTTAAGCATGGGCTTTACCAAAAGTAAAGCTGACCCAAACCTCTATCTTAAAGTAATGAATGATGAACCTATTATATTGCTATTATATGTAGATGATCTATTTCTAACAGGAAATGAGAAACAAATCATTGAAAGCAAGAAGAAGCTTTCTTCAGAATTCGAGATGAAAGATCTCGGACTAATGCACTACTTCTTAGGCCTAGAAGTGTGGCAAGAGCCAAAAGGAATCTTTCTAAATCAAGGTAAGTATACTGTGGAGATCCTCAAAAGATTTGATATGTTGGAATGTAAGGCTATGGCCACTCCCATGGACTCCAACTTAAAACTGTTAGCTAATGATTCATCAGAAAAAGTGGATATAACCCTGTATAGACAAATCATTGGATCTTTGATGTACTTGACAAATACTAGGCCTGATATATGCTTTGCTGTAAATACTCTCAGTCAGTTTCAAGTAGAACCTAGAAAGGTTCACCTTATAGCTGCAAAGCATATCATGAGGTACCTAAAAGGCACAGTGGACTTTGGCCTTTACTATCTTGGAGACAATGAACTCAAGTTGCATGGTTTCTCAGACTCTGATTGGGCAGGTAGTGTCTCAGACAGAAAAAGTACTTCAGGTGGATGTTATGGTCTTGGATCTGCCATGGTCTCCTGGTTCAGCAAGAAGCAATCTAGTGTGGCCCTCAGTACCGCTGAAGCAGAATATATAGCTGCTTGCTCTGCCAGCTGTGAAGCAGTGTGGCTTCGGAAACTCTTATCTGGAATTTTTGACTTAGAAATGGATCCCACTGTGATTATGTGTGATAATCAAAGCTGCATTAAGATGACTGAAAATCCTGTGTTCCATGATAAGTCAAAACACATTGAGATCCGTTACTTCTATATACGAGACATGGTGCAGAGAGGAGCCATCAAGCTTGAGTACATAAGCACCGAGGAGCAGGTTGCTGATATCTTAACTAAACCTCTGTCTCGAGTGAAGTTTGAGTACTTTCGAGACAAGCTTGGTTTAGTTCAGAAGGACCTTCCTCGAAAGGGGGAGTAGCATAGCATTACTTTCATTTACTTTCTGTTTTGTTAGCTACCGACACTTATTTAGATTTAGAACTCTTATATATCATTTTTGATCAAGGATGTATACATGTTTTGATGTACACATGTTTTGATGTGATGTGTACATGTTTTGATCAGTGATGTATACATGTTTTGATGTACACATGTTTTGATGTGATGTGTACATGTTTTGATTAGTGATGTATACATGTTTTGATGTACACATGTTTTGATGTGATGTGTACATGTTTTGATTAGTGATGTATACATGTTTTGATGTACACATGTTTTGATGTGATGTGTACATGTTTTGATTAGTGATGTATACATGTTTTGATGTACACATGTTTTGATGTGATGTGTACATGTTTTGATTAGTGATGTATACATGTTTTGATGTACACATGTTTTGATGTGATGTGTACATGTTTTGATTAGTGATGTATACATGTTTTGATGTACACATGTTTTGATGTGATGTGTACATGTTTTGATGTGATGTGTACATGTTTTGATTAGCGATGTATACATGTTTTGATGTACATATGTTTCGATGTGATATGTACATGTTTTGATGAGATGTATACATGGTTTGATGTGATACATGATTGTACCTGTATGGATAAGAATACAGTTGAGGGGATTGGATCATCCCTGGGCTTTCAGCCCTAAAGAGAACCGTAGACGTAAGGTCTCCGAGAATGAAGTCCTTAGTGGACAGTTGAGGGGATTGGATCATCCCTGGGCTTTCAGCCCTAAAGAGAACCGTAGACGTAAGGTCTCCGAGAATGAAGTCCTTAGTGGACAGCTGAGGGGATTGGATCATCCCTGGGCTTTCAGCCCTAAAGAGAACCGTAGACGTAAGGTCTCCGAGAATGAAGTCCTTAGTGGACAGTTGAGGGGATTGGATCATCCCTGGGCTTTCAGTCCTAAAGAGAACCGTAGACGTAAGGTCTCCGAGAACGAAGTCCTTAGTGGACAGTTGAGGGGATTGGATCATCCCTGGGCTTTCAGCCCTAAAGAGAACCGTAGACGTAAGGTCTCCGAGAACGAAGTCCTTAGTGGACAGTTGGTGGGATTAAATCATCCTTGGACAGTAAATCCAGTAATTCCGAAAGGAAGGATCGTCCTAAATGAATTGTGGTGGGATTAAATCATCCTTGGACAGTAAATCCAGTAATTCCGAAAGGAAGGATCGTCCTAAATGAATTGTGGTGGGATTAAATCATCCTTGGACAGTAAATCCAGTAATTCCGAAAGGAAGGATCGTCCTAAATGAATTGTGGTGGGATTAAATCATCCTTGGACAGTAAATCCAGTAATTCCGAAAGGAAGGATCGTCCTAAATGAATTGTGGTGGGATTAAATCATCCCTGGACAGTAAATCCAGTAATTCCGAAAGGAAGGATCGTCCTAAATGAATTGTGGGATTAAATCATCCTTGGACAGTAAATCCAGTAATTCCGAAAGGAAGGATCGTCCTAAATGAATTGTTGGACTAATCATCCTTAGACAGCAAATCCAGGAGGGATAGTCTTAAATATGATTGTGATTGGACTAATCATCCTTAGACAGCAAATCCAGGAGGGATAGTCTTAAATATGATTGTGGTTGGAGTAATCATCCTTAGACAGCAAATCCAGGAGGGATAGTCTTAAATATGATTGTGTGATGACGATGCTGCTAATCGTGCGATGACGATGCTGCTGATTGTGTGATGACGATGCTATTGATCGTGCGATGACGATGCTGCTGATCGTGTGATGACGATGCTGCTGATCGTGTGATGACGATGCTACTGATCGTGCGATGACGATGCTGCTGATCGTGTGATGACGATGCTGCTGATCGTGTGATGACGATGCTGCTGATCGTGTGATGACGATGCTGCTGATCGTGTGATGACGATGCTGCTGATCGTGTGATGACGATGCTGCTGATCGTATGATGACGATGCTGATGATCGTATGATGACGATGCTGCTGACTGTGTGATAACGTTGCTGATGATCGTGTGATGACGATGCTACTGATCGTGTGATGACGATGCTGCTGATCGTGATGTTGATGATTGACTGTGATGTACCAGTAACTGCTTGAGTTACTGATGAAGACAATTTGAAGAAAGCTTCCGATGATTTATAGATGTATCATGTGTAGTGACTCCTTGCTCCTGCAGATGCTGTTATAATATCCTTCTCGTTAAGGGGGAGTGTTAAATATTGTAACTTCAAAGAATATTATATTTGTACTTTATTATTCCGGAGATGTTTCATCCCTCCGAGGTAACCCTATTATGTATCCGGAGATGTTTATTCCTCCGATGGTTAGTATTAACTAGGGTTATTAGACCCACCATGTGTGGGTCGGCCCTGTAGTTATATTTTAGGGGTTATTAGACTTCTCCAGGTGAGGTCGGCCCCAACAGGTCTATTAGTCAGTTGAGATTCAAGTATAAATAGAGGAGGTGAACTCCTCATTAGATCATTCACTCACTTGTGGAAGAGTGCGCACTAGTTGAGGAGATCTGCTAAGGAGACTTAGGAGGAAGGAGCACATCTTGTATTTTGGTTGATCATCTTATTGAGGAAAGCTTTACTGGGTTTTCTACCCCATGAGGGTTTCCCAGGATATATAGTGTGTTTATCTTGTGATTGTGTTACTTTCAGAGATCTTGCTTGTCTATTTGGTTTAAACTCAACACAATCCCCCCCTTAATCCAAAGGGGTGTATAGGATTCCAAACAAAGAGATGAAATCTAGAAGTGGATAGCTTCCAAAGGTTGAACATCTCCAAATTGACAAATTGAATTTGCCAAGTAAGCTAGTAGAAGTTCATGTCTTCTACTAAATATAAGTGCTCTCTGAGTTGGTGGTTTTGTTGGACTTAATGTTGTCATTGATTTCAAACAGGATATTGTTGGACTTAACGTTGTCATAGATGAAAAATGGGAGATTTTTGGACTGAATGATTGAATCCAGCTTGAAGAAGTATATATAACAAGGATGTACAATGTCAACGCAGTGACAAGAAACCAACAACAGTTACCAACAAAAATGTGCAATGGAACACATGTCGAAGTAGATGCAAATATGCCGAAGCAAGTAGTGCGTTGAAGGGTGCACATCAAATTATGCTTGTCGAAGTGCACATCACAACTAACAAGCCGACAAAGTATTGAGGAAGGATGGGGTCCAAGCTCCTCGTTGTGGTGCAAATCCTTATTCTTCGGGTAGTCATTGTGGTCAATTGAATAAATTAAGGTTATAAAGAAAACATGTTGGCCCTCATGTGGACATAAGAAAAGTTATAAATAGACAAGGACTAATGCACTTTGTGAGAAGTGTATGTGTGACAGTGGACAATCTGAAGTTTTAATTATGGGGTTTTGAAATGGAATCAATGGCTAGTTGATTCGGAGAAGAAGCAGAATTTGAAGTTAGCACATAAACGAATCGCACGTCATGGTTGGAAGATCGCAGGAGAGATTGAGGCAAGTTTAGAATCAAGTTGCATATCATAGTTGGATAATTCAAAGTAATTTACAGTCTAGAATAATTGAAAGACCGCAGTAGAATTTGAAGCAAGTACATAATCAAGTCACACGTCACAGTTGGATAAGTCGAAGTTAAAGAAACAACTAGCTGATATGTAGAAGTTTGAGAAAGTCTAGGTAGATTTTGGTGAAGTACAAAGCTAAGTCGCAGCTAACCTTGGAATAGACTAATTGATAGAGACATTGAGAGTGATAGATTGATTCTCGTATTTAAATCATTGTGGTAGGGTGGGGAAAGGATAGGAGATTGAAGTCTCCTTCATGTAGGAGCCTGTAAATTAGGGAGTTGGAGTTCCTTGGGTTGGTGCCTATAAATTAGGTAGTTGGAGCTTCCTCGGGTTGGTTCCTGTAAATTAGGGGGTTGGATCCTCCTTCTAGTTGGTACTAGAAAATTAGGAAGTTGGTTCTTCCTTCCAATTGGTGCTGGTAAATAAATTGAAAGTAATCTTGAATATATAATAAAATCATTCCATGGTTTTTCTCCCATTTGGGTTTCCACATTCAATCTCTTGTGCATTGTGTGTGGTTTATGTGATGATGAATGACATTGCTAATGGTTGATGTTTACATGATATAATTAGAGTTTGAAATAGTGAAAAGTGCTAAATACTAATTCACCCCCCCCTCTCGGTGTTTCTAACAATTGGTATCAGAGTCGGTTCCTTCAAGTTATAGTTTAATCATTGGAAGGAAGATCCATGGAAAGACACGAAAGGATTTCATCAAGTAGAATTACACTCTTTCATGGAAGCAATTATGAATTCCAGAGTGTAACGATGCGTGCATATCTAATGTCTCTAGGACTCAAATTTTGGGTCACCATTGTCAATGGCTACAAATTTCCAGAATATCTTCCTATTGATGTTGATGGGTGTCACCTACCCAATTTCTGAAATTATTATTTTATTGGCAAAATACTTTATGTTAAATTTTAATTGCAAAGTTTTGTAATTATGACTAAGTTTGGTCAAGGATGAATGTAATTACTGAATTATTATTATTTAATAAATTAAAGTAGGAGACAAACACCCAAGGGAACTGTTAAATGAGTGTTCACTGACCCACTAGGAGGAATGGAAGCTGTTAGAAGGTATGGGACAGATGGCAACAATTGCACTTCACCATTAGTTGTTGGTTATGGGACAACTACCCCTACAAATGTGGCATTATCCCCCAGGTGGAGGGAGTGAGCAGGAAGCTCATTTAATGACCAGTTAACAACTGAAAGGCCTAGGCAGCCTATAAGGAAAATTCGAATTGAGCAGGCAGCTCTTACACAATATTTTCTGCAGAAATATTCCTCATGTGCATCAGGTGATGACTGAGAGATTCGAATAGGGAGGCTATGTGAGTGCATTGTAAGTCTGCAAATTATTCTAAGAAGGAGAACCAGAGGTGTTGTGTAGGTCCCTTTGACTGCTAAGTCTTTAAAACTGGATAACTATTACTACTGCAAGTTGAGGTCCTAAGCTTCTAATTTTCTTCCTCCTAGTGGTTCAGTGAACAGGCTTGGGGGTCCTAAGGCAAGTAACTTGGTTGTATTCAGGAATTGGTTGGGTGGAACATACTCCTTGGGTTGTTTGTTTCTCTACAGTTAACCAGGTTTTTACTGTTCCTATTTTGTTTACAATTCAATGTTCTATCTAGTAGGATTTATCAAACTCTGTTTTATAAAAGAATTTATTTTATTTTTTATTTATGTTCCATAACTGCATGATGAAGTCTATGAATTATTGATTTGAAACCATCACTATATTTTTCCACATGTTGTTATTTGCATCGTACTCTACTATAGAGAAGCAAATTAAATAATAGATGAGAGATAGGCAGATTGTTGGAATAATTAATCCTTCCTACCATTTATTTAATTACATAAGATGCATTAATTAATCACTTGTTGGTTAATTCTATGATTAAATGAGGAAATTGCCATTGTGTGGTCCACAAGGCAACATGGGAGGATAAGATTCCATTCAAGGTGTGATCTACAAGCTACCTAGGCCACTTTGGCGCTTCCCTAAACATTTTTGGATACGTTTAAGGAAGAAAGGTGCACTTGTGAAGAAACTGCTGCTTTTTACTGCTTTTTCCCCCATAGGGAAAAGATAGTCAACCTAGGAAAGTGTTTTTCTCACCAAAAACTTTTCTTAATGTTATTTTCACTCAAATATCATATTTGGCATCTATTTTGGCTATATTTCATCTTCAACTCACTAATTAGAGAATTCGTGAGCTTTTGGGCAGTTTTGGAAATTCAACTTGCCACCTAGGGGGGATGGGCATTTTTAGCAAGTCTGATTAAGTGGAGATTATTTTGGCATCTTTATCCATTCGAATTACTGATGTAAATTTATTTAATAACATCCTATTACATTCATATGTAGGCTGATGTAATTATTATTCATGAGAAGTAATACAGAAATCTACTCTTGTGCATAATTTATGTGCCTTTAACCAGTTGTGTGAGATTTTTCATATGAGAGAGTGTAATTTCTTCAATAGTTCTTAGATGTGATCTGATTTTCACATGGTATCAGAGCTAAGGTCTCAGGTTCAATTCCCCCAATCTACTCCGAAGGAGGGGTGTTGGAGTATTGGTACAACCGCATGGTATAACTGCCGCACCTCTGGGAATATAAAAATGTGGACTAACCACCACCCCTGGTAATAGGACCTTGTGCTTGGTTTCAAATGTTCATCAACATCTACAGGTTTTGGTGTAATGAAAAACCTTACATGGTATCAGAGCCATCAAGCTACTCCTTTCATCTATTGATTGTCTTGCAGGATCCAACAGTCTTAGGAAGGGCCCATTGATCAATTCACCGGGTTAATTCTATTCTCTGCAGGGCGCATTTTGGAATCCATAAGTGTTCTAATTTCATTCCAAAAGTTTATATCATTTGTAGAAATGGATCATACACAGCATATCATCCTCACTCCTTTCAATTACTTTGATTGGAAAGCACAGATGGAGATTCTACTGAGGAGCAAAGGGCTCTACAGGGTGACCATGGCAACAGAAGCTGAGCCAACCTCAGCAATGGAGAAATCTAAATGGCATAATCTAAGGGATGAAGCCTATGGACTGTTATGTATCACTACATCCATAGAACTCTTATTTCATCTTGATGGCCTCACTTCTCCCAATGAAGTATGGCTGAAACTTCAAGAATTGTTCAGTAAAACCGATGAATTGAGAGGCCACCAATTGGATAACGAGCTAGTCTCTTTGAGTCCGCAAAATTTTGATAATATATAAGACTTCTTCTCCAAATTCAAGTCTCTTCTATTGCATCTGAAGCAATGTGGAATAGACAAGAAATATGAGCAATTAGTTTTGGCCATTCTCTCCAAGCTTGGCCTGGACTATTCAATTTTTGTTTCCACCTTCCATTCCACTCAAAAAGCAATTAAAAATTGGAAGAGCCCGTCACTTTCAGAATTCATGGAGTCATTAAAACAAGAACAAGACAAGCTGGTCTTAATGGGAGCCATTAAAAATCCATCCAAAGACCATTGTCTAAATGTTGGAGACTCAAAGAAATCGAAAGGCAAGAAGAAAAGCAACTTCAAGAAGCCCACTGGTGAGCGGAAAGACAAGCAAAATTTTAATGGAGAGCCATCAACCTTCAAGAAGAATCCAAACAAGAAGAATGAGAGGACAAAGTGCACTTATTGCAGCAAGGGCTTTCATCCCGAAAGCTCTTACATGAAGAAGACCATTGACCAATTAACTCAGGCATTGGAGAAAGCCAATATCCCTCTCCCAGAGAGCGCAAGAAAGAAGGATGGAGGATCAAATTCCGATAACAAAGAGAGATTTCATGCATTGATGGCCAGCACTTCCCAATCTTCATCATTCATCATTGATTCCGGTGCTTCAAGACACATGGTGTCTGCAAGTAAGTATTTTACTTCACTTGACTCTTCTAGTGGTCCAAATATTGTATTGGGAGACAATTCTGAAACTTCTAGCAAAGGAAAAGGTAGCATATATCTCAAGTTTGGGTCATTTAATAATGTTTCATATGTCCCTGGACTTGCTACAAACCTACTTTCAGTCTATCAGATGACCCATACAAGGATTCCCAAGAGAGTAACCTTTACCCCCAATGATGTTGAGATAGCAGAAATTTCAATAGGAAAAATTATTGCATTTGGTACTGCTGACCACTGTTCTAGAATTTACAAGTTTTCTCATTTTGTGCCAAACTCCTCACCTTCTGCTCTATTAACCCATGCCAATGAGTCCAGCAAGCTATGGCATGAAATATTTGGCCACCTAAACTACAAATACCTTTCCCAACTCCATGAGAAAGAGATGGTTATAGGGATTCCCAATATCAAATTTTCCAAAGGTGTCTGTCAATCCTGCATCCTAGGAAAACACCCTAAGCATAAATATGGGAGATCTACCACTAAGAGAACCACTGCACCATTGGAACTTATACACAGTGATATATCAGGTCCATTTCCTCATGATTCATTGAATTCAGGAACATATATTCTCACATTCATAGATGATTTCAGCAGGTATTGTTGGATTTATTTCATCAAGCTTAAATCAGAAGTTTTTGGGTTATTCAAGTTATTCAAAGCCTCAGTTGAGAATCAGTCTGGTAGACATATTAAAGTGTTAAGATCTGATAATAGTGGTGAGTATGTGAAATCAGAGTTTCAGCAATTTTGTGCTTCATCGGGCATACAGATGCAACATACAGTTCCATATACACCTCAGCAAAATGGGGTTGCTGAGAGGAAGAACAGATCTCTTAAGGAGATGGCCACATGCATGCTTGAGGAAAAATATTTGTCTCCTAAGCTATGGGATGAAGCAATAAATTGTGCCACCTATATTCAAAATAGAGTTCCACACAAATATCTCAAAGGTATCACTCCTTTCGAGGCTTGGACAAGTAACAAACCGAACATCTCTCATTTCAGGATTTTTGGCTCAAAGGCTTGGGCTAGGATTCCGATCGAGAAGAGGAGGGCTATGCAGCCCCAAATCCAACCATGTTTGTTTGTTGGATATTTAGAGGACTCCAAATCTTATAAGCTACTGAACATGACCACTCATAAAGCATTCATCGAAAGAAGTGTGCAGTTTGAGGAAGAGCCCTCTCAGAGCACAGAAATTGGAGATTCATCTTCACCACCGTTCGAAGAAGAAGTAAGTGATGTTCTTGATATTTTTTATTCTGATATTTCTAATTATGAGGATCAATTTATTGTAGATGCTAACTCACCTACAAGGCCTAAGTGGGCTACAAAAACTTTGCATGCAGTAGGTGAACTAGCAGGCAACCCTCAGGACCAAAGAAGGACTAGATCACAATTTGAGACTGCTCTCAATGTGAATGATCCTTATCTTTCTGAGAAGTGCTATATGATGATAGATTCTAATCCAAAAACATATGAGGATGCCTCACATGATCCTAGATGGCATATTGCTATGGATGAGGAGTTTCAATCATTGCAGAACAATGAAACTTGGGAGCTAGTCAAGCTCCCCGCAGGCAGAAAGTTGGTGAGATGCAAATGGATTTAAAAGATAAATGTGCAGCAGATGGTACAACCATTAAGTACAAAGCAATGCTGGTAGAAAAGGGGTATTCTCAGGTCCAAGGACTTGATTATAATGAAACATTTGCACCGGTAGCTCAGAAAGACTCCATTGGACTAGTTTTGGCAGTGGCAGCTTCCAAGCGATGGGATGTACATCACATGGATGTGAAAAGTGCTTTCCTCCATGGGGATCTTGAAGAATAAATATATATACAGCAGCCACAGGGGTACACATCAGATACAAACCTTGTTTGCAGGTTGAAAAAATCTTTGTATGGACTCAAGCAAGCCCCCAGGGCTTGGTATGCAAAGATGGATAGTTTTTTGTTGTCACAATCCTATGTTCGGTGTAAATTTGACCCAAATGTCTATATGAAGTTTGTTGATGGTTTTATTTTGTTAATAGTGTTGTATGTTGATGATTTTTTGATCAAAGGTGATAGCACTGAACAAATAGCATCACTAAATAATGCAATGCACCAAGCATTCTCCATGAGTGACTTGGGAATTCTTAAGCAATTTTTGGGGCTTGAGATTTCTCAAACAAAAGAAGGAACCAAGGTATGTCAAACAAAGTATGATTTTGATCTGTTAAAGAAGTTTAAGATGGTTGATTGCAAGCCTTCTAAGACTCCATTCCTTTCTGGAGTTAGAATGCAAGAAGCAGAATCTACACTGCTTTTTGACAGTACTCTATATAGACAGTTGATTGGCAGCTTGCTCTACTTGACACACACTCGACCAGACCTTGCATATGCTATGAGTGTGGCATCTAGATATATGGAGCAGCCACATGAGTTACATTGGAGGGCTGCAAAAATAATCCTTCATTATGTGCAGGGCACAAAGAGTGATGGGATTCACTATGTGGCAGATTCAAGCTTAAATCTCTTGGGTTTCACAGATTCGGATTGGGATGGTGATAGCCTTAACAGGAAATCCACATCAGGATTTGTTTTCCTACTTGGAGGTGGCCTTGTTTGCTGGTCCAATAAGAAACAGAATGCCATAGCACTATCTTCAGCGGAGTCAGAGTACAGAGGAGCAGTGAATGCTCTACACAGTGTGTCTGGTTGCAGGAGATTTTGTCTGAGTTTGAGATTTCTTTCAGTACTCCTACTGTCATTTATTGTGACAACCAGAGTGCCATTAGAGTTTCATGTGATCCAATACATAGGCAGAGGACCAAGCACATAGAGATTCATATGCACTACATCAAAGGCCTAGTGCATGATCAGATCATAGATTTGCAGTATTGCCCCACAGGTGAGCAAACTGCAGATATCTTCACCAAGGCTTTCACATAGAAGACATTCAACTATCTTAGATCACTGCTTGGGATGGTTGAACATGTGGTGGAGTGAAGGGTTGATCATCAACCTTTAAATTTTGATATGTCCATGTTTTGAGGGAAGGTTTTTACCATGAGGTTTTCCTTCTATCCTTGTTTTGTGGACCGACATTATTTTGTACGGGGTGACCAAGTCTTGTTACTGGGCCCTTAGTATTTTATTTTCTGATATTTAGTTCATTTAAGTCAAACTTAAGAGGGGGTGTTGGAATAATTAATCCTTCCTACCATTTATTTAATTACATAAGATGCATTAATTAATCACTTGTTGGTTAATTCTATGAATAAATGAGGAAATTTCCATTGTGTGGTCCACAAGGCAACATGGGAGGATAAGATTCCATTCAAGGTGTGATATACAAGATACCTAGGCCACTTGGGCGCTTTCCTAAACATTTCTAGATGAGTTTAAGGAAGAAAGGCACACTTGTGAAGAAACCGTTGCTTTTTACTGCTTTTTCCCCCATAGGGAAACGCTAGTCAACCTAGGAAAGTGTTTTTCTCACCAAAAACTTTTCTTAATGTTATTTTCACTCAAATCTCGTATTTGGCATCTATTTTGGCTATATTTCACCTTCAGCTCACTAATTAGAGAATTCGTGAGCTTTTGGGCAGTTTTGGAAAGTCAACTTGCCACCTAGGGGGGATGGGCATTTTTAGCAAGTCTGATTAAGCGGAGATTATTTTGGCATATTTAGCCATTTGAATTACTGATGTAAATTTATTTAATAACAACCTATTACATTCATATGTTGGCTGATGTAATTATTATTCATGAGAAGTAATACAGAAATCTACTCTTGTGCATAATTTTTGTGCCTTTGACTAGTTGTGTGAGATTTTTCATATGAGAGAGTGTAATTTCTTGAATAGTTCTTGGATGTGATCTGATTTTCACACAGATTTCCATTTGATTGGATAAATAATTATAGTAAGTGATTTTTTTCCATTATGACCTATATCTAAACAGAGTAAGAATTTACTATATAAGCATAGACAGTGTTATAGGATTCTTTTGTTATTTCATAAAATATAAATATAGTTTAATTTCTGCATAGTCATGTATTTTCGTCCTATTTCTGTTCAATCAAGATAGCAAACAAATACAATTAAAATCATACTTATCATGTTTCCCAAGTAATAGCATTTTCTAGGGTTCGTTTCACAATTACAAGAACTAATCAACTTATAGTTTCCTGATCATCATACATACTTAAATTCTGCATGAGTTTCCTATTTGATTTCATATATTAATTGTTATTGTAATAGTCTCAAAAACTAATACATTACAAACCCAAACTCTGTATTTAAACATCGTATTTTCTTTCTCTCTGGATTTTCTCTTAACAGCTGTAAAAATAAATATATTCATTTCAAAAAATCAGTACAAGCATTCTAGCAATAGAAGCTGAGTTACAGTATTTACATGCAAGAACATTGCAGAATAGTACTATACAAACTTTAGTATTCACTTTTTATTTCATAAAATCTAAGGTTTCCAGTATTCGTTTCCTATCATCTTTGCAAACCGAAAGTGAAGTTTTTGATTTCTTTGATCAATTTTGACATTCATATAATTCCAGGATCAAACCCTAGATAGATTCCTTATACACCGAATTTTGTTTCTAAATTCATCTCAAAACCCTACTTATCGACTCTTGACTTTTATTGTAAAAACTTTTCAACTGTAGAAAACTTTATTGTAGATTTCACATAGCCGAAAACATAAGCTTCAAACTCAGCATGAAATTGGGGCTAGGGTTCTAACAACCCTGCCGAAGACACATTCGATTTTAGAAACATTATCAACAACAAAACAACACTCTACAACTACAGTTTAAAATCACACGCATCCATTCTTCAAACGTAGATTATGAGTGCTAAGTATCAAACCATTGTATTATAGACATAACAGTACTGAAACCCTGTATAAACAGTACAACTTTTATGAATAACCAAAACCATGTCTCATCTCAAGTCTTATAACTGGCAACCATTCTTTCGAAGATTGCAAAGATGTACTATTGCCAGAATGCCATGACAAGAGAAATACATTTCACAACGCAAACTTGAAGCCTCGTTAAAACAAAGAAAAATCTAACCTATACATTATCTTTGCCTACAACTTAGCCTAACTCATCACTGAGTTGTTATCAACATCAAAACTGAGGACTTGTCCTCTTTACAACTTTATTCAAACAAAAACTTAAAGACGGCCATCACTCCAGTTAAGGATTGCTTTTCAACTCTCGTCATTTTGTTTTCACCATGCCAAAGGTACCTACGAGGGTTTTATGAACCACCGAGGCTTACCAAAAGGGTGTTGCAGCATCCTCAGCCTGAGTTTGAACATAGCAACCCTCCAGCGAACTTAACCTACCAGTTACATTTTAATAGGTTAAAATTTGAGAAACACAGTAAGAATTTCAATATTACAGTGTTATATTTATTGTCAACGAAAATTACCTCACTTGAGTGTTCATGGCTTGAGTCTTTCCACACCAGCAGAACGACGGAGACTGTTCATAGTTGCAGTATCAATAGGATTTAATTCTTGGAACCACTGTAAATTCTTAGAGAAACGAGTTTCAATCAAATTCACCAAACCAAACTATCAACAGAACATTTTCACAGTCACATTGACTGTGTTGTAACTCTTTTCTCACAAAAACTAAAAGCTGGTAATCTTTAAGAACTTCATTCACAGGTCTGAAGTTCGAAACCTCCCAACAACAAAAACTTCAAACCCTACATCGTAGTAACACTGTCGGCCCTTGCTACCTTACCACTAATGCAAAAATTAATGACAGGGAGAATAATTTTCATTACTTACCCACACAAAAATAGGGTTTCTTTGTCAACCCTAGATCTTATGAAGATCAACTGTGGAAGAGTTTCCAATCGGCACTTTGAATTTCAAGGAATAATGGCAATCAATACCACATTGATTGTTAATCTACCAAGTTGCCAACTCAACTGATATGAGTCATATCAAGACACAACTCAGCATCGTATGGTAAATTTGTTACATAGAGAACATCCACATAAGCATCCACTTCGCACAACTGATAGGCTATGGTATTACTATCAACCTTTGACACTTTCTATCATGTGAAAACCATTACATGGTTATCCAACATGATAATCCACCAAAGAATTAAATAGAAGCATAAATGACCCAGTCTCGATACTTTAAACCTGCCAGCTTTTGTTTGTAATGAATTTAATTCTTGTACCATCCATTATCAATACATTAGCATATGTATTTTTGCATAGTGTAAACAGTCCATCGTTAATATGTATAATCGCTACCATATAAGCATTGTATTTTAATGTCTTTACATTTAGATATTTCATAACATTCTAATGTATGGAATTCGAGTTTATAGTTTGAAATTCTTTTCAGTTTAGGTATTATAATAATAGTAACACATCATTGATGTATGAATGCATAGTTTTTATGTCACATTATATTTCCATTTTAGTGATACATCATGATATTGTATTGAAATCCAATAGTAACATAACATTAGTTAACATACATAATGTTTGAATATATATTTGCATAATTACCATATGCCACATTATATCATCTCTATAGTAGGTGTTTAGACCTTAGGGAAAAGTCTATTTGGTTTCATGCTTTAGCCATGCATTTTTAAATCATTGATAAATATGAGACTTGAGAATATTCTAAAGTCCTGTTGATACAAAAATATATTTTGATAGTCTCATTTGAATTAGTATAAACACTATTCCCTCGAGATTTCAAATAGAATTATAAATGGACAATTGTAACATTGTTTTGATATTTACAATAATAGCAACATAAACACATTTGACGACGTGATTTCAATACTTTGGAACGTTGTAAGCCATCTTGAAAATAAGAATAGGAACCAAAATATCCATACCTCCAGTAAACTTGTTTTGCATAGAAATACTTGGAAATTATCACAATACAATGACGTTAATCTTGAAAGAATCTTGTACTCTAAATTCTTACTGTCGTAGGAATTCTTACCTGTTTTTCTGCACATGGGAAAATAGAATTCAAATGCCTTAGCTAAACATAGCTAAGTAAACCCCAGGGTACCTCACAGGACCCATTTTGACATCAAAGAAGCAAACTGTCAGCATTCCTTCAAAATTTCACTTTGTACAAACAGTGCACAACTTATAATCACATTTATAACTACTGATCTCATTTTGAATTACAGTTAACACAAAAAATTTCAATGTAGTAAGTATGTTAAAAGAATTATGACGTGTCGAAATCTTTAAATGTCTTTAGCTAAAAAAGATTTATTAATTAATTTGTCTTTTGCTTAAATGGTTTAACTAATCATTGCTACCTTCTTAAGCATTTATTACTTCCACAATAGAAATGATAACATTTAATGTTGTTTTAAAAAAATTTAATTTTTATGAAATTATCGGGATGTTACATGTGGTATCAGAGCTCATGTTCGAACTCTAGGCCTGAAAAAGGTCCAAGAACACACGACAGAAATTTTATTACAGCAGAAAATATTACTAATTAAAATTTAAACTATTGTGTTATACAAAAATTATTTTAAGTTACAAGTATGGAGAACTCAGCTGAACATGTAGAAGACAGATTTCAACCAAACAACCACAACTCGGGACAGCACTATGCAGAAGAAGGCCACGGGGAATTGAATAACAATTCGTCAGAATTGTTACGTGCGTTTCAAGAATTAAAGGCAGAAATTAGATTTGTGAAACAAGACAATGAAAGAATTCTGAAAGCACAAGAAGAGTTAAACCAAGTGTTGTTTGAACAGTGCCCAATTGATGAGCAGGGGAGAGATAATGAAGATACCTCTAAGGCTGAGGATCTGCCTCATATTAACAAAAGTAAGAAAATGAAAATCGATGATGTGAACAATAGTTCAACATCATCAGGAGATTCTATTGAAGCACGCAAAAAGAGACGTAACTATTCAAGCGATAGTAGTAAAGGAGATTACAAACCCTGAAAGAAAAGCCATAAAGAGTATGAACAAATTTCTGGGGAGTTCAAAAAGATTAGACCTCCAACTTTCAATGGAGAAACTGAGAAGGGCGAGACAGCTAAAGCATGGCTGTCCGGCATGAAGAAATATTTCCAGATTTATAACTATTCAGAATCCTTGAAAGCAAAAATGGCTATATATAACTTGACCGAAAAAGCAGATATTTGGTGGTAGGACATCAAAAGAGTAAAGGGTATCAAGGATAAAGATGTAAACTGGAGTACTTTTAAACGATATTTCAAGAAGAATTTTTTATCTGAACAGTACTATGAAGAAAAATCCAAAGAATTCTACGATTTAAAGCTGGGAAGTATGAACATGAAGAAAATGAACAGTAAATTTCTGAACTTGTTGAGATATGTGCCATATCTCGTGGAAGAAAAACCAAAGATTCAAAGATACTTGAGTTGTCTAACTTTCAATATTAAGTACAGAATCGAGTATGACAGTCCAAAAAATTTGGAAGAGGCTATGAGAAAGGCATTTTTCTATTATGACACTAATCGTAAAAGAGAAGGAATGTCAAATTGGAAAAGTCATAAGCCCAGCAATTTTGAGCTAAAAAGGAAAAATTTCAGGTTCAGTGAGAATTCTGGATTTCAAAATAAAAAATTTCAGAATCGGAATTTCAAAGGAAATAATTTCAGAAACAGTCAACAGCAGAATTCTATAGCACCCAGAAATGCTCCCAATAATACCAAGACCAATGAACAAAAGGCACCTATCAAATGTTTCGAGTGTCAAGGTCCTCACCATGCATCATAATGTCCCAAGAGGAAGCGGACAGCTAACAACATTCAC
The DNA here is from genome assembly GCA_027924585.1 of Larix kaempferi. Classification (NCBI taxonomy): domain Eukaryota; kingdom Viridiplantae; phylum Streptophyta; class Pinopsida; order Pinales; family Pinaceae; genus Larix; species Larix kaempferi. The sequence continues at coordinate 471,976 of BSBM01001547.1, forward strand.
TCTATTCAGACTAAACCTACTGTTGGAGATGTGGCGAGGGAAATGCCCAGAATTAATGCAGCACTTGACAACAAGCAAGCAGATCATCAAATCTCTATGGTAGAGATTGAAGGTATGCTACAAAATCATCCTGTTACTGTTTTAATTGACCCAGGTGCTAGCTTAAGTTATATATCACCAGACATTGTGGAAAGTCTTAAATTGAAAACAGAAAAGTTTAGTAAATCTTGGTTAGTTAGAATAGCAACTGGAACAAAGAGGAAAGTATCATATTTTTATAGAAAGTTGTGCTTTATCCATGAATCATTTAAGGACACAAATCAAGATGAATATTTTACCTTTAGGATCCTATGATATTATAATCGGAATGGATTGGTTAGAAGCCCATCATGTCATTCTGAACTGTTATGAAAAAAAATTTACATGTTTAAATGAAGAAGGAAAAACTGTAGAAGTAAAAGGTATCCCAAGAAAGGTAACCCTTAGACAGATTTAAGCTATGCAAGTTAAGAGGGAAGTTAGGAAATGATGTCAGTTGTTGCAGTAAATGTAGTAAATGATGAGTTTATTTGTAAAGAGGAAAAACTGAAATTAGAAGACATACCTATCCTAAAGGATTTCAAGGATGTATTTCCTGAGGAAATTCCAGGATTACCTCCTAAAAGAGATTTAGATTTTACCATCGATTTAATACTAGGAGCAGTACCAAATTCTAAAGCTCCATACAAAATGAATATACTGGAATTAAATGAATTGAAATCACAGTTGAAGGAACTGATTGATAAGAATTATATAAGACCTAGTGTGTCTCCTTGGGGAGTACCTGTTATATTTGTTAAGAAGAAAGATGGAACCCTAAGACTGTGCATAGATTATCGCCAGCTTAATAAGATGACAATCAAGAATCGGTATCTGTTGCCCCGCATAGACAATCTATTTGATCAGCTGCGTGGAGCAACTATATTTTCAAAGATTGATCTAAGGTCAGGATATCATCAAGTGTGAGTTAAGAATGAAGATATTTTCAAGACAGCTTTTAGAACTCGATATGAACATTACGAGTTCGTAGTCATGCCATTTGGCTTGACTAATGCCACAGCTGTATTTATGTGTTTAATGAACAACATTCTGCACAAATACTTAGATAAGTTTGCAATGGTGTTTATAGATGACATTTTAGTGTATTCTAAAAGCAAAGAAGAGCATGATAAACATATACGGATTATCTTACAAGTGCTGAGAGATCATCAACTATACGCTAAGTTTAGTAAGTGTGACTTCCACAAGGACAAAATCCAGTATTTATGACACATAATTTATAAAGAAGCAATCTCGGTAGACCCCGACAAGATAAAAGCCATTAACGATTGGCCAGTTCCAAAGGATGTGTCGGATGTAAGATCATTTATGGGTATTACTGGATATTACAGAAAATTTATAGAGGGTTTTTCAAAGATTGCAAACCCCATAACCTCCTTGCAGAAAAAAGGAAAGAAATTTGTGTGGGATCAGAAATGTTCTGACAGTTTTAAGAAGTTAAAGGAATTGTTGACTACAGCACCTATTCTGAGGATACAAAATCCTAATAAAGATTTCATAGTTTGCACAGATGCTTGTAATGACAGACTCGGTGGAGTCCTAACACAAGAAGGTCATGCGGTGGCATACGAATCAAGAAAGCTGAAAATACATGAGAAGAATTACTCTACTTATGATTTAGAATTATTAGCAGTAATTCATGCTTTAAAAATGTGGCGTCACCACCTTAGTGGCAGAAAATTTACCTTATTGACAGACAACATGGTTCTGAAATATTTATTAGATCAGACAAATTTGAATGCTAGACAAGCTAGATGGTTAACTTTCTTAAGTGAGTATGATATCGCATATTAAGGGAAAGAGAACAAGGTTACAGATACATTGAATCGTAAAGCAAAACTGAATTTTATTTCAACCATCAGTACTTACTCAACAGATTTAGAAAATCATATCCTTGAAAGGAGTGAAATAGATGAAGAATACAAAAAATTAAAGGAAAAGACAGCAAACAACAGTTCTGAAAATTCTATGGCAGATTACAGATTGAAGGAAAATGGACTTTTGCTATACAAAAACATATTGTATGTACCTAACATACCAGAAATGAAAATTATGATTTTAAATTAGATGCGCAAAAGCCATTACTCTGGCCATCCAGGTTATCAGAAAACCATTACTATGCTCAGGAAATAATACTATTGGCCCAAAATAAAAGATGAAGTAGCAGAGTACATAGCTAAATGTTTGGATTGTCAAAAAGTGAAATTTGAACACCAACATCCTGCTGGATTATTACATCCATTACCTATACCGAGTTGAAAATGGAAAATGATAAGCATAGACTTTATTACTGGACTACCCAAAAATCAGAAACAAAATGACTCTATCATGGTGGTAGTAGACAAACTGAGCAAAGCAACACACTTTATACTGTGAAGACTACTCATAAGGCTCCCGACATTGCAGAAATCTTCATGAAACAGATTTTTTGACTACATGGTATTCCAAAAGTTATAATTTCAGACCGTGACTCTAAATTTACTGGAAACTTTTGGAGATATTTGTTTAAAGGGTTGAATACAACCTTAAATTTCAACACAGCATTTCATCCACAAACGGGTGGACAGACAGAAAGGGTGAATCAAGTTTTAGAAGACTTACTGAGAATGTATGTTAAGGATCAGCCTGTTAAGTGGGAAGACTACTTACACTTAGTAGAATTTGCATATAATAACCATTATCATACATCATCTAGACTTAGCTGATTTGAAATTCTTTATGGTAGGAAATGTGATACACCTATTTCTTGGAATGACCCAGTAAATAGAGTTATTTTAGGACCTGAATTATTGCAGGAGTTAGAACTAATTGTGAAACAGGTACAAGGAAATTTAAAAGATGCCCAAGATAGGCAAAAGAGTCAACCAGATTTAAAAAGGACTCATAAAGAGTTCTAGGTTGGTGAACATGTGTTCCTCAAGGTAAGACCGAAAAAGAGTTCATTTAAATTGGGAAGTTGTGCCAAGTTGGCACCCAGGTATTGTGGTCCTTTCGAAATATTGTCCAAGGTTGGACTAGTGGCATACCAACTGATTTTGCCACCAAATTTAAAAATACATAATTTTTTTCATATGTCATTTTTAAAGAAGTATGTACATGATGCTACTCATGGTGTAAACTGGAATGATGTACAGGTGGGACAAGACGGATATTTTCAGGTCGAACCGGACTGTATCCTCGAAAGGAGGGAAACTCTGCTTCGAAATTGCACCATTGGGAAAGTGAAGGTGTAATGGAAGCACCTTAGCCCAGAATAGGCAACCAGGGAGTTGGAGATTAGTATGCAGGCAGCATACCCAACTTTGTTTCAAGAACACTCAGAGAGTGATTGACCAACATCGAGGACAATGTTGAGACTTAAGGGGGGGGTGTATGTCACCTACCCAATTTTTGAAATTATTATTTTATTGGCAAAATACTTTATGTTAAATTTTAATTGCAAAGTTTTGTAATTATGACCAAGTTTGGTCAAGGATGAATATAATTACTGAATTATTATTATTTAATAAATTAAAGTAGGAGACAAACACCCAAGGGAACTGTTAAATGAGTGTTCACTGACCCACTAGGAGGAATGGAAGCTGTTAGAAGGTATAGGACAGATGGCAGCAATTGCACTTCACCAATAGCTGTTGGTTATGGGACAACCACCCCTACAAATGTGGCATTATCCCCTAGGTGGAGGGAGTGAGCAGGCAGCTCATTTAATGACCAGTTAACAACTGAAAGGCCTAGGCAGCCTACATAAGGAAAATTCGAATTGAGTAGGCAGCTCTTACACAATATTTTCTACAGAAATATTCCTCATGTGCATCAGGTGATGACTGAGAGATTAGAATAGGGAGGCTATGTGAGTGCATTGTAAGTCTGCAAATTATTCTGAGAAGGAGAACTAGAGGTGTTGTGCAGGTCCCTTTGACTGCTAAGTCTTTAAGACTGGATAACTATTACTACTGCAAGTTGAGGTCCTAAGATTCTAAGTTTCTTCCTCCTGGTGGTTCAGTGAACAGGCTCGGGGGTCCTAAGGAAAGTAACTTGGTTGTCTTCAGGAATTGGTTGGGTGGAACAGACTCCTTGGGATGTTTGTGAAATGTCCACCTCGGTACTTTAACTGATTAGACTAATGAGGGTACTAGTTTTGAAATAAACTGACTAAGTAAAACACGAACCATTTGAATTTACTTTGAAAATACTTGAACGACAATTATAGAAACTATTACTTTACTTAATTAATGAATGCTCGACTGATTGAGATAGAATGAATGAATGTTAGATATACTTGACTGATTGAGATAGGGTGAATGAATGTTACATATGCTCTACTGATTGAGATAGAATGAATGAATGTTAGATATGCTCAACTGATTGAGATAGAATGACTAAATGATAGATATGATTTACTGATTGGGAGAAAGGGATGAATGAAATATATGCTCGACTAACTGAGATATTATGATGGATGATAAAATATTTCATAATGCAATGCTACTAATGTGCGCTTGAGTGTGTGTGTGTGTGTGTGTGTGTGTGCAGTGGCAGGTAAGATGATTTACCGACTGACCCATAATGGAATTATAGGGGTCGTAAAAACGGAAAGAACACTTAAGGGTACGACGACTGACTATCGTCCCTAAATTAGCAATCCACGCATGGGTGAATCCATTTTAGCTCACTCAAGGAAGCGTATGTCGTACGAGAAAGGCCATAATGATTTGGTCGTGTACAATGAGTTGAGGGGCGCGCAATAAGGAGAGCCTTATCCCTCAACATCCCTTAGTCTCCAAGGAGCGTAGTTGATAGATCGCAGTAACGGCTCCCGGTCACTACGCAGTACTCCCCATAAGAAGGAAGAAGTGAAACTGTCAAAAGAGCCCGCTGAAGAGGTAACTAGACAAGAATGAGAGGAAGAAAATTAATCAATGGTATAAATGAAAATTTCACATAAGATTTAAGAAAATCTTTATTTCATTTTGTTCTATTTTATTAATTTGAATAATTCTATTCAAGATTTTATTTTTAATTGATTTCATTAATTTGAATTATTCATTTTAATTGATTTTATTAACTTGAAAAAGAATTAAAAAGATTGACTTTATTTATATTAAATTTGATTAATTTTATTATTAAGAAAAAATATTATTTATTCAAAGGATTTTATAGATTTTATTATTTTAAATCATTCTATTAAAGATTCTATTTAATTTACTTCATTATTTTGAGAAAGAATTGAAATAGATCTTTAATAAAAAAATTGTTTTTCTTTTATTATTATTCAAAATTTTACTTTAATTAAATTTATTATTCATTTAAAATATTTTATAAAGAGGAAATTTAAAATATATTATATTTTTAGTAAAAAGAATCATCTTTTAATTCAATCTTAATATTAGGAAAAGAAAGAAAAGTAGAAAGCAATAAATCTAACTAAAAGATTGTTAAATAAACTAAATGAGAACCAAAAGAGAAGTAGAACTCTTTTACACCTAACTCCCACTGATCTAGGGATTTAGGTGCACATTAAAAACTTTAAGAAGACACATGTATTTGAGAATATTGGAAATTAAAATATTAAATTAAATTAAATATGTGTATGGACAGACACATGGCACACAAGCTTTTGCTATATAATGAGAGAGGAGAAGGAGATAAAGACATATCTTGCTCCCTAATGCTGGATGGTCATCATAATCTCGGATTATGTTATGATCCTTGGAGTTGGGATTAGCCGGAACGGAGATTGGGAGATCCTTTCGGGAGGCTAGCTTGTGTGTTCTTATGACTCCACTTGCTCGGGGGTTCAGGGTGAAGAAGAATAACCCCGATACGGTAGGGAGGTCAACCGAGGGGTCACTCGGTACTTCGTCAGGAAATTTGATTGAATCATGCGGGAACCACTTTGAGAACTCCATCGATTCGCTAGACCAACCGTCGAAAACAAGTTTGATTTTATTTTAATTATTTTGCTAAATCTTTTTGAGAATGAATAAATCTGAGTATATAATTTTATATATTGACATTCATGTACTACAATAGATAGAACTAGATCTGTGGCTTCTATATCTTCTTCTAAAAAATCGTACTAGAAGTTTTTTTTTTGGGGACTCCGAAAAGGGGGTCCCTACATTTGGTATCAGAGCCGGTCGAGCCTTGAGGACACTGAACTCATAATACCAAGGGGTTTGTCGGTATCTTCATTGAAGGTCGGATCCAGACGGTTGAATCAATCGCTGCTACAACGATCTATTTCATCTCCAGCACGACCATCGAATCAGATTCAATGTCCCTTAAAATTGTTTTCAATAATTAAAATTGATAATCTAGTTATATTTTCCCAAAAAAAAAAAACTCTGTTCCAGAATTATGAATCGGATATCCTCTATGTATTCTTGCAATTCGATCTAGTTTCCTGTGGAATCGTATCTTCTTTTTTAATACACATATCAGTTTATAGATTCTTGAATAAGATGTAAATCGACCTAGTTTGCTATGAATTTATAAATCTGTGCATTCGTATTTAAAAAAAAAAAAAACAACTCTGTTCCAGAATGGTGATCGGATTTGTATTCTTCTTCATATTTATTTTTATTGAAATCTTGGATATTTCAACTAATCAGATTCGTTTTCTGTTTAGAATTTTAAAGTACTGAAATCTTTATATTTATGTCGAACTGAACCACACTCTTGAGTATAGCGAAATCGTGAGTGTTTAACCTGTTGTAAATTCAGTAACCACTCTGTTGAGTTAGTGGGTATATGATTCCGTCCTACTCCTTATCACAAAGTCTGGTAGTCAGGTCAGACAACCAACCTCTTTTATTGATCCGTCTTTAGATCCTTGACGCTGGCTTATTGCTTATTGAAATATCTTGTATTACTGAATTTCCAAATCTCACTCTCTTATCCAATTTGAAGGTCTCGACCTATAGGAAATATCTCTTTGTGCTATAAAAAATACGGATCTCACTTTTGTATTCGATTTGGAGATCTTGACCTGTAAAAAAATATCTCTGTGTATTGTTAAAATCCAGATCTCACTCTTACATTCCGATTTAAGATCTCGACATATGTGAATTATCTCTGTGTGTTATCAAAAATCCGGATCTCACTTTTGTATTCGATTTGGAGATCTCGACCTATAAAAAAAATCTCTGTGTATTGTTAAAATCCAGATCTCACTCTTACATTCCGATTGAAGATCTCGACATATGTGAACTATCTCTGTGCATTATTAAAATCCAGATCCCTCTCTTACATTCAAACCGAAGGTCTTGACCTATGTGAACTCTCTCTATGTAGTATTTGAATTTCAGCTCTCACTTGTATATTCAATCTGGAGAAATCTGCGTAGACATAAATCAACCATTCCTGTGCGAATATATATGTGAACCAACTACAAATATCTCTATATAATTGATTTGGGCGAAGACCATAGTTTTATGTATTAATGAAACTTGAGCTCTTGCTTCTATATCCAATCTGGAGATCTCCGCACAGACGAAAATTAATCATCCCTGTGCGTATATATACTTGAATCAACTACATCCCTGTATAATTTGATTTGGTTACGGAATCAACTATATAGGCATAACCTTATTGATCTGGATACCTTCTCTCTGTCAAGTTCCGTCTGCCAAGTGGAGCTGTAGGTTGTAAGTCTGTTACGGTTCCTTAGATTTCTGATGTAGGGTAATGTTGGAGTCGTATGGAGTGCATTATTTACAAAGCAATAAGTTTAAGTTACTGTGTCAAACCAAAGTATGTGTCATATAATCTTCTCTGCTTTAATTCATAAGTTTGATCATTGTCGACTTATGCTACCGGTTGAAGGACAGCGGTTACCTCTTAGTTATCATAAATCTTAATGGGCAAGTTATTGGTTAGCATGCTTTTACAACTTTTAGGTTGATTTTAGTAAAGGCCTTTAGGTATTAATGTATTCACTTGTAGGAAAATAAAATTTTAGGGTCACTAATTAAGACAAGAACTATGTCAGTTGAAAATATTATAATATTTGTATAATTAACCGAATGCATAAAGAAGAGTCATGTTATGTCGTGATCACATCCCATTCTAAATACATTTTAATATATGTAATTATGATTATATTAATATCCCATTCGAATTGGTATTATGGTTAAGAACATGTTCATGTGCACAAATACTATAGAGTATGTCGTTAGGAAAGTGAATTGGAAGTATGATAATTGTAGTATATTTAATTAAATGCACGTGGAGAGTTAGTTGTGTTAAAATTACCTTCTAATTTAAATGTATCTTAATTATTATGTTAGGAATGTTTTACATTTAGTAGAATGAAGTTATATAAATGATGAGCATTTAGTAGAATGAAGGTATATAAATGATGATAAAAGTTAGATTAAGATGCATGAATGCTTATGTCCCAATTGCATGATGGGCATGGGAGACTAACTTTTGTAATTAAGGTTTTTGTGTTTAAATGATACTACTTGTGATATGTGTAGGTTAAATATATATATATATAATTAATAAAAGCATGAGGTGTGCAAGGGTATATAATGATATGTGATGGGTTATCTATGATTAAATATATTAATGGTTAGAAATGGTTAGAGTGTTGAATACATATATTGGTCTCGTTAAGCTCATTGAGTATAAAGGATTATGAATCGAAAACTATTGATGGTAAGGTTTAAAATAATATATTTGTTAAAATCATTCAATTAAATTATATATTGATAACTTGAAGAAGTGTTTTAGGTAGGAGATTAAGAATGGAATTATTTAGATAGAATATGTGTTGTTATTATACTATGATTAACTTATGTTTATTTTATTTAATATTTTTATTATATTTTAACACATGTTGATAGCCATGTACATATATTCATACATGTTGACCGTAGTAATATTTGAATTGAAGAGTGTTTACGTAGATATAGGAACCCTTGAAGAATAGTTAACAATGATGGTAGCATTGCAAACATATATTCATATAAGTTAATTGCAACACAATTTTATTTTTAATGTTTGTTGTATTTTTAATACATATTGATGGCTACACATATATATGTTAATTGTAGTGATATTTGAATTGAAAAGTGTTTACATGGATATAGGTACACTTGAAGAATAGTCTAATGATGGTAGCATTGCAAACACATATTTATATAGGTTGATTGCAACACATATTTAATTGTACATGTTATTTATAGAAAAATTAGTTCACAAAGTGTTTATGTGGTTAAGGTCACATATAAGGAATAGTAGGATAATTGTAGTCATACAGGATATCAATGTTTCTAGCATAGGGAACTGAGCCCAATGATGCTAATTTTCACAACATGACAATGTTGATAAGAAGAGAATGAAGAAGTACAACTCGACATGACTATGACAATGGTAAACAAGAGATGATTAACTTGGAAAGTCCACCTCAAGGGGGGGAAATGAAGATGACATATGTAAAACGAAGCATGGAGATTATCAAAACAATGAACCGAACGTAACGTAGCTAACCCGAGGACATAGTCAACCCTTGATGAAAATACGACTAGCCCGAGATAGAACTCGATGAGGATGAGAAAACGAACATAGTACGACTTGATGGGGTTGACAAAGAAATTCTATGACAACATAAATGATGAAATGAAGTAAGGATGTGATAAGCTCATTAATCTGGACATGATGTTTACCTTCTCGTCTTGGAGGGAGGATAACCAAATAGATTTGAATCCTTCCTTAGATGAATGATTCTAACTAAATAGATTATGTTCAAATAGAATGTAAAACATAGTCATTGTGGATGTATTTGATGATAAATGACAAGTAATGACCATATATGAATTTAAAGAAAGAAGTGCTTAGATAATTTTGAAGGTGGGATGCTTATGATTTACTATCAAGAAGGAACGAATATATAATGTTTAATAATGGGAGATTGTGACTTACGATGAGTGATACATGGAGATCGATGCGGAAAAATTAGAGTTGCGGTTTTACTTCTTCTCCTAGCTCCTCGAACAGGTTAGAATTCTTCTTCTCTAAAAAAATTGCTAGTATGAAAGATTGAATGGAATTCAGGGTTCATATACTTTGATGATGGGTTATGCGTCAAGAATTTTATCGATTGGTTGTAAATGCTTATTTTTTTTTTAAATCAAGGCGATGGCTTTGGAGGTATGCACGACTAGTTTGTAATTGTGCTTTGAATTGTGAAAAGAGAGAAGTTAAAGTTACTTGAATTATAGAATCTTAACTGTGCTTAAGTTAGGAAGAGAAGAAAACCTTGCATGACGTTGTTTATAAAAATCTAAGATTATACTAAGTAAATGGCACTCAAATATTTAATTATACTTTGGATTATGAGAAGAGAGAGGTTGCATGAAAGATAAGTTTAGTAATGGTTAAGGTATGTATTGAAGAACTAAATTGGGAAGGATAAATTCTTATTTTAAATTTCGAACATTGTTTTAAACATGTGATAGTTATACGTAATTATAGAGAAGGAAGAAGTTGGAATTATCCCGTATGTTGAAATATGTCAGTGCCTTAAGGATTTTCATGAATGGTATACTTATAGTTTTGTTGAATGGAAAGAATTTGTTGTAGACGATTTCAATCCCGGTTACAATTAGTGAGTCAAGAGAGAACTGTTATGGGGATTGCTACACTATGAAAGGTATGGTTTAGTTATATTGTCAATTATGAGATGTATACTTATATGATGGTAGAAAAGAGAAAATGATATTTTATTATCAATTGTGGTTATGCTGAAGAAATGAATGTGGGAAGAAAGAGAAAACTCACCACGGAAGCACATGAGACTTAACTTCGGGATGAGGTTTTAATAAGAGGGAGTGTATGTAATGCCTGCCTCGGTACTTTAACTGATTAGACTAATGAGGGTACTAGTTTTGAAATAAACAGGCTAAGTAAAACACGAACCATTTGAATTTACTTTGAAAATGCTTGAACGACAGTTATAGAAACTATTACTTTACTTAATTAATGAATGTTTGACTGATTGAGATAGAATGACTGAATGTTAGATATGATTCACTGATTGAGATAGGATGACTAAATGTTACATATGCTCGACTGATTGAGATGGAACGACTAAATGTTATATATGCTCGACTTATTGAGATAGAATGACTAAATGATATATATGATTTAAGAAATACTTTATTTCATTTTGTTCTATTTTATTAATTTGAATAATTATATTCAAGATTTTATTTTTAATTGATTTCATTAATTTGAATTATTCATTTTAATTGATTTTATTAACTTGAAAAAGAAGGAATTGAAGAGATTGACTTTATTTATATTAAATTTGATTAATTTATTATTAAGAAAAATTATTATTTATTCAAAAGATTTTATAGATTTTATTATTTTAAATCATTCTATTAACAATTCTATTTAATTGACTTCATTATTTTGAGAAAGAATTGAAATAGATCTTTAATAAAAGAATTGTTTTTCTTCTATTATTATTCAAGATTTTACTTTAATTAAATTTATTATTCATTTAAAATATTTTATAAAGAGAAAATTTAAAATAGATTATACTTTTAGTAAAAGGAATCATCTTTTAATTCAATCTTAATATTAGGAAAAGAAAGAAAAGTAGAAAGAAATAAGTCTAACTAAAAGATTGTTAAGTAAACTAAATGAGAACCAAAAGAGAAGTAGAAATCTTCTACACCTAACTCCCACTGATCTAGGGATTTAGGTGCACATTAAAGACTTTAAGAAGACACATGTATTTGAGAATATTGGAAATTAAAATATTAAATTAAATTAAATATGTGCATGGACAGACACATGGCGCACAAGCTTTTTCTATATAATGAGGGAGGAGAAGGAGAGAAAGACATCTCTTGCTCCCTAATGCTGGATGGTCATCATAATCTCAGATTATGTTATAATCCTTGGAGTTGGAATTAGCCAGAACGGGGATTGGAAGATCCTTTCGGGAGGCTAGCTTGTGTGTTCTTACAACCCCACTTGCTCGGGGGTTCGGGGTGAAGAAGAATAACCCCGATACAGTAGGGAGGTCAACCGAGGGGTCACTCGGTACTTCATCAGGAAATTTGATTGGATCATGCAGGAACCACTTCAAGGACTCCATCGATTCGCTGGACCAACCGTCAAAAATAGGTTTTATTTTATTTTAATTATTTTGCTAAATCTTTTTGAGAATGAATAAATCTGAGTATATAGTTTTATATATTGACATTCATGTACTACAATAGATAGAACTAGATCTGTAGCTTCTATATCTTCTTCTAAAAAATCATACTGGAAATTTTTTTTTTGGGGGGGACCCCAAAAAGGGGGTCCCTACAGTTTGTTTCTCTACAGTTAACCAGGTTTTACTGTTCCTATTTTGTTAGCAATTCAATGTTCTGTCTAGTAGGATTTATCAAACTCTGTTTTATAAAAAAAATTATTTTATTTATGATTTATGTTCCATAACTGCATGATGAAGTCTGTGAATTATTGATTCGAAACCATCTCTATATTTTTCCACATGCTATTATTTGCATCGTACTCTAGTATAGAGAAGCAAATTAAATAATAGATGAGAGATAGGCAGATTTCCATTTGATTGGTTAAATAATTATAATAAGTGATTTGTTTTCCATTCTGACCTATATCTAAACAAAGTAAGAATTTAGTACATAAGCATAAACAGTGTTATAGGATTCTTTTGTTATTTCATAAAATATAAATATAGCTTAATTTCTGCACAGTCATGTATTTTCCTCCTATTTCTATTCAATCAAGATAGAAAACAAATACAATTAAAATCATACTTATCATGTTTCCCAAGTAATAGCATTTTCCAGGGTTCATTTCACAGTTACAAGAACTAATCAACTTATAGTTTCCTGATCATCATACATACTTAAATTCTGCATGAGTTTCCTATTTGATTTCATATATTAATTGTTATTGTAATAGTCTCAAAAACTAATACATTACAAACCCTAACTCTGTATTTAAACATCATATTTTCTTTCTCTCTGGATTTTCTCTTAACAGCTGTAAAAATAAATATATTCATTTCAGAAAATCAGTACAAGCATTCTAGCAATAGAAGCTGAGTTACAGTATTTACACGCAAGAACATTGTAGAACAGTACTATACAAACTTTAGTATTCACTTTTTATTTCATAAAATCTAAGGTTTTCAGTATTCGTTTCTTATCATCTTTGCAAACTGAAAGTGAAGTTTTTTATTTCTTTGATCAATTTTGACATTCATATAATTCCAGGATCAAACCCTAGACAGATTCCTTATACACCGAATTTCGTTTCTAAATTCATCTCAAAACCCTACTTATCGACTCTTGACTTTTATTGTAAAAAGATTTTCAACTATAGAAAACTTTATTGTAGATCTCACATAGCCGAAAACATAAGCTTCAAACTCAGCACGAAATCGGGGCTAAGGTTCTAACAACCCTGCCGAAGACACATTCGATTTTAGAAACATTATCAACAACAAAACAACACTCTACAACTACAGTTTAAAATCGCACGCATCCATTCTTCAAACATAGATTATGAGTGCTAAGTATCAAACCATTGTATTATAGACATAACAATACTGAAACCCTATATAAACAGTACAGCTTTTACGAATAACCAAAACCATGTCTCATCTCAAGTCTTATAATTGACAACCATTCCTTCGAAGATTGCAAAGTTGTACTATGGCCAGAATGCCATGACAAAAGAAATACATTTCACAACACAGACTTGAAGCCTCGTTAAAACAAAGCAAAATCTAACCTATACATTATCTTTGCCTACAACTTAGCCTAACTCATCACTGAGTTGTTATCAACATCAAAACCGAGGACTTTTCCTCTTTACAACTTTGTTCAAACAAAAACTTTAAGGCGGCCATCACTCCAGTTAAGGATTGCTTTTCAACTCTCGTCTTTTTGTTTTCACCATGCCAAAGGTACCTACAAGGGTTTTATGAACCACCGAGGCTTACCAACAGGGTGTTGTAGCATCCTCAGCCCGAGTTTGAACATAGCAACCCTCCAGCGAACTTAACCTGCCAGTTACATTTTGATAAGGTTAAAATTTGAGAAACACAGTAAGAATTTCAATATTACAGTGTTATATTTACTGTCAACGAAAACTTACCACACTTGAGTGTTCCTGGCTTGAGTCTTTCCACACCAGCAGAACGACGTAGACTATTCATAGTTGCAGTATCAATAGGATTCAATTCTTGGAACCACTGTAAATTCTTAGAGAAACGAGTTTCAAACGAATTCACCAAACCAAACTATCAACAAAACATTTCCACAGTCACATTGACTGTGCCGTAACTCTTTTCTCACAAAAACTGAAAGCCTGCAATCTTTAAGAACTTCACTCACAGGTTTGAGGTTCGAAACCTCCCAACAACAAAAACTTCAAACCCTACATCGTAGCAACACTGTCGACCCTTTCTACCTTACCACTAACGCAAAAATGAATGACAGGGAGAACAATTTTCATTACTTACCCAAGCAAAAATAGGGTTTCTTTGTCAACCCTAGATCTTATGAAGATCAATGGTGGAAGAGTTGCCAATCGGCACTTTGAATTTCGAGGAATAATGGCAATCAATACCACATTGATTTTTAATCTACCAAGTCTCCAATTCAATTGATATGAGTCATATCAAGACACAACTCAGCATCGTATGGTAACTCTGTTACATAGAGAACATCCACATAAGCATCCACTTCACACAACTGATATCTATGGTATTACTATCAACCTTTGACACTTTCTATCACGTGAAAACCATTACATGGTTATCCAACATGATAATCCACCAAAGAATTAGATAGAAGCATAAATTACCCAGTCTCGATACTTTAAACCTGCCAGCTTTTGTTTGTAATGAATTTAATTCCTGTACCATCCATTATCAATACATTAGCATATGTATTTTTGCATAGTGTAAACATTGCATCGTTAATATGTATAATCACTACTATATAAGCATTGTATTTTAATGTCTTTACGTTTAAATATTTCATAACATTCTAATGTATGGAATTCGAGTTTATAGTTTGCAATTCTTTTTAGTTTAGGTATTATAATAATAGTAACACATCATTGATGTATGAATGCATAGTTTTTATGTCACATTATATTTCCATTTTAGTGATACATCGTGATATTGTATTGAAATCCAATAGTAACATAACATTAGTTAACATACATAATGTTTGAATATATATTTGCATAATTACCATATGCCACATTATATCACCTCTATAGTAGGTGTTTAGACCTTAGGGAAAAGTCTATTTGGTTTCATGCTTTAGCCATGCATTTTTAAATCATTGATAAATATGAGACTTAGGAATATTCTAAAGTCCTGTTGATACAAAAATATATTTTTATAGTCTCATTTGAATTAGTATAAACACTATTCCCTCGAGATTTCAAATAGAATTATAAATGGACAATTGTAACACTATTTTGATATTTACAATAATAGCAACATAAACACATTTGACGACGTGATTTCAATACTTTGGAATGTTGTAAGCCATCTTGAAAATAAGAATAGGAACCAAAATATCCATACCTCCAGTAAACTTGTTTTGCATAGAAATACTTGGAAATTATCACAATGCAATGACGTTACTCTTGAAAGAATCTTGTACTCTAAATTCTTACTGTCGTAGGAATTCTTACCTGTTTTCTGCACATGGGAAAATAGAATTCAAATGCCTTAGCTAAATATAGCTAAGTAAACCCCAGGGTACCTCGCAGGACCCCTTTTGACATCAAAGAAGCAAACTGTCAGCATTCCTTCAAATTTTCACTTTGTACAAATAGTGCACAGCTTATAATCACACTTAGAACTATTGATCTCATTTGGAATTACAATTAACACAAAACTTTTCAGTGTCGTAAGTATGTTAAAAGAATTATGACGTGTCGAAATCTTTAAATGTCTTTAGCTAAAAAAGATTTATTAATTAATTTTTCTTTTGCTTAAATGGTTTAACTAATCATTGCTACCTTCTTAAGCATTTATTACTTCCGCAATAGAAATGATAACATTTAATGTTGTTTTAAATTTTTTTAATTTTTATGAAATTATCGGGATGTTACAATGGGAAGAATTTGTATCATAATAATGCAAGAGTCATAAATGTTATCTTCAGTGGCTTGTCAGTAATAGAGCTAGTAAAGGTCATGCATATCACCTCTGCAAAGGAAATTTGGGATAAGATCAAGAAGCTATATCAAGGATATGATGGATTCATGAAAGCAAATCAACAAGTACATAAGGGATAGTTCAAAAAACTTCATATGAATTAAGGAGAAAACATCACAACATATTTTATTCGTGTTGACAAAGTGGTAAGCTCCATCAAAGGACTAGGACAAGAGATTAAATAAAAGGTTGTCATACAAAAGGTAGTTAGATCCCTTCCAATGATATTTGACTCAAAAATATCAGCCATTGAAGAAGCTTGAGACCTAGATGCACTAACAATGGAAGAATTACAAGGAATCCTTACAGGATATGAGATGACGATAGATAGGGGTAAAGGAAATTTGCGACATCAAGCAACATTCAAGGCTACCAAGAAGACAAGAACCAAAGGGAGTATTGGTATCGATAAAACACACATAGAGGCCACCATTAATAATAGAAGTTATTCGTTCACAGACTGACCTGAAGCCATCCATGAACTGCATGCACGAAGCCATTTGTTCACCACCACTAACAGCACAAATAATCCATAAAAGAAAAAGAAACATTCAAATTCGCCGTTGTTAAGCCGTTCAATAACAGCATGAAGCCAATCACTATGCATATCCTATCCCCGTGTTGTTTATTCCGCCAAAACCTGCAAATCAAGTAGCAAGTCTGACATTCAGTCAGACGTTGAAGAAAAAAAAAATTATTCGAGAACTCAAATGAGAATTGGGAAAATTTAGAGTTAAGCTACCCATCAAATGTTTTAATTGTGGAAATGTTGGTCAGTATGCTTCAAAATGTTCACATGGAAAAATGGACAATAGTGATGATGAAGATAAGTCTTATAAGAAAAGAAAGGAAAAGAAATACAAGAAAGGAAGTCCTAGAACCAAACAATCTGACAGACAAAAGAAGAGTTTTTATTCAAAAGAAGATAGTAGCTCATCTGATGAAGAATATGACAGCGACAATGACTCAAGCAAAATTTTTTTTATGGAAATAGTAACTCCAAATGAAGATCAAGCAATCATTGATAGTGAATAAAAACCTGAGTAAGAAAATACTGACGAAAAAAGCAGAAGTAGATCTTGAGGGTGAACTTATCAGTGCACTAAATTACCTGAAAGTTGCTAGGAAAAAGAACAAGCAACTGAAAGAGAAAATATTCAAGCTCAAAGAAGAAATCATAATTAAAAAAGGAATATGAGAATATCATCACAAAACTGAAAACCCAACATGAAGAAGAAAAAAGAGTAGAAAAAGCAATGACAAATCAATTGGAAAGCAAGAAAAAGATGAGTGAAGATATGGAAATTGAAAGTGTTATGTTAAGAAATAAATTACAAGAACTAAAATTAGACTATCAAATACCAAAGCCAGGGGTTATCAATCAAGGTGAGAATTATTGTGAAATTTCTATGGCCTTGATTCCATGCAATAATTTTACAATCCAAGATCTAGAAACAAACTAGTCCTCACAAAGAATTGACACAGAGTTTAGCAGAAAATAGAAGAAATATTGAAACAAAAATACATGAGATAGAACACAATTGATGTAAACTCCACTTCTCTATTAATCAATAATATGTGTACAATATATAATGAATATCAAGAGAGAAATTCATGAGGCTTAGTGTAAATTTGAGTGGCTCACATTAATGCTAGGATTAGTGGAGTAATTCCCCCAAAATATGACATTGTGCCAAGTGTAACTCTTGTATTGGGCCATAATGAGGTCCAATGAAACTATGAGGACCATGAGGAAGTTAGGAAAGTCAATAAATGTGGATGGAATCATTATGAGGTTGAATTAGGTCGTTTAGGGCTTTGGTAGTGGCCATTAATGAGCAATTTGACCATTTCCAGTGCATAAGCGCCCTTGGTCCAACCTTATCCCATAAAACGGGGAAGTGGTGTGCCTGCCTCATTAAATGCATTAAGTAGGGTGCCTTTGACTCCCTAGAAAAAGGAAATGGGCACACTTGGGGACAAAATTGGCTACAATGACAAACCACTAGTCTAATATGTGGACAAACCCCCTAGACTAGGCACTATGAAGCCAAACCATGGAACAAATTACATTAAACACTTGGAAAATTATGCAAGGATTATTAACCAAGGTCTAGATGGGAATTATTTTCCAACACCCCCCTTAAGACAAAATGGTTGTGAGCAATGAAAATTATTATGAGGGCTCAAGCAACAAAGGCATATGGTCACCATTTACATTATTCATCCATATGAACTAAGGAAAGAGGGAAAACCACATGGGAAAAATCCTCCCTCTAAAATGGACATGAAATACACCAAAATAAACTGAACTAATCCAAAAGTCGAGTAGGTGTGAACTTGATCATATGTCTGGAGGAACCTTATTCTTTGGAAGAAGTGGATGTTTCTCAACTAGATCAGGTGGCATGAACAGTTGCATGATGGACAATGTAACCATCTAGAACAGCTCCAATACACTGATGTGAGAGAAAAAGTGGCTGCTCATTAGACTTGAACTTCAAACTGAAATCAGGTCCAAATGAGTCTTGAGATGCTTGAGCCAAAAACTTCGAACCAAGAGTGGTGAAATCAGCATCAAGCAAAACTGAAATTTCTTGAAACTTTGAACCAAAAACTGTTATGGAAGCTCCAAAAATGATGAACAATAGTTCCAAATGATATTTGAACTTGAAATATGAACTAAAATCAGATCCAAAACAGGTATTATCATGTCCAAATGAGAGGAACAAGAGTTCAATGCATGCCAATACAATGCCAATGTCTCTTTCTTCAGTAGAATTGTGAGGAAATGCACTAGTCACCACAGAGGAATAGGTAGAAATATTTGGATAAGAATTGGTGAGTGCATTTGTATATATCTCACATATTTATGCAGCCTTCAAATCCTCCAAAATATAAGAAAATTTGTCACCATCAACTAGTGAAGTATGCAAAGGATCTTCAACAACTAGCTTATCATCCTCAAAATCAGCATTTGAAGAATTATTGGAGAACAATGAGTGGAGAGAGAGTTCTTCTTCAATAATGGAAACTCCATTTGTTGTATCTTCATAATTAGCAGCAACATCTTGTGTAATATATGATGTCTCTTCACATTCTACTTCATAACATGTAGATGAAGCATTTGAATCAAAGATATTTGTACCAACAAGAACTTGTGTTGAAGATTCTGCCATTTGATCTTCATGAAAAAATTCATCAAAGAGAGTAGAGGCAGAGACATTAGGATGGAGAGAACATGTTGAGGTTTCAATAGGCTCACTCCATGCACCATTGTCCTTCTTATCAAGAGCCTTGTCCAAGTTGGACCATAGCTCAAATGGATAGTCTGCGGAATCAATCAAGTAGTGCATACTTGGAGACATGGCTAGACACATAGTTATGAATGTTATGTCACAGTAATTTATCCAATCATTTTTCTCTTCATAAGACTCTGGTTCACTCTCAACACCAATGGACACATCATAGAGACATTGTCTCTTGAGATATGCACATATTTTAGGCTTCCACTCAGCATAATTGAATGGAGTAAGAAGAGGAACT
This sequence comes from Larix kaempferi, assembly GCA_027924585.1. Classification (NCBI taxonomy): domain Eukaryota; kingdom Viridiplantae; phylum Streptophyta; class Pinopsida; order Pinales; family Pinaceae; genus Larix; species Larix kaempferi. The sequence continues at coordinate 491,861 of BSBM01001547.1, forward strand.
TTTGAATCCATGTAGAATCTATTGTACCTGCAAAACAAACTCTGAAAAATTATACTGGAATACTATTTGGATCAATATGGATCTGATACCATGTTAAATTTCTATGTCGTTATGCCATGCAATTATTTTACTAGCCAATATCTAGAAACAAACTAGTCCTCACAAAGAATTTACACAGTGTTTAGCAGAAAATAGAAGAAATAATGAAACATAAATACATGAGATAGAACACAATTGATGTAAAATACACTTCTCTATTATTCAATAAGATGTGTACAATATATAATGCATCTCAATAGAGAAATTCGTGAGGCTTAGTATCAAGTTCAGTAGCTCACATTAATGCTAGGCTTAGTGGAGTAATTCCCCCAATCTATGACATTGTGCCAAGTGTAACTCCTGTATTGGGCCATAATGAGGTCCAATGAACCTATGAGGACCATGAGGAAGTTAGGAAAGTCAATAAATGTGGATGGAATCATTATGAGTGTGAATTAGGTGGTTTAGGTCTTTGGTAGTGGCCATTAATGAGCAATTTGACCATTTCTAGTGCATAAGCGCCCTTGGTCCAACCTTATCCCATAAAACAAGGAAGTGGTGCACCTGCCTCATTAAATGCATGAAGCAGGACACCTTTGAATCCCCAGAATAATGAAATGGGCACACTTGTGGACAAACTTGGCTATAATGATAAACCACTAGTCTAATATGTGGACAAACCCCCTAGACTAGGCACTATGAAGCCAAACCATTGAACAACTTACATTAAACACTTGGAACCTTATGCAAGGATTATTAACCAAGTTCTAGATGGGAATTATGTTCCAACAATTGTCAAAAGGAAATTGAAAGAATAAAGGGGGATTTGGAAAAATAAATCATGTTTCTAAAAGGGGAGGTACAAAAAATTAATTCCTAGATCAATTTCCAGTCAAGATATAACAATAACTCAAAGACTTTGGAAGAAATTATAAACAACCAAAAAACATACAACAACCTAACAGGACTAGGGTATGAACCTAATAAGGAGTCAAAGAAAAAATAAACTGAGAATGTATCGAAACTTAGAACCTAAAAAGATGCACTTAAGAGATATATTGATAATGAACTCAAAACGAGGAATGGCAGGTTGGAAGCACAAACTTTTCACAAAATCGACAAAAGCGATGAACGTGAAACATCAAGGAGACAAATTAGGTATTAATGTTTCTTCTCGATACATTGTTTTATATGCAAAAATTCCAGATATAAAGTAGTTGATTGTAGGGCATATGAAAATAATAAGTTCATTTGTGAGAACACTAGAAATCGTTATGAGAATAAAACTAGTAAGCCAAACTACCTTAAAGGCATAAATTATAATTCATTTGGAATCACCGCACTCAACTATAAAATCAAGGTTGATACTTTCAGCAAACGAGATCACAAGGAGGCATTTTAACACCCGAAAAGGAAAATAACGGGATTTTGAAACCAAAGTCAGAAGAACTACATACTAAAAAATGTTATTTGGCTTTGCATGCTCAAAGAAAAGAAAATAGCTAGTATGTTGATAGAGGATGCTCTAAGCACATGACTAGAGACAAACATAGATTTCTAAATTTTGAAAAGGAAAATACCAGAACGGTTACTTTTGGAGGAAACGGTACAACAAAGATTCTTAGAAAGGGAACAGTTACTCTTGGCCACAAGGATGCACAAGCAAAGAATGTGCTATTAATAAAAAACATGAAACATAATCTATTAAGTGTAAGTCATATGTGTGACCAATGACATACTCTCATTTTCAACTCTGGAGAATGCCAGATAAGGAGTAAAAACTCAGGAAGATTGGTAGCTAGAGCACCTACGACCTCCAACAATGTATACATTATAGATTCCATGCAAAAGGAAGAATGTTATGTGGGACAAATTGACAAAAGTTGGCTTTGGAACAGAAGAATGGGACATATTAATTTCGACCATCTGGAAAATTTTTGCAAGAAAAAATTTGTAAGAGACATGCCTAAGATTGTAAAATTGGATAGTACTAAGTTTAAACCATGCCAACATGGAAAGTTGACATGAACAAGATTTATGACAAAAGAATACTCAACTACAAAACCCTAGAATTAATACACACCGATCTTTGTGGGCCAGCAAGAACAAAAACAATCAATGGAGAATATTATTTTATGATGTTCATCAATGACTATACTAGAATTACTTGGATATGTCTTCTCAAGAAAAATTTTGAAGCTTTTGATAACTTTAGAATATTTAAGAAGGTGATCGAAAATGAGATTGACTTGAGGATCAAATGTTTGCATTCATATAATGGGGGAGAATACATTTCAGATGATTTCTAAAATTTCTGTGAAGAACATGGAATCAGAAGACAATACACAATTGTTAGAACTTGACATCAAAATGGAGTAACTAAAAGGAAAAATAGAACACTACAAGAAATTACCAGAACAATGCTTAATGAGTCGAATCTATCTGACGTTTTTTAGGGACAAGACATTCACACCATTGTTCACATACTAAGCAGAGATCAACTCAGAGTAAATAGTGATAAAACTCCCTATGAACTTTGGAAAGGAAGACCAGACTCAGTGAAATACTTCAAAATATTTGGAAGCATATGTTACGTTAAAAGATTTAATAATGACTTGTGAAAATTTGATTCTAGGGCAGATGAAAATGTCTTTTTGGGGTATGCCTCTAGACGCAGGGACTATATATGTTATAATTTCAGAACATATTGTTGGTTGTGGAGCCTGATCTTCCTTATTCAGAGGTCGTGTTTAAGTCGTTTCTGGATCCCAGCCCATGACGGGGGGGTCTTGTGGGTATTTCCACCCCAAAATAGTCACCATGGGGGGTCCAAGGGGGGCGACAACTAGTTTGGGAGCCCCTGGCCCCTAGCTGGGGTTCAGTGATAGCGCCCCCATAGCGAAAAATTTTGGAAAAAATGCCTTGTAAAATGTTGTAATTTCATAGTCATGACTTGGTCAATAATGGGTGATTTATGGGCCCATCGTATTAGGTGTTCCATAGTATTTTCCCATGGTAATCGCTCTTTAAAAGGAAGGCATTGTAATATGTAACATCCAAAAAAACAAAAGAATAGCAAATCAAACAAATCTGAAAGAAAACCTGCAAACAAATATTGATTTTATATATAAAACAATAATTGAGATCATAGAGAGAATCATACTTACCTGGATTCCTGGTATCTCTTCGGTCTACAATTGAAAGTGGGGGATGACTCTCCACCCAACCAATCCCCATCCAATGGCTGAGGTCCACGAGCCCCCAACAATTAACCCTATGCCAGTGCTTGATTCCTTTCTTGTCTTTTGCTGATAGCCTCCTTCTCCTCCTTCTCTCTTCCTCTCTTAGCTCCCAATCAAATGCAAAATCCCCTTTCTCTTATACTCCCCCCCCACCTTTTATTTCCCCCTTCTCCCCCTTTTCTTAATTTCTTATTTAACTTTTTTTTAATGAATTTCAATTTATGTTACTACTTTCTTTTGTATCTTATTTTATTATTGTATTACTTATATCATATTATATTGAAATCCCATATTCATATATGGGGTTGTTACATACTCCCCCCCTTCGGGAAACTTCATCCCAAAGTTATAATCCTCAAGCAATAAATACCATATTTATCCAGTCAATCAAGTAATAATAAACAATATAGGCAGCTAGTACTATTGTGGAGATAACAGATTTATCTGTGTGGCCATCACATAGAAATCTCCAACCTACACTAATACAATCAGACACCCTAAATTACAACATGCTCTTAATTATTCCCCTATGTGTCTAGTATGCAATCATAGTAACAGTTATGCATCATACACATATGAGAATTAGACATTTAATTAATAATAAGTGTGTATTTGTATACTTCCTCTCTCCTTACTCACCCTCTCCCTGAGAATCATACCATCCTCCACCTCCATAAACCTCCCCTCCAAATACGGATGGTCCCGCTTGCCATGACATGGCCCTCTACTGTAAACTATCCGGGGATCATACAGTAGGCATCAGAAGTTCCCCAGGAAGTTACTGTGGCATTGCTACCCTCCCAAATTCTGGTAATAGTATGGCCTCATTGGAATTTAACTGGAATTTGGGCCTCATCGGTTCTATCCAGCATCTGGTTCCCGGTACCTCGATCTTGATATCAAGATCATTATACCCCAGGAATATCGAAGGCTAGCCTAAACATCCTCCACCTGCACCCTCAAGGCAATATCCCCAGGCATCAGAAGTCCTTCTACATAAACCTCCCTCCCGGTGAGTGTGCCTCTAATCGTGGACTTCTAGAAGAAGTCAAAAGCTACTGGCATAGAGTTAATTATTGAGGTTGTCCCCCATCCCATAATATATTTATAGTAGCCATTCTCATTCGGGGTTATGTGCTCCCATGAAATCACAAAATGATTAGCCTCATCAGGATTATTTGAGTTGCTTACCTGGAACAACTTTCACTTACCACAATGAATAATGATTAGTATCGATTTCTCAAGATAATAAGATATCATGAAATCAACCTTGAATCATGTGCTAACAAGAATGTCTTGTCACCATTTCATATTGCATTACATTTATATCATAATCCCTTATCATGATAAGACATGCCACGTCAAACACCTAATACATTCAGAGGCTTCGTGCTATCATTATAAAATAATTGGTCATGATACTCTCATAAATTCGCTAAGCATCTTATTAATATGTCATGACAAGCTGCCATAATTCAACATTAATAATATCAACATGGAGTAACAACTTACATAATCCATCATCATGTCAAATATGCATTCTACGGGGATCAACAATAAGGATTAGCATGAAATGATAACATGTCATATACCAAATGTCTGATATAATATCTTATTCCTCACTAATACATGACAGAGCTGTAAAATACCATAATAAACCACAACATGATTTCATACTATTTATGTGCCAAATGTCATTTATCTCTAGATGCCATGATAAAGCTTATTAAAATGATAAATTAATATCATTTTATGTTCCACATGTCATCTATCTTATAAAGCACCATAATGTCATGAAATAACATCAAGAAGTATCTCATGCACAACCCATGGCTAGAAATAACAACATCAAATTTCACATGAATAATGCATGACCATGAATCACATGTCTATAAGGCATCATTATAAGAAACAACATGTAATAACACCATTTCATGTACCACATAACTTACATTTCAAGATGCCATAAATAAAACTATAAATTACCAATTGAGTATCAGCAATCATCCTATCATGTACCTCATGTCATATACATCTAGAAATCATGATAAACTGAGTATCAACATGAAATATGCATATGTCCTCTAACTTTAGAAACCATAAGAAACTATAAAATACTAACTCAATATCAACATAAAATATGTATCATATGTCTTCTAACTCTAGAACTGTAAAATATTGATTGAATATCAACATGAATTAATAGAACCAATCCATGTGTCACAAGCTCAAGTCTACTAAAAAAGGTAAGGAAACTCACGATGCATAGTTTCTGCATCCTCCCAAGTGGTTGACTCTAGACTATACTGATCCCATTGGAATTTAACTTGGTCAAGGATGCGATTGTGTAGCTGTTGACTTTTGTGGTCCAGTATACGATACGGTTCGACCTGGACGACCCCTTCCTTGGAAAGATGCAATCCATCCAAGTTGAAAATGTGAGAGGGGTCAGGAATGTAATGTCTAAGCACAGAAATATGAAATACATTATGCATTCTCCGCAAGTGGGGTGGAAGCTCAAGTCTGTAAGAAACAGGACCGATTCGTTCCAAGAGCTTAAATGGTCCTACAAATCTTGGGGCAAGTTTGACCCCTTTTCCAAATTTAAAGAGACTCTTCATGGATCTCACTCAGACAAACACCATGCTCCCTTCCTCGTATTTTCTATCAATACATTTAGAATCAACGTAACGTTTCTAACAATCACAGGCTTCCTTAAGCCTTTGTTTAATGGTGACCATCTGATCCTCCATCTCTTGAAGTAGGTCAGGCCCTAGCATGACCCGATCCTCTAGACTATCCCAGCTAATAGGGGTTCGACAAGGCCTACCATACAAAAATTCATACGGGGAAGAACCAAGGGAGCTGTCGTAACTGTTATTGTAAGCAAACTCCACTAGTGGGAGATACCTCTCCCATTGAATCTATTGTTCCATGACATACATTCTCAACATATCTTCCATTACTTGGTTAACTCACTCTATCTGGCCATTAGTTTCTGGATGATATGCAGTGCTAAAATTCAACTGAGTACCCTGGGACTCTTGGAGGCTTTTCCAAAACCTAGAGATGAATCGAGAATATCTATCGGATATAATTTTACGAGGGATTTCATGTAGATGAACTATTTCTCAGGGAAAAACCTGAGCGACAGCATGTGCATCAAAGGTACTTTTTACTGGAATAAAATGAGCACTCTTAGTCAATTTGTCCACCACAACCATGATGCAATTGTTCCTTTTTGGGGTGTTCGGTAGACTAGTCACGAAGTCCATAGATATCACTTCCCACTTAGTTTCTGGTATCTCATGAGGTTGAATAAATCCTGTTGGGTGATGGTGTTTAGCCTTAACTTGTTGGCATTCTAAACAATGTGCGACATAATGTGTTATATCCCTCTTCATTCATGGCTAGAATAATTCCCTTTTTAGACCTTCATACATATTTTTAAATCCTGAGTGAGATGAGTATGGTATTCGATGTGCTTCATCAATTACTAGCCTTCGAACTTCGCCAGTGGGTGGTACATACGCCATTTTCTTGAATCTAAGGATTCCATCCCCCTCCAATGAGTACCCTTCAAACCTTGGGGAGGTTGACTTCCCCTTTGACTGTATAGCTTGAATTTGATGGTACCAAGGGTCATTTACTGGATGGATTTTAATCTTATATTTAAGATCTGTTTTGGCTGATACCAAAACATATATACGAGGTCTTCTACTTAACGCATCTGCTACCTTGTTCTCCTTCCCCTTTATAAAGGATATTCTAAAGTCATACTCGCTAAATAGTTCACTCCAATGTCTTTGGCATGCATTAATATCCTTTTGGGTGAATATGTATTCAAGGATTCGATGATCTGGCGTCCTACTAAGTAATGCCTCCACAACTTGAGAGCCATCACCACCGCAACCAATTCTAGATCATGAGTGGCATAATTGATCTCATGGATTTTGAGTCTGTGAGAAGCATAGTCAATGAATCCCTCTTCTTGCATTAATACTGTGCCTAAACCTTCTCCTGATGCATCCATGCAAACCACAAAATCCTTATCCATGTCTGGAACCTTGAGTATTGGGGCATTGGTTAGACATTTCTCCATCTCATTAAAGGATTCTTCGCATTTACTTGTCCATTCAAATTTGATTTCATTTTTTCTAAGGTGGTGATAGGTCTTGCGATTTTAGAGAACCCTTCCATGAACCTCCTCTAATAGAATGCCAATCCCATAAAGTTGTGGACTTCCTTGGCATTTCTAGGGGTTAGACAACTTAATATAGCGTCAATCTTCCCTGGGCCCTACTAAGATTTCATCGCCACTTATTATGTGCCCTAGATACTGGATCTCTTTCTGGATGAAGGAGCATTTGGACAATTTCCCGAATAGTTTATGTTCTCTAAGGAATTGAAGCACGTGTCTTAAGTGTTATTGGTGCTCTTGTTCATTGCAGGAGTAGATCAAAATGTCATCAAGGAACACTTGTACAAAGCGATTCAGATATTTCTGGAACACACAGTTCATTAAATTCATGAACGTTGTTGGTGCATTCGATAATCCAAAGGGCACGACCACAAATTCATAGTGATCAAACCTAGTACGAAAAGTTGTTTTTGGAATGTCTTCTTCCTTGATCCTTAATTGATGATATCATGATCAAATTTCGATCTTGGAGAATCTTGATGCACCTCTCAGCTGGTCAAACAAGTAATTGATGCGAGGCATGCGTTACGATGCTTGATGGTGGCTTTATTCAAATCTTGATAATCAATGCACAAATGAAGGGTTCCATCCTTCTCCTTGATGAAAATGATTGGTGCCCCCAAGGTGAAACACTAGGCCGAATCATTCCCTAATAGATCAGTTCCTTGAGTTGAATACTCAATTCATTGAATTTTGACATAGTTATCCGATAGGGTGTTTTGGATAGGGGTTCGATACTGGGTTTTAAGGAAATGGTGAAGTCAAATTCTCAAATAGGGGTTAATCCGGGTAGTTCAGGAGGGAACACATCTGCAAATTCATAAAGGATTGGGTGAGTTTCCAGGTTTGGGTTAGTGTTGGTGTCAACAGCTTCTAAATCATAGATTTTGCATCATTTTCGTATACACTTCTTTACCTTGAAACTACGATGAGGCGTAAGGAAACATCGTGTTTAATCCCTTCAATCACTACTGATTTTTCGAGGTCATCAATGCAAAATACCTTCTTCTCATAGAAATCCACCAAGGCTCGATGAGATTCCAACCAATCCATTCCCACTATTATGTCATAAGCCCCTAGGGTGGTGCTATACAAACTCATCTTAGTACAGACGTTCCCTATTTTAACTATACAATTCTTTAAAAAAAATTCTATTGACCGCTTTCGTCCTGAAGCCATCTCTACCTAATCAAAATCAATTTGAACTCGGACTTCCAACCCACATTTTTGTATTGCGGAAGGAGAAATGAATCTATCAGTAGCCCCAGGGTCTATGAGAATAGTCAATGGGATGTTTTTTATCATACCTGTAGACTCTATCACTGTAGCTTGGTGCTCTACTTGGTGATGGTTGACCGCAGCATGAATTCGGTGTCGACCCTGCGACTGACCTCCTTGAGTTCCTGCCTTGTTTTGTCCTTCCCTTTCCAGTATTTTTGGGCAATCTCATTTGTAATGGGGACCCTTCCATTCAAAAAATTTAATTCCTACTGGAGCTACATAGTTTGAGATTCCCTGACCACCTCGACCTCTGCCTCAGTTGCTTCCTTTCTCTTTTCGTGGGTCAAATATTCCCCCCTACCATGAGGGGCTTCTGAAGGGATGGTGGCAGCTGAAATACTTTCCACTCTAGTCACCCCAGAGTGACCTCCTCGATAGTTGAATCTTATACCTCCAACCTGCCTTGCACTATAAGGTACAAATATTCCCCTGGGTGAACATGCCTGAGCTTGTTTTCCCATGTCAATCTTCTTCTTTACCTGCCTAGCTATATTGTAGATCTGAGCCGTGGTAGTGGGTTTCCACATGGCTACTTTCATAAGAATTTCCAAGTCCAACCCATGTAGGAATCTCTCGACTTTCCTACTATCGTCTTCCATGTAGTCAATGTGGTGCACTATAGAGTAGAATTCTTCTTCATATTCTTCTATGGATCTCCCCCTCTGTTTTACCGCATGGAAAGCTTCCCTCTGTTGGTGCTTATACTCATCAGATAGGAAACAGGTCCTAAAGGATTCTTCAAATATCTCCCAAGTGGCTTGTGATGGCCCTATGTGAATTTTACTCTCCTCATATACCCACCATAACAATGCATCCTCCTTTAGAAGGCTCATAGTTATATGTTTCTTCTCACTAGTGGTATAATCCTTAAAACTAAGGGCTCGTTTAGCTCCAATTAACCAGGATTCTACTGCTTGCCTTTCCTAGGTTCTCGTAAACTATGGATAATTAGATTTGTGAATTTCCTTCATGATATCAAGCAGTTTCTTTCCTTCTTTCGAGGAGGATGGTCAATCACGGTCTTGTTTATGTTTCTATTCAAGTTCCCTATCTTGGCTTTGGTCCAAGTTTTGGCCCATATTTTGATTATGACTTTGACCTACTACCCATTCATTCAGCGTACTAGATACTTCACCCAAGGAGTATAAAATAGCTTTCTCTACTGGAATACCAGCCTCATACGGGGCAGGTCCCTGTCTTCTTCATTCTGGAGCCATGAGTTATTGCACTTCAAGGTAGGGAGGGTCATTAGAACTTGCATATTATGTCTATCATTCATCTATCTCCTACAACTTTTCTCAATTTGCACCATCATAATGTTATTAATATCCAATACTATTATCAAATGTTTCAAACATTAATTAATTAAGGCATTAATTTCAAATAACCTTATAATACTAATAACATTATAATTCAAATAACATTATATTTTCAAAAATGTTTCAAAGTAATATTATATTTTTAAAATATTCCAAATAACTTTATCAAAATATAATAATATGATAAGAACAAAATAATATTCTAATAATAGTTAAATATAGTAATAATAATTATTATTAATAATCAAACATTATAATTTCAAACATTAATTTTAATAATAATATTATAATTTCAAACATTATAATAACATTATAATTTCAAACATTGATTTTAATAATAATATTATAATTTCAAACATTATAATAACATTGATTAGGTTAAAAGCAGTGGCCATAAACTGGACACGGACGACATAAACAACTTATTTAACCAAGCGACGAGATTGTGGTTCTAGAGGTTCAATTCCCTGAAATCTGTTTTGACGATAGCGCCGACATAAACATGCAAATTCCATAAGTCCATGCGTGGGAGTCATAGAATGAGGAACTTTTTATCCCACCGGAAACTGATGGAATTATGAAGATTGACGTACATCATAATAGGATCAATGAGCAATATATGTACTTTGGATCTCTTTTCAGGGGAGGCTTCAAAGGATCCTCATTGGACTATGTTATTTTTCAATACAACTTAGCAACATTTATGGAGACTCTACGGTTTATTTATGGGGACCAATTGCATGTTTCGTTCACCAATTTTGTGCCACTTTTAGAGGGTGCATTTTTCTTTGGGGTGGAAAGCCTTGTTATGGAATGAAAAGGCTGGTGTGTTAGATTTAAGTTCAAAGAAAATGAAAATATTTGGAGATCTTTTGAGGTAGTTAATTGAGGTTTTAAATTTCATTTCATTTTGGACCTCTATACTGATTTATTAGAGCATTGAGTAACAATTGACTTGATCAACATATATAGAAACATTTATTTAACTTAAAAAAAATTGATTACCGCAACTATTCTACTCTTATCTAATAAATGAAATGGCTACATAAATAATAATAAAATCCACTAAGAATACACATGTTACCCTAGCTATCTCTCTTCAACTGTCGGCCCTCAAGCATATCAATTCCTTCGAGGATGAGCTAAAAGTGCCCCCACTTTCTCACATTAATGGATGGGAAAATTCGATTAGGCAACGCATGAATAGAGAGAGTGGTGAGGATAACCTAGAACAACTATGAATTCACCATAGGACTGCATGTTGATTGAATATGGATGTTGTCTATCTCCAGTCTTGTTTCCCCTTATTTGCATGAGGGGTTTCGCTAAGTTGTAATATGAATTATGGATACTATTGTGGAGGTTTCAAATACTGTTTCACCTTCCAACAACATCAATCTTCACATTTTCAGGAAGACCTGTGTGATCAATAGTAAGGAGACTATAAACAGCCTTAGATCAAAAGTGGGGCACAATTTAAGCAGCTTTGGGTAACAAAGCAATGAATTAAGGCTATTTTTTGGAAAGGAAGTATGGAAACTAGCAGATCCATATAGCTTCCTCCAGTTATAATACCAGATCTATCACTCTAGAGAAGCTCTTTTGGGAAATACATTGCATTGGATTGAGGGCAGTGTAGAGTTATGTGCTCGCATTCTCCATTAAAGAATAAGAAGATCCGCCAAGGTCCTATCAATCTTAGGAGCATTCCTATTGGCAACACACATGAAGAGCTCAAGCTATGCTCAACACTCATCGACCGTGCTGGTTGATGTTGCCTACACCTATTGAGAGGAATAGTGCTAAGATATTTCAAGTATAGAAACATTGGTATCTTGGTATAACCATTCGGGGTTGATCACAGGCCGTTTCACCATTGATAGGAGCCCACCCAATTCTTCCCAACACAGTCACAAAAGGGTTTTGGGGAACTTCTCTCAAGTTTCTAGGGTTCGATACCCAATTCAACATGCATGCAAAGTGGGATGAGAAGGTGTGGCTATTGCGATTTCAGACAAGATTCAATCATGATCTCTCTGGATAGAAGACTGTTAGTATTCCTAGCAATTGTGTAAAGCACAGAGGCTCGATCAAATGATTTTCTATAGGTAAATTACTAGTAGTGTGGGGAAGGGGAAGGCAATCAGTAAAGGAAATGGAGCGTTAGATAGGGCCAGATGTATCATGAGCGTTACATCTTTTAACACCTTTTAACCCACAAAAATATGTAACGCATTTTAGTGCACAAAAGAATTGTATAACCGAATCAACCAGTGAATCAACGTCACTGATTCTCTCGTTTTCAGGAATTAACAAGCATACCCTATTTCTTTCACAATCATAATGGCGGCCTCCAACCAACAATAAAAACAAAAATATAATTTTAATTAGAATGGAATGAAGGAAATACAAAAAATTAATTATAAATTGAATGGAAAGAAGGAAATGTTGATGGATCCATCCAACATGATGGAGATCAAAGGAAGGAAAGAAATATTATGTAACACGAGTGCTCGCTTAGCATGGTAGAGTACTCGCTTAGCATGCGAGAGGTAAGGGTGTCAATACCTCGCATTTCCAAATCTATAATTTTCGATGTGCCGAAATAATTAACGGACTTGAACTCAAGCTGTAGTGAGGATTATAAGATCTGTAATCTTTTATGTAACAAGAATTCCTATGGCAGATCTACCCTGAGTTTTTTTGAGTTTTTTTTTTTTCTCTTTTTGCTATTGAAAAGGTGGCTTCACCCTCAAGATTTGAGGTTGACATGCTTTGAGGTGGGTTGGCAGGTGATGAAAGGGAGCTTCAACAACAAATAAATGCCAATAATAATTCCAAAATAACCTGGAAATCACCAACGAACTACACAGCCAGTGTCGTAGATAGGGCTTTGCACAATATAATAATAATGACAACAAAAAATCCCATTGCCAGAGAGAAGAAGGGAAAACCTTGGCTCATTTGGGAGGCCAAAAAATGATCATCATTAACTCCAACAAAGAACTCTAGTGAATACGAAGATTGCAAGAGAAAAATATGTAAGCAAAGGGATGATGACGTTGTACAAAACATGCACAACATGCATGCAAAACAGTCGGAGTCATTTGGAGGGCTAGTGGTAGCATCCACCAGAGATCATCCACGACTGTTGCAGCTTGGCTGGGTTCTTTTCATTAAGTGAGAATGCCGATAAGAAAACTATGATGAGGCAACAGGAACTGTGATATGCATCAACCCCAAAAGGTTCTCCGCAAGAATGATATGTATCATCTCCACAAGGTGGAGGACTAGACAATGCATGCATAAAGAACAACTCTCAGCTAGGAATACACTAGAGAAGAATGATGCACACTAGAAATAGGATTTACAGGTCTAAGCAAGCAAAGGGTAGAATGGTGCAGGCATGGATGAGTGCACAGGATTTATGGGAGACAGGATTTATGGCACAGGCCAAGGATCAGAATCAGCTCTGATACCAAAATGTAACACCCGAAAAATCAAAAGAATAGCAAATCAAACAAATATGGAAGAAAACCTGCAAACAAATATTGATTTTGTATATAAAACAATAACTGGGATCACAGAGAGGAATCCTAATTACCTGGATTCCTGGTAGCTCTTCGATCTACAACTGAATTTGGGGGAACGACTCTCCACCCAACCAATCCACATCCAATGGATGAGGCCCCGGGCCCCCAACAATTAACCCTATGTCAATGCTTAATTCATTTCTTGTCTCTTGATGACAACCTACTTCTCCTCCTTCTCTCTTCCTCTCTCAGCTCCCAAGCAAATGAAAAATCCCCTTTCTCTTCTCCCCCCCCCTTTCTTTTATTTCCCCCTTCTCCCCCTTTTCTTAATTTCTTGTTTAACTTTCTTTCTTTTTTTAATGAATTTCACTTTCCATTACTACCTTTTTAATCTTATTTTATTATTATATTACTTATGTCATATTATTTTGAACTCATATGTTCATATATGGGGTTGTTATATAATATGCTTGTGTATTGTAGCATTGTAAAGATCTTTGATTGTGTGAGAGAGACTATGAGAGATTGAAGAGGAAGTTGCAGCGGATGTGTTGCAGGTTGTATCCCTTCATTTTTTGGATGGTCTAATAATAAGGACTGGCAATTTCTGTGTGGATGTATCCCATCTTGGGTGAACCACATTATATTGGTGTCTCTCTTGTATTGGGTTTATGTGATTTATATTTTCATCTTGTTTATTGTTATTGCTTTGTAATCCTGTTTTTCTAAAACATGCAAATTAATTGAAAGCACGAATGTAAAGGTTGATGAAACAACATTTAACAAACCAAGAAAAGAAAAAACTAGAATAGAATTAGTCGTAGAATTAGAAGAAATTTTGTCAGAAGGAGAAGGAGAAGAGGAGCAAGACAATGAAGAACATGAATCAGAAACCAGACATGACACAAAGATACCTTCCAGAAATGTAAAGAGAAATCATCCTAATGATTTAATCATTGGTGACAAAGATGCAGGAGTGGAAACAAGAAGCAGAAAATTATTAAAAGTATCTGAAGAAGTAAATTTTGCACTATTATCACAGATCGAACCTGGTTGTTTTGAAGAAGCTATAAATGACAAACATTGGGCTAAATCCTTGAATGGGGAATTGGATCAAATCGAAAAAAAATGAAACATGGGAACTGGTTCCTAGACCTAAGGATAAGAATGTGATAGGGACCAAGTGGGTTTTTAGATATAAACATAATGAAAATTGACAGGTAGTAACAAACAATCCAAGACTGGTATGCAAAGGATAAGCGCAAATTGAAGGAATTGATTTCGAAGAATCATTTTCACTTGTAGCCAGAATGGAGGCTAAAAGAATGTTTTTGGCCTTGGCATGCCACAAAAACTTCAAGGTTTATCAAATGGATGTCAAATCAGCATCATTTTTAAATGGAACATTAGAGGAAGAAGTCTATATTGAATAGCAAGAAGGATTTCAACTTTCAGAAAATGAGAACTACATATGCAAACTTAAAAGGGCATTGTATGGTTTAAAGCGAGCACCGAGAGCCTGGTATGCAAGACTGGACAAATATCTGCAACAACAAGAATTCAAAAGAGTAGTTGCAAATAGAAATATTTACATTAACGTGGAAGAGGATGAAATGATTATTATGGTAGTATATGTTGACAATATTATTTTTGGAAGTATAAATAATGACCCGAGCAAAGGTTTTAGTGAAAGCATGCAAAATGAGTTTGAAATGTCGATGTTAGGAGAACTGTCATTCTTCTTGGGATTACAGAGTGTGCATTTAGATAAAGGTATATTTATATCCCAATCCAAGTATGTTCATGATATGTTCAAAAGGTTTCATATGGAGAACTCCAAGACAGTAAGCACTACAATGGTTATAGGTTCGAAATTAAGCAAGGATGACGAATCTGGAAAGGTAAATAAAAAATTATACAAATCCATGATATGCATTTTATTGTATGTAACTATGGCTAGGCCTGATATCATGCAAGTTATTGGTGTGGTAGCCAGATTTCAATCTGAGCCAAAGGAGACTCATCTTCAGGAAGTAAAAAGAATATTTATTTACTTGAAAGGGACTTCGGAATTTGTCCTATGGTATCCCAAAAATGAAAACTTCACTTTAACAGCATACTCTGATGCAGATTGGGTAGGATGTGTCGATGACAGGAAAAGTAGTAGTGGTTGTGCATTTTTCCTTGGAAAAAGATTAGTCTCATGGATAAGCAAGAAATAGCCTCTATTTCGCTATCCACTGTCGAAGCTTGTTACACCTAAATCTTACCATCATGATAGTCAGTGTAAACATCCCTGAATTTCCTTTGACTAATCCATCCACTTGGAAGAGATGCAGACCCTTTTATACTAGGTTTTGAGAGGTCGTCGCAGGTTGTCCTCATGCAACCTGCGACGTCACAAGTTGTCTTCTTACAGACTGCGACGATGTCAGTTAATTAACTAAAATAGCTTCTTCAAGCCCATTCTCGAAGCAAGGTGATGTGTATCCCTATCCCTAGCCTTTGGGGAAGCTGGCATTCGGTTCCTAGCCTCTTGGAAAGATCCCCTAACTCTCTCCTACCATATCTCAACCTATCCTATCCACTTAGTCCTATATAAGTGAACCTCACTCCCATTCCAAAGGGAGGAAGTCTATGGTATCTACATGCTGGTGAAATTAGCTTAGGAGAGATCTCTACTCATCCCTTGAGAGATCCATCATCCCTTTGAAGGCTTTGGCATTGGCTTGATCGGAGGAGGATGGCTATGTTAAGTCATTGGTTGTAATCTCTTCATCCTATGTATTTCCCTTTTAATACAGTAATATAAGTGCTTTCCACCAAATCTCATTATGTTGATGATATTTTGTGTAGTTTGCCTACTTAACTGCATACTTAGATGTATTATTGTGTAGGTGCTTTTTACTACTTGTTTTATTGTGTTGTCTTGACAGGTTTTGCAATAGAGATTTGAAGACCATCAAGCTTGGAGCGGCATTCAAGGAGAAAGGATTAGGGATCTAGAAAGGTAAAGCATCTAGTTCCTTGATCTCTAATTAGATCTAGGAGAGTCATTTATGTTCTGTCTCTATTTGTTCTAGACTCGTGTTGAGCTAGGGATATCAGGCCTCGAGTCCGCTCTTGGTAGATTGTCCGTCAAACAAATATGGCACGTCCATAGGTTGAAGACATTCTCAAATACCATCTTACTATTTTTAATGAGCTCGAAGATAGGTTGGAAGAATGCTCATGATGTCTGCTTCATTTTTTATGGGGAAAAATGAGAGCTTTTATGTTACACTCTTTATCTGTGGCAGTACCTAGTCATTCTTGAACATGGCACTCATTTGCATTTGCATACTGTACTTGGATCATCCGTTTGTCCTCGAGTTTTGCCTACTTTCTGAGTCTTGTTACTCCTTTAGGTCATCCAAAGAATACTTCCACCATCAGTTGCATTAGGAGTCGGTGTCGTACTCGTCATGTCAATACTGTCAAGTCATGCCATGCCCATGTTCAAGAATATTTTCACCACTCATTATCTACAGTCAGTACACCTTCCACCATGTTAGTCTATTCTGAGTCAGTCATGTATGTTAATGTACCATCTGATCTACTCTAAACATTTGTTGTCATGTTTCGTGTCGATGATGGGGGATTCATCATGGCCCTCCTTCGATGGATTCATCCTTGTCGACTTCAAATCATCATCCGAGGATTGAATCTAGAAACCAATTGAGTACCTTGGGCCTGCATGCCTCAATGGCAGGTTACCTCGCTTTCAACATGAGTTTACATCATTGACTCTTGATTGAAATATTTCATCATCATGCATTCGACTTCAGCTCATTTATTCACGCTTGATGATATGTACTGTGATATTTTGGGAATCATTGACATTAATGGTGATTTCCCTCGCGCTTGTTAATGGTATACATCAATGACCGGTAATCAAGTTGTTTCTACCATGTTTGACGTCAAGACATTTGTAATCACATGGATAGATTCGTATCATTGCGGGTTCAACTTGAAGACCCTAAGGAGTCATGTTTTACCCAGGTTGCGATGGAGATTGTTTTGAGTCATATCACACGGATCCACATTTGTATTGGTCGTGGCTGTGTTATCATCTCATCATGGATCTACATTTGTGTCTAGTAGCCATGATTGTGTTCAGTCAGTCATTACTATCATGGATCTGCAATGTATTGGTCAGAAGCCATGTTGTACGTCATATGAGACTGTGTGCTCAGAGTCAGTTGTACTACAGCAGTGTCCTTCGTCCGACGAGCCATTTCCATTCCTTCTATCAAAGCATTTCACCTATCCAGTTTCAAATAGCTTCATGCTTTGGGGGGAATTCTGTTACACCTAAATCTTACCATCATGATAGTTAGTGTAAACATCCCTGAAGTTCCTTTTACTAAGCCATCCACTTGGAAGAGATACAAACCCTTTTATACTAGGTTTTGAGAGGTCGTCACACGTTGTCCTCATGCAACCTACGAAGTCGTAGGTTGTCCTCTTACAGACTGCGACTATGTCAGTTAATTGACTAAAATAGCTTCTTCAAGCCCATTCTCGAAGCAAGGTGATCTGTATCCCTATCCCTAGCCTTTGGGGAAGCTGGAATTCAGTTCCTAGCCTCTTGGAAAGATCCCCTAACTCTCTCCTACCATATCTCAACCTATCATATCCACTTAGTCCTATATAAGTGAAGCTCACTCCCATTCCAAAGAGAGGAAGTCTATGGTATCTACATGCTGATGAAATTAGCTTAGGAGAGATCTCTACTCATCCCTTGAGAGATCCATCATCCCTTTGGAGGCTTTGGCATTGGCTTGATCGGAGGAGGATTGTTACGTTAAGTCATTGGCTGTAATCTCTTCATCCTATGTATTTCCCTTTTAATACAGTAATATAAGTGCTTTCCACCAAATCTCATTGCGTTGATGATATTTTGTGTAGTTTTCCTACTTAACTGCTTACTTAGATCTATTATTGTGTAGGTGCATTTTACTACTTGTTTTGTTGTGTTGTCTTGACAGGTTTTGCAGCAGAGATCTGAAGACCATGAAGCTTGGAGCAGCATTCAAGGATAAAGGATCAACGATCTGAAAAGGTAAAGCATCTAGTTCCTTGATCTCTAATTAGATCTAGGAGAGTCATTTATGTTCTATCTCTATTTGTTCTAGACTCGCGTTGAGCTAGGGAGATCAGGCCTCGAGTCCGCTCTTGGTAGATTGTTCGTCAAACAAAGCTTAATACATTGCAGCAGCCACTTGTTGTACACAAGTTATCTGGATAAAGAAAACCTTGCAAGAAATGCAAGCTTTAATGGACCAACCAATATCAATATTCTGCGACAACATGAGTGCAATTAGTATATCCAAAAATCCGGTAATGCATTCAATGACAAAACATATTCCCATCAAATATCACTTTCTAAGGGAACAGGTTGAAATTCAAACTGTGAAACTAGAATATGTACCTACAAAAGAACAAGTAGCAGATATCTTTACAAAACCACTTCCCATAGAAGCTTTTGAAAGTCTTAGAAAAAACCTAGGAGTAATATCCTTACTAGAACAGTAAGGGTGTAGAAGGAACCCTTTTCCATTAATGTCAAAGGGGGAGAAATGAAGATAGACGGGGGAAAAAATAAGTAATTAGAATCCCATAGTAAGGGGGAGCACAACCATAAGTAGAAGAGTATAACAGCAGAAGAGTTGAAGTGATGCCATCAATGACAAAGGGGGATATTGTTGGACTTAATGTCGGCATTGATGTCAAATGAGATATTGTTGGACTTAATGTTGTCATGGATGACAAATGAAATATTGTTGGAATTAATGATTAAATCCAGTTTGAAGAAGTATATATAGCAAGGCCATACAATGTCAACATAGTGACAAGACACCAGCAATAGTTACCAGTAGAAGTGTACAATGGTACACATGTCGAAGCAAATGTAGATATGTAGAAGCAAGTAGTGCATCCAAGTGTGCACATCAAAGTATGCTTTTCGAAGTGTGCAACGCATTTGACAAGCCGACAAAGTATTGAAGAAGGATGGGTTACAAGCCCCACGTTGTGGTGCAAATCCTTATTCTTCGGTAAGTCATTGTGATAAATTAAATAAATTAAGGTTATAAAGAAAATATTTCAGCCCTCATGTGGACATAAGAAAAACTATAAATAGACAAGGACTAATGCACTTTGTGAGAAGTGTGTGTGAGGTGGTGGATAGTCTACAGTTTTAATTTCTGGGGTCTTGAAAGGGAATCAATGGCTAGTTGATTTGGAGAAGAAGAAGAATTTGGAGTAAGCACAGAAACGAGTCACACATCACAGTTGGAAGAACGAAAGAGATATTAGGGAAATTTTAGAATCAAGTCGCATGTCATAGTTAGATAAGTCGAAGTAATTTATAGTCCGGAAGAAGTAAAATACCACAACAGAATTTGAATCAAGTACAGAATCAAGTCGCATGTCACAGTTGGATAGGTCGAAGTTAAAGAAAAAACCAGTTGATACATAGAAGTTTGAGAAAGTCGAGGTAGAGTACGGTTAAATACAAATCTAAGTCACAGCTAACCTTGGAACATACTAATTGAAAAAGACAATGACAATGATAGATTGATTCTCTTATTTAAATCAGGGTGGTAGGATAGGGAAAGTACACGAGATTGAAGTATCCATCAGATTGGATCCTACAAATTAGGGAGTTGGAGCTTCCTCAGGTTGGTTCCTATAAATTAGGGAGTTGGAGCTTCCTCAGGTTGGTGCCTGAAAATTAGTGGATTGGAGCCTCCTTCTAGTTGGTGCTGGTAAATAAATTGAATGTAATCTTGAATATATAAGAAAAGCATTATGTGGTTTTTCTCCCATTTGGGTTTCCATGTTAAATCTCTTGTGCATTTTGTATGGTTTATGTGATGATGAATGACATTTTTAATGGTTGATGTTTACATGATATAATTAGTGTTTGAAATAGTAAAAAGTGATAAATACTGATTCACCCTTCCTCTCAGTATTTCCAATAGGTTTTTGGATGACCACAAAAAAAAGGCTACCAAAAGCAACAAAATATTATGTCTTTTACTAAATGGATGGTTTTAGGCTAATCACAATATTGGTCTGGAATAATTTGGAATATGAGAGGTCACTTCCTTATCATATACAATACTTGTTTTGTGTTTGTTGATCTTGAGTTCTTCCCAAGTTCTGATGATGGGATTGGAAAGATTATGTTGAAAATGAACATGAGGGGCTTCGTCTTTTGACATCATTTCACCAACTTGGAAATGCGCTGACAGTTGATAGGAATTATATTCATATTTCAAAAAGAGGGTTGTTTTGAATAAGAACTAGTTCAGAATGTTTATTCCTTTGTTGTGTATCATCGTGCTAAAGAATGTCCACGTTGGATTTCGAATCCTGCAAATGAGTTAGATAATTTTGGAGAGTTGCTTTGTTGATTGTGATTGAATCGTTAACAATAGTAAGTATTGTTGTTCAATAACTCTAATATTTATTCAAGTTGAGCCATTATGAGGACTAAGAGAGCTCTCCTTATGCATGTAGTTCTAAATTACAAATGACTCAACCACAAACTAAGGTATTCTTGCAACTCTGCCCTTCCACAATAAGACTCAACAAAAAAACTTCAACTCAGAAAATGAAGGTGTGTCGGGTTCAACAAAAAATGCACCTGATTACAATTCGTCCCAATTCAACTCACTTTCAAGTTGACACTTACACAAGAAATATTGCAAGTATCAAAAATACAAGAAACTTTCAAAATGAATGTTTGCAAGTTACAATATCTAAAGTTGAATTGTTCTTCAAAAATATATTATTTACCTCAAATTTCATCGATGATTGTTGGCAATTGCAGTGTGGGTGATGATGTAACCCCAAAAGAAGAATTTGAGTTTTCCAATCCAAAAATTGGTGAATGTAGCATATAAGAACTTCCTTTTGAAGCAAATGTAAATGTACAAGGGGCGGTACCATCTAATCCAAATGAAAAATTGTAATTTCCATTTTTCAAAATTTTATGAAAATGCCCAATTTTCCAATTTTTCCCCAATTTCGAACTTTGACTAGTTTTACTGTTTTGGCCTCCAAATTAACCCAAATGCTCCCAAATATTCTGTAAGGGTGTATGAATGATATTTAGACTTGAATATTAATTTCAAGGATGATTTATAACCCTCAAAATACTTCTGCAAATTTGATTTGTATTATGGTCAATGTATGGTATTTTAACTAGCAATTTATGCATCAAATCCCCCCTGGGTAAACAATGAAAATGGCCTCCCAAATGCTTCCAAACTCCTTCGAATATCTGAACAGAGGTAGGGGATGTATTAAGGATGTTATTTAGGTCTAATTTGCATCACTAATTGATTGTTATCTCTGCTCCAACTCTCTCCCATTCAGTTGCAAAAATCATCAATTCGACCCTTGGGGAAAAGGCACTATTTCTTCTCTCAATGCAATTAATGTTTGGATATCCACATCATCATTTTCAAGACCTTGCATGCAATTAGGGTTTGCATGCATCCCAGTCACCAAGTTGATGCATCCAGCACCTTAGCAACTTCATTCTAGCACCCGGCAGCTTCTTACATCATAATTTCAGCCCTCCTAGTCATGAAGGCGCCCACTTCTCACCTACTGCCAAAGAAGGGCACACTTCTTCACCTACCACTTCATTTCCACTTCAGATGCACTCAGTTAGCTCCGATTCTCCTTGATTTGAGGCTAGTTTCACTCCTGACTGACTGTTTCACTCCGTTGGACCTCCATATTGACTAGATGACTTGTTCTGACTTCAGTTAAGCCTCCCATGCACCCTCCACTGTGCCTCCTTCCCTTAATCAGTGTTACACACTTCAGTTACACTCAGTTAGACTCAGATTGACACATGGATGACTGGTTCTTGTGCATTGATGACCACCACCGATTGATGATGAGGACTCCTAGTTGGAGCCAAGCTACACCATTCAGTAATTTGAATGACCTCCTTAGTCAATTTGAATTGCTTAGTCATGGTTACTGTATTGTATTGTAATTATTCACCCTCATTGGTATATTGAGCACTGATGCATGTTTTGCACAGTTTTACACCATTTTTCTGAGTTTCATCTATTTTGATTGATTTACTTGTTCATTAGATCTGTTGTGACTAATTTTACATGTTATCAAAGCCATTGCAGGGACAAGATTTCTTTTCTACAGGTGATATACAAGGAGATTTGAGTGAATTTACTCAAAATTACAAAATTTTGGCATGAAAGATCGCAAGAGCATTCGCTCCTGTGCATGCAAAGCTTGAAAATACTTCCAATACCACTCCAGAAGCTTGAGTTTCCAATAAATCCTGGAATTGATACATTGGACCCATTCAACATTGCTTGATCTCTAATCCGAGGTGTGATGCAACTCTAAAAGGGTGGATTCTTCGACCCCACTGTTCTTGTATTGCTTGTGATTTACAAGTTATTGTCTCCTCCAATTGCATTCGCTACCTTGCTTTGGTAAGTCTTTCTACATCAAAGTGCACTCGCTCCTAGTAATGGAATACTCTTCTTCAAATCCTATCCTCACCCCTTTCAATTATTTTGATTGGAAAGAAGATATGGAAATCATGTTACGTTCAAAAGAATACTATAGAGTCACTGTTGGCCTTGAATTGGAGCCAAGCCAATTGTCAGAAAGAAAAAAACACTACAACAAGCTTGATGAAGCTTATGGTCTTCTTTGCCTCTCTATTTCCAAAGATCTTCACTTCCATCTCAGTGGATTGAAGACTCCAAAAGCAATATGGGAGCAACTTGAAACACTTTTTGGAAATCAGGACGAGCTTAGGGATTTTCAATTAGAGAATGAATTGATTGCTCTTAATCCTGAGAATTTCAAGACCATCAATGAGTTTTTCACAAAATTCAAGCACTTGACATTGCAATTGAAGAACAGTGGAGTTATCAAAGAGGATAAGCAATTGATCCTCTCTATTCTCACCAAGCTTAATAAAGACTATTCGGTATTTGTCTCTACTTTCAATTCCGGTCGGCTAACTACCCTGAATTGCCGAATTGGAAGATGCCTACCTTGAATGCCTTCATTGAGTTCATCACAAAAGAGCATGATAAGTTGATTCAAATGGGGTCCATAAGCTCCAAAGATTCATCCCTATTTGTTCAAGGACCCAAGAATTCAAATGGTAAAGGAAATCAAAAGAAGGAGAAGCCCAAATTTGAACCTCACAAGCAAAGAGAAAAAGGCAAGCAGACGGATGCACCATCCAGTTCAAAATTCAAGCAAAAGGGAAAAGAGGGTAAGGAAAAATCTAAATGTACTTATTGCAACCGTGGCTTTCATCCCGAAATTTCATGCATGAAGAAGACTATGGATCAAATGGCCCTCCTTTTGGAAAAGAATAACATTACTCTTCCTGACGGTGCAAGGAAGAAGGATAGGAATGATGATCATGAAAGAGGACAAGCACTCATGGCAACTGTTTCGAAGCCCACTACTCTTTTGATAGATTCGAGTGCCTCGAATCATATGGCTGCAAATATTGATTCTTTTTCTTCATTCGATCCAAACAGATCCATCCCCATCCATTTGGGAGATGACTCAAAAATTTCTTCAAAGGGCAAAGGTACAATCCATGTTGACCATGGAAGCTTTCAGAATGTTCTCTATGTGCCTTCTTTGGCTTCAAATCTTCTTTCTGTGTATCAAATGACACACACTGGTGAACCGAAGCAAGTTACATTCATCCCTAATACAGTTTAAATTTATGATATCAAAATTGGAAGACTTGTTGCAGTCGAAAAGGCGAACCACACTGCAAAATGCTATGAGTTTTCTCACTTTATTCCACTTGCAAAGCCCACTACTCTTCGCACACATGGTAATGAGGTTAGTAGGATTTGGAATGAAAGATTTGGACATATTAATTATAAGTATTTTCTGTTGTTATCAAAAAAATCCATGGTAGATGGTCTTCCACAACTCCGTTCCTCGAAGGGAATATGCTCTGGTTACATTATTGGGAAGCACCCCAAGCACAGGTTCGACCGCGGCAAAGCTAGCAGAGCTTCTACAGTTTTGGGGCTGATACATTCTGATATCAATGGTCCACTACCCCACATGTCATTAAATGGTTCAAGGTATGTTTTGACATTTATTGATGATTTTTCCCGCTCTACATGGGTATTTTTTCTCAAAAACAAGTCAGAAGTGCTTGGAAAATTCAAGGATTTTAAGGCTTCTATTGAGACCGCCACTGAGAGAAAGATCAAATCTCTTAGATATGATAATGGTGGAGAATATATCAAGGCCTAGTTGCTGCAACTTTGTGCCCAAAGTGGAATTCAGATCCAACATACAGTTCCCTACACACCCCAGCAGAACGGTGTAGCGGAAAGGAAAAATCGGTCACTGAAAGAGATGGCTACTTGCATGATTGAATCAAAATGTTTGGCTGCAAATATTTGGGCTGAAGCAATCAATTTTGCTACATACATTTAGAACTGAGTTCCACATTCATCCGTGAAATTTATGGCTCCTTTCGAAGCATTCTTTGGTCACAAACCGGATGTGTCAAATTTGAGAGTTTTTGGCTCTACTGCATGGGCTAGAATTCCTTCCAAGAAGAGACGAGCTTTGGATCCACAAAGTATTGAGTGCATACTGATAGGATATGGGGAAGAATCAAAATCATATACAATCATGGATATCATATCCAAAAATATATTCATAGAGCGTAGTGTGCAATTTGAAGAACCGCTTCAAGATTTGCAACTAGTCGAGGAAGAAACTGTCGTTTCACCGCCTTCACCAGAAGAAGATCCATGCAGCGATAATGAAGGTATGAGTTCTAATATTTCTGATATTTTAGCAGCACATTATGATCATGACATATCAGGTTCGGAATCCGACCATTATGATCGTCCTCCGTTACCAAAGTGGGCACAAAACACTCTTCAATCTGCTGGTTCAAACATTGGAAATCCTGTTGATCCAAGACGAACAAGAGCAGACTTTCAAAGAGAAGGTATGGCTCTTTCTATTTCTAATCCATTACTTCCTGAAATTTTTTATTTGATGACTGGTTCAGATCCCACAACATACTATCATGCCCACCGAGATCCGAGATGGAAAAGTGCCATGGATGAAGAGTACAGTTCTCTTCAAAAGAACAATACATGGGAGCTAGTTTCTCTTCCACCTGGAAGAAAATTAGTCAAATGTAAATGGGTCTACTGCACGAAAGTTGCTGCTGATGGCTCTATCAGAAAATAAAAATCAAGGTTGGTGGAAAAAGGTTTCTCCCAAGTCCAAGGAGTGGACTACACTGAGACCTTTACACCAGTTGCAAAGATGGATTCCATCTGCCTTGTTTTGGCCATTTCCGCATCCAAGCACTGGGAAGTGCACCACATGGATGTGAAGAGTAATTTTCTACATGGAGACCTTGCTGAAGAGGTATATATGCAGCAACCAGAAGGCTACACATCAGATCCATCATTAGTTTGCAGATTTAATAAATCTTTGTATGGGTTAAAACAGGCCCCAAGAGCTTGGTATGCAAAGATGGACTCCTTCCTTCTTTCTCAGAATTTCAAAAGATGCAAATCTGATCCGAATGTGTATCTTCAGCAAGTTGAAGGTAATTTTTTGGTTATTGTACTTTATTTTGATGATCTTCTCATTACTGGTAGCACTCTTACTTCAATAAACAAGCTAAAAACTGCCTTAAATCTAACTTTTGACATGAGCGATTTGGGCTTGCTGAGTCACTTTTTGGGCTTGGAGATAGCTCAAAATTTTGATGGGATCACTATATCTCAGCAAAAATATGCTTCCGACCTGTTATTGAAGTTTAATATGTCTGAATGTAAGGCATCCCCATTCCCATTCCTCTCAGGAATCAGTCTTGAGGAGGGAAATTCTACACCGCTTGCAGATTGTAGTATGTATCGACAGTTGATTGGTTCACTACTTTACTTGACACACTCAAGGCCTGATATTTCATATGCCATGAGTTCCATGTCAATGTATATGCAGAAGCCCCATGAGCTTCATTTTTAGGCAGCCAATCGGATCTTGTAGTATGTGCAAGGTACGAAACTTTTTGGCATACATTATGCTGCAGATTCTGAGCTTGATTTCATTGGTTTTACTGATTCAGATTGGGTAGGTGATAGCATTGATCGGAAGTCCACTTCCGGTTATGTTTTCATGATTGGATATGGCCCTATTTTCTGGTCCAGCAAAAAGCAGGAAGCCATTGCACTTTCTTCAGCAGAGGCAGAGTATCGATGGGCAGTCAATTCCTGCATTCAGGCAGTATGGTTGTAGGGTATTCTTTCCGAGTTTGGTTTTGGTGGCACTACTTCGACTGTCCTCTTTTGTGACAATCAAAGTTCAGCGGCAGAGGACCAAGCACATTGAGATTCATATGCACTACATTCGACAGTTGGTGCATGATCGCACCATCATTCTGCAATATTTCCCTACTGATGAGCAAATTGCAGACATCTTCACCAAGAGCTTCACTGAGAAGAAGTTCTCTTACCTCCGTTCACTGTTGGGGGTGAGTTCCATCATGGTGGAGATAGATTGATCATTATTATGTTCTTAGCTTGAGGGGGGGATTTCTTCCCATTGGGTTTTCCCTCTTTCCTCACTTAGCTTATTTTCAACATTTTTTTTGGATTATTGTATTGGGGTGACCTTTGGTCTTAGTTACAAGGGCCCCACATTATTTTTTGCACATCATAGTCTATCTTGAGGGGGGGTGTTCGGATATCCACATCATCATTTTCAGGACCTTGCATGCAATTAGGGTTTGCATGCAAATTCTAGGGTTTGCATACATCCCAGTCACCAGGTTGATGCCTCCAGCACCTTAGCCACTTCATTCTAGCACTCGGGAGCTTCTTGCATCATAGTTTCAGCACTCCTAGTCAGGAAGGTGCCCACTTCTCACCTACTTCCAGAGAAGGGCACACTTCTTCACCTACCACTTCAGATACACTCAGTTAGCTCCGATTCTCCTTGATTTGAGGCTAGTTTCACTCCTGGCTGACTGTTTCACTCCGTTGGACCTCCATATTGACTAGATGACTTGTTCTGACTTCAGTTAAGCCTCCCATGCGCCCTCCACTGAGCCTCCTTCCCTTAATCAGTGCTACACACTTCAGTTACACTTGTTACACTCAGTTAGACTCAGATTGACACCTGGATGACTGATTCTTGTGCATTGATGACCACCACCAATTGATGATGAGGACTCCTAGTTGGAGCCAAGCTACACCATTCAGTAATTCGAATGACCTTCTTAGTCAATTCGAATTGCTCAGTCATGGTTACTATATTGTATTGTAATTATTCACCCTCATTGGGATATTGAGCACTGATGCATGTTTTGCACAGTTTTACACCATTTTTCTGAGTTTCATCTATTGTGATTGATTTACTTGTTCATTAGATCTGTTGTGACTAATTTTACAATTAAACTAAGTAAAAATACTTTAAATGCTCAAGTACAGTACATGAAACTTGTAAAATACATCCATGGTAGTATATTAATCATAAATGTATCATATAATCATCCATTCATTCGAAATCATCAGCATTACCATGCTATACATCAATGTAGTGGGGAAATGGACTTTTTTGCTCATTAATCAACATTTTTGCATACAATCAGTGGGTATTTCGACCTAAGACTTTCTGAATATGAAGAAAAGAGGATATGAATCTATTACAATTAGAAATATATTATATGAAGCTCTCCCAATGAGTACAAGTGCTCACCCAACGCGCAATCCCTCAAGGAGCATGAATATGCCTTCAAAACTGGAAATGGTGGAGAGAAAGTGCTACACTAAACCAAACCATGAACCTTCCTATAGCTTCTACCTGCAAATACAAACTCCATTAAAGCACCATGAAAGACCTGAGTGGCCTCTCCAAACACCAACTTGGTCATCCACTAGCTCTCTCTTCACAAATGCAATTTTTCTCAAATCATCAAAAGTCATTCTCATACTTGATTTCTACATTTTATAACCAACATTAGCCTTCTAAGGGTCGAAATCCTCTCATTAGCTTCTAGAGATTTCCACTTAGGAAATATTCCACATTTGCCACTTGTCTCCTAGTTTCCAACTCTCCATCTTCTCCCAAATTCGAGTAGGAGTCTCTTTGGCTTCCCCCAACTCCATTAGCGCCTTCCTTGAGCCTATTTTTGGGGCTGACATTTCATAATGGTCAGATGTCAGAAGTCAGATCTGAATTTTGTCATAGATGTCATAGATGCTTCATCATTGTTGTCATAAGACTAGGGAATCTAGCCCAAGTGTCCACTAGTCTCCAATTTGACTCTTCCTCTTCCATGGAGGTTACTATTCCATCCCATTTCGACCTAATATGATCAATGCCATTTGTATGCCTTACCAACTCACCCAATAATGTTTTCCTTCCCATGGATTCGAAATGGCAAGTGAGATTTGCCATGTGGCAGTGAGAAACCAAGCTAGTGTGCGTCCCACATCCTCCAAATGTCCTCAAAACCATTTGCCACCTATAATTCCTCTTGGATTCATTTATTCAACTTATTTATTAAATACTTGGACTATTCTAATGTATAAACATTATTCCTTTTCTCCCTTATTACAATTCCCAATGTACCCATTGAACCTAGGGAACTTGGAAGGATTGATGGGGAATGGCTGCTATACCATTATTTCAATGGGGACATTACAATCCTCCCCACCCAAGATTGCTTGTCCTCAGGCAATTTCAAATTAGGATGCTGCAAAATATTCTCCTCTTCCCATGTGGCATCTTCATTTGGTAGGTCCTTCCATTGTACTAAATATTCTTTGATAATTCTGCTCCTCAACCTCCTTTCCCGTGTCTTCAAAATATTTTCCGGAACAAGTGTGAGCTGACCTTCATCATCCAAAGGAGGAAGTATTTCTGAAGTGATGATTTGCTGACCAATGGATTTCTTGAGACAAGAAACATGAAATACATTATGGATTTTACTCCCTTCCGGAAGTTCTAATTCATCTGCTACCTCTCCAATCTTTCGCACTACCTTGTATGGCCCATAGTACCTTGGTTTTAATTTTTCTGCTCCATTCTTTTTGAGAGATGTTTGCTTATATGGCTGCAACCTTAAATATACTAAATCATTGACCTGAAATGTTCTTTCTTCTCTATGTCTATCAGCATATTGTTTTTGTTTATTTTGAGCAACTTGCAAATTGTCTTTCAAGAGCTTTAAAATATCTTGCCTTTCTTCCACCCAATCTTTAGCCTTTGGGGCTCTACTATCACCAAATATGATTTCAACAAATGTCCATGCATCATAACCATATAATTCTTTTAAATGAGACATCCCTATTGACATATTATAAGTGGTGTTGTAGAAAAACTCACCCAAGTGTAGCCATTTTTCCCATGCTTTTTGCTGCTCTCCCACATAGTTTCTTAAGTACCCTTCCAACCATTGATTCACCCTCTCTGTTTTCCCATCAATTTTTGGATGATAGCTGGTACTTGGAGTCAATTGAGTGCCCACCAACCTAAAAAGTTATTTCCAAAAGGCACCCATGAATCTACTATCTCTATCACTGACAATGCTCTTAGGGAGCCCATGCAATTTGAAGATTTCTTTAAAAAAAATATCAGCCACTTGTGCAGCACTAAAAGATGATGTAACAGCAAAGAAATGAGCAAATTGTTTCAACCTATCCACTACCACATAGATACAATCCTTACCCAAATATTTAGGCAAACCGGTGATGAAATCCATGGAGATACTGTCCCATTTTTGCTCCGGAATAGGAAATGGTTGTAATAGCCCAACTGGACATGTGAGTTATGATTTGTTTTGTTGACATACTTTACATTCATTCACATATTTCTGAACATCCTCCTTCAACCCTTTCCAAAAAAACATTTGCCTCAACTGTCTATAAGTTTTGAAGATCCCTGGATGGCCCGCTAGTGGGGAATCATGTGCTTCTTGCAAAATTCGGTACTTGAGCTTTGAGTTTTGAACTAAATAAATTCTACCCTTATAATATATCATCCCATTCAAAATCCTGTAGTTATCATCCCCTTTGATTCCATCCAACACATCACAAGCAAATTTGTCTTTAGCATATTCAACTAGTAGCATGTTTTTCCAATCCTTGGCAATGTCCATGAGAGAAAAAGAAGGTCTTCTTGACAAAGCATCTGCTACTATATTATTCTTTCCCTTGACATATTCAATATCAAAATCATAAGCTTGGATTTTTCTTACCCACTTTTGTTTCCCTTCATTTAGATCTTTTTGGGTGAGAAAATGTCTTAGACTATTGTGGTCAGTTTTCACCACAAACTTGTTGCCCACCAAGTATTGTCTGAATTTGGCCAATTCATGCATAATAGCCAGCATTTATTTATCATAGATGGAGTAAAGTTTTTCATGAGGCTGCAACTTTTTGCTCTCAAAGGCTATGGGGTGGTGGCCTTGCTTTAGCACAGCCCCTATTCCTCCACCTGAAGCATCACATTCCACAACAAAAGTTTTAGTAAAATCAGGAAGTGCAAGTATGGGACAACTACTCATTACCTCTTTCATTTTTTGGAAGGCCTTTTCAGCCTCTTCATCCCACTTGAAATCATCCTTCTTAGTCAAATCAGTGAGTGGTGAATTCAACTTGGAGAATCCCTTCACAAATTTTCTGTAGTAGGTGCATATGCCAATAAATCCTCTCAATTCGGTAATATTTTTGGTGATGGCCATTCTAAGATAGCCCTGATTTTTTCCATGTGTACCTTCACTCCTTCTTTCCCAATAATGTGCCCAAGATACAGTAACTCTTTCATCCCAAATTCACACTTTGAAAACTTAGCAAATAAGGACTCTTCTTTCAAAACTTTCAACACAATCTCTAATTGTTGCAAATGCTCTTCCCATGTTTTAATGTAAATGAGAATGTCATCAAAGAAAACCAAAACAAATCTTCTTAGTTGCTTGCAAAATATCCTATTCATGCATGCTTGAAATGTGGTTGGAGCATTAGTTAACCCAAAAGGCATGACAAGAAATTCAAAGTGACCATAATCACATCGAAAAGCAGTCTTTTGCACATCTTCATCTTTCATTCGAATTTAATGATACCCTGATCTAAGGTCAATTTTGGAGAAGTATTTGGCCCCATGTAGCTCATCCATGAGCTCATCAATCCTAGGAATAGGATACCTATTCTTGATAGTCTTTTTGTTCAAATCTCTAAAATCTATGCACATTCTCAATGTTCCATCTTTTTTCTTCACTAGCACCACTGAAGAAGCATAAGGGCTAGAGATTGATCTAATGAGTCCCAACTCTAGGAGTTCTTGGATGGATTTTTCAATCTCATCTCTGAAATTTTTAGGATGTCTATAAGGTGGTATCTGAATGGGTGAAGTACCCTCCTCCAAAATAATGTTGTGTTCAACCCCCCTATCTGGTGGTCTACCATGTGGAAGGTCTCTAAAAACTTTTTCATATTTTTGCAAAAGTCTCTCTATCTCATTTGGGTGTTCAACAATATTTATATTTGGCTTGGGAGATGTAATATGACATTCAACAGCCCATTCTATGTCCCCATGTCTCAATATAGATCTCATACTATTGCAAGTCACTACTTGATTTGGATAAGTGTGTTTCCCTCTCACAACTCTTTGTACCCCTTTTGAATCTTGGAATTTCATTTCAGGAATTTGACAATTTACTGTATGCATCACATGCAAAAACTATGAATTACCTTCTTGGAGACTTATCCTGCACAAATAGAAGCACCTTTCCTTCAAGGGAGAAGAGAATTCTCTTCACATTGAATTCATCAATCCCATATAACATATTTATATATACTTCACCTGCATTGACTTCTATTTTTATATTCTGACTTCATGATGAACTCGCCCTCCATCTAGATGATTCAATCTTGCATGAAGAAGAGTGCCCCACTTCTCATGCAATGCATTAACTCACTTAATTGAGTCTTAGGATTAACTTGCCCCTTAACTGAAATCTTTCCCACTTAGTTAGGTGGCTAACTTAAGTGTCATCATGCAAGTGTCGCAACTGAAGGTTCGTCTTTTAGTTTAACATAAGTTTCATCTTTTAGTTTAACATAAATGTCATCATGCAATAACACTTAGTTAACTATATCTTCTTTGTTATCACTTAGTTAACTCTCTTTAAATGACTCTTTCTTGTTAACATCACTGTAGTGATCAATTTGAGTTCTCTAATTAACTGAGGCATACATTGTGTCTTTAACTGAATCTTAACAATTTGAGTTCACTTAGTCATCTCATGAGCAATTCGAATTCTCTTTTTCTCTATGCATTTATCTTTATCTCTTATCTTTACTGCATGGTCAATATGTGTTAACTTTAATTATCTATCATATCATATTATACTCGGAATATTTGTCATATGTTGTGATCATATTATATTACTCTAGGACCAAATGATCATATGCTAAATTAATTCACTCTAGAGGTGGCCAGTCTCTAAAGGATACTTAATAGCAATCAGTGACCATGGTTAGTAATACATCACACAACATTAATGCTTCAACATGCAAAGCATCTACCTCTATAACTAGAGGTCCACCCCATGGGTACCTACTATAATTGGAGGTCCACATGAGAATCTGACTTGACACAAAATTCATGAGACTTGTCCAACAAGACTTTACAACATCATCACTTTGATACATCAAAGCATTCACCTCAACACATGAGGAATACCCTTTTGCAACTGAACGCTTAGTCATTCTTGATTCCAACTCAAGAATCTACTCCAAGATCCTAAGTCCAACTCAGGCTCCCTACCCTAACACATGAGGCCCAATCTTGGCTGCACAATATTGGACTGGAGAATGACTCATGATGTTGTACATTTAACACTCTCTCTTAGCGAGGGAGGAATTTTCTGCCATACCAAGATTGTCTTGGAAGTACCTGAACTTCGTCACTGATGGAGACTTTGTTAACACATCTGCAATCTGCTCATCAGTAGAAATGTACTAAAGTTTCATTATACCTTTCTGGACCATGTCTCTGATGAAGTGATACTTCATTTCAATGTGCTTCGACTTATCATGAAACACGGGGTTTTCAGAAAGATTGATGCATCTTTGATTGTCACACTAAATGACTGTAGAATCAAGCTTCTCACTGAACAACCCAACAAGTAGCTTCCTAAGCCACACTAATTCTCATTAATCAGTACTAGCAACAATATACTCTACTTTTGTAGTACTCTGGGCTACAGATCCTTTCTTCCTACTGGACCAAGAGATCATAGCAAAACCGAAGCTAAAATAATATTCGTATGTACTATTTTGGTCCACAATGTTACCACCCCAATGAGAGTCAGTATAACCAAGTAACAACACCCCTCCACTGGAGGCATATCTGAGTCCATAAGCGATCGTACCTCGAAGGTACCTAAGCACATGCTTAGCAGCAACCTAATGTCTCTGTCTTGGATCATACATAAACTCATAATACTCACAGCATAACATATATGGTCTCGAGTGTATCATGTACATCAACGAACCAATAAGCTATCTATAAAAAGTGGGGTCCACTGGATCCGATCTAGAATCTGACTCATGTAGTTTCCTCAAATGGGAAACCATCAGAGTACTCATGTATTTGCAATCCATCATGCAAAACCTATGCAATATATCAATAGTGTACTTCCCTTTAGAAAGAAATATCCCATCTTTTCTTTGCCAAATCTCAAGGCTAAGAAAGTAGTGCATAAGACCTAAGTCTTTCATCTCGAACTCAGAAGTGAGCTCCCTCTTGCACCAAGTAATCATTTATTCCTCTCCAGTAAGGAACAAATCATCAACATATAGAACCAATATCAATATTTGGTTCTTCACTACTTTGAAGTACAAATTTGGATCAGCTTCACTCTTAGAGAATCCCAATCTCTGAAGATAGCTGTCAATTCTTGAATACCAAGCGTTGGGAGCTTGCTTAGGCCCAAACAAGGATTTCTTCAATTTGCACACATGGGAATCCTTCCCATGAAACAAAAACCCCTCGGGATTCTGAATATAAACCTCTTACTCAACCTCACCATTGAGGAAGGTTGTCTTCACATCCATCTAGTGAAGCTTCCATCCTAGAATAGATGCAAGTGAGATCATAGCTCGAATAGTGGTGTACCTGGCCACAGTTGCAAATGTCTCCTCATAGTGTATACCTTCTTTCTGAGATAAACCTCGGGAAACAAATATGGCTTTATACTTTTCAATACTTCCATAAGAAACATGCTTGACCATGTAAATCCATATGGAAGTAACTACAGACTTCCCTTCAAGTTTACGAACAACTTCCCAAACATCATTCTTCATAATATACTTGTATTCCTCTACGATTGCATATTTCCATACTTGCTTCTTTGCAGCTTATTCATAGGTGGAAGGCTCTGAATCACTGATGTGACTCATCTATGCAACATACTTGAATATATGTTAGGTTTCTTTCGCTCTATGGAAGATCCTAATGGTGATCCATGCGTCTATGCATCTTGTAGTATATCTCAGCACCATGCAGACCTCCTATTGTAAGGAGTTTCATCAACCAGTTCTACTGGTTAATCGGGAGCTAGTGAATTTGAGAAATATGTTATATTCTACCTCTGAACATTTGAATGGGGAGAATCAGTAACTAGGTCCTCCATCATAGGAGTCTCATGATACTTTGTGTTTGTATCATAATGAAGCTATTTCAATCACTTGAATGATGCCTCTTCATGGAAGGTCACATCTCGACTGACCTCGATGTTTCTTTCACCAGGCACATATATTTTGTAGGCTTTGGATGATTCGCTATAACCAACAAAGGTTCCCTTCTTTCCTGATGGCTCCATCTTTGTCCTCTTTTATTTCGGAACATGAATGTATACAAGACTCCCAAAGATCCTCAGGTGTGAAATATCTGGTTTTTCACCAATGAACACTTCTTCAAGTGTCTTCTCATCCATAATCGCATGAGGACTTCTATTTTGGATATATATTGATGTATTGGTGGCCTCTTCCCATAATGAGGTATACAAGTCTTAATCATGCATCATGGCTTTTGCAGCCTCACATATGGTTCTATTCTTCCTTTCGGTAACCCCATTTTGTTGAGGGTAGTAGGGTATAGTTAATTGTCTACAAATTTCTGCATCACTACAGAACTCATTAAACACATGTGAATCCAATTCACCTCCATTTTCAGATCTCAAATCACGGATGTGCTTTCCTGTCTTATTCTCAACCAGGGATTTGAATTCCTGAAACTTGCTAAAGGTTTCGTTCTTAGACTTCAGGAAATAAATCCATGAATTTCTAGAGAAGTCTATAAACATTACATAATATAAATAGCCACTCAGGTAAGGGGATGACTGTAACATCCCAAAAATCACAAAAAAAAAAAAAATTGATATAGCCTAATTCATAAGAGAAATGCTATCTGCGGAATGAAAGTTATTCAACTAATAGATAATAACATCTTCATAAAATTATCGTGTTTATTCTTGAACATAAAAAGATACTTGATTATAAATAAGATGCGACAGAACAATGTTTATTTCGTTATGTGTAATGATCTGGTAACAATACTGATTAATTTTTTGCATATTTCTGAAGGGGTTCCTATAGGGTGCCCTTGGGTTTACTTAGCTTTGATAGCTAAAGCATTGGATTCTTTCTTTCGCAGATCTGCAGGTAAGGTAATAAATAATTCCAGTACTTCGAGAGGTGTCTTACTTTTCAGCTAGCCGTCTCTGTCTTAAGATAGATGTATATATACTGCCTATGCATGAAGATAGCGATGGTATGAAGCTTCTAGCTTTCTTGATAAATCTGTATTATTTTTATCCTAACACTTGTAATGTAGCTAGAGATACTTTGCACTATACTTCTACTGAAAATCGATGATATTGTTCAATTCAAAAATGCAACTGTGTGATGATAATAGCATTACTATAACGCTATGGCTTGTAACGACATTGACCTTCAAAAAGCCTTCATGACATGTTTCAACTACTTAAATCATAAGTGCTACTATTAACTTTTTCGATTGTATCACTATATTGACAAGATAATAGTTTGATGTGTATTAGTGACCATATGGAATTGTTATAATACTTCTATGGAATACATGCTAGGGTTATAATGCCTAGTTATATGCAAATAGAAACTTAGTGCTATATTATATTATGTACATAATGAACAAATGTTAATTTGATATTTGAATATGAATGGTGCACCCTAAGCAATTGGGGACTTAACGTTTAAAATGCATATAACATAGACAATATGTGTTAAAGTTTGGATTCGATTCACATCATGGTTATATGAATCCATCATACGGTTTGGAAACTATATACATGGTTGTGATACCGTGATATGATTTTACTCTATGGTTTGAAACTATACAGCGGTTGTATTACAGTTGTAATGTAGTAGTGATATAATCCCGAGATCACGCTGTCACCCTAACTTGGCGTTGTCACAAATTTAATGTTGTTGCAGTCAAGGGTCTGGAAAATGATACGTGAGATTCAGTATTAAACGAAATCATGTGTGATGGTAGTGGTTTGCTTCGATGGCTCCTACGTGTTACTAGCTCCACGTGATATAGTGGTAAGAATGGTGATAGTTCGTCGAGCTGTGTGCTCAACCCTAGTGATATGTCACTCCAACTGTGCTGGTTATTTAATGAGGTTATTAATGGTGCTTGGTCATATCTCTGCCTTGGTTCTATCATGTATTTGTTGGCTAATTCTTGATCGTTGATCTGTTTCCTTGATCATTGAGATACGAAAACCCTAAGACAGTCTTGCATTAACGTTTGTTGTTTGCCTTCACACATTCATTTGGTGTTTTCGTTTGGGGAAGAGGTCGACAGGCCACTGGTTAGCAGGGCTCGACCTTGGGTGGTTTGTGATGGCTCTGTAACTGCAACTCTGCAATATTGATGGTGAAACTTATTGTATAAGTTGCTTGGGTTTGGAATTTGTAACGCAATGAAGCCCTGAGGCTTTCGTCATGTGACAGGTTTAGGTTTTCGGTGAGATTAAACTCCAAGTTTGATAAAAGTTCAGTTGCATGCTGCTTTGTTTTGTTGGTTGGAGGAATTGGAAGCTTGAAGCATTCCATCTGTTTGTTAATATGAAGGTAAGTCGACTCGAAACCTTGTTTAAACAATACAGTTTTTCTTTATCAACATTTGTTGGAACTCGTTGTTGAATTCTTACAGTTTTGTGTGGCAGGTACTGCCTTCGTTATGGATTTACAGTGCTGGGTTGTATGGCAATGGATAGCACGCTATAAAAATGGTAAGCCCCGGTGACAAACCCTCCGTAGGTTCTCCTGGCAGATTTGTGGCAAACGTTTGAAGTTGTAACACTTGTTCTGGAAACCGTGGTTCGAAACCTATGTTGCTTCGTATTACGCCTATGTTAGGTTACTTCTCGGTTTGCAGAGTCGATGTAATAGTTTGTAGTGTTACTGTACAGTGTTTGGGTTCTGATTTTTGAACTGGGCAATGTTCTTCCGTTAAAAAGGGTTTCAAACTCTGTTGAGTTGATGATATAAAAGAATATTTACAAAACTATGTTGTCGTGACTGTTTTGTGTTCATTGTTTTGGGGCTTGGCCCGTGAACAAAACCTGTGACTCGTCGATTTATAAAGTGGAAAGAATTTATGTTTTATCAGACCTCTGTGTTCGAATTTAATGTAATATGATAATAGTTGTGCAACTAGGTTTGAACACACCTGTTGCTATCATTTTCTTTATGGACTGTGAACTCGTGAAATGTTTAAACATTGGGAAAAGAAATCGTGTGCTATGTATGTATAATGAAAATACTGCTACTGTCTTTTAAACAATGGTTATGTGTTTGTAATACATGATAGGATTCGACCTATATGAAGCATTGTATATTTGTAACACATGTTGCTGCGTTTCAAACTTATGAAATTTCCTAAGGGTTAGGGTTCCATCCTCGTTTTGTAATGTATAAAATTGATGTTGTTTTTCGATACGTTCTCGGCATCAAACTAGTGTTTGTGATTTCTGTTTTTCTCTTCTCCTACAGACATTGTAATATCTTAAACCCTGGAGATGATATTTGTAAATAAACTACTCGACCTACAGGAACGATTTTGAGATAAATGTTTGGTTTCTCTAATGTTAATAAAATAATGAATCTATGTAATAACAGGGAGCTTGTTTAACTAGCTCGATTCTGTAGAAAGGAATGCATTTGTGTGTTTTTATTTTATGGCTATAGGAACATGTGATTTTGGCAATAGTTGGAAACTTTTTAGATAAAAGATATCTTTTAATATCCTTGCTGCTATCATTCGATAATAAATTCAGCAGTTTGAAGTTTTGTTTTGAAAGTGAAATATGTAACCCTAGGTTTGTGATATGAGACTTCTATTTGCTTATCTGTCCTATGTGTACAATAATAGAAATAACAGAAGATTATAGTAAACTTTGAAAAGAAAATAAATGGAAACTACAAACCCTAAATTGAAACTTGAAATGACATATCAGTTCTGTATGATGAGATTCTACAATTTTTTAAATTTTGTTTAAGAAATGATTTCAATAATAATTATAAAGAACAGTAATAATCTGTTAAGACAATAAATTTCTATTTGATGAAATAAAATATAGAAGTAATAATAGTGATATAAAGAAATGCAGTAAATAATACTATTCACTATCAGTAGATAAACTAACAGAATATACAGAATAGTACTTCCATCATCTTGGGAATTTGCATATCATATCTATCTACCTTAATCTGTCTCTGTACTAGAGTACAATGTTGTTCCTTTTTGCATGGGGAAAAATGCAGAGAATATTTTATTCAATCAAATCAATTTCATACAGAATTATTAATTTACTCAGGAAAATGAAATAAACTTATAAAATAAACAGTAAAATTTAATAGACAACAGAACTTTAAAATAAAAATAGATAAGACAATGGAACCTGTAAATGATGATAGGGCCGACAAACACCCAAGGAGGCTTGTTCCTCCCAACCTGTTTCAGAAGAAGCAGCTCAACTGTTGGCTTCTAGTGAACCCCCGAGCCTGATTACTGATCCAATAAGTGGGTGGAATCTGTGTAGAAGCAAGGCACTCAAAAATGCCTCCTCCACTCAGCATCAACCTCCTGATATAACATGCCTTCTCCACTCAGCATCAACCTCCTGAACTCAATAAGAGTTTGGCAAACTCACAACATGATCAACAACATAGCATATCCCCTCATCAAATCTCTTGGGTGCAAACATAGAAAAACCCCAAGGTAAAGTTCCTCGTCAGGAAAAGTGATGAACCTTAGTTCACAATTTGATGGCTATTATATAGACTGCCTAGGTCTTTAGTGGTCAGTTTGGAATAAATGAGCCTCAAGCTCCAGTCCCATCTTTCAGGGCACTATGACCACATTTCAAGGGAGTTGTCCCATACCAACAACTAGTTAGTTGCATCATGATGCTACCACTTGTCCATTGCCTTCTACCCTAGATTCCATTCCACCTAGTGGATCAATAACCACTCTTTCAACAGTCCTCTTAGGTGTTTGTCTCCTATTTCATTTATTTAATAATAATATATTGTGCAAATTACAGTCATCCTTGGACACCTTTCCAACATAAAACTTTACAATAAAATTTATAATAATGTTTGCTAACACAAAATGTTTTCCAGCTAAAAGGGTATGTTACAAACACCCCCACTTAAGCTCAACATCGTCCTCGATGTTTCTTATTCATCATCAAGTTCCTCATGGAATAGAACTGGATATGCTGCCCGCATATTACTTTCCAGCTCCCAAGTAGCTTCATCAGGGATAAGGTGCTTCCATTGCACCTTTACCTGCCTTATGGTGCGATTCCGAAGCATAATTTCCCTCCAGTCGAGAATACAGTCTGGTTCCACCTGAAAATCTCCTTCGGGTTCCACCTGTATGTCATTCCAATTCAGCACATGAGTAGCATCATGCACATACTTCTTTAAAACAGAAACGTGAAAAACATTGTGGATTTTTAAATTATATGGCAATGCCAATTGATATGCAACAGCTCCAATCCTTGATAGGATTTCGAATGGTCCACAATACCTTGGTGCTAAATTAGCAAAGCTCCCAAGCTTCAAAGAACTTTTCTTGGGCTTTACCTTTATAAAAACATGTTCTCCTACCTGAAATTCTCTTTCAGTGCGTTT
Organism: Larix kaempferi; assembly: GCA_027924585.1. Classification (NCBI taxonomy): domain Eukaryota; kingdom Viridiplantae; phylum Streptophyta; class Pinopsida; order Pinales; family Pinaceae; genus Larix; species Larix kaempferi. The sequence continues at coordinate 532,802 of BSBM01001547.1, forward strand.
CAAATCAGCATAGCTTTTCTGTCGATCTTGGGCAACCTTTAAGTTACCTTTAACCTGTTTCACGGTTAGCTCCATTTCTTTCAATAAATATTGTCCTAACATCAATCTGCCTACAGGATTATCCCAAGAAATTGGAGTACAACATTTTCTTCCATACAAAATCTCAAATGGGCTCAACTTAGCAGATGCTTGATAATTATTATTGTAGATAAATTCTGCTAAATGCGAGTAATCTTCCCACTTAGATGGCTGATCTTTAACATACAATCTTAGCATGTTTTCTAAAATTTGATTTACTCTTTCTGTTTGACCATCAGTTTGTGGGTGGAAAGAAGTGCTGAAATTTAGTTTAGTATTTAATCCTTTAAACAGTGTTGTCCAAAAATTGTTGGTGAACTTAGAGTCCCGGTCTGAAATAATTACCTTTGAAATTCCATGCAAGCAAAAAATTTGCTTCATGAAAATATCTGCAATGTTAGAAGCTTTGAAAGTAGTTTTAATAGGAATAAAATGAGCAGCTTTACTAAGTTTATCAACAACAACCATAATTGAGTCATTTTGCTTCTGATTTTTAGGCAAACCTGTAATAAAGTCAATGCTTATAATTTCCTATTTCCATTCTGGAATTGGTAAGGGCTGCAATAGCCCAACTGGATGTTGATGTTCAGCTTTAATAGTCTGACATTCAAAGCATCTATCTATATATTCAGCAACTTCACTCTTCATGTTGGACCAAAAATACTCATTTCTTAACATAGTTAGCATATTCTGATAACCAGGATGCCCTGAATAAGGACTCTTGTGAACTTCATCTAAAATCAACAACTTAACCTTCGAAAAATTAGGTACATAAATTCTGTTTTAATATGTTAAGAAGCCTTTTTCATTAATTCTGTAATCTGTTATAAAATTTTCAGATGAATTTTTAGCCACTTTATCATGTAATTTTTGGTAATTTTCATTTTGTTTAATTCCTTCTTCGATCTGATTTTCTAGATCAGTTTTAAAAGTACTGATTGTTGCCACAAAACTCAATCTAGCATTTCTGCTCAATGCATCAGCAACCTTATTCTCCTTTCCATTAATGTGATGAATCTTAAAATCGTGCTCGCTAAGGAAAGCTAACCACCTAGCTTGCCTTGCGTTAAGATTTGTTTGATCCAATAAATACTTTAAGCCCTTGTTATCAGTCATTAAAATGAATTTTCTTTCGATCAAATGATGGCGCCACATTTTTAAAGCATGTATCACGGCTGCCGACTCAAGATCATAAGTAGCATAATTATTTTCATGTATTTTTAACTTCCTTGACTCAAAAGCAATTGCATGACCTTCCTGACTTAAGACCCCTCCAAGTCCTTCGTTGCATGCATCCGTGCATATGACGAAATCCTTATTAGGATCTACAATTTTTAAGATGGGTGCAATAGTTAATAACTCTTTTAACTTATTAAAACTGTCTTGACACTTTTGATCCCATACGAATTTCTTCCTTTTCTTCTGCAAAGAAGTGATGGGGTTAGCAATTCTAGAGAACCCTTCAATAAAATTTCTATAATAACCCGTTATTCCCATGAATGACCGTACATCAGTTACGTCTTTTGGGACAAGCCATTCATTAATTGCTTTTATTTTATCAGGATCAACAGAAATATCATCTTTAGAAATTATATGACCCAAATACTGAATTTTACCTTTATAGAAATCACACTTACTGAACTTAGCGTAAAGCTGATGTTCTCTACGTACTTGTAAAATGATTTTTAAATGTTCATCATGCTCTTCTTTAGTTTTTGAGTAAACCAGGATATCATCGATGAATACCACTACGAACTTATCCAAATATTTATGCAGAACGTTGTTCATTAAACACATGAACACTGTCGGTGCATTGGTTATCCCAAAAGGCATAACTACGAACTCGTAGTGTCCATAACGTGTTCTAAATGCAGTTTTGAATATGTCCTCGTCTTTTATCCGGACTTGATAATAACCCGACCTTAGATCAATTTTAGTGAATATCTCTGCTCCACGTACTTCATCAAATAGATCGTCTATGCGGGGTAATGGATATCGTTTCTTAGTTGTCATTTTATTAAGCTGACGGTAGTCAATGCACAAACGCATGCTACCGTCCTTCTTTTTAACAAATATTACTGGTGCTCCCCAAGGAGACACACTAGGCCTTATGTAGTTTTTATCTATTAATTCTTTCAGCTGAGATTTTAACTCATTTAACTCCAAAATATTCATCCTATAGGGGGCCTTCGAGTTTGGTACCGCATTGGGTACTAACTCGATGGTGAAATCAAGTTCTCTTTTCGGAGATAATCCTGGAATTTCTTCCGGGAATACGTCAGAAAAGTCCCTAAGGATGGGAATATCCTCTAGTTTTAACTTGTTTTCTTTAGATGTACACTCATCATTAACAACATTAACAGCAAACATTTTACACCCTTTTCTAGCAGCTCTCTTTACTTGTAAGGCAGAAATATGCCTTACTGAAATCTGCCTATGAATTCCTTTTACTGTTTCTGTATTACCTTCATTATTTACACATGTAAAAGATTTGTCATAACAATTCAGTAAAACTCTATGATGTTCAAGCCAATCCATACCAATTAACAAATCATATGACCCTAAGGGTAAAACATTCAAATTAATTTGTGTTTTCAGCTGGCTTAAAAATACTTCACAATTCTTGACATAATCTGTAACCTTTCTTTTAGTTCCTGTTGCAAGCTGAACTAACCATGCATTATCAAATTTCTTTGTTTTTAGCTTGCAACGGTTTACTAAAGTAGGTGAAATATAACTCAGATTTGCACCTGGATCTATTAGAATAGAAATAGATTCGTTTTGTATCATACCTTCAATTTCGACCATGGATGTTTGATGGTCCACTTGACGATTCTCCAGTGTTGCATTTATCTTGGGAATTTCTCTTACGATATCTCCAACGGTAGGTTCTTCTTGCATAGTATGAATTTTGTTAGCTGTCCTCTTGTTGCGTGGGCAATCTTCTCTCTTATGTGGTCTGCCACATTCATAGCACTTTATGGGTCCCTTCTGTTCAGCATACCTGTTGTTGTTGTTATTTTTATTGTTGTGATTATTATTATTAGGTACATTTCTTGCAGTAGTAGAGTTCTGAGATCCATTATTCTGGTAATTATTAGGAAAATTTATGTTATTAAAAATTTTCTTAACACCTCCATCATTATGATTAAAATTCTTCTTTTTATAGTCATACTGATTAGTCTTACTGTTCTTCCAGTCAGGTGTTCCTTCTCTTTTTCTATTTTGAACAAAACAAAAATTTGCCTTCCTCATGGCCTCTTCCAAAGTGGAAGGATTATCATACTAAATACGATCTTTTATATTAAAAGGTAAAAAACTGAGAAACCTTTGTACTTTAGGCTTTTCCTCAACCATGTAGGGTACGTACCTCAGCAAGCTAAGGAACTTGCTACACAGTTCTTTCATGTTCATTGTACCCAACTTTAAATCGTAAAACTCCTTTGACTTATCTTCAAAGTATTGTTCTGATAAAAAATTCTTTTTAAACAGACTTTTAAACATAGTCCAAGTTACTTCTTTTTCTTTTATACTCTTAATTCTTTTAAGATCCTGCCACCAAATAGCTGCCTTCTCGGTCAGATTGTAAATAGCCATCTTGGCTTTCGGTTGAGAAGAGTAGTCATAAATATTAAAGTACTTTTTCATTCCAGACAGCCAAGCTTCTGCTGTCTCACCTTTCTCACTTTCACCATTAAAGGTAGGTGGCTTAATATTTTTAAATTTCCCAGTAATTTGTTCATGATGTTTATGTTTTCTCTTTTTAGAGCAGCATTCACTATTACTACTGTCATAATTAATATCATCATTACTTGAATCAGATTTAGAAGTGTTGATGTATATGTAACTTCGGAATGTATTTCATCAGTATATTATATGTATATTTATTGTACCCTTATAAGAGATGTGTTATTCCTCTATAAGGAAGTGTCGTCATGTGGATTGACAAGTGTCGCAAGTGTGTGTACTTGCCGATGGGTTATTAGACCACCTTATGGGGTCGGCCCTAATTAATATATAATATAATGAGGATGTACTCAAGTAGACAAGTCGGCCCCAGTAGGTCACTGGGCAAAAAGGTGAGTATAAATAGAGATAGGAGATCTCTATTTTACTCACTCGGAAAAGCATCTATCTCTCTCTCTGGAAAGTGGCGCACTAGTGAGGAGGAGGAGGATCATCTGCTAGGAGACTATCTCTGTATTATTTGGTTGTATTTTGGTTGAGCCATTGCTCTCTCCATCTCTGAGGAAGTTTGTGGGGTTTTTCACCTTAGGGTTTTCCCCACGGAAACTCTGTGTCTCTTGTCTCTATGCTTTTGATTCTTGTGATGCTTGTGATGCTTGTCATATTATGATTGTCATGCATTGATATACTGTAGATGTTATTCTCTCAGCAAAGATCCTATAGTATTGTGATTTAATACTGAAAATTTAACATGGTATCAGAGCTTAACTGAGAAGAAGACATTTTGCAGTGACGGAAGCTTGTATTGCTTGTTTATTGGGTTTCTCTCCACAGATTTTTGAAATTCAGTATAGTAGATTGGATCTACTCATCAAGGCGCATCTATCTATCCAATCAGAATTTAGTTCCGAGCATTTTCAGATTTGGCCCTAAAAATTAGGGTTTCCACAAAAATAGGAATTTCTGGAAACTGAAGGTACAGCTGGAAGCTCCTTGCAAAAATCGAAGGTTTGAGCTTTGGATCGAGATTTTTGGCTGGGTAGATCTCCGGGAAACTCAAAACCTAATTCAGGGCTCTCCCTAGTGAACCCGGGAGGACAAAAAGGCAATTTTGAAGGGCAAGACTTTGCTGATCTCAAATTCTGAATGTACTAGGCTGATCAGCTCTCCAAGGCGCATCTTTCTATCCTTCCGGAATTTTGAAATTCACATTTTGAATTTTTAGGGTTTCACTGACAAACCCTAATCCGGGACCAGATCCAGTTTTCAGCACTTCAAGTGGTAAGTTCTAAATCTTTTCTATTTCCATTTGAAGTACTCTTAAAGATGTCTCTTCACACCAAGCTTGAGGATAAGCTTGAAGGGGCTGATAACTTCCGAGCCTGGAAGTATAGGATTGGGCTAATCCTGGAAGAGAATGAGTTGGATTCATATGTGAAAGAAGACATCCCTATCCCAGAGGATGAAGAGGCCAAGGCATTGCACAAGAAGAACTTGGTCAAGGCAAAGAGAATCATTGTTGATTCTATCAAAGACCATCTCATACCCCATGTGTCTTCTCTCAAGACACCCAAGGAGATGTTTGAATCCTTGACCAAGTTATTTGAAGGAAAGAACATAAATCGGAAGATGACCCTGCGGAACCAATTGAAAGCAGTAAAGTTTCAGAATGGAGAAACCATTCAATCCTATTTTTCAAGGGTCTCTCAGATCAAGGAACAATTGGAAGCAGTAGAGGAAATGGTGGAGAATGGTGAAGTGGTGATGACCACTCTAAATGGCCTACCCAGGTCATGGGATTCCTTTATCCAAGGAATTTGTGCAAGGAAGAAGTTGATCTCCTTCAGTAGACTTCGGGAAGAATGTTCTCAAGAAGAAGCTAGACTTATAGCTCGTGAGGAAAAGATGGGAGGAGAAGATCAAGCTCTTGCAGCTCACACTAAAAGAAGTAAATCCAAGAAGGAATCATCTCATAATAGAAGATTCTCTCACCATCATCATTATCATAAAGATAAGAAAGAACTCAGATGTTTCACTTGCAATGAGAAGGGACATTTTGCTTCAGATTGTCCCAAGAAGAAGAAAGACAACAACAGCTTCAGTAAGAAGAAGAAGGGCAGCAAAAGAAGATTTCATGCTCATGCTGCCGAAGATGATGAACCCCCAAAGAAGAAGGCTAAGGCAGAAAGCAGTAGTGATGATGACTCATCAAGTGAAGAAGAGTATGTTTTAATCTCTGCACTCACTGGTACCATCTCCCATGGTTGTAATGATTGGTTGATTGATAGTGGGGCTTCCAAACACATGACTGGGTTCAAGGAATCTTTTATGAACCTTTCTGAACATGAATCACCCCATAAGGTGAAACTTGGGGATGATTATCAATATCCAATCAAAGGAAGTGGTGAAGCTTCTTACAACCTAGATTCTGGAAAATCTCTGAAGATGAAGGAAGTCCTCTATGTACCTGGACTCAAGAAAAACTTACTCTCCATCTCTGCTTTAGATGCAAAAGGTATGAGGGTTGCATTTGTTGATGGCCAAGTACTAATGTGGCCAAAGGGAAAGACCATGGATGATGCAGTAGTGATTGGAGAGCAAGAGGGAGGCTTGTATAAATTGAAGGGACAACCTGAACATGCCATGGTACATGAATCCATGGAGCCAAGTGAACTTTGGCACAGAAGACTTGCTCACATGCACTATAGGGCACTTCCAATTGCAAGCAAGGCAGTAGAAGGTCTTCCTGAAATCAAGACCAAACATGAAGGTGTTTGCAAAGGATGTGCAAAAGGAAAGAACACTAAGAAGGCTTTCCCAAGCAGTGAAAGCAAGGCAAAAGACATTCTGGAAATCATCCACTCAGATGTATGTGGTCCTATGTCATCTAGCTCCCTGAGTGGGTATGTTTACTATGTATCATTTATTGATGACTTCTCTAGGAAGACTTGGGTATACTTCTTGAAGGGAAAAGATGAGGTGTTTGATAAATTCAAGGAATTCAAAAACTTGATGGAGAATCAAACTGACAAGAAAATCAAAACATTCAGATCTGACAATGGTGGAGAATTCACCTCAAATGACTTCAAGAAGCTTTGCAGTGATTCAGGGATTAAGAGGGAGTTGACTGCTCCATACAATCCTCAACAGAATGGAGTTGCAGAAAGGAAGAACAGAACTATCATGGAAGCAGCAAGGGCAATGTTGCATGACCAGGATCTTCCTATGCATCTTTGGGCAGAAGCAGCTAGAACAGCTGTATATGTGCAGAATAGAACACCCCACAAGATATTGGACAACAAGACACCAGAAGAAGTCTTTTCTGGTAAGAAACCTGAAGTCAGCCATCTCAGAATATTTGGTTGTCCAGTATACACTCATGTCCCAAAGGAGAAGAGGACTAAACTAGATCCTTCAGGAAAGAAGGGCATCTTCGTGGGTTATAGTGAAAGCTCGAAGGCTTACAGAATATATTTTCCAGGGTTCAAAAAGATTGATGTCAGCAGGGATGTAACATTTGATGAGAATTCAGCATTCATCAAATCAAGAAAGGCACCTATCGAAGTGTATGAAGAACCTAAGGAAACAAGATTTCAGGACACTACGATGACTGATGCAGTTCCAGAAACTGCTCGTGAGTTTGAAGACCCACAAGAACCTGTAGATCCACCCCGTGAGGATAACTCTCACAAGAGGAAACCTGTATGGGCTAGAGAGCTCATTCATGATGCAGAAAGATTTGGCATTCCAGAAGAAGAACACAGAGCAAAGAAGAGAACCAGATCACACACCAGTTATGTTGCTTTACTCTGTGACATCATGAACAAAGAGCCTTCCAGTTATGAAGAGGCAGCAGAAAAGAAAGAATGGAAGGATGCTATGGTTGAGGAATACCAATCAATTATGAAGAATGATGTTTGGGATGTTGTCCCAAGACCTAAAGGGAAGTCTGTTGTGACTTCCAAGTGGATCTACAAAATCAAGCATGCTGCAGATGGCAGTGTGGAAAAATATAAAGCAAGATTCGTAGCTCGTGGTTTCTCTCAGAAGGAAGGAATAGACTATGAAGAAACCTTTGCACCTGTAGCCAGATATACTTCCATCAGAACAGTACTTGCCCTGGCTGCAGCAATGAAATGGAAGATACACCAGATGGATGTCAAGACTGCTTTCCTGAACGGTGTAGTAGAAGAGGAAGTATATGTGGAACAGCCACTCGGCTTTGAAATACATGATAGGGATTCTTATGTATGCAGATTGAAGAAAGCCTTGTATGGCTTGAAGCAAGCTCCCAGAACCTGGTATGGTAGGATGGACAGTTTCCTATCTAGTTTGGGCTTTACCAAGAGTAAAGCGGATTCCAACCTTTACTACAAGGTTGAGGAAGGGAATCCTGTGATTCTACTACTATATGTGGATGACCTATTTGTGACAGGAGATGACAGAATGATTGCAGATACCAAGAGGAAGCTTGCAGCAGAATTCGATATGAAAGATTTGGGAAAGATGCACTATTTCCTAGGTATGGAGGTGTGGCAGAATGCAGGTGGGATCTTCCTTGGTCAAGGGAAGTACACAGTAGATATCCTGAAGAGATTTGGGATGATGGATTGCAAAGCCATGGCCACACCTATGGCATCGAATCTGAAGCTTCTCTGTGATGCTTCATCTGAGCCAGTTGATGTTTCTATGTATCGTCAGATGATTGGGTCCTTGATGTATCTGACGAACACGAGACCAGATATTTGTTTTGCTGTGAACACATTGAGCCAGTTCCTGACGGATCCGAGGAGTGTTCACCTGGTTGCTGTAAAGCATGTTCTGAGGTACCTGAAGGGTACAGTGGATTATGGGCTCAGATATGAGGCGAATCAAAAGTTTAACCTGCTGGGTTATGTTGATTCAGATTGGGCAGGCAGTGCTGCAGATAGGAAGAGCACATCTGGGTGTTGCTTCAGTATGGGATCAGGAGTGATCTCTTGGTTTAGCAGGAAGCAGTCCTGCGTAGCACTGAGTACAGCTGAGGCAGAGTATGTTGCAGCCTGTTCAGCTAGTTGTGAGGCAGTATGGCTACGAAAGCTACTGTCTGAGTTATTTGATCTCCCGTTGGAGGCTACTGGTATCTTCTGTGATAAACAGAGTTGTGTGAAGCTGTCCGAGAACCCAGTGTTTCATGACAGGTCGAAACACATAGAGATAAAATATCACTATATCAGGGATATGGTGCAGAGAGGAGCTGTGAAGCTCCTGTATGTTGCGACGGACGAGCAGATTGCAGATGTGTTGACGAAGCCACTAGCCAGGGTGAAGTTCGAGTACTTCAGAGAGAGGCTTGGCGTTCTTCAGATCGAGGACACTTCGAGGAAGAAGTGATGGACACATTTGCTGAAGCCATTCCAAGCATGTTGGAAGGAGGATCCTTCACATGGCTGTGGATGTAAGCGCTGGATGATGAGCATCAGGATGATGTTCTAGTTTCTGCTTGATATGATCAGTTGGATCATTTTATGTATGTATGTATGCATCATGTTGGATGCTGGATATGATCAGTTGGATCATTTTATGTATGTATGTATGCATCATGTTGGATGCTGGATATGATCAGTTGGATCATTTTATGTATGTATGTACGCATCATGTTGGATGCAGGATATGATCAGTTGGATCATTTTATGTATGTATGTACGCATCATGTTGGATGCTGGATATGATCAGTTGGATCATGTGTATGTATTGTTTATGCATCATGTTGGATGCTTGGACCATGTATCTGTATATGTATCAGGTGGATACATTGTATGATCAGGTGGATCATGTATGGTGATATGTATCATGTATTTGTATTTGTATCAGGTGGATACATTGATGATCAGGAGGATCATGTATGATGATATGTATCAGGTAGATACTTGGTATGCATCAGGTAGATGCATTGATGATCAGGATGATCATAGATGACGAGCTTCAGGATGTTGCTCCAGATGACATGCAGCAGGATGTTGCAGTGATGATCAGGATGATCATAGATGACGAGCTTCAGGATGTTGCTCCAGATGACATGCAGCAGGACGTTGCAGTGATGATGATCAGGATGATCATGGATACATCAGGATGATGTATGGTGAGTATCAGGATGATACTCTGTGGCCGTGGATCAGGTTGTGCAGATAAGCATGTAATTTGTGCCCTGGGAGATTTGCAGATGGTCTTTCGAGGTTTTGCCTATGGCATGTAATTTGTGCCCTGGGACATCTGGCAAATGCTCTTTCGAGGTTTTGTTTGGGAGGACATATAATTTGTGCCCTGGGAGATCTGCAGATAGTCTTTCGAGGTTTTGCCTATGGCATGTAATTTGTGCCCTGGGATATCTGGCAGATGCTCTTTCGAGGTTTTGTCCTATGGCATGTAATTTGTGCCCTGGGACATCTGGCAAATGCTCTTTCGAGGTTTTGCTTGGGAGGACATATAATTTGTGCCCTGGGAGATCTGCAGATAGTCTTTCGAGGTTTTTCCTATGGCATGTAATTTGTGCCCTGGGATATCTGGCAGATGCTCTTTCGAGGTTTTGTCCTATGGCATGTAATTTGTGCCCTGGGAGATCCGATAGGTTGAGCTGTGTGCTCGTAATCAGTCCTGGGATGCTCTTGCGAGGTTTTGCCATGACCACATGTAATTTGTGCCCTGGGAGATCCGATAGGTTGAGCTGTGTGCTCGTAATCAGTCCTGGGATGCTCTTGCGAGGTTTTGTGGTGAGGTCACATATAATTTGTGCCCTGGGAGATTTGCAGATGGTCTTTCGAGGTTTTGCCTACGGCATGTAATCTGTACCCTGGGACATCTGGCAAATGCTCTTTCGAGGTTTTGTGACGCACGTAAAAGTCCTGAGGATTCCACAGTATGGCCAGTGATGACGAAGACCTGCAGGTGGTGGGCCTACATCCAGTATGAAAAAGGACTGGCTCTGTAGAAATTCCTATGACGAGTAGAGACAGAGATTGGATGAGATAGCAGCAGCAGTGACGATGATGATGACGATGCATCGATGACGATGATCCAGAGAAGAAGACTTGTCTAGCAGATCTGTGTCGAGAAATACCTTCCTTGTTAAGAGGGAGTGTTGATGTATATGTAACTTCGGAATGTATTTCATCAGTATATTATATGTATATTTATTGTACCCTTATAAGAGATGTGTTATTCCTCTATAAGGAAGTGTCGTCATGTGGATTGACAAGTGTCGCAAGTGTGTGTACTTGCCGATGGGTTATTAGACCACCTTATGGGGTCGGCCCTAATTAATATATAATATAATGAGGATGTACTCAAGTAGACAAGTCGGCCCCAGTAGGTCACTGGGCAAAAAGGTGAGTATAAATAGAGATAGGAGATCTCTATTTTACTCACTCGGAAAAGCATCTATCTCTCTCTCTGGAAAGTGGCGCACTAGTGAGGAGGAGGAGGATCATCTGCTAGGAGACTATCTCTGTATTATTTGGTTGTATTTTGGTTGAGCCATTGCTCTCTCTATCTCTGAGGAAGTTTGTGGGGTTTTTCACCTTAGGGTTTTCCCCACGGAAACTCTGTGTCTCTTGTCTCTATGCTTTTGATTCTTGTGATGCTTGTGATGCTTGTCATATTATGATTGTCATGCATTGATATACTGTAGATGTTATTCTCTCAGCAAAGATCCTATAGTATTGTGATTTAATACTGAAAATTTAACAAGAAGATGAGTAACTGTTCCTTTTATCATTTCTTGTTTTCTTATGCTTATGTTGGTGGGACATTATTTCAGAATTAGCCTTAAATTCTGATTTTCTGCCTCTTTCATCACTATGACAGTTTCCTTTTAAATTATGTTGTAACTCTTCCTGTACCTTAAGGATCCGTTCATTTTCTTCTTTAACAGCTTTTAACTCAGATTTTAAATCCTGTACAGTGCATAAAATTTCAGAAGATTGGTTGTTTAATTCAACATAAATTCCTTCAGTATTGTTATTATTAATGTGTTCATTACGAGGAGATCTATCCTATGCTGATTCCCCTGGTATTTCCATACCTGCAATTAAAGGTCAATCTATTCTGTGAAAAAATAAAGTTAAATTACAAAAGTTAGTAACATAAACTTTCTGATTTATTTTCTGTTTGCGTGCATGAGCCTCAATCAGGCCTAGAGTTTGAACTTGCACTCTGATACCACATGTAACATCCCAAAAATCACAAAAATTAAAAAAAAAAATTGATATAGCCTAATTCATTTGAGAAATGCTATCTGCGGAATGAAAGTTATTCAACTAATAGATAATAACAGCTTCATAAAATTATCGTGTTTATTCTTGAACATAAAAAGATACTTGATTATAAATAAGATGCGACAAAACAATGTTTATTTCATTATGTGTAATGATCTGGTAACAATACTGATGAATTGTTTGCATATTTCTGAAGGGGTTCCTACAGGGTGCCCTTGGGTTTACTTAGCTTTGATAGCTAAAGTATTGGATTCTTTCTTTCGCAGATCTACAGGTAAGGTAATAAATAATTCCACTACTTCGAGAGATGTTTTGATTTTCAGCTAGTCATCTCTGTCTTAAGATAAATGTATATATACTGCCTATGCATGAAGATAGCGATGGTATGAAGCTTCTAGATTTCTTGATAAATCTGTATTATTTTTATCCTAACACTTGTAATGTAGCTAGAGATACTTTGCACTATACTTCTACTAAAAATCAATGATATTGTTCAATTCAAAAATGCAACTGTGTGATGATAATAGCATTACTATAACGCTATGGCTTGTAACGACATTGGCCTTCAAAAAGCCTTCATGACATGTTTCAAGTACTTAAATCATAAGTGCTACTAATAACTTTTTCGACTATATCACTGTATTGACAAGATAATAGTTTGATGTGTATTAGTGACCATGGAATTGTTATAATACTTCTATGGAATACATGCTAGGGTTATAATGCCTAGTTATATGCCAATAGAAACTTAGTGCTATATTCTATTATGTACATAATGAACAAATGTTAATTTGATATTTGAATATGAAATGGTGTGCCCTAAGTAATTGGGGACTTAACGTTTAAAATGCATATAACATAGACAATATGTGTTAAAGTTTGGATTTGATTCACATCGTGGTTATATGAATCCATCATACGGTTTGGAAACTATATACATGGTTGTGATACTGTGATATGATTTTACTCTATGGTTTGAAACTATACAGTGGTTGTATTACAGTTGTAATGTAGTAGTGATATAATCCCGAGATCACGCTGTCACCCTAACTTGGCGCTGTCACAAATTTAATGTTGTTGCAGTCGAGGGTCTGGCAAATGATACGTGAGATTCAGCATTAAATGAAATCCTGTGTGATGGTAGTGGTTTGCTTCGATGGCTCCTACGTGTTACTGGCTCCACGTGATATAGTGGTAAGAATGGTGATAGTTCGTCGAGCTGTATGCTCAGCCCTGGTGATATGGAACTCCAACTGTGCTGGTTATTTAATGAGGTTATTAATGGTGCTTGGTCGTATCTCTGCCTTGGTTCTATCGTGGCTTTGCTGGCTAAGTATTGATCGTTGATCTGTTGCCTCGATCATTGAGATATGAAAACCCTAAGACAATCTTGCATTAACGTTTGTTGTTTTCCTTCATGCATTCATTTGGTGTTTTCGTTTGGGGAAGAGGCCAACAGGCCGCTGGTTAGCAGGGCTCGACCCTGGGTGGTTTGTGATGGATCTGTAACTACAACTCTGCAATATTGATGGTGAAACTTACTGTATAAGTTGCTTGGGTTTGGAAGTTGTAAGGCAATGAATCCCTGAGGCTTTCGTTGTGTGACAGGTTTAGGTTTTCGGTGAGATTAAACTCCAAGTTTGATAAAATTTCAGTTGCATGTTGCTTTGTTGCGTTGGTTGGAGGAATTGGAAGCTTGAAGCATTCCATCCGTCTGTTAATATGAAGGTAAGTCGACTCGAAACCCTATTTAAGCAATATAGTTTTGCTTTATCAACATTTGTTGGAACTCGTTGTTGAATTCTTACAGTTTTGTGTGGCAGGTATGGCCTTCGTTATGGATTTACAGTGCTGGATTTGATGGCAATGGATAACACGCTATAAAAATGGTAAGCCCCGGTGGCAAACCCTCCGTAGGTTCTCCTGGAAGCTTTGTGGCAAACGTTTGAAGTTGTAACACTTGTTCTGGAAATCATGGTTCGAAACCTATGTTGCTTCATATTACGCCTGTGTTAGGTTACTTCTCGGTTTGCAGAGTCGATGTAATAGTTTGTAGTGTTACTGTACAGTGTTTGGGTTATGAGTTTTGAACTGGGCAATGTTCTTCCGTTAAAAAGGGTTTCAAACTCTGTTGAGTTGATAATATAAAAGAATATTTACAAAACTATGTTGTCGTGACTGTTTTGTGTTCGTTGTTTTGGGGCTTGGCCCATGAACAAAACCTGTGACTCGTCGATTTATAAAGTGGAAAGAATTTATGTTTTATCAGACCTCTGTGTTCGAATTTAAGGTAATATGATAATGGTTGTGCAACTAGGTTTGAACACACCTGTTGCTAACATTTTCTTTATGGACTGTGAACTCATGAAATATTTAAACATTGGGAAAAGAAATCATGTGCTATGCATGTATAATGAAAATACTGCTACTGTCTTTTAAACAATGGTTATGTGTTTGTAATACATGATAGGCTTCGGCCTATATGCAGCATCGTAGATTTGTAACACATGTTGCTGTGTTTCAAACTTATGAAATTTCCTAAGGGTTAGGGTTTCGTCCTCGTTTTGTAATGTATAAAATTGATGTTGTTTTTCGATACGTTCTTGGCATCAAACTAGTGTTTGTGATTTCTGTTTTGCTCTTTTCCTACAGACATTGTAATATCTTAAACCCTGGAGATGATATTTGTAAATAAACTACTCGACCTACAGGAACGATTTTGATATAAATGTTTGGTTTGTCTAATGTTAATAAAATAATGAATCTATGTAATAACAGGGAGCTTGTTTAACTAGCTCGATTCTGTAGAAAGGAATGCATTTTTGTGTTTTTATTTTATGGCTATAGGAACATGTGATTTGGGCAATAGTTGGAAACTTTTTAGATAAAAGATATCTTTTAATATCCTTGCTGCTATCGTTCGATAATAAATTCAGTAGTTTGAAGTTTTGTTTTGAAAGTGAAATATGTAACCCTAGGTTTGTGATATGAGACTTATGTTTGCTTATCTGTCCTGTGTGTACAATAATAGAAATAACAGTAGATTATAATAAACTTTGAAAAGAAAATAAATGGAAACTACAAACCCTAAATTGAAACTTGAAATGACATATCAGTTCTGTATGATGAGATTCTACAATTTTTTAAATTTTGTTTAAGAAATGATTTCAATAATAATTATAAAGAACAGTAATAATCTGTTAAGACAATAAATTTCTATTTGATGAAATAAAATATAGAAGTAATAATAGTGATATAAAGAAATGAAGTAAATAATACTATTCACTATCAGTAGATAAACTAACAGAATATACAGAATAGTACTTCCATCATCTTGGGAATTTGCATATCATATCTATCTACCTTAATCTGTCTCTGTACTAGAGTACAATGTTGTTCCTTTTTGCATGGGGAAAAATGCAGAGACTATTTTATTCAATCAAATCAATTTCATACAGAATTATTAATTTACTCAGGAAAATGAAATAAACTTATAAAATAAACAGTAAAATTTAATAGACAACAGAACTTTAAAATAAAAATAGATAAGACAATGGAACCTGTAAATGATGATAGGGCCGACAAACACCCAAGGAGGCTTGTTCCTCCCAACCTGTTTCAGAAGAAGCAGCTCAGCTGTTGGCTTCTAGTGAACCCCCGAGCCTGATTACTGATCCAATAAGTGGGTGGAATCTGTGTAGAAGCAAGGCACTCAAAAATGCCTTCTCCACTCAGCATCAACCTCCTGATATAACATGCCTTCTCCACTCAGCATCAACCTCCTGAACTCAATAAGAGTTTGGCAGACTCAAAACATGATCAACAACATAGCATATCCCCTCATCAAATCTCTTGGGTGCAAACACAGCAAAACCCCAAGGTAAATTTCCTCATCAGAAAAAGTGATGAACCTCAGTTCACAATTTGATGGCTATTATATAGAATTCCTAGGTCTTTAGTGGTCAGTTTGGAATAAAGGAGCCCCAAGCTCCAGTCCCATATTTCAGGGCACTATGACCACATTTCAAGGGAGTTGTCCCATACCAACAGCTAGTTAGTTGCATCATGATGCTGCCACTTGTCCATTGCCTTCTACCCCAGATTCCATTCCACCTAGTGGATCAATAACCACTCTTTCAACAGTCCTCTTAGGTGTTTGTCTCCTATTTCATTTATTTAATAATAATATATTGTGCAAATTACAGTCATCCTTGGACACTTGTCCAACATAAAATTTTACAATAAAAGTTATAATAATGTTTGCTAACACAAAAAAATTTCCAGCTAAAAGGGTATGTTACAATGACATGGGGCCACATACATTAGAATGTATTAAATATAAAATCCCTTCAGATCCAGTAGTACTACTAGAGAAACTCTTTTTAAAATTCTTCCCAAGTGCACAACCCCTACATACACTATCATGCTCAAAATGAAATATGGGCATACCTTTCACCATTTGATGTAATCCTGGTAGTGCTTTGTAGTGGATGTGACCAAGACTCATATTCCATACCTCGTATGGACTAATAGTGTTGTGAACCATAGCTTGAATGTACTTCCTGGGTACTTTGTAGAGACCTCCCTCTCTAACTCCAATCACTGCTGCATATTTCAAGTGTTTGTTCTTCGGCCATAATAGTGTTTGATTATCCATGAAGATAACTCAGAATCCCTTATATTTAAGAACCAAAACTGATAGGAAGTTCTTCTTCAATCCTGGAACATAAAGAATGTCCTCCACATGTAAAATATCCCCTTAACTCAACTAGGAGGTGGATCCAACTCCTTGGATAGAATAGGTTGTGTTGTCTCCCAACTCTACCTTGCATGCAAAAATTTTCTCCTTGAGATTGGTGTTGGCACTCTTATAAATAGTCATATTCTTGGATGTGCCACTATCAACAAACCATGTGTCCTCACTTGTGATGACGGATCTGGAAAGTGATGAGACTATGTAATACTCCATCCTTGTCTCGTTTCCTTTTGTTGCATTCTTCTGAGAAGTTTCATCTTCTATAGCGGTAGACGCATGAAACCTTCCTTTTCCCTTTTTCTTTGCTTTGCACTCCCTTGAATAATGGCCCTTCTTGTCATAGTTATAGCATCTAACCTTTGACTTGTCAAAGTCCTTTTTGTATACCTTCTTCTTCGAATAGGAAAACTTCTTTTGAGAGAATTTATTCTTGCCTTTCTTCATCCTTGCCGTGAGGGCAATGTTTTCTTCATTGATGCACATTGGCATGCTCTGGATTCACCCCTCCTCTTGGAGGCATTCATGACACAACCATTCGAATTTAGGTTGTACCTCTCGTCCATTTACCACAGCCAAGAATGTCTCCCATGGGGATGGGATACCATCAATAGCAGTTTGGAGAAGATCATCTTCATCCACCACTACTCCAATACTAGCAAGTTGATCTCTTACCTGAGAGATATTGGTGAAGAAGGAGGCCACTGTCTCACCCTTCTCCATCTTTAGGTTTGAAATATTATTCTTCAATTCCCTCTTTTGACTCGGGGCCTTCTTCTCATATAATTTTTTCAATGTATCAAAACACTCCTTTGTGGTATTCAACAAAGTGATCACGGACATCAAATTATCCTTTACCGAATCATAAATGATCCGCTTCGATTTAGCTTGGTTCTTCTTGAAGTTGATGAGCCCTTTATTATATGTAGGATCCTCCGCCACAATGGATATGTATCCATCCAACTCATGTTCCTCCAAGATGTTCAACACCTTCACCTTCCAAGTGTTGAAATTCAAAATTCCCTCAAGATGGTCTTCTGGTCGAACATTGATCGATGCCATGGATCTCAAGTATTGTGCTCAACTCCTCAGGATCTACATAGGCTCAATTTTGCTTGACAAATATTAGCTCCTTCACACCTTGAGCTCTGATACCATGTTAATTTCTGAGATATGATGATCTTTGAACTTTAAAACTTTAAGTGCTGAAATATTGAATACTTAAATCAATGAACCATTCAATCACATGAAACATTCAACCATAACACAAGATGTACCTGTTGATGTATTTGTAACTTCGGAAGATATTCTTCTATGTATTACATTTGTACCTTATTGTATCCCCAACGGAGATGTATTATTCCTCCGATTGGAAGTGTCGTCATGTGTACTTGCAAGTGTCGCAAGATATATTGTAAGTGTCGTAACTTGTACTTGATGGGTTATTAGACCACCTTGATGGGGTCGGCCCTGTATGAGTCATGTGGGTCAAAGGGTTATTAGAACACCCTAGAGGGGTTGGACCAGTCATCATTATGTTAAGTGGTTAAGTTGGGGCCGACCTAGTTGAGTAAAGGGCAAGTCAAGTTAGTGTATAAATAGAGAGTGTGTCTCTCTCATTTTACACATTGTCTCATTTCACTCACTTCGCATCAGTGAGAGAAGAGAAGGGTGTGCACAAGTGGAGGAGGAGCATGCTGCTGAATTTATCTATCTCTTGGGCTTGATTATGGTGATCCTTGTATTGATGCTTATTCTATCTCTGAGGAAGTTGCGGGGTTTTTCATCTTCTTGGTTTTCCCCGGTGAAATGTTTTGTGTCTCTTGTCTCTTGTCTCTTATGCTTGATATGCTATACATGTTGTTCTTTCAATTAATATCCTAGATCATATTGAATTAATGATGCAAATATAACATGGTATCAGAGCTAGCCTGAAGGAAGGCATGATATGGCATTTCTGAGACTTGTTGCACTTGCGACAAATTGCAAGCTAGGGCTTGATATAGAAAAAACCAGTCATCATAGTACTTTCGCTATAAATACATTTTGGAGAAGGTTCAGGATCTGAAACTCTTACATGGTGTATATAACATCCCCATGTATCTTGTATCCAAAGCACAGCATCTTATTCATTGTACTTTGTGTTTTATGATCAATACAATATAGGGTTTCTACCTCTTCCAGATCTCAGTCATAAACCGGTGACCTAGGAAAACAGGTCCCAACTTGGGCTAGGAAGATCCAAATCGAATTTCGTAAAATGTGACAGGTAGAGCACGGATTGTAGTTTATCAGGTACATTTTTTAGAGGCTGAAGTTGAACCATTGACACGTGGAACTCCGTACAAGTTCACTCTCATGTTTTATCCCATAAACAGGTCACGTTGCGACACTTGGCATAACTCTCTCTCATAGAATCCAATTGAGATCATACCTATGGGGTTGGAAATATGACAGGTCAGGATACCATAGGCTAAAGTTTCAGACCCTGTAGATTCGTAATTTCAAATATGCACAAGAAACATTCAGGTGCATATTTCTGTCAAAACAGAATTGGATTCTAAGCACCTCCTGTTGCGGGAATTTAGGGCTTCAGAGAAAGTTGGAATTCTTGGAATCGGAGTCCACAGCTGAATGCTCCTCATCAAAATCAAAATTTAGAGACCAAGATCAAATTTTTTGGTTGGGTAGAAGGTTGGGCTTGATCAAACCCTAGTTCGGAAGTTTGATCGGAAAGATGGAAAATTAGGGCTTCTACAAAAGTTGGAATTTTTGAAGTCTGTGACCACGACTGGAAGCTCCTAAAAAAAAATCGAAGCTTAGAGATTTGGATTGAATTTTTTGGTTGGGAAGAAGGGTGGGCTTTATCAAACCCTAGTTTGGGGTCCTGTCAAGTGAATCCGGAAGTTTTAAAGGCAATTTTGAAGGGTCAAATTTTGCAGTTTTCAAAATTGAAGTATACCAGCTTGATCAACTCAGCAAGCCACATCTTTCCATCCATTCAGAAGTTTGAAATTCAAAGTTTGAATTTTTAGGGTTTCTCTGACAAACCCTAATCCAGCTCCAGATCCAGTTTCAAGCAAATCAAACTGGATTGGGTTAATCCTAGAAAAGAATGAATTGGACACCTGCATAAGTGAAGAAGTTCCAGTTCCAGAGGGAGATGAGGCTGAGGCTTTACATGAGAAGGCTACAAGAAATCCCGAAAGGTATGACTTGAAGAGATATAGTTATGTTTTGAAATTTGTTCACGATTGAGTTTATGATATGTTTGTCTTCATATTATTGAGGTTATTACAATCTTGATTAATCTTAGACTTGTCTCATCACCCTAGTAAAAGTATGAATGCATGTGAATGATAGAAGACATTCATTGATTAGGGTTATGACACTTATGATTTCATTAATGCACTGTGGCGTTGTATGAGGTTGATGTTGTCCGCTAACATGAAAGGTTCAAATCAAGTTCTAGATCAAGAACATATGACCATGGTGACATGAACAAAAAGACTCATGGATCACATAGAAGCTCTACTTACGAGGTATGTAGAATTTGTTTCTACAATGGTTAACTTATGAGTTATGCAGGTCACTAAGCACAAGTCATTCAAGAGAACAAAAAGACATTGTTTGTGTATGTTAGACATAACTAGCCAACATGATATTCCAGGTATGTTTTTCCTATATCAAGTTAGAATCCTACCTTGTGTTAAGATCTTATACTTTTGTATGAATGATTATTCTTGAAGTTAGAAGTTTAAGTAATCAATAGTTTATATACTTTGATTGATGATATGACTAACCAGAAGAGTCCTATGGTCAATAAGAATATGCATAAGTAATAGAAGTCCTCCCTGAAACCTTGAATACTAATGCTTGTGACAAATTACCTGTGTGTGAAATAATCATGACCATACATGTTAAGTTTATTTAGGATCATAATGTTTTGATAGTATTGAGATTATATTAATGGATGTATGATCATGTATGAGATCTTGAGGATGACACTAGTGCACACTTAAGCATGCATAGTGGTCCAAGATGAACATAAGTTCAAGAAGCAAAGATCAAGAGGGAGCACACTCCAGTAGTTCCTACAAGGAAGCAAAGATTGAGAGGGAGTCCACCCTACAACCAAACAAAGATAAGTATTTGAATTCTTATATATATGATTACTTAAATGATGTTGTTTAGTCATGTACATGTTCCTAGATTTAGGATGTATATTATGCATTTTAGAAAAGATTGCATTAATGAACAAGATACTACTAATATAGTAATGGGTAAGTGGCCTATGGTACTGTACAACATTCCATTGCTACTTATATAGAATGAAACCTCTTTGCTGACATGTTGGGAGTTGGGAGTTGTGCACACTCTTAACAATGTTCTGGTAGAGGTGGAAGGCATCTAGAAAGTTACGAAATATGGATAAATGTTGTATTGAAGCATTGGCTAAGATAATTGCATGACTGTATGACATATGTATTTATGCGTAAGAATTTGTTCTGAAATATATAATATGTTTCTAATCATGCAATTGAACTTGTCTTGTAGGAAAGACCGTGTACCTACAAAAGAAGGACTACAACATTTGTTCCAGCAACAAAGTTCAAAGAAAGCTATCTATTGAAGATACTTCGAGGAAGAAGTGATGGGACACATTTGCAGGAGCCATTCCAAGCATGGTGAGAGGAGGATCCTTCCCTTGGATGTGGATGTAAGCGTTGTGTGATGAGCATCAGGATGATGCTCCAGTTACTGCTTTGGATATGCATTAGTTGGATCATGTATATGTACATGCATCTGGACGATGCAGTGACGATAATCAGGATGATCATATGTGATGAGTATCAGGACAATGCTCTGGATGACATGCATCAGGACGATGCAATGATGATAATCAGGATGATCATGTGTGATGAGTATCAGGATAATACTCTGGATGATATGCATCAGGACGATGCTATGATGATGATCAGGATGATGCATTACTTTCTAGGCATGGAGGTGTGGCAGAGTGCAGATGGAATCTTCCTTAGGCAAGGGAAGTTCTGAAGCGGTCCGGGATGATGGACTACAAGGCCATGACCAAACTTATGGCATCGAACCTGAAGCTTTTGTGTTATGCTTCATCTGATCCGGTTGATGTCATGGTGTATCGTTAGATGATTGGGTCCTTGATGTACCTGACAAACACGAGACCAGATATTTGTTTTGTTGTGAACACATTGAGCTAGTTCCTGGCGGATCCGAGAAGTGTTCACATGGTTACTGTAAAGCATATTCTGAGGTACCTAAAAGGTACAGTTGATTATGGGCTCAAGTATGATGCGAAGCAAAAGTTTAACCCAGAGGGTTATGTTGATTCAGATTGGGCAGGTAGTGCCACTGATTGGAAGAGCACTTCGGGGTGTTGCTTCAGTATGGGATCCGGTATGATCTCTTGGTTTAGCAGGAAGCAGTCCTGTGTGGCACTAAGTACAACTGAAGCAAAGTATGTTGCAGCTTATTCGGCTAGTTGTGAGGCAGTATGGCTTAGGAAGCTACTGTCTGAGTTATTTGATCTCCCATTAGATGCTACCTGTATCTTCTGTGACAACCAGAGTTGTGTGAAGTTGTCTGACAACCCAGTGTTCCATGACAAGTCGGAGCACATTGAGATCAAATATCACTATATCAGGGATATGGTGCAGAGAGGAGCAGTGAAGCTTCTGTATGTTGCGACGAACGAGCAGATAGCTGATGTGTTGACCAAGCCACTGGCCATAGTGAAGTTTGAGTACTTCAGAGAGAGACTTGGTGTACTTCAGATCGAGATTTCTTCCAAGGGGAAGTGATGATTCTGGAGACACAGATGCACATGATCCATTCTCACATGGTGGTAGGTGTTTCCTCCCATGGTGCAGATATAAGGGCTGGGGCTATTTCGACATGGTTGAAGTGTGTCTTCCCATGGTCGTTGATGTAAGAGTTGTTCCATTCGAGCATGATTGAAGTGTGTCTTCTCATGGATGTGATATAAGTGTTGTGCCATTCCTAGCATGGTTGAAGTGTGTCTTCCCATGGCTATGGATATAAGTGCGATGCCATTCTCGCATTGTTGAAGTGTGTCTTCCCATGGCATAGATATAAGTGTTGAGCCTTTCACGGATGGTTGAAGTGTGTCTTCCCATGCCGATGAATGTAAGTGTTGTGTGATGTGCATCTGGGTTGTGCTCCGTGGACAATGACGGTGATCTGAAGACGATGAGGTAACAGTATGGTACACAGGTTTTGCAAAGGCATATAATTGGTCCTGAGATGCTCTTGCAGGTTTTGCAGAGGTAGTGTAATCAGTCCTGGGAGATCTTGCAGGTTTTGCAGAGGCAGTGTAATCAGTCCTGAGATGTACTTACTTGATGGCTTGCTCGCAAAGATGATGAAGACCTACATGGAGGCTAGGCCTACAACCAGCATGAAAAAGGGTTGGCTCTGTAGAAATTCCTATGAGGAGTAGATTGGAGATTGATTGAGATAGCAGCAGTGACGATGATGCTCTATCATCCAGTGACGATGATCCAGCTCTAGAATTGAAGACCTGTGCCTATATGTTTTAATGACTTGTGTCTAGAGAATACCTTCCTAGTTAAGAGGGATTGTTGATGTATTTGTAACTTCGGAAGATATTATTCTATGTATTACATTTGTAACTTATTGTATCCCCAATGGAGATGTATTATTACTCCGATTGGAAGTGTCGCCATGTGTACTTGCAAGTGTCGCAAGTTATATTGTAAGTGTCGTAACTTATACTTGATGGGTTCGGCCCTGTATGAGTCATGTGGGTCAAAGGGTTATTAGACCACCCTAGAGGGGTTGGCCTAGTCATCATTATGTTAAGTGGTTAAGTTGGGGTTGACCTAGTTGAGTAAAGGGCAAGTCAAGTTAGTGTATAAATAGAGAGTGTGTCTCGCTCATTTTACACATTGTCTCATTTCACTGACTTCACATTAGTGAGAGAAGAGAAGGGTGTGCACAAGTGGAGGAGGAGAATGATGCTGAAGTTATCTATCTCTTGGGTTTAATTATGGTGATCCTTGTATTGATGCTTATTCTATCTCTGAGGAAGTTGCGGGGTTTTTCACCTTCTTGGTTTTCCCCAGTGAAATGTTTTCTATTTCTTGTCCCTTGTCTCTTATGCTTGATATGTTGTACATGTTGTTCTTTCAGTTAAGATCCTAGATCATATTGAATTAATGATGAATATCTAACAGTACCCTGGGGAAAACCCTCAAAACAATGAGGGTGGAAGACCCCAGCAAATGTTCAGAGTATAATTATGATAGATAGAAAAGTATGTCTTTTACAAACTAGCAAATTGCTTTCAGCACGCTAGGTGCTAGATAAGAGAGAATACTAAGCAAAAGATATTAGAGATCAACTGTATCAACTTGCCATGTTCCCGTCACATTAATAACAAGCAAGAATCATTTCCATGCAAGCTGTAGTGAATGGTTTCATGGGTAATGGTGCATCACATTCAAAACCTACGAATTTCCTTCTTGGAGAATTCTCCTGCACAAATAGAAGCACCTTTCCTTCAAGGGAGAAAATAATTCACTTCACAATGAATTCATCAATCCTGTATAACATATTTATATATTCTTCACATGCATTGGATTCTATTTTTATCTTCTAAATTCATGATGAACTCACCCTCCATCTGGATGAATCAATCTTGCACAAAGAAGAGCGCCCCACTTCTGATGCAGTGCATTAACTCATTGAACTAAGTCTTAGGATGAACTCGCCCCTTAACTAGAAGCTTTCCCACTTAGTTAGGTGTCTAACTTTTAGTTTAACATAAGTGTCATATTTTAGTTTAACAGAAGTGCATCATGCAATAACACTGAGTTAACTAGATCTTCTTTGTAATCACTTAGTTAACTCTCTTTAAATGACTCTTTCTTGTTAACATCACTATAGTGATCAATTCGATTTCTCTAATTAACCGAGGCATACATTGTGGCTTTAACTGAAGCTTAACAATTCAAGTTCACTTAGTCATCTCATGAGCAATTCAAATTCTCTGTTTCTCTATGCATTTATCTTTATCTCTTATCTTTACTGCATGGTCAATATGTGTTAACTTTAATTATCTATCATATCAGATTATACTCATGAGATTTTTCAGATGTTATGATCATATTATATTGCTCTCGGTCCAAATTACCATATGCTAAAGTAATTCATTCTAGAGGTGGCCAGTCTCTAAAGGATATTTAATAGCAATCTGTGACCATGGTTAGTAATACATCACACAACATTAATGCTTCAACATGCAAATCATCCACCTCTATAACTGGAGTTCCACCCCATGGGTACCTACTATAACTGGAGGTCCATATGAGAATCTGAATTGACACACAAGTCCCTAGCCTTGTCCAACAAGACTTTACAACATCATCACTTTGATACATCAAAGCATTCACCTCAACACATGAGGAATAACCTTTTACAACTTAAGGCTTAGTCATACTTGAGTCCAAATCAAGAATCTACTCCAAGTTCCTGAGTCCAACTTAGGCTCCCTACCTCAACACATGAGGCCCAATCCTGGTTGCACAAGGTTGGTGTGTAGAATGACTCGTTAGATTTTCCTTTTGAAGGCAGGGGATTGATGGAAAAAACTGCAATTTACAATAAGAAGAGTTTCCTGCCCAATGTTCCAAAGCCAATGATGGAAGAAGTTGCAGTGACCAAAGAGAGTACAAGGGGAATGAAATGTTCTCGAACTACTTTGTGTATTTCCATGCAGCTCACACACTTAGACTTCAAATCACATTTCAAATTTTCTTCGAATGATGGCTTTACTTCTTGTGACAAGTTGCGAACTATTCTCTTCATGAGAGTAATCACTACGTTCTCCACTCAACAGGGTGTCACCTCCATTATTGGAACCCTCATATATTTATAAACAATGGAAGAAATATTCCAAAGTTATGATACCTTAGACTTCCTTGAGTTTCTTACAGCATACAACTACCACCATTGGTCACCAAATGAATACACCTACATGCAGCTCCTTCTACCAAATTAGCAGGTCGTTAGCTTCTTTCAGGAAGTCGAAAGGTTGTCTAATTTGTTCTTTACTCACCGACATATGATTCCTCCATAGCAGATGGACTCATCCAATTCACCGTATGAATCGATGAGGGGCGATATAACAAGTATGGCTTTCAGTAGTTATGCTCTAGCATGGAGGAAACAATGAACCTTCATAGATATACCATATGCAGCAATACCACTCAATGCACCGAGAGTACCCACACACCTCACGAATGTTGATGTATATGTAACTTCGGAATCTATTTCACATATATGTATATTGTATTCCTATAGAGATGTTATTATTCCTCTATACGGAAGTGTCGTCATTTATATTGTAAGTGTCGTAACTTATACTTGATGGGTTATTAGACCACCTTGTTGGGGTCGGCCCTGTATAATTCATGTGGGTCAAAGGGTTATTAGACCACCCTATTGGGGGTCGGCCATGTGGTTCAAAGGATTATTAGACCACCCTAGTGGGGGTCGGCCCAGTCAGCATTATGTTAAGTGGTTAAGTTGAGGCTGACCTAGTTGAGTAAAGGTCAAGTCAAGTTATTGTATAAATAGAGAGTGTGTCTCTCTCATTTTACACATTTTTAATTCTCTCACTCACACTTGGGACAGTGGCGCACTTGTGGAGGAGGAGGTTCTACTACTAGGAGAAGACTATCTCTTGTATTATGGTTGTATCATTGCTCTATCTATCTCTAACGAAGTTATTGGGGTTTTTCACCTTTATGGTTTTCCCCAAGTAAACTCTGTGTCTCTTGTGTGCTTGCATTATTGTGTCCATGATTGATATGTTGTAGATTTGTTGTACATGTTGTTCTCTCAGTTAAGATCCTAGATCTTATTGAATTAAATTCTAAAAATTTAACATGGTATCAGAGCTATCCTGAAAGAAGGCATGATATGGCATGTATGACACTTGTTGCACTTACGATGCTAGGGCTTGATATAGAAAAAACCAGTCATCGTAGCACTTTCGCTATAAATCCATTTTGGAAAAGTTTTTGGATCTAAAACTTTTACAGGTAGAAGATGAGATCCACATGTACCTTGTGTCCAAAGGAAAACCTCTAATTCGTTGTACTTTGTGATTTATGATCTGTACAATATAGGGTTTCTGCCTCTTCCAGATCTGAGTCAAAATCAGGTGACCTTGGGAAAAAGGTCATAAATTGGGCTAGGAAGATCCAAATAAAATTTTGTAAAAAGTGATAGGTATTACACAGACTGTACTATCTCAGAAAAAAATTTCAGAGGCCGAAGTTGAACTAGTGACACGTGGCACACCGTACAAGTTCGCTCTCCTGTATTATCCCATAAACCGGTCACGTTGTGACACTTGGCATAACTCTCTCTCAGAGAATCCAATTGAGGTTAGACCTATCGAGATGGAAATACAACAGGTCAGGCTATCTTAGGAAAAATTTTCAGAGGCAGAAGTTGAACCAGTGGCACGTGGCACGCTGTACAAGTTTGCTCTCCTGTATTATCCCATAAACAGGTCACGTTGCGAAACTTGGCATAACTCTCTCTCAGAGAATCCAATTGAGGTCAAACCTGTTGGGATGGAAAGATGACAGGATGGGCTATCTCAATAAAAAAATTCAGATCCTGTGGATTGAAAAGTTCGAAATTACACCAGAAACAATCAGGTACATATTTTTGTCAAAACAGAATTATTTTTTAGCACCTTCATTCATGGCTTCCGGAATTTAGGGTTTCGGAAAAAGTTGGAATTTTTGTAATCGGAGACCACGACTGAATGCTACTCATTAAAATCAAAATTTGGAGACCAAGATCAAAATTTTTGGTTGGGCAGAAGGTCGGGCTTGATCAGACCCTAGTTCGGGACTTTGATCAAAAAAGTGGAAAATTAGGGCTTCTGCAAAAATGAGAATTTTTGAAATCTGTGACCACGGCTGGAAGCTCCTCATAAAAATAGAAACTTAGAACTTTGGATCAAACCTTTTGATTGGGCATAAGAGTGGGCTTCATCAAACCCTAGTTCGAGGTCACGTCTAGTGAATCCGAAAGTTTCAAAGGCAAAATTGAGTGAAACTTTGCAGTTTTCAAATTCTAAATATACCAGCTTGATCAGCTCATCAAGGCGTATATTTCTATCCTTTCGGAAGTTTGAAATTCAAAGTTTGAATTTTTGGGGTTTCTCTGACAAACCCTATTACAGCTCCAGATCCAGTTCCTGCAAATCAAGTGGATTGGGTTAATCCTAGAAGAGGATGGATTGGTCACCTGCATAAGTGAAGAAGTTCCTGTCTCAGAGGGAGATGAGGCTAAGGCCTTCCATAAGAAGATTACAAGAAATCTTGACAGGTATGGCCTACATCTATGTTTCATGGTTAAGTTTATCATATGTTTATAATTATAGTACAATCTTGATTAATTACTAGACTTGTCGTATCACCTTAATAGAAGATGTTCATTGATTAAGGTTTTGACAGTTATGAATGTACTAATGCATTGTGATGTTGTATGAGGTTTATGTTGTTCGCTAACATAAAAGGTACACCAAGAAAGACAAATCATGTTCTACTTCAAGAACATATGATCATGGTGACATGAAGACAAAGATTCATCCATTGTCATGGATCACATAGAAGATCTACTTACGAGGTATGTATAACTTGGTTCTACAATGGTTAACTTATGAGACATGCAGGTTACTAGCACAAGTCACTGAAGAGAACCAGTAGACATTATGCGGTATGTTAGACATAACTAGCTAGCATGCTAATCCAGGTATGCTTTTCCTATATCAAGCCAGAATCCTACCTTGTGTTAGGATCTTATACTGTTTCATTGTTGATAATGATTATTCATGAAGTCATAGGTTTGAATAGTCATGGTTGTATGCATATTATGTTTCTTACCATAATTGATGATATGACTAACCAGAAGAATCATGAAGGTATAGGTTTGAGTAATCACATGTTTTATGCATATTATATCTCTTATCTTGATTGATGATTTAACTAACCAGAAGAGTTCTATGATCAAATAAGAATATGCATGAGTAAAAGAAGACTTCCCTGAAACCTTGAATACTAATGCTTATTATTTATGTTTAAAATGATCATGACTATACATGCTTAAGATTATTGTGTTTTGATAGTATTAAGATTATACTAATAAATGTGTGATTATGTATGAGTCCTCAAGGATAACACAATGATGATACTAACAAGCATGCATAGGGATCGAGAATGAATATAAGTTCAAGAATAGGTAATCCAAGAAGCAAAGATCAAGAGGGAGCACACTCCAGTAGTTTCTGTAAGGATGCAGATATTCAGAGGGAGTTGACCACTTCTCACAATCCACATCAGAATGGAGTTGCAGAAAAAGAAGCAAAGACTGAGAGGGAGTCAACCCAACAATCAAACAAAGATAAGTATTCTTTATTATCATTTCTTGCATATTTGTTTGTTTAAATAAAATTGTTCAATGATGTATATGCTCATGTTCCTAGACTTAGGATATGTATTGTGCATATTAGAATGATTGCATTAATGAATAGTATACTACTAATATGCATGTGATAGGTAAGTGGCCTATGGCACTGTACAACATTCCAGTACTACTTATCTAGAATGAAACCTCTTTGCTAACATGTTGGGAGTAGTGCAAACTCTTAACAATGTTCTGGTAGAGACTGGAAGGCATCTAGAAAGTTGTGGAACATGGATGAATGTTGTATTGAAGCACTGGCTAAGATAATTGCATGACTGTATGACATATTTCTTTATGTGTAAGAATTTGTCTGAAAATTATGAGATGTTTCTAATCATGCAATTTAACTTGTTTTGTAGGAAAGACCGTATACCTTCACCTACAAAGGACTACAACATTTGTTCAAGCAACAAAACTATCTATTGAAGATATTGAAGTTCCCAGGATATGGGAAGAATGCCATGATCCATCGATCATGAAGAACAATGTTTGGGATGCGGTCCCAAGAGCTGAAGGGAAGTCTGTTGTGACTTCCAAATGGAACTATCAGATCAAACATGCTGCAGATGCAGCATAGAGAAATATAAAAGTGATGAAATAGAAGATACACCAGATGGATTTCAAGACAGCTTTCTTGAATGGTGTAGTCATATATGTGTGCAGAACTTGGGGATGATGCACTATTTGTTTTTGGAATGAAGGTGTGGCAGAGTGCAGATGGAATCTTCCTTGGACAAGGGAAGTATGTAGTAGAGATCCTGAAGAGGTTCGGGATGATGGACTACAAGGCTATGCCCACACCTATGGCATCGAATCTGAAGCTTCTTTGTGATGCTTCATCTAAGCCGGTTGATGTCTCTATGTATCGTCAGATGATTGGGTCCTTGATGTACCTGACGAACAGGAGACCAGATATTTGCTTTGCGGTGAACACATTGAGCCAGTTCCTGACGGATCCGAGGAGTGTTCACCTGGTTGCTGTAAAGCATGTTCTGAGGTACCTGAAGGGTACAGTGGATTATGGGCTCAAGTATGAAGCGAATCAAAAGTTTAACCTACAGGGTTATGTTGATTCAGATTGGGTTGGCAGTGTTGCATATAGGAAGAGCACATTTGGGTACTGCTTCAGTATGGGATCAGGTGTGATCTCTTGGTTTAGCAGGAAGCAGTCCTGCGTAGCACTGAGTATAGCCGAAGTAGAGTATGTTGCGATGGATGAGCAAGTTGCAGATGTATTGACCAAGCCATTGGCCAGAGTGCAGTTTGAGTACTTCAGAGAGAGGCTTGGTGCACTTCAGATCGAGGTTCCTTCCAAAGGGAAGTGATGAGTCCAGAAGATACAGATGCACATGAGCTTTCCTGACATGGTTGATGTGTTCTCCCTTGGTCGTGATGTAATTGTTGAGCCATTTTTCACATGGTGGTAGATGTGTTCTCCCATGGTGAAAAAGTAAGGGCTGGAGCCTTCCCCGAATGGCGGTAGATGTGTTCTCCCATGTCGGTGGTGTAGGTGCTGGATGATGTGCATCTGGGCTGTGCTTCATGGACGATGAGATGATCTGAAGAGGACGATGCTATGATGATCAGGAGGATCATGGATGATGAGCATCAGGATGATGCTCCAGTTATTGCTCTGTATATGAATCATGTTGGATGCTGGATATGATCAGTTGGATCATTTATATGTATATGTATGTATGCATCATGTTGGATGCTGGATATGATCAATTGGATCATTTATATGTATATGTATGTATGCATCATGTTGGATGCTGGATATGATCGGTTGGATCATTTGTATGTATTTTGTATATGCATCATATTGGATGCTTGGACCATGTATCTGTATATGTATCAGGTGGATACATTGTATGATCAGGTAGATCATGTATGTTGATATATATCAGGTATTATCAGGTAGATCATGTATGTTGATGGATACATTGTGTGGATCATGTATCTATGTATCAAGTGGATACATTGTGTATGGTGATATGTATCAGGTAGATACTTGGTATGCATCAGGTGGATGCATTGTATGATCAGGATGATCGTGGATGATGAGCTTCTCCAGATGACATGCATCAGGACGATGCAGTGATGATGATCAGGATGATCATGTGTACATCAGGATGATGTATGGTGAGTATCAGGACGATACTTTGTGGCTGTGGATCAGGTTGTGCAGATGAGCATGTCTAGGAGATCCTATAGGTCGGATTTGTGTACCCGTAACAGCCTGGGATGCTCTTTCGAGACATTCCTCTGGGAGGACATGTAATTTGTGCCCTGGGAGATCTTCAGGTCGGAGTTGTGTACCCATAACATCCTGAGATCCTCTTGCGAGGTTTTGTCCTATGGCATGTAATTTGCTCCTGGGAGATCTGGACAGGATGAAAAAGGCCTCATATGCTTCAGCCAGGTTTTGCCATGACCACGTGTAATTTGCTCCTGGGAGATCTGGACAGGATGAAAAAGGCCTCAGATGCTTCAGCCAGGTTTTGTGGTGGACCACATGTAATGTGCTCCTGGGAGATCCGAAAGGTAGAGCTATGTGCTCGTAACAGCCTGGGATGCTTCAGCCAGGTTTTGTGGTGAGATCACATGTAATGTGCTCCTGGGAGATCTGACAGGTAGATCTGTGTGCTCGTAATAGCCTGGGATGCTTCAGCCAGGTTTTGTGATGGGTCACATGTAATGTGCTCCTGGGAGATCCGACAGGTAGAGCTGTGTGCTCGTAATAGCCTGGGATGTTGCAGCCAGGTTTTGTGACGCATGTAATAAGTCCTAAGGATTCCACAGTATGGCCAGTTATGATGAAGACCTGCATGTGGTGGGCCTACATCCAATATGAAAAAGGACTGGCTCTGTAGAACTTCCTATGACAAGTAGATTCAAAGATTGATTGAGATAGCAGCAGCAGTGAGGATGACGATGACTCGATGACGATTATCCAGTGATGATGATCCAGAGAAGAAGACTTGTGCTAGAAGACCTATGTCGATAAATACCTTCCTAGTTAAGAGGGAGTGTTGATATATATGTAACTTCGGAATGTATTTCACATATATGTATATTGTATTCCTATAGAGATGTTATTATTCCTCTATACGGAAGTGTCGTCATTTATATTGTAAGTGTCGTAACTTATACTTGATGGGTTATTAGACCACCTTGTTTGGGTCGGCCCTATTTGTTGGCTTGGTTTTGCAACCAAGCTTAGTGCTATGGGCACCTATCAACAAGAGATAGCAGTTTCAAATTTTAAAAGCAAAAACAATTGTAAATCTAAATCTAAAACTAAACTAGCATGTGCATATCATAATAAACTTGGAAAGATTTGAAAACAAGAACAAGAAATAAAATAAAAAAAATAATTTTGTATTAAGAATAGGGGCAAGCAAGTGCTTGCAATGGTGATACCTCCAAGTGGTGAAGATTGTTGAGCAACTTCCAAGGTGAGTAGCTCCAAGCTCCAAAGGTCTCTTCTCCAAGATAGCTACAATGGTCAAAATCTCATGGGAGATTTTGACAGCATGAGGATAGGAAGATGGATGGATGGAAAGTGAGGAGCCCCTACCACCTTTTTATAGTTTTTGGTGGTGGGGAATACCATTATGGTTTTGAGGAAACCAATGGTATTGACCAACATGGTTTAGGTACCTTTTCCCTCCTTTTTCCTTTTTTGAATATTTTTAATATTTGTATTCCCTTTTTAATATTTTTGGAAATTCTGGACCCTTTTTTAGGGTTTTTTATGCTTTTTGAGGAAAAATATTCATTTTGAGTGGAAACAGGGGTGTATTAAGGTCTTTTGGTGACCTTTTGGTGGCTTTAGAGGCTCAAATGGTGAAAAAGTGGACAAATGAGTCATGTGAATAAGGAAATGAGCTAGTGAGCACTTTTTGGGTGTTAATAGATTGCCCCCTGATGGGTGAGGGCAGGAGCTCATCGTATGGCCGATAGACATCATAGTTCTTTTGTCTTTTTTTGGGGGTTTGGGGAAGAGAAGAGACCGGTTGGAGACTAGATCCACGGCCCTTAGAAGCTGCAAAAACAAAAAATATTACATGGCCTCAATATGAATGACGAATAATCTCTGATAATGGACGAGGCGGGCTACCCATGCTCGTATCAAGACATATACGTAACAATTAGTCCCAAGAAGGGGGACCTGAAAAATACATAAAAAATCTGCTGGAACATCGTAATGGTCCAGAGGGGACATTATTTTGGGATGTACTCATGATCATAACATGATTGATCTCAATAACTGATACACTGGAATAACCGATGAACTGCTGAAACTGACGGTGTCCAACAACTATAGGGAGTCAATGACTGTGATTCATCTCTGAGAAGTATATGTAGCTCTATATTCGAGGGAGTATAAAACTGGGGTGCATATGAATACTGTCGCCATGCGCAACCTAGATATCTATAGGAAAAATGTAACTGGTTGTTTCCATAGGTAGACTCTCAAATGTGGAAGAGTCAGGTGGTATCCGGGGTCTTCAACAAAAAACTGAAAGGATCAATACCCTGTGTGAGTCTCAACGATGCGATCAAGGTGTTGAAGTCGAGCATGTGAGAAACAACCATTTGGAGAGGCCCTGAGGACTCTTCTTGAAATGATTCGTAGGCACTCATCATAAATGGTAATGAGTCCAAGACACAGGGACCTATAGGTCTATCCTCTAGAATAAATTTGGTTGTCGTCGACAAAGGGAGACCAACAACTAAGGGGGCAATGATGTTTTCTTGATAGGAGCACGAGGTGTAGAACTGAAGTGTGGTAGTACTGATGGTAGGACTGACATACTTGTGGGGATGGGAAGTAACTAGGGTCATAGAGTGGGTAGACTCAAACTTCCTTTGTTCAGAGTATGATGACATGGTTGACCTGGCAGCGTAGGGACCTGACTTGTAGGTGTGGGTATCATAGCTTTTAGGGACTGAAGGGTATGTATTGACTCTGGGGGGGTAGAGCTGTTGGGTCCTGCTGGATTCTCTGGGTGACATACTGCAGAATACTCTGAACAAAGGCGACCAAAATGGGGAAGCTGCCATACGAGTAGACGTGATCTGTTGTGGCGCCGAGAAGCACCATTGGGTCCTTCTTCGTAGTTTTAATGAGCTCCAAGAAGGGATAAAAGTTTGCTCTGAAATGGTACTGTCCTGTGGATTTTGTGAGCCCAGGATTGTTCGTGCTCATGGGTGCTTTCATTTTTAAGGAGTCTGAAAATGATAAGAAGACTCTGCAGTGGTTGTGAGTACCGTCATGTGGGTTTTACGAGCCCAGGATGGTGATTGCTCATGGTCACTTTCATGTTTAGAGAGTCTGAAAATGGTAAGTGGACTCCATTGGTGTTCTTTTTCGTAAGTTAGTCTCCAAGGCCCGAAAAAGCATAAAATGATGCAAATGGAGAACTCTTCTAGCCGATGTGACTAGAGTATTCCTTTTTCGTAATTAGTCTACAAGGTCCGGAAAAGGGGTAAACTTATACCAGGTAGACGCCCTTTCAGATACGTTTAGCGAGCATGAAAGGAAGCAAGGTTGCTCGGCAATCTTTTCATTGTTTTAGGAGTCATAAAAGAGCTTAACAGAAACTCCCTAAGTGCCTTTTTCGTAAAAGGGATTGCTCGACCCGAAAAAGGGGTAAAACTATACTGAACAAAAAGGGATTGATGAGAGCGAGAAAAGGTCTCAGGCACCATCATGAGTGTGGAATACTGGATCCGGTGACATAAAGATTGTCAAAAAGGGGCAATGGCCAATGTGGCACGCAAACCGAGGTGATGGGTGGGCATGGTAAAAATGCTCAAAAAATGAGGGGTTGAGAGTGAGGAGTGATATCAAGTGTCATCACGAGCATGGAAAACTGAATCCGACGATATAAGATTTGTCAAAAACGGATGGCGGCCAATGTGGCACGCAAATCGAGGTGACGAGGGGGCATGGAAAAAAATGCCCAAAAAATCGGGACGTGAGAGCGAGAAATGATCTCAAGCATCATCACGAGTGCGGAATACTGAATCCGTCGGTGCAAATGGTGTGAAAAACGGAGGTCACAAGGACTCTGGAATGGTCAAAGGAAATAACTAGGTTAAAAAATGGCTACAAATGAAGGTGACCCCACCAAGCCAAGGATGTAGTGGTGGGGAGATATGATGACCCGCAGAGGCGAAATACTATGTGTATCAAATCAACTCAAATATACAAGTGACACGTGACCTCAAAAATGGTTGAGATCACGAATGTGAAAAAGTGAGCAGGGTTAATGACCTGTCCCCATATGATGTGCATGGGGTTTGTGATTGTGGATCACATATGTGTTGGTTTGAATGATGGGCTCATTGAGGTGTTGAGATAGAGGTGATCGGTTAGGGTCAAAATGATTGATCATGCCCCCTATCCCAGGTTCGAGGTAATCTATTATGTCCCCGAACTCAGAGGTGTCAATGCGGTGCAGATGTTGTCTTAGAGAGGGATCAAGAGGGCATTGACCAACTACTGGAGGGGGGGTGTACCATGAGGCTGTTGGTCGTGGTGGCATATTGAAGTGATGATATGATGATGGGGGATTCCCCTTGTGGGGTGGATTCCCCAGTATCTTCGACGAGAATCACGATGATGATGAGTAGGCAAGGTTTTGGGCCTGCCCCCATGTTGTGGACATGTGGTTTCCTCGTCGATTTGAAAGGGTTGAACATGTGTGTCAAAGGGATCAATGGAAGGGGTTGACCGGACAGAGGGGTATCCAATGGAAATCATGTAAATGGTGTTAATTTATTCCGAGGAGGAAGATGGTGGGGGATGAATTTCCTCAATGAGAAGAGGGGATATCTCTAGGTCGACGTTATTCAACTCGTACAGTGTTGCTCGGTAATCTGGGAGATTGGGGCAGTGATGTGAATAATGGTCGTAGATTCCGCATATTGCACAAGGATGGTTTGTGTGCAATGATTTATCACGAGGTTGAGGGGGGATTTCTAGTTTGACTACTGGAACGTTGGTGTCGTCATCCAACATATTCATGTGTTCCTGTAATGCAGGTAATTGTGGACATTGATGAGTTGGATGGCCTAACTCGTCACACAACGAGCATTTGGGAGGAGCACGAAACACGGGGGGAGGTTTAAATGCTTTGGGAGGGGGTACCGCAATGTATGGTTGTGGGCCTCTGCCCCCAGTGGGCTTGATAAGGAGAGGGGGATTTGTAGATGATGAAGGGGTAGTGACACCGAGAGGTGGTTGAGTAGTAGTGACAATGGATTGCACCGGTTGCAGGACGACATTTGGTGTCGACGGGGGAACGGGAGGCGAAATATACCACACATGTAATCCCAAGGTTAACCCGGGGAGACTAAGGGTAGCCATAACCGGAGCGCTTACTACGCCCGAGGGAGGGAATAGAAAGGGGATTGTGTGGATGGGTGTAACACCAATGTGACTAGGGACCAACGGTGGTTTGGGTAACAAGGGTGGTTGATTGTTGGGTGGTTGATTCATGTCGGACGATGACATCATAAGGAGATGATGAGTATTTGAATCCATTGGTTGGTTTGTGTGTGCAGCATATGTGATTTGCTGTTGTGGTGCTGTGGGTAAGACATTGGTTGTGGCGAGAACTGAGTCGGGTTCTGGGTAGCCGATTGGTTATAGTATGTGGGAGGTACATATGCCGATGGCGCTTTCCCATAGCAATGTTGTGGACAAGAGGGTCCATGAGTGTGATGAGTCTGATTCGTTGGAGCGTAGGAAGTTGTCGCTCCAGAATTAGATGTAGCCCTAGAGAGGTCTGGGGCATTTATGGTGCTCACCATGCTAAAAGGTTTAATTTGCGTGGTGACCTGGCCAATAATTCCATCATCGGCATGTGATGCCCCCGATGCGTCACCGCGTGAAGAATCGCCTCATGGGGCGTCTAGTATGATGGTGTAGAGATAGCCTGATTGGGCATAAATTAGGTCGAATTGCTGAGCTTTTAGGATAGCTTCTTCCTCTGACTGGGGTCATTCGGAAGCGACGTCTTTTTCTATGAGGGGTAGGAGTGATTTAAGGAACCAGTCCAAAAATATACGGTCATCCAGTTTAATCTTACAGAGGCCACGACGCTTGCGCCACTCATGGATGTGGTCCGTGATGTGGGTAGCTGTGTTTTGTATGCAAGACAACAGTATTTCAACTCCTGCATCGTAACATACAGGTAGCTGAAAAAACTGAAGAAAAGTGGAGGCGAGAGACGTAAAAGTCTGGTGGGTCCCATGTGGTTGTTCGATGTACCACTTGGCTGCAGAGCCAGTGAACGTTCGTTGCAATAGTCTTAGACAAATGGAGTCATCCACTATGGAGTTAGATGAACACCATAGGTGAAAAGACATTATGTGGTTTTGGGGGTCCTCCCCAGGTTTTCCTTCAAATTTGGGTATGTCCGAGGGGAGCTTTGTAGGCATGGGTGGCCATGTAGGCTTGTGCCTGATAGGATCGTTGGTTAGCCTAGCTAAGTCTGGTAAGTTCGGACTAGCCATGTAAGGTAAACTAGCAGATGGGTGTGGCGTAGTGACTGGGACATAACTATTCATGGTGGCATTATGTAGTGGTCCAGTAGCCCCTAAAGGAATGCTAGGAATTGAAGGTATGTGTCCTCCAACCGTTGTGGTTTGGTATGGGCCAGCGTTCCAAGTGCAACATGGGTTACACCGGGGTTAGGAATAGTGCCAGGAATTCCTGGGATCTGGGTTGCGGTAATGACAGGTGGTGTGATTCCTATGTTTGGCATACCCATAATAGGAGGTAGTCCTGTGCTGGGCATACCTAAAGGTGGAGTGTCCCCCATATTAGGCATGCCTAGAGGGGTGGTTGTTGCCATGGATGGAACAGCAGTAGAAGGGTTTGTGGATGTATCTCCAACAGTACTGGTAAAAAGTGGGTCGTATTGTGTTCCATCCATGAGGTTGGTTGGTAATAATTCAGTAGGGTTTTCGGATTCAGCCTCAGAATCAGATGTGAAGTGAGGCGTGTCAGAATCGGATGACTGTATGTTTGGCCGATGACGTGTCGAGTCAAGGGATAAGAATCGACGTCGGTGGCGTGGAGAGCCAAGTAGACTGAACTGAGGGGGTTCACCCTGAAGACGACAAGATCGTCTAAAATTCTCAATGGTGAGATAATGTTTTAAAAATTTTCAGTGTAAGATGGTGATGTAAAAAACTCGAAACCCTAATGCAACCAAGGGTGCAAAAAAGGGGAGTGAAAATAAGGGCTCTCAGGCCAAAAAATCAACCTCAAAAAGCACTTATTATAACAGCTATGCTATAATAAGTGGAGGGATGCAAAAAATGGTCAGAATACCAACAGTCAAACAATTTCTAGAAAAAAGAGGTGCTACTAGACCAAAGGTGGGTAAAGTATCATGCAAACACCTAACTAGAAGTATTGTGAGTCAACAAACGATATTCTCTGCAAGGTGATGAAATCCAAGTCAGACAATATTGAGTGTTGAATCAACGGATATATATCCCCCTACCGGGAGGGACACCAGGTAGACAATCCTAAAGAATGGCAACTAGGATACCCCGTTCATGACACGTTCAGAAAAGGTGAATCTGCCGTTTGGTCCTTTTACCGCAGTACACCTATACAGGGATACCCCGAGAAATGTGAATGGTAGCCTTTGGTTACTGAATGGATTTCGGTATTCCACTCAGGCTTTCGAAACCATCCTCGTGACTTCAACCCTCCTAGGGGAGAGGCCCTCTGATAAACTGGTTGTGACCGTGCCAAAAAATACTAGGGGATTTTGGTTCCCTAATGGACAACAGCTATGTCTCAAATGTAATAACTGAGGGGTGTTATTGGAACACCTATCCCCTCAATTCTACCTAACTACAAAGTTCTTTTAAGTGCTCCCCAAGTGGGGTTAAAAGTTGGTTGAATTTAGGGTAAATTTTAAGGCTCAGTTTTAAATTAAGTGGAAGAGTGGATACAAGTGTGGTTTAAACTGAAATTAAAATGTAAATGCTTGGAAAAAACTATTCAAAAATAAAGGATTTTGAAATAGGAAAGCAAATAATATGAATACTTCAAGAAATAAATGGATTTCTTTCAAAAAAAATTGCTTGGACAAAGTATCAAGGAAGTAAACAGTAAAATTTTGATCTAGATAAAATGCAAATAAATCCTTCTTTCAATTTCTGAAAATTTTGAAAAAGACTTTTTTAAAGGTGCATTTTAAATATTTATATGGCTGTAAAAAATGCTGGAATTTTAATACTGTAAAATAATGTTAAATGGGCAGAAAATATAGCAAAAAATAAATTTTTAAACAATTGGCCGAATTGAAAAAACTGGCATCGCGGGTTTTGGCAGAATAGTCGCAATGCACCGCGTGGGTTTCTGTCACACAGTCGCGATGGGAAGCGCGGGTTTCAGCCGCAAAGCCATGATGTGCAGCGTGGTTTTTCGTCACACAGTCGCGATGTGCAGCGCGGAAAATGGCCGCGAAGCCACGATGTGCAGCGCGCAAATTGGTCGTGAAGCCGCGATGTGCAGCGCGCAAATTGGTCGCGAAGCCGTGGTGAGCCGCGCGGAAAAGAGCCGCAAGGTCGCGATGAGCCGCGCGACTGTTGGGAAAAAAGCCGCAAGGCGAAAGCCATAAGCGGACGCCGAAATATGAACCCGAAAATGACAATTTCGGGCTGTTAATGGCAATAAAAAGGGGCAAGAGCTAGAACAGCAATAGATCTGTTGTCTAGGATAGCAGATCTATGAATTAAACTGACTAAAAAGAACAAAAACTAAGATCTAAAGCAAAAAATTGAGATCTAATAATTCGAAGCCAGCGGAGTCGCCAAAAACTGTTGGCTTGGTTTTGCAACCAAGCTTAGTGCTATGGGCACCTATCAACAAGTGATAGCAGTTTCAAATTTTAAAAGCAAAAACAACTGTAAATCTAAATCTAAAACTAAACTAGCATGTGCATATCATAATAAACTTGGAAAGATTTGAAAACAAGAACAAGAAATAAAATAAACAAAATAATTTTGTATTAAGAATAGGGGCAAGCAAGTGCTTGCAATGGTGATACCTCCAAGTGGTGAAGATTGTTGAGCAACTTCCAGAAGAGTAGCTCCAAGCTCCAAAGGTCTCTTCTCCAAGATAGCTACAATGGTCAAAAGCTCATGGGAGATTTTGACAGCATGAGGATAGGAAGATGGATGGATGGAAAGTGAGGAGCCCCTACCACCTTTTTATAGTTTTTGGTGGTGGGGAATACCATTATGGTTTTGAGGAAACCAATGGTATTGACCAACATGGTTTAGGTACCTTTTCCCTCCTTTTTCCTTTTTTGAATATTTTTAATATTTTTATTCCCTTTTTAATATTTTTGGGAATTCTAGACCCTTTTTTAGGGTTTTTTATGATTTTTGAGAAAAAAATATTCATTTTGAGTGGAAACATGGGTGTATTGAGGTCTTTTGGTGACCTTTTGGTGAATTTAGAGGCTCAAATGGTGAAAAAGTGGACAAATGGGTCATGTGAATAAGGAAATGAGCTAGTGAGCACTTTTTGGGTGTTAACACCTGTATAAGTCATGTGGGTCAAAGGGTTATTAGACCACCCTATTGGGGGTCGGCCATGTGGGTCAAAGGGTTATTAGACCACCCTAGTGGGGGTCGGCCCAGTCAGCATTATGTTAAGTGGTTAAGTTGAGGCCGACCTAGTTGAGTAAAGGTCAAGTCAAGTTAGTGTATAAATAGAGAGTGTGTCTCTCTCATTTTACACATTTTCAATTCTCTCACTCACACTTGGAGAGTGGCGCACTTGTGGAGGAGGAGGCTCTGCTTCTAGGAGAAGACTATCTCTTGTATTCTGGCTGTATCATTGCTCTATCTATCTCTGAGGAAGTTGTTGGGTTTTTTCACCTTTATGGTTTTCCCCAAGTAAACTCTGTGTCTCTTGTGTGCTTGCATTATTGTGTCCATGATTGATATGTTGTAGATTTGCTGTACATGTTGTTCTCTCAGTTAAGATCCTAGATCAGATTGAAGTAAATTCTGAAAATTTAACAATGAATAGATAAAACACCACCAGAAATAACAAATGGAACCTCCAACATAGTGAAGAAGCCTCCAACAATATACACAATACGTGCCAATCTTCAATGGGATAACAATTTAGGGATATACCTCAATTCGAGAATGTTGCAATTGCTTTCACGTAGATGAGAGGGCATTCACGTGGTCGAATCATAGGTCCAGCAGTGGAGATGGATACCAAAGAGATTCACATGAGAATATGTAGATAAATAGGTCGTGGGAATGATAGAAAGATAAAAATGTGAATGTTAAAGGAAACGAGGTGAGGAAAACTAAGAGTAGGGAATATGGAAGTTGTAGGTGTGCTCAAAATAGCATAAGCCACTCGCTCAAAGAATATGACATAATGTTAAGCCCTAAATGTTGGCACATTACCTCTTATATTGTGGCTCATTACATATTATTGATGTCGTATTCGATTTATTAGTGGTCATTTTCATTATTATTATTAATTTATTATATTATTTATGCCAGCTTGGATCCTGTTATCTCCCAAATTGACCACCGTCATTTTGGGTGACAGAATGGGTAAAATTAAAATTTCTTATTTCTATGAGTCTTGGGCTTCAAAATTCGAAAAACAGGTTTCGGCAGCTAACTCTGTTTTGCAGGAGCCAGTTAGCTGCCGAAAGGGCCCATTTTTGGCAGCTAAAGGCGTTAATAGAAAATACATAAGCTGTCGAAAAGGTTTTTATAAGAAAATTTAAAAGATCGGGTCCGTACTCAGTTTCACATCAAGAGAGCTTGTGTTTTAGCCACCGAAAGGAAGATTAGAGCGCATGTTAAACGATCATCATCAGGTGTGATGTCATAAGCTGCCGAAAGTGAACAAACATAAGCCAAAGTCTCGAGGTGTCTTCATGTTTTCGTGCAGTTGAATTTCCTGTTTCAGCCAGGTGGTTTTTCATCAGAGTAGAGCAGCGGTTCACAGGCGGTTTTCATCAGTGCGAGTCTCAGTTCTCCAAGCAGCTATGCCTATGATCTCATACCGTTACCTGTCACATCCAAGATCTCAAGTCTGTGGTTAAAAATCTTCAGCTACAAATCAGGAATCATAAACGAACTCCTTCTTTCAACAAATAACTGAGACTCCAAAGGAAGGGTATCTCTAATCAACTGAAAAGGTAGCTAACCCTCTGATTCGATTTAAGAGGAGCTCGGCAAAACGTTAATAACACAGACCTGTAACAGAAAATTGGAGGAATTTTTTGCTGAAACCACGTGATCTTGCGGGGCGATTTTGACGGCCTTCCCTAACTCCAAATTCAAATCTGAAAGCACCAGTGGATAGCTTAGGTTCTGTAGATCAAAATCGACTATTTGAACAGCCAAAATGGACATCGGACGGTGGAGAAAATCGATTTTTGCTGAAGGCATTTATTTTTGGAATTCTACAGGCTTTCGGCAGCTTAGGCGGGTTTCTACAACACTCATTAGCTGCCGAAAAGCCAGCTTTCGGCAGATAAGTCATGAAATCGGCAGCACTGTTAGCTGCCGAAAGCCTGTTTTTTGTCAGTTTTCTCTATTTTTCGCCCAGATCGCGGATTTTCTAGTTGGAATGACAGGAGATCGGTCAAAACAAATGAGTTATGAATTATGCTATCAGTATCTAAGGGAGTTTCAAACAAGATCTCAGTTAAGTGGTCATTTTGCTTTGTTTTTGGCATATTTTGAGGAGACAAGTTGAAGATCTCGTGCCACATCACTAAGGTCGAATCTACATGCACTTAATTGAAGTTCACCGAGCCTTGGGAGGCTACTTCACTTCATCAAACACCGAGCACTAAAGGAGGAGATCACACTCATCATTCCTTGATTCAAGCAATCAATCCTTTCTCTTTGCATTTACTTTTTTAGTTTGATGTTTCAGTTAGCTCAGCCAGATCCACGTTTTTAGGATCTGGAAATTGCTTTGTAAAGGCTATAAAGCCTGAGAACCAAGACATTTTAGGGGTTCGATTTTGGATGGAATAATTAGCTACTTATTTCATTTTTCTCATGCTAATATAGATCACAGGTTTCCCTCAGTTTCGATATCAGTTGTCATCTTCTATTTCACTGTATCAGTTTGTCTAGCTTTGAATGTGAATGCTTCTTTACATTGTTTAGCTCACAGCTTGATTCCAGTTCTTTCAATGTATCTCTAGCCCTACTTTGTACTGGTTGGGTTACATGTTTTCTTCATCCACCTTTGATATTATATATGCTGATCAATCGTTTCTTGAGGGCACTGTTTCATCTGTTTACATGTTGAATGTCTAAATACTGTACTTTGATTTAGTCATCCCATTGATCCACCTTTTTTTAAAAGACACAAAAACATATTTTCTGAAGTTACCAGGCATACCTAGTTTATAACCCTAGGTAGTTTCCTGGAGTGATAACAGATCCATTAGTTGTAATTGTACCACTTTGTCTCATGTATATAGAAAGGAGACATTTTCATTTTAATCATCTTATCTTGTCTTGTCTTGTGTACTTAGTACATTATGTAAGGAGGTTTTCCTCTTGAAGAGGATTTCTATTCATCTATTTTCCTCATTATTACGGCGTGGATTACTCTTTCTCGTCTATTTATGTTATTTTCATGCTCTTTCCAAGACTTGAGTGGATAACATTTGGTATCAGAGCTTGGACGCTTCCAAAACATGTCACCTTGGAATTTTTGTTATAAATTTTTTTCTAGAATGTTTCAAATAGTGAAACT
The DNA here is from genome assembly GCA_027924585.1 of Larix kaempferi. Classification (NCBI taxonomy): domain Eukaryota; kingdom Viridiplantae; phylum Streptophyta; class Pinopsida; order Pinales; family Pinaceae; genus Larix; species Larix kaempferi. The sequence goes on from BSBM01001547.1 coordinate 576,951, forward strand.
TGTACGAGACTTATAGGAAAGATATATTAATATGTGGTACAAGTTTCAGATCTTGAATCATTACATATTCGGATTTATACTCAATGGAAGTTAAGGTTTCTCACTAATCCAAAAACTAGTCTAAAACAGGTTTTCTGGGAAAAACGGTTATAAATACAGCATGCAAGATCTAAATTGAGTGAGACTCGTTGCATCAAAAATAATTCAGACCAAAATATCTTTTGTAGAAATTTCATAATCATACTCGAAAAATTGGAAACGTGGTAGGTTGTACATTCTCGCTCTTCTGGAAAGGCAAAAAATAACAAGTGTTGGGAAAATTGTTACAACTTTTTTTTGGCACATCCAAATTCAACAAAACCTACAACATTGGAAAGAGGACATATCAGGATACCATAGGCCTAGGCCGAAATTTCAGGATTACCTTAGTTGGAAGGTCGGATAGCAAATCAATCTTCAAATTAGGGTTTGAAAAAGGTATGACATTTTAAATTTGAATAACTTTTAGGAGAATGATCTATTTTAGGTGAACCCAAGGTGTGATATATATTTATATTGTTCAAAATTCCACCAAAATGAAGTGGAAGAAATCACACTCCAATCAAACCACCTAAGGATTCATCCCTGACCTATGACGAAAGTGAAGACCTATCTTTTCGAGTGTCCAAGTTGGAAGATATGATTAAAAGGTCTGTGAAAATGGTTGATTAAATTAATTTAGAGGAAATGATGGGACACGTGGAGAATATGATGGGACATATGGATAATAAGACGTAAGAAAATATGAAAAATATTGCTAAGCTCATACAAAATTCAAAGGATAATCTCCCTACAGGTGATGATGTGTTCAAAGGTACTTAGGAAGATAAAGATAATGTCCATGTTGAGAAACCTTCCATTAATGAGAATATTCCAAGAGGAATTGATTCTAGTAATGTAAGTAACCAGGGATGGTCCCTGTTATCCACTAAATTGCACTTAGTGTATTCCGAGTGAACAGTCGAGGACTTGAACAATCAAATTGTTCATCATCAATGTTCTGAAATCTATCAGGCCAATTTTTGGCCATTTTTCCAAAAAAACATTGTATGCCCATACCCCCATGAGGAATTGTAATAAGTTGGTCTAAGCATGGTCTTTTTGTAAAAGGATTGGCCTACCTTAGGTTTACCTATCAAGGCTATAATTCCTGAGTTTTTCACTCAAACCTCCAAAGCCGGAGTATTTTCTATGGTGGTCAAATATTAGGAGATTATTAAATCCTAAGTGTTTATATATTTTTAACATGCTAGCCATCAATAATGAGTCATATGGACATGCACTAGGTCCCCTAGGACTTTGAGTTCATTCCGGCAAAAGTAATTTTTCCCGTAAAATTACACCATTTTTTAATGGCTTAAATGGAAATTTTCAAATTGTAATAAAAGTATGATCTAGAGGTGGATTTTGGTGTGGGGCTGCTCGTTTTCACGCTCAGAGCATCCTCTTTACCTCGAAGCCCACTTTTCCTAGGTTTCCGGTGATTAAATTGTCACTTATGGCATTTTTTCTTAAGGAGATGACAAAATGTCACAAAAATGTTAAGCACGCGACAAAATGCACCAAACTATCAAAAACAATTAATTAAATAAAGCGATTGGCTTGTTCCAAATGACTTGGAATTTCATTCTAAGTGGTGGGAGACTTAGTTAAAGGCATAAGACTCGTGTTTCAAAGTAAAATCATAGAGTGGGTGAGTTTATCTGTTGATGTATATGTAACTTCGGAATGTATTTCACATATATGTATATTGTATTCCTATAGAGATGTTATTATTCCTCTATACGGGAGTGGTTGTATTCCTATAGAGATGTTATTATTCCTCTATACGGAAGTGTCGTCATTTATATTGTAAGTATCGTAACTTATACTTGATGGGTTATTGGACCACCTTGTTGGTGTCGGCCCTGTATAATTCATGTGGGTCAAAGGGTTATTAGACCACCCTATTGGGGGTCGGCCATGTGGGTCAAAGGGTTATTAGACCACCCTAGTGGGGGTCGGCCCAATCGGCATTATGTTAAGTGGTTAAGTTGAGGTCGACCTAATTGAGTAAAGTTCAAGTCAAGTTAGTGTATAAATAGAGAGTGTGTCTCTCTCATTTTACACATATTCTATTCTCTCACTCACACTTTGGAGAGTGGCGCACTTGTGGAGGAGGAGGCTCTGCTGCTAGGAGAAGACTATCTCTTGTATTCTGGTTGTATCATTGCTCTATCTATCTTTGAGGAAGTTATTGGGGTTTTTCACCTTTATGGTTTTCCCCAATTAAACTCTGTGTCTCTTCTGTGCTTGCATTATTGTGTCCATGAATGATATGCTGTAGATTTGTTGTACATGTTGTTCTCTCGGTTAATATCCTAGATCAGATTGAAGTAAATTCTGAAAATCTAACATTATCAATGTGTGAGGAGCGCCCCTCTTCACGTGGGCATCTTTGTCCATATGGAAAGAAAGGTTTGGATGTCATTTTGTCACGGAGGGGGGCGCCTAACTCATGGATAGGTGGCACACTCTCATAAGTTGGCTTCAAAATCAAATATCAATCACCATTTTGGAGCTTGAGTTAACTTTTCAACCAAGATATGCACCCTCCCAAATATGGGCGACTTCCTCCACGTGGTTTTGTTGTATTGGGTGTGATAAGTTCAAGGAGAGGTCGCCCACCTCGTGGAAAGGTGGTGCATACTCATGGGATTGAGATTCATTCAATCCCGCAATCATCTCATTCAACTTCAATTAAATTACTCCTCAAATTATGAGATGCCCCCCCTCATCCTTTCTTCTCAAGTGTGCCCCTCATCTTCTCCAAACTCTATTTAAGCAAGAGCTGGGGATATCATTCACTCATGGTCAGAGGGCCGAAAGGCCGATCAAGATCTAATTTTGTATTTGTAATATCATTTGGAATAATAAAAAGTCTTTGGAGGTCTCATGTGGTGTATGGATCAAGTGTGTGGATGATCATTGTTTCGTTATGAGGTAATATGTATTTATTTATTTTGTATACCTTTGGTTGAGTGTTGGAATCAGAATGGAAGTTATCACCCAGTAGGTAAGAGAAATTCTAGTTTGATTTATTTTCTTATGATTTGGTTGTAGTAGATCTCTTAGACGTGTATGTTTAATCTAGGTTGATTGCATGCTTTCTAAGTTTTTGTTGCAGACTACACCAATGCTCATTTTAACCATTTTGTGTACAAGAATATCTAAGCTGCAGGTTGCCTAGATTGGAGAAGGGGTTGAGCTCGGTTGCGTCCTCCTCATATTCAAGCACTTTCGAAGAGACATAGTCCTTCCGCTCTCCACCATCAAGTGCCATTTCCCAAAGTTCCCAAGCTTTGAGATGTTTATTTCCTCTCTCCTTCACTCCAAATTATATTTCTTACTTGGTTACTTAGATGTTTATTTCCTCTCTCTTTCACTCCAAATTATATTTCTTACTTGGTTACTTGTTTTTATGCTATAACTTAGATCTGGTATATCTATTAAGGTTTCATTTCAAATCAGACTTTTGTTTTAGTTTTGCATGCTTAGATCTAAGAATTTGATTAAATGTTGACTTTACATCTAGATCTAGCAGAAAATTTTCCTTTATGCAAGCTAGTTTAAAGTAGATATTCTTGAGGTTTGTGCAAAGGATGCTTTTATGTTGGTTTGAATTTAATATCTAGCAAATTAAAAGTGCTTCATTGGATTCCCTAAAAAGTAAGCCAAGATCATCAAAATAACTTGTACTTTTGAGTTATTTTAGTCATTTTTGTAAGACATTTAACTTATAATTTTTTCAATAATTTTTCTAGTCCGCCCAAATCACTTTAATGTGATTTTGGGCACTTTTTAGTACTAATTTTCTCGTTGTCCTGTTTTACTTTTTAGCAGGTTTTGGGACTTTAGGTGAAAAAATCAAGTTTTAGGCCAGTCTTGGACTTCCCAGGGCATCCTAGCTTCATCTGGTGACTTGTACTAGCATTTTTGTAATCCTTTGGATCTATATATGTAAATATCCAAGGCATTTTTCTGAGATCATTGTAATCTATAAATAAAAAAGAAGGAGCAAGTGGGCTATCCAATGCCCACACCCCATCCCCCCAAGGGGGATCTGTGTCTTTTTCGTGGGATTTATTTTTCTTTGTAAATTTTGTTTTAGATTAGTTTCATTACGCAAACATTAGATTAAAATAACACATGCACACAATCTGTCCTCAAGGACTGTATAGATTAGCTTTACTTCATCTTTTTTTTGCTTTGACATTTACTACTTACAATTCCGAAATAAACACTTGTGCTTTCCCGAAGTACTGCACCAGTTAGTGGTGTGTGGAAAAGATACTCTTGGGATTTAATTTGTTAAGAAAATCACAAATAAAATTGATAAAATTTACCAAGGCTTAAGTTCTTGTATGCTCTTGACCGCTGCATCTTAGACTGAACAGTTGGCAAATTATAAAAGGACTTGAGTGACTAGCTTAATAGGGAAATACAACAAAAACTTAATCCCTAGAACTTGGGAGTTCACATGAAACTAACTATAGAGTCAGTGGGCTACTTTAAGCAGGTTATGCCTCGCCCAGTTGGACCCTTGGTATAGTTGTCACTACGCTCAGTTCGAAGGACTAAGTTGGGAGGGCCAAACCAAGAACTAACCTACTCCTTAATCCACACATCATAATAAACTCAATTAAAACTTACCAACGAGACTCTTGAAATACTTTCACAACACAACAACACTCTGGACTAATGTGACTCCATTTGGCACTAGTACAATCTACAACAATCGCGCTTATTCAATTAAATGATATGAATGAGTTAGATGGGTTTATCTACTTCATGATGTTGATTTAATTCATAGTTGCAACCTCTGGTTTAGTATTAATTCGTCTTCAAAATCCTAGATTCATTTTCATTCTGTAACTTAGTGTAAAAACCTTAGTTTTATTTTCATAGGGACCACCCCTTGGCTTCGCTAGGAGTTGTCCTAGATGGAGGATTTGAGTGTTGAGTGGTAGTATCTCGACTCTTTGATTTCCCCCAAGGACGCACCCATTGGCTTGAATATTTATGCCACGCTAACCCCTCCCCCCCCCCCCAAGGTGCATATCCAGCAGCAACAATCCCCGAGGGGTATCCAACTCCCAAGATTGACATGAGGAATTTTGATGGAAAGGACCCCATAACATAGATATATCAGTTGAGCAATTCTTTGATACACACCAGGTGCTAAATCTCCAAAAAGTACCTATTGCATCTTTATAATTAGAACATGAGCAGTTTGTGTGGTACCAATGGCTTTGTGAATGCAAAAAGAACTCCATTATCTCTTGGTCCATTTTTACAGAATAATTGATATCATATCATGATGATGTTAAGAGCAATTCCTTCTTTACCCAATTGATAAATCTAAGGCGAAAGGGTCCAGTAAGCGAGCACGTTCAATAGTTTCAAAATTTGATTCTTAAAGTGGAGGGAATACCAAATGATAAATTCTTGGATCTCCTTATTGGAACCTTGAAGGATGACATCCAACCTGAGGTACGCCTCTTCGAACCAACGTCCTTAGAGAAGAATTTCATCTTGGAAAGGAAGGTTGAAAGTAAAAATATGGCGATGGCTACTAGAAGAACCACCTCCAACACATATAGAGAGAATAATGTTCCTTCTTCTAACCCACCTCAAATGTTGACACCTCAACAACTGGATTAAAGAAGAGAAAAAAGGTCTATGCTTTAATTATGATAGACAGTATAGTAAGGGACATAAGTGTGGTGAGAAGAAATTATTCTACATAGATTATAAAGAGGAAGAATAAAAAGAACGGGAACATCTCCAGCTGAAGAAATAGAAGAGATTACTCCCACCATATGTTGTCATGCATTTGCTGGAATTAGCACTCCTCAAACTCTCGATATAGAAAGATATATCAAAAAGAAAAAGGTAACGGTGTTTATTGATTCTGGTAGTACTGATAATTTCATTCATTGTAAATTATCCAAAGTTCTCAATTGCTTTGTATATCCACAGAATTTCAAGTAATGATTGCAGATGGAGGAACTATCAATTGCTCTGGGAAATTCCATAATATCAATCTTACTATAGGGGAATATGTATTGAATAGTCCTATGATTTCTATCCCAATGGGTGGTGCTGATGTTGTCTTAGGGATTCAATGTTTACAATCATTGGGAATAGTGGCTTATAATTTTCAAGAACTTTTCATGACATTTTCTTGGGAAGAAAAAGAATTTGAATTAAAGGGTATCACAGGGAAGCCAAGCAAGGTGATAAGCTCTAATGGTATGACAAAATTGTTGAAAAAGGGACATCAAGGTGTAATTACACAACTATGCTCACTAGATGTTCAAACATCTAAGCCTCATATTTCCCTGGATCTCCAAAGGGTCATTGATAAGCACTCCAAGGTATTTGAATATATTCCAAAAGGTCTTCCACCTACTCGATATTTCGATCATGTTATTCACTTAATTCCAAGAAGTGTTCCTCCTAACATCATACCTTACAAATACCCCTATGGCTAGAAGAGCGAAATTGAGAGTATGGTTGAAGAAATGTTAGAAGCTGGCATAATTAGGCCTAGCCAAAGTTCTTACTCTGCACCAATGGTATTGGTACACAAGAAGAAGGGATCATGACGTATGTGTCTAGATTATACAGAGATCAACAAGATCACCATTAAAGATAAGTTTCTCATTTTTGTCATTGACGAATTGTTAGATGAACTACATGGAGCAGTTTACTTCTCAAAGTTGGATATTTGTTTAGGGTATCATCATGTTAGAATGAAGGAAGAATACATCCCAAAAACAACATTCAAAACTCATTAAGGTCATTGTTAATTATGGTCATGCCTTTTGGCCTTACTAATGCACCTTAAACATTTCAAGGTTTGATGAATTCCATTTTCAAGCCCTTCCTTAGAAAATTGGTGTTGGTATTTTTTGATAATATACTAATCTATATCAAGTCTTGGGAAGAACATGTTCAACGTGTTGAGAAGGTTCTACAACTACTAAAGGAGCAAAAACTATATGCAAAACCTTCCAAATGTTTCTTTGGGGTAAAGGAGGTAGAGTATTTGTGTCATATTGTTTGTTATGAAGGTGTCAAGGTATACCCTAACAAAAGTAAAGCCATGATGGATTAGCTAATTCCCAAAACCTTGAAGAATATTAGAGGATTCTTAGGCTTGATAGGGTACTACCGTAAGTTTGTTCCAAACTATGGAAAAATAGTAACACCTCTAACAACATTATTGAAGAAGGAAGCATTTTCGTGGACTCCAAGGGCAACTCAATCATTTGAACAACTTAAAGAGGCAATGTGCAAATCTCATGTTTTGACCACACCAGACTTCACAAAAACATTCATTGTGGAATAAGATGCCTCGAGAAATGGAATCGGTATTGATATAATGCAGGAAGGACAACCCCTTTCTTTTGAAAGTCGACCAATCAAGGGAAAGAACTTACAGAAACCTATTTATGAGAAGGAAATGATGGAAATACTTAATGCACTTAAGCAATGGAATCCCTACCTAATAGGTAGGCACTTCAAGGTCAAAACAGATCATGATAGTCTTAAATACTTCTTGAAACAGAGACTATCTTCAAAAGAACAACAAAAATGGGTAACCAAGATGTTGGGATATGACTTTGAAATCATCTATAAAAAAAAGGAAACCAAAATGTGGTGGCAGATGCACTCTTCAGAAAAGATGAGGATGTTGGGGCATTACTTTGTGTGATTTTGATTATACAACTTGATTGGGTAGTAGTAACAAGGGGAGAATGAAAGAATGACTTATCTGTGTGGACACTCATTCAAAAGTGAAAAAAGGATCACAGTATATTAGATACTTTTGTGTGGAAAAATGAATCACTATGGTATATATATATATATAAGAATTCCCAACTCAAAAAAAAATCATTTTGGAATTACACATCTCTCGTATAGGTGGGCACTCGGGATTCCTAAAAAAATTCCACATGGTCAAGAAGGAATTATTTTGAGAAGGTCTTAAATCTGATGTTCAAAGGTTCATGGCAGAATGTTTGGTTTTCCAACAAAATAAGGTTGAAACAGTTAAGACCCAAGGTATTTTACAACCATTAGAAATACCTTGTCACCACTGGGAGGAAGTCTCAATGGATTTTATCACATGTCTACACAAGTCAGAAGGGAAGAATGTTATTATGGTGGTTGTTGATAGACTCACAAAGTATGCACACTTTTGTGCACTCTCTCACCCTTTTAATGCAAGTACAGTTTCTACAACATTCATGGAAACAGTTCAGAAGTTACATGGAAACCCAAATATTATTGTAAGTGATAGAGATCCAATTTTCATGAGGAATTTTTGGATTGAATTATTTTCTTGTTTGGGTACCTAGTTGGCTCACAGTTCTTCTTATCATCTTCAATCCGATGGGAAAACTGAGATAGTGAACAAATATTTGGAAGGCTATCTTCATTGCTTTGCATCTAATAAACAAACATAGTGGGTGAAATGGTTATCTTTGGAAGAATGGTGGTACAATACTTGCTTCCATACGTCATCAAAAATGTCTCCATTTATGGAAATTTATGAGTACCATCATTCTTCTATCACATCTCCCTTAAAAGGAAAATCTCAAGTTCAAGCTGTGGAAGATCACCTAGAGAAGCAACAAGAAGTTCTCCAGTTACTGAAGGACAACATGACTATGTCAAAAAATAGGATGAAACAAAAAGTAGATCAACATCGCAATGAAAGGATTTTTAAAGAAGGGGATTGGCTATTTCTGAGGCTGCAACCTTACAAACATATGTCCCTCAAGCAACTAAATAAATACAATAAATTAGCACCCAAGTACTATGGTCATTCTAAAGTGTTGTAGAAGATTGGTAGTATGGATTACAAGTTGAATCTCCTTTCATCTTCAAAGGTACACCCACTTTTCCATGTTTCATTCTTAAAGAAAGTAATAGGAGACAAGATCCAAATTCAAACTATCTTGTTGGAGCTTGATGAAGAAGGAAAATTCATATTGTAACCTAAACAATTCATTGAAACAAGGACCAAACAACTACACAATCAAGCTATTACTAAGTACCTCATCAAGCGGAAGAATTACCAGTTGAAGATTCGACATGGGAAGATGAGTCCTTCATACAAAAGCATCCACAACTAATCAAGCATTGAGGACAACACTTGTCTGAAGGGGAGGGGCATATTAATGTTGCACTATATATTGTCATTGATGCCAAAAGGGAGTGACTTGTATGTCTAGTGATTTACCTTACCAGACTTGACGTAATTAGAAGCCATTTTGAAGAAGAATATAGAACAAAAGCTAGTTTAAATATGCACGCAAGTCCCAATAAGTAATGGTAAATAGTTCACGTTAATAGAAGGAATGGGAGTTGCGTTGGGGACTTGTAAACCAAGAGAGAGCTCCATGAGTGGTCCATAACCCACTCATTCTCAAGTCAAGTCGACTTAAGGAATATTGTGAATTAAGCAAAAACATTTTGGTCGGCCCTGCCATAATATTGTACAATGTTATGTCAGCCCCGAAAGTATTCCAACACTTGTATAAATAAGTGAAGCACCCTCCTCATATTATGACTCATGGAAGCAAGGATGGAACTCTAAAAGGGTGCACAATCTCAAGGAAAAATGAATATCCGAAAGATGTAAAGTGAATATATGGGGATTTCATGAGATCAATGACTAGTTGAGCTGAAGCATAGTCAAGTGCGAAGTCACAGTTGGGTGAAGTCACAGTTGCAAGGAATGTTGATGTATATGTAACTTCGGAATGTATTTCACCTATGTATATTGTACTCCTATAGAGATGTTATTATTCCTCTATACAGAAGTGTCATCATTTGTATTGACAAGTGTCGCAAGTGGCGTAACTTGTTGTGATGGGTTATTAGACCACCAAGTGTGGGGTCGGCCCGGATTAATGTAACCATGGGTTATTAGACTCTTCTAGAGAAGTCGGCCCTGCTAGTGTATTAGGCAAGTCGGAACAAGTATAAATAGAGAGCGGGAGATCTCTACTTGTTCATCTCATCATTCACTTCTACATCACTCAGAAAGTGGTGCACTAGTTGAAGAGGAGGAGTAGCTGCTAGGAGAAGACTATCTCTTGTACTTTGGTTGTATCATTTCTCTCTCAATCTCTGAGGAAGTTGTGGGGTTTTTCACCTTTATGGTTTTCCCCAGTGAAACTCTGTGTGTCTATTGTCTCATCTGATTGCTTGGTGTGATTGATATTCATTGTTATACTTGATATGTTGTACATGTTATTCTCTCAATAAAGATCCTAGAGTATGTTGAATTAATGCTCAAAAATTAACATGGTATCAAAGCTAACCTGAGAAGAAGACACTGTGTAGTGGCGGAAACTAGATTTTCTTGTTTATTGGGTTTCTCTCCACATATTTTGGAAAAGCAGCAAGGTAGATTGACTCTACTCATCAAGGAGAATCTTTCTATCCAATCAGAATTCAATTCCGGGCACTTTCATTTTCGGCCCTAAAAATTAGGGTTTCCACAAAAATTGGAATTTCTTAAATCTGAGGACATAGCTAGAATCTCCTTGAAAAAATCGAAGTTTAGAGCTTTGGATCGAGATTTTTGGTTGGGTGAAGCTCCGGGAAACTCAAACCCTAATTCAGGGTCCTCCCGAGTGAATCCGGGAAGACTAAAAGGCATTTCTGAAGGGTGAAACTTTGTAGATTTCAAATTCTGAATATACCAGGATGATCAACTCATCAAGGCGCATCTTTCTATTATTTCAGAAAGTTCAAATTCACATTTTGAATTTTTAGGGTTTCTCTAACAAACCCTAATTCGGCACCAGATCCATATTTCTGCAAATCAATTGGTAAGACCTAAATATTTTCTATTTCCATTTGAATTACTCTTTAAGATGTCTCACCACACCAAGCTTGAGGATAATCTTGAAGGGGCTGATAACTTCCGAGCATGGAAGTATAGGATTGGGTTAATCCTAGAAGAAAATGAATTGGACACCTACATAAGTTCTGAGGTCCCTGTCCCAGAGGAAGAAGAGGCTAAGGCCTTACATAAGAAGAACTTGGTCAAGGAAAAGAGGATCATTGTTGATTCTATCAAAGACCATATCATACCACATGTATCATCTCTAAAGACACCCAAGGAGATGTTTGATTCCCTGACCAAGCTATTTGAAGGGAAGAACATAAATCGGAAGATGACTTTGCGGAACCAATTGAAAGGGCTAAAGCTTCAGAATGGAGAGACCATTCAATATTACTTTTCTAAGGTCTCTCATATCAAGGAACAACTTGAAGCTGTGGATGAAGTAGGGGATAATGTTGAAATTGTCATGACCACATTAAATGGCCTACCTAGGTCATGGGACTCCTTCATCCAAGGAATCTGTGCAAGGAGGAAGTTGATCTCATTCAGTAGACTATGGTAGGAATGCTCACAAGAAGAAGCAAATCTTGTGGCCCGAGAAGAAAATATGGAGAATGAAGATCAAGCTCTCACAACACACACCAAGGGAAGCAAGTTTAAGAGGGAGAGATCTCATAACAAGAATCATTCTCACTCTCACCACAAGAAGAAAGATCTATCTCATGTTCGATGTTTTGATTGCAATGAAGTAGGACACTTTGCTTCAAATTGTCCCAAGAAGAAGAAAGATAACAACAACAAATTCAACAAGAAGAAGAGGTACAACAAGAATAGGTTTCATGCTCATGTTGCTGAGTATGATGAACCTCCCAAGAAGAAGGCTAAGTCAGAAAGCGATACTTCAGCAAGTGAAGATGAATATGTTCTAATCTCTGCTCTCACAGGTACTATCTCTCATGGATGTAATGATTGGGTTATTGATAGTGGGGCTTCCAAACACATGATTGGGTTTAAATAATCTTTTGTAAATCTATCTGAACATGAGTCACCCATAAAGTGAAACTTGGGGATGACTATCAATATCCTATCAAGGGAAGTGGTGAAGCCTCCTACATCTTAGACTCTAGGAAGTCTTTGAAGATGAAAGATGTTCTATATGTACCTGGGCTCAAGAAGAACCTACTCTCTATATCTACATTAGATGCAAAAGGCATGAAGGTTGCATTTGTAGATGGCCAAGTCCTAATGTGGCCAAAGGGTAAAACTATAGATAATGCAGTAGTGATTGGAAAGCAAGAGGGAGGATTGTACAAATTGAAGGGACAACCTGAACATGCCATGGTACATGAATCCATGGAGCCAAGTGAACTTTGGCATAGAAGGCTTGCACTACCAATTGCAAGCAAAGATGTAGAAGGTCTTCCTGAAATCAAGACAAAGCATAAAGGTGTTTGCAAAGGATGTGCAAAAGGAAAGAACATTAAGAAGGCATTTCCAAGCAGTGAAAGAAAAGCTAAAAGAATCTTGGAAATTATCCACTCCGATGTATGCGGTCCAATGTCATCCAGTTCTCTGAGTGGGTATGTATACTATGTCTCTTTCATTGATGATTTCTCTAGGAAGACTTGGATTTTTTTCTTGAAGAACAAAGATGAAGTGTTTGATAGGTTCAAGGAGTTCAAATCCTTGATGGAAAATCAACCTAATAAAAAGATCAAGACATTCATATCTGACAATGGCGTAGAATTAACTTAAGGTGATTTCAAGCAGTTATGCAGTGATTCAAGGATTAAGAGGGAGTTGACTGCTCCCTACAATGCACAACAAAATGGAGTTGCAAAAAGGAAGAATAGAACAATCATGGAATTAGCACGGGCAATGTTGCATGACCAGGATCTACCTATGCATCTATGGGCAGAAGCAGCTAGGACAGCTGTATATGTGCAAAACAGAACACCTCACAAGATTTTGGACAAAAAGACACCAGAAGAGGCATTCTCTAGTAAGAAACCTGAAGTCAGCCATCTCAGAATATTTGGTTGTCCAGTATATACACATGTTCCAAAGGAAAAGAGGAAAAAGCTAGATCCTTCAAGAAAGAAGGGCATCTTTGTGGGGTACAGTGAAAGCTCGAAGGCTTACAGAATATACTTTCCAGGGTTCAAGAAGATTGATGTCAGCAAGGATGTAACATCTGATGAGGACTCATCTTACATCAAATCAAAGAAGTCACCTGTTGAAGATCATGAAGAACCAAAGGAAAATAGATTTCAAGACACCACTATGGTTGAAGCAATTCTAGAAGCAGATCGTGAAGTTGAAGATCCACAAATACCTGTAGATCCACCCCGTGAGAAGAACTCTCACAAGAGGAAGCCTGCATGGGCTAGAGAGCTCATTCAAGATGCAGAAAGATATGGCATTCCAAAAGAAGAACACAGAGAAAGGAAGAGGACTAGATCACATACCAGTTATGTTTCCCTACTCTGTGATATTATGAACAAAGAACCTTCCAGATATGAAGAAGCAGCGGAAAAGAAAGAATGGAAGGATTCCATGGTCGAGGAATACTAGTCGATCATGAAGAATGATGTTTGGGATGTAGTCCCAAGACCTGAAGGGAAGTTGGTTGTGACTTCCAAATGGATCTACAAGATCAAGCATGTTGTAGATGGTAGCATAGAGAAATACAAAGCGAGATTTGTAGCTCGTGGCTTCTCCCAGAAAGAGGGGATAGACTATGAAGAGACTTTTTCTCTTGTATCCAAGTACACTTTTATTAGATCAGTACTCACCCTGGCTGCAGTGATGAAATGGAAGATACACCAGATGGATGTCAAGACAGCTTTCTTGAATGGTGTAGTTGAAGAGGAAGTGTATGTGGAGCAGCCACTTGGTTTTGAGACACATGACAGAGAGTCATATGTGTGCAGATTGAAGAAAGCCTTGTATGGCTTGAAGCAAGCTCCTAGGACTTGGTATGGTAGGATAGACAGCTTTCTATCCATTTTGGGCTTTACCAAGAGTAAAGCAGATTCCAACCTTTACTACAAGGTTGAGGAAGGAAATCCTGTGATACTACTTCTGTATGTGGATGACTTGTTTGTTTCAGGTGAGGATGGGTTGATTGCCGATGCCAAGAGAAATCTTGTTGCCGAGTTCGAGATGAAGGACTTGGGGATGATGCACTATTTTCTAGGCATGGAGGTGTGGCAAAGTGCAGATGGTATCTTCCTTGGACAAGGGAAGTATGCAGTAGAGATCCTGAAGAGGTTCGGGATGATGGACTGCAATGCCATGGCCACACCTATGGCATCGAACCTGAAGCTTCTGTGTGATGCTTCACCTGATCCGGTTGATGTCACTTGTATTGTCAGATGATTGGGTCCTTGATGTACCTAACGAACACTAGACCAGATATTTGCTTTGCGGTGAACACATTGAGACAATTCCTGACGGATCCCAAAGGTGTTCACCTGGTTGTTGTAAAGCATATTCTGAGGTACCTGAAGGGTACAATTGATTATGGGCTCAAGTATGATGCGAATCAAAAGTTTAACCTGCAGGGTTATGTTGATTCATATTGGGCAGGCAGTGCTGCAGATAGGAAGAGCACATCTGGGTGCTGCTTCAATATGGGATCGGGTGTGATCTCTTTGTTTAGCAGGAAGCAATCCTGCATAGCACTGAGTACAGCCGAAGCAAAGTATGTTGCAGCTTGTTCATCTAGTTGTGAGGCAGTATGGCTCCGAAAGCTACTGTCTCAGCTATTTGATCTCCCGCTGGAGGCTACTAGTATCTTTTGTGACAACCAGAGTTGTGTGAAGCTGTCTGAGAACCTAGTGTTCCACGACAGGTCGAAGCACATTGAGATCAAATATCACTATATCAGGGATATGGTGCTGAGAGGAGTAGTGAAGCTCCTGTATGTTGCGATGGATGAGCAGGTTGCAGATGTGTTAACGAAACCAGTAGCCAGAGTGAAGTTTGAGTACTTCATAGAGATGCTTGGTGTTCTTCAGATTGACGACACTTCGAGGAAGAAGTGATGGACACACTTGCAGGAGCCATTCCAAGCATGGTGAGAGGAGGATCCTTCCCATGGCTGTGGATGTAAGCGCTCGATGATGCACATCAGGACGATGCTCCAATTATTGCTCTGTATTTGCATCAGTTGGATGCTTTGATCAGTTTGATCATGTATTTGTATATGCATCATGTTGGATGCTTGATATATTTGTATATGCATCATGTTGGATGCTTGATATGATCAGGTGGATCATGTATTTATGTTCCAGGTGGTTACATTGTATGATCAGGTGGATCATGTATTTTTATGTATGTATCAGGTGGATGCATTGTATAATCAGGTAGATCATGTACTTATGTATGTATCAGGTGGATACATTGTATGATCAGGTAGATCATGTATGATGATATGTATCAGGTAGATACTTTGTATGCATCAGGATGATGCTATGATGGTGATCAGGATGATCACAGATGACGAGCTTTAGGATGTTGCTCTAGATGATATGCATCAAGATGATGCTATGATGGTGATAAGAATTATCACAGATGACGAGCTTCAGGATGTTGCTCCATATGACATGCATCAGGTTGATGCTATGATGATGATCAAGTTGATCATGTGATGATGTACATCAGGATGATGTATGGTGAGTATCGAGTTGATACTCTGTGGCCATGGACAAGTTGTGCAGGTAGCATAGAAAAGGTCCTTTAAAATCCGGACAGGTAGAGCGGTGTGCTCGTAACAGCCTGGGATGCTCTATCGAGATCCAGACAGGTAGAGCGGTGTGCTCGTAGCATCCTAGGATTCTCTGAGTAGGTTTTGCTACAGTTTCGCATAGAAAAGATCCTTTAAAATCCGGACAAGTAGAGCGGTGTGCTCGCAACAGCCTGGGATTCTCTATCAAGATCCAGACAAGTAGAGAGGTGTGTTTGTAACATCCTGGGATGCTCTGAGTATGTTTTGCGAAAGTTCACATAGAAAAGATCCTTTAAAATCCAGACAGGTAGAGTGGTGTGCTCGTAACATCATGGGATGCTCTGAGTAGGTTTTTTGAAAGTTAACATGTAAAAGATCCTGGGAGATCCGATAGGTTGAGCAGTAAGCTCATAATCAGTCCTGGGATGCTCTTTCGAGGTTTTGTTGACGCACGTAATCAGTCCTGAGGATTCCATAGTATGGCCAGTGATGATGAATACCTACAGGTGGTGGGCCTGCATCCAGTATGAAAAAGGACTGCCTCTGTTTGAACTTCCTATGACGAGTAGATTGGAGATTGATTGAGATAGCAGCAGCAATGACGATGACGATGATTCGCTGACGATGATCCAGAGAAGAAGACTTGTGCTAGCAGATCTGTGTCGAGAAATACCTTCCTAGTTAAGAGGGAGTTTTGATGTATATGTAACTTCGGAATGTATTTCACCTATGTATATTGTACTCCGATAGAGATGTTATTATTCCTCTATACGGAAGTGTCGTCATTTGTATTAACAAGTGTCGCAAGTGTCGTAACTTGTTGTGATGGGTTATTAGACCACCAAGTGTGGGGTCGGCCTGGATTAATCTAACCATGGGTTATTAGACTCTTCTAGAGAAGTCGGCCCTGCTAGTGTATTAGGCAAGTCAGAACAAGTATAAATAGAGAGCAGGATATCTCTATTTGTTCATCTCATCATTCACTTCTACATCACTCAGAAATGGCGCACTAGTTGAGGAGGAGGAGTAGCTGCTATGAGAAGACTATCTCTTGTACTTTGGTTGTATCATTGCTCTTTCTATCTTTGAGGAAGTTGTGGGGTTTTTCACCTTTATGGTTTTCCCCGGTGAAACTATGTGTGTCTATTGTCTCATGTGATTGCTTGGTGTGATTGATATGCATTGTTATACTTGATATGCTATACATGTTATTCTCTCAGTAAAGATCCTAGAGTATGTTGAATTAATGCTCAAAAATTAACAAGGAATGATGAATACTTGGAGCGAAACCCAGAGCAAAGTCGCAGTTAGAAAGGAAGACGGAGCTTGAATAAGAACCAAGTGTGAAGTCATAGATAGGACGAAGGATAGATTTTGGAAGCAGAGCTTTGTGCGAAGTCATTGTTGGGAAAAGTCACCATTAGGAGGAAGGACGAAGTATGAAGCAGTGCCTAGTGTCCAGTATGGAGGAAGTTGAGGATACTGTGGTGATTCAAGTACACAATGCAGAGGTAGCTAGTGCATGGTACATAACAAGTTGTAGAAGATGTATACCCTAGTGTGCAGTGCAAAATAAGTTATGGAAAGTGCACAAAACCAAGTGTTGTGTGTGCAAAATAACATAGAGGGAATAAAGTTGAGTGCATTGAACAGAGTGCGTAGAGAAAATAAAGGTGAAGAGAATGCGCAGTAGAAAGTAAGAATGAGGAAAGTGCGAAGTACATAGAAAGTTGAGGAGAGTGCGCATTACAAAGTAAGACTAAGGAAAGTGTGAAGTATAAAGAAAGATGAGAAGAGTGCGCAGTGCACAGTTCAGAGTAAGCTGAAGAAGGAATGCAAAGGGAATTGAAGCCTCCATCCTGTCACAAAAGAGAAAAGGGGTTGTAGCCTCCATCCTGTCATAGCAGAGGAAGTGAGTGAGGGCTTGTAGCCTCCATCTTGTCGCAACAGAGAAAGTGTGTGAGGGGTTTGTAGCCTCCATCTTGTCGTAGCGAAGAAAGTGTGTGAGGGGGTTTTAGCCTCCTTTCAGTTGTAGATGGAAGCTTCCTATCAGTTGGATCTGACTAAGAAAAGGGGGTTGTAGCCCCCTTCCAATTGGAGCTAACAAGCAGGGCATTTGAGTATCCCTTCATTTGGATCTAAAGAAACAAGGAGTTCAGAGCCTCCCGCCAATTGTAGCTAGTGATCATTGAATATTTAAGTCTCCTCAACTTAATGTAAACATGTTGTTTTTATAAATATTGTGTATTGAGTTTTTCTATATACATTCAGTGCACTCTCTTGTTAATGGTGGATTGATGCACATATTGTTTGATGAATTGAAAGTGGAATAGTAAATTTGCATGAAATATTGATTCACCCTCCCCCTTCTCAGTATTCCAATGTGTTCTACAATTAATATCAGAGCAGGTCCTTCTTACAAGTATGACTAACCTGAAGGTGATCTTTTAAGACACACATGGCTCATAAGGAGATTCCTCTGTTTGATGGGACAAATTATGTCTTCTGGAGTAAGAGAATGAAAGCATATTTGATGTCATTGGGTTTTGATGTTTTGGATAGCATTGTTAATGGATATAAGATTCCAAAAGATCCACCAACATATTTGATAGAAAGAAAGGCAGGTGAGTATAATGCTAAAGTTGTGAATGAAATCCCAGGAGGGTTGTTGAAAACTGAATTTGTTAAGATTATGAACTATGACATAACCAAAGAAATTTGGGATAAATTGAAGAATATTTATCAAGGTGACACCAAAGTACAGAAAGCAAAACTTCAAACCTACAGGACACAGTTTGAAGGCCTGAAAATGCTGGAGGAAGAAGATATTGTTGCTTACTTCCAAATAGAGGAAGAAGTGGTCAATACAATGACAAGTCTAGGAGAGGAAGTACAAGAAGATACAATCGTTCAAAAGGTACTAAGATCTCTTTCAGCCATATTCAATCCAAAAAATTTAGCCATTGAAGACAAAGAAAATATTGATGCACTTAAATGCGATGAGTTACATGGGATCCTCATAGCCTACGAAATTAGAACAGAAGATCCAAAAAAGAAGGAAGTTGCTTTTCAAGTTGCAAAGAAGAAACAAGATTTTAAGAAGAAAAAAATCATCATCTTCTTCAAGCACAGATGAAATCTCGGATGAAGAAATGAAAAAAAAAATCAACAAGTTACCCAAGGGTACAGGACAGTTCAAAGGTAAGTTACCTCTGAAATGCTTCAACTATGGAAAAATTGGACATTTTGCTGCAAAATTCCCACTAAGGGAAGACAAAAACAAGACAAGTCAAAGAATAGATATTCCTAAAGGAAGATATGCAATGAAACAAAGCTACTACTCAAAAGTTGGAGATGAAACTCCAAATTGCAACGAAGAAGAAGAAAAGACGGGTAAGAATGAAATTTTATTTCTAGATGTGGAGGTTCAACTTCATCAGGAAGGTAAGGTAACTGAAAAAAAAAAATGAAGAACCAGTCGTAGTTGATCTTGAAGCCGAGTTAATAGTTGCCTTGGATGAAACTGAACATCTAAAGGAAGTCAACAAGAAACAAACAAAAGAATACATGACAACAAGAAATCGATTAGTAAGATATATGAAGGAAGATGTATCTAAGAAAGACATAGAGATCAATGCTCTTCAAGAACAATTAAAAAGGACAAACATTTTGAATTTGAAATTTGAAATTTGAAAAAAGGTCAGTAGATCATAACAATGTGACTATTCAACAAAGAAGTCCAACTGATAAAAGGGGAATCAGTTTTGAAACCATCACACAGAATCAAGAAGTAGAACAAGAGACAATAAATCTACACATAGAATTGTCAAGCACAAGTCTAAGTTGAACAAATTGAAGGAACCATTGGAAGGAGTTCTTAGACTACTCTCAATTAGAGAAAAGGAGTGCGACGACCTTAAACATGAAGCTTCGAGACTAAAAGGAAAAAAATTACATGCATCAATCAGTTGTGCTGACATGGACAAAAGAAATGTTGACTCAAGACCATCTGAACCTTTTATAAACGAACGATGGAGAAGAACGAAATCCAAACCTTTATCGAGCAATTATGGGACTTCCAGAAGACAACAATCTTATAGGTATCAACATTTTTTCTTTGGAAATTGCTATACTTGTCATAATTTTGGTCATAAAGCAGCAGAATGTAGAGCTCATCCAAAAAGGAAATATATTAGAACTGGGATGAAAGAAAGTAGTCAGAACAAGTATACATATGTAAATCAGAATTTGTCTTCAGCATTGCCCAAGTATGATGTTGAATGTTCCAAATGAAATAATTTTGGACATCCTACAAAAGATTTTCAATTGAATTAAATAACTCAAGAAGAAGAAAGATCAAGTGATATTTGTGGGATATCTTTGTATGCTCAGAAGGATGAAGACAAGTGGTATTTTGACAGTGGATGTACAAAACATATGACTGGTGACAAGAAAAAATTTAACACTTTAAAAAGGGAAAAAGGAGGAGATGTATCTTTTGGATACGATGGAACAACGAGAATCATGGGCAAAGGGATAGTGGCACTAAAAGGCAGAGCTAAAGCTCAAAACGTCTTATATGTTGTAGGACAGAAACACGATCTGTTAAGTGTTGGACAAATGTGTGATGCAAACTATAATCTCACCTTTTATGCTAATGGTTGTAAAATTAGACAGAATGGATCAAGAAAGGTAATTGGAACATGAACTAGAGCACCAAGGAATGTTTATATTCTAGAATAAATACAAGGAGAAAATTCATATCTTGGTCAAACAGATGATTGTTAGCTTTGGTATAAACGACTTGGACACCTTAAATTCGACAATCTCGTAAAGATCAACAAAACAGGGACTGTTACAGGAATTCCAAGGCTATCAAAACATGGAAACAAAATATGTGAGACATGCCATCATGAGAAACAAACAAGGGCAAACTTCAAACCAAAAAGTATCATTCTACTACAAAGCCACTAGAATTGATACATATTGACTTGTGCAGACTAGCAACAATTCAGACTCTTTAGGGAGAAAGGTATTTTATGCTATTTAGTGATGACTATACTAGGATGATATGGGTGGCCTTTCTCAAGAAAAATTTTGAAGCTTTTGAAAATTCAAAATTTTCAAAGCATTGGTTGAAAATGAAAGTGGGTACAAAATCATATGTCTAAAATTTGACAATGGAGGGAAATTTACCTCAAACGATTTCAATCATTTTTTTTTGGCGGGGGGAGGGGAATTCACAGACAATTCATTGCGGCAAGAACCCCCCAGCAAAATGGAATAACTGAGAGAAAAAATAGGACAGTGCAAGAGACAACTAGGACCATGCTACTCGAAGTTGACATAGCAAAAATGTTTTGGAGAGAAGTTGTCGCAGCAACAGTATATATAATAAAAAGAGCTCAGCTAAGAGTAAACTGTGACAAAACTCCCTATGAATTATGGAAAGGAAGAACAACATCAGTAGAATATTTCAAAGTCTTTAGAAGCAACTGCTATGTAAAAATCAATGAAGATAATTTGGGAAGGTTTAATACAAGAACATATGAAGATATATTTTTGAGATATTCTAGTAGTAAGAAAGCATATAAGTGCTACAACGAGAGGTTAAGAAGAATTGTGGAGAACATAGATGTTAAAATAGATGAAGAACAGCGACGAAAGACACGGAATCAAGAAGAAAAGGAGTCAGATGATACTTCTTGTGTTAAGGAAGAATTCAGTGAAAATGAAGAGGAACAAGAAGTCATAGAACCAATGGAAACCAAAACATGACACAAGAATCAGAGGACTTAGAAGACACCATCCAGAGCAGTCCTAAGAAATCATCCAGAAGAACTCATCATTGGAGATATTGACTATGGAGTCCAATATTGAAGAAGAAATATGGACATTCCAAGTAGAACTGACATGACCCTACTATCAACATCGAAACCTAAAGACTTCATTCAAACTTGTAAAGATGAGAGTTGGAACAAAGCAATGAGTGAAGAACTCGGCCAAATTGAGAAAAGTGGAACTTGGGAATTAGCTCCAAGACCTAAAAACAAGAATGTAATTGGGACTAAGTGGATTTTCAAGAACAAACTAAATGAAGAAGGTAAAATACTACGAAAAAATGCCAAATTAGTATGAAAAGGTTATGCCCAAGTTGAAGGAATTGATTTTGATAAAACCTTTGCTCTAGTTGCACAAATGGAAGCTATCAGAATGTTCTTAGCATATCCATACTTAAAAAATTTCAAAGTATATCATATGGATGTTAAGTCTACATTTTTGTATGGAGAATTAAATGAAGAAGTCTTCACTAAACAACCTAAAGGATTTAAGCTGCCGGGAAAAGAAGATCACGTTTGGAATTATAAAGAAATCCCTCTATGGACTCAAACAAGCACCAAGAGCTTGGTATGCGCGTCTGGACAAGTGCCTGATTCAACAAGGATTCAAGAAAGGTAATGCTAATAGAAATATGTATTTTAAGACTGGAGAAGATGGGTTACTAATCACAATAGTGTATGTTGATGATCTCATCTTCAACTACGACAACGACAAATTAAGTCGCAGGTTTGTTGATGATATGGCAAAGGAATTTGAATGTCAATAATTGAAGAAATTTCATTCTTTCTTGGACTCCAAATCTCTCAAACACCAGAAGGAATTTGTATATCTCAGTCCAAATACTTAAAGGAAATGCTCGACAAATATGGAATGGCGAAGTGTGCTCTTGTCAATACATGCATGACAACCAGATACAAAAT
The DNA here is from genome assembly GCA_027924585.1 of Larix kaempferi. Classification (NCBI taxonomy): domain Eukaryota; kingdom Viridiplantae; phylum Streptophyta; class Pinopsida; order Pinales; family Pinaceae; genus Larix; species Larix kaempferi. Next base: position 599,395 of record BSBM01001547.1, read on the forward strand.
CAATAAAGACAATGAATCTCCTCCAGTAGACCCCACACAACACAGATCTATGATTGGACACTTACTATACTTAACAACATCAAGACCTAATATTATGTAAGCAGTTGGAATGATAGCTAGATTTCAGTATGCTCCTAGGGAATCACACGTGGTCGCAGTCAAGAGAATCTTTAGATATCTTAAAGGCATGACTGATTTTGGATTGTGGTATCCAAAAATGCAAAACTTTGATTTAATAGCCTATTGAGATGTTGATTGGGTAGGAAGTCTAGATGAGAGAGAAAAGTACTAGTGGAAATGCATTCTTTCTTGGTGAATGTCTGGTTGCATGGTCAAGTAAAAAACAGGCATCAATATCCTTGTCCACAACTGAAGCAGAATACATAAATGTTGTTGAATGAAGTACACAAGTACTCTGGATGGAGCAAAATCTGAAGGATATCAAGGTTGAGTATGATCAACTAATTCCTATCTGTTGCAACAACACAAGTGCAATCAGTGTGTCAAAAAATCCAGTGATGCACTCAAAAACCAAGCATATACCTATCAAGTATCATTTTTTAAGAGAACATGTAGATGAGCAAGATATGAAGATGGTTTATATCAATACCAAGGAACAGATAGCAGATATCTTTACCAAACCATTGTCAAGGGAGGCATTCAAATACTTCAAACACAAATTGGGAGTAACCTCCCAATAAAGATAAGATTCGAAAACTTGCAGCAAAATGGCAGAGGGAGCAGCCTTTGCCATTGATGTCAAAGGGGGAGATTCACAATAAAACAAGGTTTGTAAGTTAGGGGAGCAGAACAGAAGACCAAAGGGATGCAATTCATGGGGAGCATGCTCTTGATAAGGAGCTCACACTTAGGGGGAACTCAGTTTTACCTAGTATTGACATCAATACCAAAGGGGGAGATTGGCAGACTTTATATTGTCATTGATGTCAAAAGGGAGTGACTTGTATGTCTAGTGATTTACTTGATCAGAATTGACGTAATTAGAAGTTAGTTTGAAAAAGTATATAGAACAAAAGCTAGTTTAAATATGCACACAAGTCCCACCAAGTAATGGAAACTAGCTCGCGTTAATCAAAGGAATGGGCAATGTGTTGGGGACTTGTAACCCAACAGAGAGCTCCATGAGTGGTCCATAACCCACTCATTGTCAAGTCAAGTCAGCTTAAGAAAGACCGTGAATTAAGCAAAAAAATTGGTCGACCCTGCCATAATATTGTACAATGTAATGCCAGCCCCAAAATTAATCCAACACTTGTATAAAGAAGTGAAGAGCCCTCCTCATATTATGACTCATGGAAGTAAGGATGGAGCTCTGAAAGGGTGCGCAATATCAAGGAAAGATGAAGATCTGAAAGATGTAATAGTGAATATATGGGGATTTGAGGAGATCAATGACTAGTTGCTTTGAAGCATAGTCCAGTGCGAAGTCACAGTTGGGTGAAGTTGCAATTGTGAGGAAGGATGAAGTCTTGGAGTGGCACCCAGAGCAAAGTCGCAGTTAGAAAGGGAGAAAGCTTAAATCATAATCAAGTGATAATTAGTCACAGATAGGACAAATGATAGATTTTGGAAGCAGAGCTTTGTGCGAAGTCGTAGTTGGGCAAAGTCAGCGTTATGAGGAAGGACGAAGTCTAAAGCAATGCCTAGTGTGCAGTATGGAGGAGGTTGAAGATAGTGTGGCAAGTCAAGTATCCAGTGCAGAGCTAGCTAATCCATTGTATAGAGCAAGTTGTAGAAGGTGTGCAAACCCTAGTGTGTAGTGCAGAATAAGTTGTGGAATGTGCGTAGAGCCAAGTGTTGTGTGTGCATAATAGTACAGAGGGAATAAAGCTAAGTGCACTGAACAAAGTGCGTAGAACAGAGAAAGCTGAAGAGAGTGCACAATACAAAGTAAGACTGAGGAAAGTGTGAAGTACAGAGAAAGCTAAGAAGAGTGCGCAATGCGCAGTTCAAAGTAAGACTAAGTAAAGTACAAAGTACAGAGAAAGCTAAGAGGAGTGCGCAATGCGCAGTTCAAAGTAAGCTGGAGAAAGTGTGCAAAGGGGGTTGAAGCCTCCATCCTGTCAGAGAAGAGAAAGGGGGTTGTAGCCTCCATCCTGTCGCAACAGAGGAAGTGTGTGAAGAGGTTGTAGCCTCCTTCCAGTTGTAGTTGGAAGCTTCCTGGTACTTGGAGCTGACTAGGACAAGGGGGTTGTAGCCTCCTTCCAGTTGGAGCTAAAAAGCATAGTGTTGGAGCATCCCTTCAGTTGGAGCTGAAGAAACAAGGAAGTCAGAGCCTTCCAGTTGTAACTGGTGATCATTAGAGATTTAAGTCTCATCATCTTGATGTAATCATATTGTTTTTATAAATATTATATATTGAGTTTTTCTATATACATTCAGTGTACTCTCTTGTTAATGGTGGATTGATGCATATATTGTTTGATGAATTGAAAGTGGAATATTAAATTTGCATGAGATAATCACCCCCCCCCTCTCAGTATCCCGATGTGTTCTACAGTTAAGCCTCAAATGATGGCACATTACCCCCTATATTGTGGCTCATTACATATTATTGATGTCGACTTGGGCCTATTACTGGTAATTGTCATTAATATTATTATATTAATTATGTCGGCATGGATACATTAGTCGTAATTGTACATCTTTGTCTCCTATATATATGAAGGAGACCTTTTCATTTGAATCATTTCATCTTGTCTTGTCTTGTGTACTTAGTACATTGTGTAAGCAGTTGCCCCCTCAAAAAGGCTTGTTATTCATCTATTTTTCTCATTATTAAGGCGTGTATTATTATTTTTGGTCTATTTATGCTCTTTTCATACTCTTTTTGGGACTTGGTTGCATAACACAGAACCTCAGCTCTAATACCACTATTGGAATACCCGATATGGCAGATAATCAAGGACAAGCAAGAACAATAAAAAAATAGAGAATTAAGCATAAAAAACACAAATCTCATTAAGAATATACATGTACAAATACAATGATGTGTGACCCTTGGTTTCGTATTCCCAAGGAGTCTCTTGGACTTTCAAGATGACTCTCCATCTTCGCCTAATGAATTAGGTTCCAACAATTGTGACCACAATATGAAATGCCATGGTCATTTTGCATCTAGTGGCACTAATTTGACAAAAAATTGGGCACTTTTATTAAAAGATATCTCTACAATCTCCACAGTTGTCATATTAAAAAAAAAAAAAAATTAAATCAATGATAACTCCACCTCTTACACTGAGATTTCGATGATTTTTTTATTTTTTTAAAATTAGGTGTTTTTCTAAAAGGAGCTCAGATATGTAACTAGGTTCTTCAAATTCTACATAGAAAACTTTAGAAATGGACCTAAATATCGCCATCTTTTATTTTCTCAGAAAAATGACAAAAAATAATAAAAATTATTTGCTTTTTGGCCCAAAAGAGAGATTTGATGCCACTTGTAGTGTCCTTAACCCATAAACCCATAAACTGAATCACAAATAATATAGAACCCTTTAGAAATAACTAAAATATATCCACACAATAGGCAACACAAAAATGTAAAACAACCCTTGAAATAAAATAACACCATCAAATCATCCTTATGAAAGGAATCACACCACAAGCTATGATTGCTACAAAAATATATATCTAACATATCCAATACAATAATACTAATGTATTTTTATACTTTCTCATGAGTATTCTTAAGGATCTATGCCAACTACTCATTATTAATTTTAAACCATGGGAACAACAACCTCCCAAGGGTATATCCAACAGCTCGCAAGCCAGATATACCAACAACTTGTGACTTAGCAGGGACCGAGACGTCCCAAAGCCCACCGGGGTGAGCCTCTATTCCAAGGGTCGCCTACCCTTCCAGCCTTGCCACGACATGCCAATAGAGAGAGCAAAATCATTGTACAACACTAGTAGAGGGAGTGTTCAACGAGTCTTGTAATATAATTGAAACTTCAAGAGCTTGTAGTTGCACCTAAAGAAGAAGAAAAAAGTAAATAAGATTTGGAGATCAAGGCAAGACCATGAATAGGCTATTCGGATTTTCAGTACAAGCTAAGCACAAGACTTTATTTAACTTGATTAGATAAGGTCATGAGAATGGATGTCTACCAATGACAAAATATCTAAAAATGAAATACATCTTTTACTCAAATAGCAGTCCCATAAATCTCAATCCATGAATGGACAAAACAATTTACGTTTATATTATTCTTAGCAAAATTGTGTTAAGAAACAATTGCATGAAACTAATTCTTATGGAAAAGGTTGTGATGAATGGATGTTTACAAAAATGAAATACATCTTATTCATGCCATTGTTCCCATAAAATTCAATCCAAGACAACAATTAACATTTATAAGGTTATTCTTCTCAAGATTTTGTTAATAAAAATCATGTGAAACTAATTCTTATGGGAAAGGTCATGATGAATGGATGTCTACCAATGGCAAATGATCTAAAAATAAATATATCTTAGCCATACCAACATTCCCATAAACTCAATCCATGAATAGCCTCTATAGTTAAGTGATCATGAGTTAGACATAAGATCTCTCTTACAAAGTTGGTGAAGTCACGTCTAAGATCTCTCATACAAAGTTGACAAAGACACATCTAAGATCTCTCTTACAAAGTTGGCAAAGTCATTAGTTCAACCCCTTGATCTGCTTGGGATGAGATGCTTAAAACTGGGACACCGATAGTTTACCCTAAAATCAATCCATGGATGGGCAAAATATTTTATAGGGTTCGACCCCTTGATCTACTTGGGATGAGATGCTTACCCTAAAATCAATCCATGGATGGACAAAATCTTTTATAGGGTTATCCTTTACATGAATTTGTTAATAAAAAATTGCATGAATTTAATTCTTATGTAGTCAAATTAGAACTAAAATGAAATTTGTAATCCTAGGTTAGCTTTGGAGAACTATGCACATGGTAACATATACTCAAGAGACAACAAGTGAAGGAGCATAGGTAAAATAAAAACCAAAAAAATATTGAACTTTTTAGTGGCTAACAATGTCACTAAGTAGTTTGCTAATAAAGCTTCTTTGTGGCAAACATTATGGATGAATAATTTAGAAATAAAATACTTCTTGTCCCTATGTGAGAAATAACTAAAACCTTCTTTGAGAAGCTTTCAAATATTTAAGTCTCTCATTGATATATTAATAGTAGTGCATGAAATGCATTGGTTTTACATAACTATTAACTGACTTATTATATTTATAAGAAGGCAACATAAATCCAATAACAATAATAATCTAATTTTAAGGTCACACACGGTCACAGTCTAGCCAAATACCAAATTGTTGTATGAAACCTCCTTGTTTGTGGATCAAGGAACCCCCTCAACCCTACATAGGTATACATACCCTACCCCCTTTAGATTTTGAACATATTTGTTCCTATAAGAAAACACATGTTCTTAACCATTATGCCCACTCAAATTTTACATCTTGTAAACATGTTCATAATTTGAATAAAAATTTAACAAACTCTTAATTAAATTTGAGACTTTGCATTTCAATATTTCTTAAATAAATACATAAACATTTAAGATTAAGATTATAAACCTTTTCTCAATAAACATGTTGAGAAAATTAGTGACAAACTAACAAAAAATTACATTCTTGAATTGGTAAGAAGTTGAAATTTGCAGGCTGAATCCAATAAGAACTCTAATACTCAGATTGCCTTTAAAAGTCTACCCTCATCATTAACGCATTTTCGAATTGAAAATATATCCCAATTCACTTGGTTGACTACCACAACCTCCGCAATTTAACAAAATGGCCTACTATCATATAAGTCGGTCACTAATTTTCTCAACATGTTGACCGAAAAAAGTTTATAATCCGTGCGATTAAATGTTTTTAATGGACTTGTCCAAGAGAGACAGAAATGCAAAGTTTCATCCAGCCAGTTTGCTCTTGTATCACCCTCGTTTCAAAGGGAACATGCTGTCCACAGGAAATAAACTGTCTACATGTTCAATGTCTTTGTATCCATATCCATTAATGCATGCCAAAACTCTCAAACGCTCTGTACAAGTGATATCAATAGCAATTTGCAGTGGTGGGGATAATTCCCTCTCTAAATTAAAATGGATTTCTTTTAAAGGGAAAACCATTCACGCACAAGAAACTACTAAAATAAAAAGAAACCAAGATTAATTTACTTTTAAAGGGAAAACCATTCACGCACAAGAAACTCCTAAAACAAAAAGAAACCAAGACTAATTTAGAACCTTAATTACTGAACACGGATAAGTTTAGATTGTGCATATAATATAGCAAAACCACCTCTGTTTCTAAAGCCGAGCTTGGTTAACAGAAGTCTTCAGACTCTAAACACCATCAAAAGAAAATCAACTATCTTTATAATTCAAAAGCATGAACTTCTAGCCCAAATATAAAATCATTGACCATTAAAACACCCGTCTCTAGCCCACGGGGCATAGAATAGACAGTGAATGGGTGTACTCTTAAGGCACTCCTTGTGTTAGGTCACCGGTTCGAACTTGTGTTAGGTCACCGGTTCGAAACTCTGTGGATAAAAAGAAAGCCCACAGGGTAGAGCAATTGGTAATGAGTAGTTGAGTTGAGAAGTTGTAAATGGAAGGTCACAAGTTCAAATCCCTGTGGGTACTTACAAAAAACAACACCCGTCTCTGATATTGAAATTCTCTGTACATTCTCAACTTAACACTGCTGCGCATCTCCAAAGTATCAGAAAAATCAACTATTTTTACAATTCAAAAGCATGAACTGCTAGCCCAAATATAAAATCATTGACCATTAAAACACCCGTCTCTGATATCGAAATTCTCTGAACATTCATTCTGAACTTGACACTGCTGCGCATCTCCAAAGTACAAAATCAGAGTGTCCATGGCCTTATGCCTAAAACATAATGAAGAGGTTTTTTTTTATTTGTTAAAACTGCATTATTAAACTTGAAAATAGTGTAACTAAATCAAGCTTTTCCACCAAAAAACTTTCATTGTCACTAGAAATACTGCAGTCAATATCACAAAGAGCTGACCTTAGGAACGTAGATTTCCTCAAGGGAATGTCATATACACTTCATAGTAAGATATTCCTTGTAAGAATAAGCCAACACACTTTATATGCATTGCAACCACATTATTTGGATCTGTTTTTCTGTTACAAAGAACAATAATGCCTTTTCTGGAAAACTATAATGACCTGTTTTTCTTTTGAAAAGAAAATAACCCTATAAAAGGTTTCTAAACTGAAAAGGCACTTGAGCTATGCGGAGAATTTAGATTTAGATCTCTGGACCCTAATAAATAATTCTATTGAATGCTTGGCTAAAAATTCACTACAGAAACCAAACATGAATGCAGGACTTGGCGCACATCCTAAGTATATATCATATCATCAATTATAGTATTCAACAAAGATGCCATTCATTTGCAACTGCGTCAAATCTTAATTTACTCTAGCTTGAACATGGAAGAGGCAACATTAAAGGATAATAATTAATATACAGACTGCTTTTCCAAAATTGATTTAAGAGTAACAAGTTTTTAAGAGATGAGAATGTACATATAACCAGTTGCTGACGATTTGAGACAACTGCATGACCTTCATCACCATGGGACCTATTACCTGAACCTTATATTTCATTCTACGTTTTGTTCCCCGAAGTCAGGAAGAACATATGGCAACATAGTGATAACACATACCTCTGTTTCAGATAAAAAAGCATAAATCTATGATTGTGTTGTCAATACAACAAGCATCAACATGAAAGCCTTGTTTCTACATGAAAACATGTTCATGTATCCAATTGAAAATGGTGGTGACTTCTCATTTTGAGACAAGGAACCTCTCATCGAAAACCAAACCTATCAATCCCAGAAGAAAACTACGATAATATAAGGAGCTTCAGGTCAAACACACCACAAATCAATAATCCATGAAATCTTGAGAACAAAGCAGTTTTCAGAATTTGCACAATAGTACCAAAATTCCTTGATTTAATAATCTATACGCTGCATGGCAGAAAACAGGTTGTTGATATACTTATTTGCATTACCAAATACAGTACACTGGGGTACCTCAACGGTAAAGGCAACCAAGACATTTAGCTTTTCAATTCACTGGCAAAGAAATTTTTTGCAGCCAGGTACAAGAAAAAAAGTCATGAAACAGGTTTCAGACTGCAAGTATGATACATATCTGCATATGAACCAGCATCTGCAAGTATGCTACAGCATCTGCATATAAACCATTTAATAATAGGGTAAGTTCATTCCTAAACGTATCTGAATGCTAGTAATTCCAGAATCAAGATCACATTCCACCATGAATCTACCAAATAAAAACTCAAGTGGAAACCTCGTTAGCATAGTTTTTCTTCTTTTGCGTAAATGCCTTGTTTAAAAAAAGTTTAAAAAACTATCAAGGCTTTCAATACAAGATTCTTCCATTAAGTTACAGTTACAAGATTTAAGTCAAAATGTCCACAGGCTTTGCTTTATTTCAACTTCCAATTTTGGATATGCTTTCATTATTTATTCATTCACTTTGCATTACAAGCCTAGTTATAAAAATAACTTCAAATTCTATTCAAATCATTTCAGATTTTGACTAGCCTAATATTACAACCAAAAAAGTCATTCAGCCTTGGAATGAGTGCCCGTTAACAAAAACAAACATCAAAACACTTGATTTATAGATTATATTCCACGTCCTTACCATGAGCACTTCCAAGGGCAAACCCATAAAATCCTGGTCTTGAGTCTGCACTACCTGATAATTAACTAGATCATTTAACTCTTTAAAGATGTAGAAATACAAAAACTGTCAACAACACATGCCCTCAACATGTGGCATTAGACTACCAAATTGTTACCTTATGTGAGAAAATACCTGGTCTATAATTGTCACCATCTGCTGGTGTTCACGCTAACTGCTGACTATTGCAAATGGTCTGCACATATGTTTGAAATTCAATAGCCGAAAACTCATGACCAGGTAGCATCAATACAATTAAGGTGGGTAGGAAAACCGAATTGAGCATCAACCATATAATGCATAGTCATACCTCCTTGTCTCCTTCATTGCTGCAGGTGGAGGGACAAGCCATCAAGGGTCTATCCTTGTGTCCATTTCCACCTTACACATACAACAAAAACAGTTAGAAGTCAAAGTACTTAGGAATGCTATCAGACGCTATAAGGTCCAACACAAGAATGGATGTACTAATTCCAAAATATAGGAAAATTTGGTACTGGAGTCGAAGGAAGAATAGAAATCAAAAGAAATAATTCCAACCTATAGCAGCCGGCACGTTTTGTGGCGTAAACTGCAGAAAATTTGTACCTAAGCGACTGTTACCCTGACCGGCATGGGTTCTAGCAGGTACCAAAGCTTGCAACTCAAGGGGCATGTCCAAACCACTAGAACTATTTATTGTCGCCATCCTGTTTCCAACTTTTTCTCTCTCTACAGACAAAATATTGCCTTCAGTTGCCAGTGCTTGTAAAGTAGACCTTGGCCGTGGTGAATAAGTTGTCGACCAGGACCGCCCATTTGATCCAGCTAAAGTTAGTATGGCATCTGCCTGTTATTTATCCAAAAGAACATACACATAATTACAAGAGGTAGAATATACTTTGTAAGCATATAAGATAGCAGGTCTGCCAAGGCATGACAACTAAGCAGTCTCTGCACAAAAACTCAATCGACATGTACATGAACACAAGAGCAGGAAGACGATTATGTATCAGAAACATATCAACAATCATACCAAACACAATTAACTTTTATATTTCAATCATACGAAACATAATAAACTTTTATATTTCAGAAAAACAATAAAAACGACCCACAGATATTGTAGCACAATCAAGTCTTCCAGAATGCAAAAAATTCCCTTCAAGTTTGTGATCCTGTCCTGATACAACCAGCAAAAATACACATGCACTTCTCCATACCTGATATCTGACAAATGAAGATAAGGTCAAAATAAAACACCCGGTAATTCCCAAGCCGAGAACAAGAATCCTTTTCACCATGTGACTTTATTTCAACTGTTTCCTTGCAAGGGGGCTATTTTAAATACAAACTTGGGGTTTTAGGGCCCTAGACTTTGCCTTTTTATCTTTTATTTTATGCTTATAATGTATTTTAAAAGGAATTGATCCTTTTTTGGAAGATCTGACAGCTTGACATTTCTATCAGGCCAGAAACAAATCCTGGGTTAATCCTCTGGAATTTCCAAACTGGAAACAGATCTTGGGCGCCAGATCCATAGAAACAGATCCTAAATCCTCCATACCTGAAAAACTATTAATGCCTATTTACCATCAAACCAACAGTTTAATCTACCAATAAACTAGAGTTGATGGAGTACATCTATAAAGGAATTCTGGATTATCTGCACTAAGCAGAGCTTGAACCTAGTATGGATCTCTCCAGATTACTAAGATGCAACCAAACCAGTGGTGAACACAACATTCAAGTTCAAGGCATCACCCAATTGGCATGCCACAAAAACACAATATAGAAAGCATCAAGGAAAATGTATTTCAATCTGAAATTGTAAATATGAAAATGGCATCCGGATCTTCTATTTGAATGTACACTAGCATAGATTCATCCTAACTCCTGATCTATCAAGCAGCTAGTGGGATAATAAAAAATTCATGGTACAAACCTCAAGGTTTTTGCCACCTCAAATACTATTTAATAAACTTTGAGATTTGCACCTCTCCTTTTTTTTGTCCTGCTCAATGCATAATATATCCAAGGTTAAGAGAAATCTATGCTAATTTATTTATAGTTGTTTACAGTAAGATTAACAATATGTCAGTTTTTTCATGTTCAGTAATTAAAAAAATAAGATGTTGATTTTTTCTCCTTCATTTTATTTTATTAGCATTACACACATAGGAAAACATATAGACACACAGATCTCCCCCACCTAGGTTGGGGGGCACCTTGTTTCTCTCAGTGCAATCAATGCAAAATACTCCAAAATTTTCGCTTAAATCCATAGTTTTTAAAAAAATTGGCTGGTCTCATATTTCCATGACATCAAAACTGACAAAGTAACAGCTACAAAGAGGAAAGCCTAATATCATTGCCTAGAAATTTCAATTTTTATTACGATATTATGGTCATATAAACCTGAACTCAATTTTCTTCCCATAGTTTATTTTTATTATAAGATTTATCCATATTTTGCATGCTTCCTTGGGTGTATGCTGCCATATTGTTTGCATACTTTCTATAAAAGTTACCAAACTTGACTCGGTAAGAATTGACTTAAGACTCCAGCGATTGACTGACAAATTTACAAAATCTAAAAAATACATTAATTTTCATGAATATATATATATATATATATATATATCATTGTCATGAATGTTTAAGTGCATATAATGCGAAGCTAACACATTTTCAAATCCAAAATCATATGACCAAGTATATACGTAAAAAAGTGCCATGGATTCAGTATTATGGATCACGGAAAGAAACAAGAGAATGATAAATCAATAGAAGGGCTTATCCTTGATGCTTTGACAATTTCGGTCAATCAACTTTACTCCTTAAAAAATAATGGCTCTTCACTGCTATGCTCAACAATCCAATTCGATGTTGGACTGACATTGTTCAACTCAAAAGTAGATAAATTGTTGATGCATGCAATGTTAGAACACAAAACTAAATAGCTCAAAACATAGTTACCTTACTCAGTTCAGGTCTACCCGAACCCATGAGTCTAACTTGACCCAAGTCCAAAACTGGGTCAAATCAGACCCAAGTCGACAGACTTGGTGAAAGAGTCAATGACCCAGTCAAACTCAACTAGTTTCCTATACTCAACGAGTGTGCGCATAAAGTTTCCTAGAATCGACAAGTGTGTGCAAACTTGATGGGATCTACAAAGTTGACCCACCTAAACTTGGCAAGTCAACTCAGTCACAACATTATAAAAGTGCAGAAACTACCCAGAAGATCATTTTTGCATTTCTAACAATTTTTTGAGACAGTCTTAGATAGAGCATCCTCTCCAACACACTCAGACCACACCTGCATTCCCATCACACCAACATTGATCATTCTCTACATATCTCCATCGTTTTTATGTTCAAAACTTCATCCAACATTCACATTGGCAACTAGGGCACATAACAAAAAACATTTATTTGATTTTCACTAGGAAAGGGACTATCCTTAGCAGAAACATTTGGGTATCGTATTTTTGGAGCTAGAGCAGCATATTTCTAGATTTTATTAGTTGAACCAACGGATTATTTTAGTAGTTTTCCAAAATTTCTCAGTTGCTTTTAACTACATAATGTCAAGGGAAAGAGATTTTGCCTGGAACTATTGCATTGAAATCAGAAGGGGCAAGGTGAAATGCAATATTTTGTAAAATGGAATTAATGGGAGGATCAACAGATTCAAATATCATCTTGCCTAATCCCCTATAAATGATATAGCATCTTCTACAAAAGTGTTTCAAGATGTCTGACATTAGACTGATCTAGCCTCAAGAGTCAAAAGCCTATAAGGCGACAAAAAATAAGAGGGAGAAAATCATGTCTAATATTAGTTTGTCCTCGAATATGTTGCCACTTGCCAGCATATGATTCAAAACCAAAAAACTAGAAGAGATCCTAGCACACATGTAGATAAAACAAAAATCTGTGGGGCTCCTAACCAAATTAATTGTCATCCTAACAATGACAAAGGTACTCTGCATGCCTTTTTGCACCCTATACTATCCTAGACAATACGGTTTGGAAGAAAAATGTGAATGGGATGTGAATGGGCGTGCCAAGGCTAAGACTCCTTGGTATTATTCAACCATTCCTTTCAATGTGGATAAGACACCTTATTGGTAAGCAATGGAAGATGTTATTTCCATGTTGGATCAGGCTTCAAAGCCCCTTCCTATGAATCTTTAAGCACTGATATGTTGGTTGAAGCAGTTCACGACATGAGTGAGGTTATGATAGATAATCATGAATCACAAAGACAAATCAATTGCACTATGATGTTAGATGGGTGGATGCACTGAAGAAAGAGAACCTTCCTCACCTTTCTCATCTCGATTCCCATGTATCAAGAGCTCCATGTTCTTAAAATCCATAGATGCATCCAACCAGGTAAAAAGCGTCGACCTTCTTTGTGTAATTAGTTTTTGTCATAGAGGTGGCAATAGAAAATGTTGCAAATTGTCACCAATAGTGCAACCAATCATACATGGTTACTGGTAAACTGGGACACCCCACCATACTTTGGATCCCCTATGCAACCCACTATGCATCATGTTAGAGAGCATATAAAAACTTTTTTGGCCTAAAATATTGTGGATAAACTTTAGTTACTCCTTAATTGCTATTTCCTTGCGTGATTTCCAAAATCTTGTTATCAAGCATAAAGGTGGCCATTGAAATGACTCCTTGCGGCTTCATAACAAGCATGAAAGGCCATAGCCTCTAGCTTGTGCGAACTCCATGCTACCCAAAAATAGTCAATGCCACAGAGTGGACAATAACTGCGGCATTAAACCCCCGGATACTAACCAAATATATTTAAAATTATACAAGGGCACTTCACATGATTAGGGAACACATATGTTGCAGGGGTACATGTCCCCAAGGGTAGGGTTCACATCCCCGACTTGGGGACATGTACCCAAGTCCCCGAAATGGGGTCAGGTACGTCTCGGGCATCCCCTGAAGAACCTGGGATGTATCCCAAATGGGGACATTGTACCCTGAAAAACGGGGATGTGGCACCCATTAGGGATGTTGTACCTTGTTAATGGGGACGCCACAAGAGACACCTGTGTGGCCTACGGGCCTATTTTTCAGACTGCTAGGTGGAAACCAAGAAGAAGAGGGAGGGAGGTGGGGTCCCCCTCCAGCACTGAAGGAGTGAGGTATTTTAATTTTTTATTTGTCTCGACTCTTTGAATTTTCAGACTAAGCCTTGGCAGATTTTTTAAGTTTTTTGTTTCAATTTTCAGATTTTCATTTATCATTTCTCCATTCTCCTTATTTCTCCAACTAAGGTGGCATCATCAAATCCACAATATCTAATCTGTATCGTGTCCAGGAAGCACGAGGGGGACAACAGTTCGACTGAATGAGTCGGCTCTGTTATGGCGGAAGCTTAATAAACGGAGTGAGCAAAAGCAGAATTTCGCAATACAAATAACACAATACACATAGATAATATGCAGGAATGCGAACTGTTTTAGATTGATCTAGATAAGATGTATATTACAATAATTTACATGCTTATAAAGAAGTCTGAGACGCTTGGGTGCCTGCCCGTTACGTTCAGTTACAAAGAAGAAGTTAGCACAGTTCAACTGTTCAACCGTTACAGTCGATTGGAAGATAGAAAGACAGTCTGTCAAAGTTCGACAGTCGCTGGTCGCATGCCGATGTCGCGAACTGTGAGGTCGCTGAACATGTCGAAGGTGTGGAACATGTCGCAGCATGTCGAAGTGCTGAAGTTGTCGAAGTCCTGTCGTGTCGAAACTTGTCGAAGTTGTATCAACAGCGATGACTGGTCGAAGATGTGTCGAAGTTAGCATCCGACAACAAATGCCAACTGCGATGTGGATCAATATCCACTATGGAAATATATGAAGAGGACAAAAGTAACAAAGGGTGGAGGGGGGACAACAATGATAAAATGCAACCTATGTCATGCTAAATGAAAAGGAAGCTATACTCGCGTTAAAGCCCGTTTTATGAATGTTTCAAAGAAGGGGGTTGAAATTTGTATCGAAGACCTGAAGGATCCCACTAGACTCCCTAATGCACAAAGGGAGTAGCAAAGGCCTAATGATAAAGCAGACAAGTCAATTTCACGGCCATGCCGTGATGTAAGTGACAATGATGAGTCCAATGAAGAAGAAGTGCGATCCGATGATAAAGTTCATTTTGGTGATGAGTGTGCCTATGCCAACAAAAAGCAATACAACTTCATCACGCAAGAGGCGTAAAACTAGTGGCATTTAGGACATGTTTGATGTAAAGGGAAAGGAAGGTGTTGATCTTGTAATAGCAAGATTTTTTCTTGCATGTGACATCCCTTTCAATGCACCCCGCTCACCTTATTTTGAACAAACAATCTGTGCCATTAATGATGGACCTACAGGGTATTAACCTATAAGGAACCTAGTTATGAGAAGCTCAAAACTGTGTTGGTGGACAAGGAGAAAACATGCCTTGAGAATGCTATGGCACCATTGAAGGCATCTTGGTGTGTAGATGGATTCTCCATTGTCATGGATGCTTGGACTGATTGTCGGAATCATCCATTGATAAACATCAATGTCTCTTCCATATCCGGTCCATATTTCCTAAAGGCCGTTGATTGTTTTGATCAAGAAAAGAACACTTTGTTCTTGAAAGACCAATTATGTGATGCCATTGCGGAGGTGGAGCCATCCAATGTCGTTCAATTTGTTGCTGATGCAGCCCCAATGTGCAAAGCAACGGGGATGATGGTCCAAAAGGAGTACAGGTTAGTGACAAGTCTGATTTTTTTTAATTTCAATTGTAATGGATTAGAATTCTGACTTTTAATTACAGGCCTGGTTTTGTTTTCTGATTTTTAATATTTATTATTTAATCAATGTTCATAAATCACTAATCATAAATCTATTTTTTTTTCATTTGTGAATTCTTGATGGAACGTAGGCATATTTTTTGGACGCCACGAGAAATTTTGGATGATGTAGCAAAGTGGTTGATTTTAGATGATCACTTTTGGGCTGATGTCAAATTTGTTGTGGAATTTGTAAAGCCAATATGTGAAATGCTTCACTAAGCAAACACAAATAGTCCATGTTTAGGTGAGATGTATGAGAACATGGACTCTGTGTGAGAGGATTAGATCCATCACAGAGAGGGAAGATCCTAATTTATGGCCACAATTGAAAACATTCATATGTGGACGGTGGAATAAATTCGAACACCCCACTTCATATGACAACCTATGCAATTAATCCAAAATGGTATGAACCCTCAACAGGAAGAAAGCCTCCTTCCCAAGATAGAGAGGTGGTGAAAGGGTTTATGACTGCTGTTAAAAAAATGCAAAAGAGGCCTCTGAGACACAAACTCCATTTGCCCAATTTCAAATGGGCAAGGTGTCTTTAGTTCACATGCTGCTAAGACTGATAGGCACAAGAAAAAGGATTCGATTTGATTAGCGGTGGCTTCATGGTGTTGATGCTCCGAGTTGCAACAATTTTCCATACAATTAATTGGGCAGGTAGCTAGTTCCTCATCTTGTGAGAGGAATTGGAGAACTTACGTTTTCATCCATTTAGTGAAGAGAAATCAGTTGGGATCGAAGAAGGCAAAAAAATTAGTCTACAGTTACAGCACACTTGATCTCATATCTCGGAAAGACCCAGGCTATAAGGAGGGTCCTTTCAAGAGGTGAGACCAAAACATAGATGATGCCATAAGTGTGGATGACGAGATACTTAGAGTTGCTATGTATGACAAGGGACCTCCACTTGAGAGTGATTCTTACCTAGAGAGCTTGTTGACTGAGAACCTTAGTGATGATGTTGGAAGAAGGCAGAGAACTTAGTCTACATTCATAGCACACTTTATCTCATATCTCGAAAAGACCCAAGGTACAAGGAGGATCCTTTCAAGAGGTGGGACAAAAACATAGATGATGCCATAAGTATGGAAGATGAGATAGAACCAAAGGGCCTTGTTGAGATACTTCCAATTGCTATGGATGAGGAGGAACCTCCACTTGAGAGTGATTCTTACCTAGAGAGCTTGTTGATTGAGAACCTTAGTGATGATGTGGGAGGAAGCCAAATAAGCTATGTTGCTCATTGTTCAATGTTTTTTGAATTTTCTATTTCATATTTGGAAATGCCATTAGGCAAATTTTGGATGTAGTATGACAATGGGCATATATCATGATTCATATAAATATCGATATCAATATGTTTTACAATTTACTTTATCAATGAAGCAATGTGCGTGTTTTAGTTAGTATGTTAGTGTGCTACTTGTTGCAAATTATTTCATATGTATTATAATATACATATATAGATAGATGGATAGATACAATACCCCCACGTACCCAACTCCCCTATTTCAAAAAGTCTCATCCCAGTCCCCGTCCCCATCCCCAAACCCAAGTACCCTAGCAACTTAGGGAAACACACATAAGGCAAGGAACGTGTTTGTCTTTTCGTCACTAGATTGGCCACCAATTTCATCATCCTCACAAATTTGCAATGTATTATTTCACAAAAGCTAGCTTTGAAGAGGATGTGTGTGGCCCATGAATGGATAAATTATTAAATTCAAAATATGTCAAGACCCTAGAAGGCATTCAAGTTGTAAATCTCACATAAAATGAGGATCTTTTGAGGGATGTTGAGGAAGTGGTTACCTTTTCTAAGCCACTTGTGAAAATCATACAAATGGTTGATGGTGAAAAACCTGCAACTTTATAGAACAGAATAGAGAAATGATTTTATTCGTGTTCTTGAGAGACACTAAAGGATCTATTGGACAATTATAAAATGTTAAAATAAAATCTGTAAAAAAATGATTATGCAACTTAGTTTCCATTTACCTCAAAGGCTATCTCTAAGTGTTTTATGTATACTATTGATACTCATGTTTTGAAGTTCTAAAACATCCATAATATAACGATCTACTTACTTAGAGGGTGATTTCACAAAGCTATGTGAACTATTCAAAACTTCATGCTTATTGAGTGGTTTTCCCTTGCTCGTTCATAGGACATCATAACATCACATGCACTTCATTGTCGACTTCTCCTAGCTTACAAAGCAAACATAGATGTTCTTCTCAATTTATAATTTCCATTTCCCTATTTTCCATTGCTAGGTAATGGGAGCTTAGCCTGAATTAACAAATTATGTCTTTTAAGTGTGGAAATTTTCTATTGCAAGTATTATTGTTTTGTATGGGTGATCATTGAGTTGATCTTGTGTAGATAAAATCTCAACAAGAGCTTGCTAAAGCTTTCTCTATACCTTATTTTGTACCAAGACTTGAGGGGCAAATCATGTATCACACAAATCTACTTCTCAATTCCTTGCTTTTTGATCCATTTCATAATCATGGAACCAACCTTATGAAGCCATCGATGGGACCATCGAGTCCATTAGAACTACCTAAGGAAGCAATCAAGACAAATACATCCCACTCTCGGAGATCATTAACCACACCTAAAATAATTAGTGCCACAAACCTTTATATGCTAATGGATACTAACGAAACCCAAAGTTATTTTATGATCTCAGATCCCATGCAAATGTAGAGATGAAGTTGGCATGTTTATATGCAACGTTTTCTCAAGGATGATACTCATATAAGATTTCATATGACATCGTAACATCACATGCACCTCATTGTCAAGTTCTCCTAGTCTGCAAAGCAAACAGAGACATTCTTCTCAATTTATAATTTTCCATCTCCTTATTTTCCACTGCTAGATAATGAGAGCTTAGCCTGAATTAACAAATTATGTCTTTTAAGTGTGGAAATTTTCTATTGCAAGTACTATCGTTGTGTGTAGGTGATCATTGGGTTGATCTCATGTCAAATCTCAACAAGACCTTGCTAAAGCTTCTCTATACCTTATTTTGTACCAAGACTTGAGTGGCAAATCATGTATCACACAAATCTACTTCTCAATTCCTCATTTTTTGATCCATTTCATAATCATGGAACCAACCTTGTGAAATCGTGGATGGGGCCAAGGAGGCCATTAGAACTACCCATTACCGGACAAACTAGCAAGGCTAGTGTCCAATAGACAAATGTAAGGAGAGTGTGACCACTGTCATCTCAGCCACACCTCCAACTTCTTAGGAGTGTCGTAACCTCCATGGAGAGAGCCCTTCTGCAAGACACTAAGAGAAAACAATTGTATCTTCTACACAATGATATTAGTGACCAGTGCCTTTAATAGATTAACTTCAGAATAAAGAAGACATACTATGTAATTTGTAAATGCCAAACCAATGTGTCTATGTCAATATTAAGAGATCACTCATATAACTAATGTAAGGTAGTAAACAGTCCCTAGTATCATTCAGTTACTAGTGTAATCATCCACCATTAGTAAGAAGACCATGCATATGAGTATTATAACGTCAATAGTAACTAACAGTTATGGTGACGATCTATAGTAGTGGACAGTTGATTATGACAGTGATTGCAGCAGTAAATTGTAAGACAATAACCAAGCAAAACAATGTATTCAATCAATGATCAATCACATTCTATGTATGCCAATCCAATTTAACTTGAAGCATCAACTTCCAGCAGTATAAGGCAAATCACCAAAGTCTGATATATGTATTTTATAGCATGCAAACAATGTAGAAAACAGTCCTTTAAGCAAACAGTAACCACAGTTCCTTTGCTAACTTTTATCAACCACTTTTAGCTCAAATTTCAGTCTAAATTATGTTGTGTTTAACCCTTTTCTTGTCTGATGTATGTATTCTTGTCACAGGTGTTAGAGGCTGCAAAAGGTATGACAGTGAGCTGCAGGAGCAGACCTCAAAAGGAAGGTTTAAAGGGCTGTAAAATGACAGCAAGATGGTTGTTACAGCCTTGTAGAGGCTGCCAAGGGAAGGCGAGCCTTGTAGACAAGAGGTGGAGGCCTATGGAAGCTAGCTAAATGGAAAAGGAGGGGACCGAGGGGAAGAAAAGGAAGCCCCAGGGCTGTTAGGTGAGGGAAAAGGGTAGGTCTAGGGTTTAGGGCAAATAGGTAAGGGTAGGTTAGGGTAATTTTTGGGATTTTTAGGTTTTTTTAATTTTTTGTAATTTTTAGGGCTGCCACAATTTCGCCCTAGGATTTTTAGGGCTTAAAATGGCAAGCCGAATTTGTAGTTGGGAGGGCCGAGATTTTAGGGAGGCCAAAAATTGAAAAAAATAAACAATTTTTTATTTTTAGGGTTTCAGACATAAAATTGCAAACCTAATTCTAACCCTAATTTTACCATGAAAATGCAAAATTACACATGAAAACGCAAGAGAAATTTGATAAAAGTTGATAACTAGGGTTTTAATGGATGAAACCCTTAACCCTAGCCCTAGAGGAGAGGTGACCAACCTCCCTCTTGGAGTAATTTCTCCTTGCCTACTAAACTAGGGTTTCCTATAACAACCTCTAGGGTTCGTTATAGAGGCCTAATCTAGGACAAAATTGGAGATCCAAGGCTAAACTTGGGAAAATCTCCTCTAGGGAGCGTTTTCCACCATGCAAAGAAGATAGAAAGCCGACAAAAAGGCCCTATTCAGAAAAAATGCAGCCCTAAGGCCACCATTCAATCATTCAAGAAGCAAGAATTCACCTACCTTCACCAAGCAAGGCTAAAAACTAGACTTACTTGAGCTTGTGTTCTTCCAACAATTCCTAGCATCCACCAGGCATGAGAAAACCAAAGACAAGCATCCAATTTCATCCACGAGCAAGAAGAGCGTAATTTAAAAGGGGCACATCACTTCCAAGAGAGCTATCTAGGGTAAAAGAGAAACATATTGTAATTTATCCCATGAGTTATGATTTACAAATGAAGTGAGGAGTTTAATTTATAGTATTCTCAACTCACTTTACAAAAATAACCAGGTCGACAAGCCAAATAAATGTCAATGTGAAAATATAACATGAAATAATATAAAATAATCTAAAGATGGCCTAAAATAGGCTTAAAGTAAGCTACCTGGGGTATTTTCCCCTAGGTGCCTAAAAACTGCTAAAAATAATTGAAACTGAGCAGAAAACTCCACTCTGAAAGGTGGAGTGAGTAGGGGGGATCGTCATGCCCCATCTAACCCGAATAATGCAGAAAATCCCTCAACGTCCCCCCTCTATAAGCCTATGGGCCTGGTGACCAACGATGACGTCATCAAGGAAACTGGACCAAGGAAGGAGGGCGCTCTATTGGAAAGGGACCAAGATGGGTGCATAAGGTGACCGGAAGGGGAGGTAAGAGCGTCAGAACTGGAATACTGTCACCGGCGTAGAAAACAAGCAAGGGGTCATGTGACCCAGTGACCACCCCTAGGAGCCCCAGACACCAACCTCAAGGCTACAAGCCCTAGAATGAGGCAGTCAACAATGCCACTAAGCCATAGTACTCCTAAGGGAAGGACCAAAGGGTCTGGCCATAACCACCTCTCAGAAAGTACTGAAAGCATCCCATCATGGTCTTGAAAAAAAATACGACCCCTCTCCTTGAGAAAACATCTGAAGGTGCGTTGATACTAGTACCACGTAACACTACCTAAGGAAGCAATCAAGACAAATACATCCCACTCTTGGAGATCATTAACCATGCATAAAATAATTAGTGTCACAACCCTCTACATTCTAATGGATACTAACTAAACCACAATTTATTTTATGATCTAAGCTCCCATACAAATGTAGAGATGAAGTTGGCATGTTTATATGCAACATTTCCTCAAGGATGATACTCATATAAGAGTTCAATGGCTTCAAGAATATAGGCTTGTCTTCCACCAATAGTGCAATTAAAGTGATCAAGAAAATGTTACCAAGCACTGCTTTCAAGCAAGTTGCTAGATTCTAATTTCCTAACTTCTTTTATATCTTGGATTCTTAATTCTTGGAACTTTGAATCTTGAAAACTTTATATTTTCTAACTCTTAAGGTATATTTATTATTTTATTATAAATAAGACGCCATTATGACATGGGTAAGGAGGGGAAGCTTTGGCAAAATTCCTCTAAGCTTCAAAGATTCGCTATTTGAACCTTAGGCTAGAGGTGCTTTCAATCAAATTATAAGAGAAATTGGAGTTTGTTTTAGCATATACACTCCAAAAAATGCAACAAATTTAATAGTTTTTTAGAGTGTATTTTCTCAAACAAGATTCAAATTCTCTCGCAATAACAAGTAAAGCACATCTAGATTAAGATTTGATTAGTGAATCCTTGAAACTCAAGAGTACCTTCACTATAGTTTTCCAAACAAACACTAGGCATACATGGCATTGTATTTATTATAAAATGAAAAATATATATCAATAAGAATTAGACCAATGTTCACCTTTGGATCTGCACAAAATCTTGGATCATAAATTAATGTTGGGTTTAGATGGTACCCAACAACATGCAATGCAAAGGCCTATGGACTTGATATCCCACTTGTGGTCAATAATCTCCCAAAGTGGCAAGTATTTGTCCTGATCACCTCCACAAATAGCTAAGCTAAGCTCTAATGAACTCATAAACGTAACCCAGTGCAAGTCTTTCCCCCCGTCAACCATTCATAGGAATTTTACAAATGCATTTTGGGATCTTGGTATATTTTGATTTTGTACATTCACAAGCCACAAACATGCTCTTCAAAACTATTTTATAGTGTCCTCTGATGAGGTCTACACAACGGGCTGCACACGGGGTCCAAAATATAGTGGGGTCTTTTCATAAACAGCCTCGCAATTGCATACTTGATTGCATAATCAATGACAATTTGTACAACATTTTCTTACCCTAGATCTATGATAACAAACTTTACAAATCAAAAAGTTGAACACTTTTTACCTAGGCAAATGCATCTATGAATTTTAAGAACATAGAGCCCTTAGGGTTGCTGAAAATGGTGTAATCTTCACATGTGGCTACAGCAGACCCATATTATATCATTAATGTAGGTGGCTAAGGCCACCTTATGTTCATTCATTGTGATATTAGATTGTGATTAAGGTTGACATAGTCAATCTTATGTGGGCCCATAACCCCTCTCGAGGAGAGTGCCCTACTTATTGAGATGTGTATACATACACACTCAAGTATGATTTTGTAAATCATCATTGTGAGCTATTGCTCTCTCCAATAATGTTTAGGCCTACGGGCACCATATACTATTGCGCCCTCTTGTTGACTTGGTGCTAGGTTATCTCTCTATAGTGCTCTATGGTCTCTTACTCTAACACACCTATGATTTAATAATAGTGCACTTGCTCACTCTTTATCAAGTGTTGTGTTCTCCTTTTTAATGCAAGTTTTGGGATTTACTGGTGGTTCCATTCAATCGTTTTCTCTTTTGATCTCAACCTGGTATCAAAGTGGGTGTGAACCTCCTACTCATTTTCTTGTTTGGTTAGGGTTTTTCTTGGCTGTGCATAATGGTATTTCTCAGTTTAGACCTTGCATGCAAAAGAAATGCTAACTTGAGGAATAGTCGGGATGATTTTTATGGTGTTATTATTTGCTGGAGAAGGGCACCTCATTTAGGTTGTTTTTCAGCATGTTTTCTGCAGCTTTTGGAAACCTTTTGCATGGGATTGAACCACCCAGCAATAGAGCTTCCTTTCTATTTTATTTATGGGATTTCCCCTTAGACAGATATAGAAGTTTCTTGACTAGTCGCATCACCTACAAGCTAATACACTAGCTTTCTGGACCTATGCTGTTGGGAGCAGGGAGCGGGAGAGGGAGCAGAGCAAAAAGCGAAATTTTCAAAAGCTCCCGTTTCAGGAGCGTTTTTTATATAGTATATATATTTTAATATACGTTGATGGATTTATATCTAAAATACATGTAGGATGTTGAATTAGCTCTAGAAAACATGGATTAAACCATATAACATCAATCATTTAGTAGTTATAACTTATAACATTGTCATCAAATGATCAACCAAGTATAGGATCTTTTAGTATAGAGAGGTAGTGAGCACCTCGGGTCCCGGGAACTTTGGGAGCTGGAGCGAAGGGGGGGGGGGGGGGGCATCCCCTGCAGCAAAGTTCTGGACCATCGATTATTCCATGGTCTTTCTAGGGCTAATTTATGGCATGTTGATGGCATATTTATTTTCTGATATAGTGCGTGGTTCAGCAGATTTCACCCTCAAAACAATGCCCTAGCATCGTATTGGCCTAGAACCTTGTACACCCTCAATGTTTTTGTGCATTTTACAACAGATCCAAATATTTTGGTTAGTAGCACTGCCCTAATGTTTGCCGAACTATAATTTCTAGATCTGATTTTTCATTTTTCAGCAGTTGATCCAGAGATTTTTGAGGAGTGAAATTGCGCCCTAAGGGTTGTGGAACTATGGTTTCCACAACCCAACCTGATTTTTTAAGCAGCTGATCAAGATATTTTTGGCTAGTAGCATTGCAACAAGGGTTGCAGAACTAGGGTCTCCTGATCTTATTTTTTCAATAGTTGATCCGGAAAATTTTGGCTAGTGGCATTGCACCAAGGGATGCAAATCTAGGGTTTCAAAATCATCTCTTCTTTTGGGTTTAAAAACCTCTTTCATACCCAGTACTATCCTTCTTGTTCATTTAGCAGCAAATTTTTCTTTCTATATGGCTGCAGTCTTCAGATAAAGCTTGCAATAGCCTAGTGCAGATTCTGTGCACCACATTTTTTTGGAAGCAGGCAATACTATTTCTTCCTTATTTGGGTCTAATCGACTTTTGCAGACTTATTTGACCATGTTTGAACATAATGGAACCAAAGTGGATGCTTTCCCAATTACGTGGGGCTACTTATGATATTTGGGCCAATCAGATAAAGAAGAAAACTATACGCATTTTCTATTAGAAGAAGGAACATGCCTCCAAGTCTTGCATACTTCTAGATTATTGAAGAACTTACAGAAGTAATAGTTTGCAATAGAGATCTTTTAGATGACAATGCCTTTCTTTGGAGCAAGGGTTTGTGGATGAACATGGAGAAACCCCTTCATCCTAATATTCAAGATATGATTTCAATAGTGTCACATTTCAGGTTTGTTGAATCATGTACATGTGCCCATATTCCGATATCTTGTTTGTATGATCCAATGTTTGTTGGCGATATATATCTGACATCGCGATATATTGTGATACTCTTAAATCAGCGATATTATCACTGGAAAAAATGTCATTTTGAAAATATTGGAAAATATCACCAAAAATCAGATTTTTTGGAACTTTTTGCTTTTAGTTTGAAGAGGGAAAGCAAGGGATTGAGAACAAAGGGGTTATTCACTGTTATATTTGTCCATAAAAGGGCTAGAGGGGGGAGTTGCTTTAAATGTTTAAAATTTTGAGAAACAATTTTTATTTTTTTTTAAATTTGCCGATATTTTCCGATATTTTTGCTGATGTTGCTGATAAGTTGTTTTTCGGACCCTTGGCGATATTTTCGTCGACACGATGTTTGCAACATTGCTTTATGATCCTTCTAGTACAAATGCTATCTTTGATGGAGTTTCTATTCATAGATCCACAAGATCTATCCCACTATTTTTGGTAGATGACTCTTCCACAGTTGAGTCTTGGATTAGTACAGTGGATCTCTTCCTTTCTCATTATGATGTTGGTCTTTTCTGGATGGATTGTATTTACATATTCAGGAACAACTAGTGCCATTCTTTGTGCCTTCAACTAACGAGCATGCTTCAGTGAATTATTCTTCTATGCCTCTACCAAAGGCCACTTTTACCAACTTGTGGAACCATTTTGGTGTGGGAGATATGGTGTTCAAGAGATATTATATCTTTAAATATGGCCTGTGTTCTACATTAAGGGAGGCCGTTGTGATGCAATACCTTCTCTCCAAGGAATTCTATTTAGATTATGTGAGGGTGTTGTGAATAGCATCAACCCTATTTCAAGTTGGGTATTTATAAAGCCACCCACTTTTGTATCTTGGTCAAGGTCAACTTAAGTCTTATATTCAAGTTAGGTATCCATACACCCACCCTCAGATGTATTATTAGGGCAAGCTATATTTGAGATGGGTATCTGTAAACCCATTCTCAGCTATCTTTGAGTTGAATATGTCATGTCCCTATTTTTATGTTCTCTAGCTCTGCAAGGGGAGATAGCTTTCGAAGTTGTGTTAGCTTGATCAAAAAGGGGAAACAATTAATTATTTAATGTCACCAAGCAAAAAGTGACTTTATAAAGTGACGTTGAGTAATTAATTCATAAAGTGACTATTGAAAATGTCACTTTATTGATTAAAAGGGGAAAAAGGTAAAAGTGGCCAAAAAGGGTCAAAATGAAGATAAAAGGGAAAGAAGTCACTCTCTCATTCATTCACGAAGTTTTTTTTAAGAGTGATTTTGGAGAGTTCTTGAAGCTTGTGACTCTTGGGATGAAAACCCTAGGAGGAGATATTGACTTCGGTGGTGAAACTATCCACCCTAGTCGATCTTGAGAGGCAAGATCACCCAGATCTCGCCATTGTGGTTTTTACGATTTAGCATCATGATAGTGTTTACATACAGATCTACTGAGATTTGGAGGGTTCAAGACATTGTTGGGGAAGAGAGCGCACTTGTGAGAGAGGGCGCACTAGCATTTTCTGTATGCACTGTTGTTGAGGAAGATAAAAGAGGGGGACGTTACCTCCTTCAAATCTGAGCTGAGGAAAGGAAACACAGGCCCAGTGGAGTAGTGTTCAAGCTGAGCTTAAGTATTTGGTTTGGAGGGCGATTTGAGGTAGGAAGAGTCAAAGAACAGTGCAATAACAAGCTGTCAATACAATATCACATTCACCATTGTGGGGCTGCAAGCTCTTTGTGACTGAGTCTGCATATTTTGGGGGCCGTTTCCTCTCTTGGAGAGAACAGAAACACTGAGAACGAGCAAGGAAGGAAACCAACTGGTGTATCACCCATGTTCCAAGTCGATTTGTGAAGATTTGGACACCCCAACGCTGCTGGGCGTATTATTGGCAGCCTGTTCTCTTTTTGTGACTGTAAGTCACCATTCTGAGCCTAGAAAGGGAATACTACAGTTGGCTGTCACCTGCAGCATCAACAGAAAGAAATTCGTGGCTGTTTAGACTCTAGAGGGCTCCAGGAGGTCGTTTTCAGCTGTACCAAGAGGTCTGCGAGTCCACAAACATCTACAGGTCTGAAGTCTTTTACAAATCTGCTTATTTGTCTCACATTGTGACCTTGTTGTATCTGCCTGGGAAGTAAGATCAATTCTTACTGTGTTCACTGTTTGGCAACATTTCCAGTGTTAAATAAGAAATTAGAATTGCTTTATGGTGTTGATTTCATTAAATTCTCAGATTGTATGCCAAACAATGTTGTCATTGTAACTGTTTGACAAAACATTTAAACCAAGAATACACTAAATATACACAAAGTCAGCATAGCTCGCAACAACAGTTAGTGGGGAAAGACATTCAGTGATTCCTGAGCAGTAGTGACCAAGTATTTGACGGAAAGTGTAACCCAGGAATACCTCAACAATCAACTCTAAATCACTCAGAATTAACAAGAGACATTACAGGGTATCCATAAATCCACTCTTAATGTTCAATCTCTCTAAGTTGTATTCAAGTTGGGTATTCATAACCCCACTGTAACAACCCCATATATGAATATATGGAAGTTTCAATATAATATAATATAATATAAGTAATATAATAATAATAATAAAAGAAAAAGAAAAAGGTAGTAACGGAAAGTGAAATTTGCATTATGATAAAAAAAAACAAGAAATTAAGAAAAGGAGAAAAGGGGGAGATAAAAGGGGGAGAGATGAAGAGAAAGGGGCTTTTTGCATTTGCTTGGGAGCTGAGAGAGATAGAGAAGGAGGAGCAGAAGGAGGCTGTCACCAAGAGGAAAGAAAGGAATCAAGCACTGGCATAGGGTTAATTGTTGGGGGCTCTAGGGCCTCAGCCATTGGCTAGGGATTGGTTGGGTGGAGAGTCGTCCCCCCACCTTTAGTTGCAGACCGAAGAGCTACCACGCATCTAGGTAAGTAGGGTTCCTCTCTGTGATCCCCAGTTACGTTGTTCTATATTTTTCAAAATTTGTTTTGCAGGTTTTCTTTAAGATTTGTTGATTTGCTATTCTTTTGGTTTTTGGGTGCCTACATTTTGGTATCAGAACGAGGTTGGCTTTGAGGCATGTGCCATTCTATAGAGATTCTGCCACTCCTTCCTGCTACAACTTGCATATTCTCCGTCTGCCATAGCTTCATAGTCTTCCCACTGCAAATAAATTGAACATCTCTCTTTCTCCAAAAGTGTTTCTTCTCTTATCTGCTTAGACATTACATTCCCGACCCCTCTCACATTTTCAACTTGGATGGATTGCAGCTTTCCGAGGAAGGGGTTGTCCAGGTCGAACCATATCGTATACTGGACCACAGAAGTCGACAGCTACGCAATCGCATCCTTGACCATGTTAAAGTCCAATGGGATCAGTATAGTCCAGAGTCAGCCACTTGGGAGGACGCAGACACTATGCGTCGCAAGTTTCCTTACCTTTTTTAGTAGACTTGAGGTTGTGACACATGGATTGGTTCTATTAATTCATGTTGATATTCAGACAATATTTTACAGTTCTAGAGTTAGAAGACATATGATACATATTTCATGTTGATACTAAGTTAGTATTTTATAGTTTCTTATGGTTTTCCGAAATTAGAGGACATATGTTGCATATTTCATGATGATACTTAGTTTTTCATGTTGCTACTCAATTTTCATGATGCATATTTCATGTTGATACTCAATTTATTATGGTTTCTAGATGTATAGGACATGAGGTACATGATACGTTGATTGTTGATACTCAATTGGTAATTTATAGTTTTATTTATGGCATCTTGAAATGTAAGTTATGTGATACATGATATGGTGTTATTACATGTTGTTTCTTAGAATGATGCCTTATAGACATGTGATTCATGGTCATGCATTATTCATGTGAAATTTGATGTCGTTATTTCTAGCCATGGGTTGTTCATGTGATACTTCTTAATGTTATGCCATGACGTTATGGTGCTTTATAAGATAGATGACGTGTGGAACATAAAATGATATTAATTCGTGATGATATTAATTTAGCATTTTAATAGCTTTATCATGGCATCTAGAGATAAATGACATTGGCACATAAATGGTATGAAATCAAGTTGAAGTTTATTATGGTATTTTAAAACTCTGTCATGTATTAGTGAGAGATAAGAGATTTATATAAGACATTTGGTATATGACATGTTATCATTTCATGCTAATCCTCATTTCTCCCCGTAGAATGCATATTTTGATATGATGATGGATTATGTAAGTTGTTACTCCATGTTGATATTACTAATGTTGAATTATGGCAACTTGTCATGACATATTAAAAAGAAGCTTAGCGAATTTATGAAAGTATCATGACTAGTTATTTTATAATGTTAGCACAAAGCCTCTGAATGTATTAGATGTTTAACTTGGCATGTCTTATCATGATAAGGGCTTATGATGTAATGTAATGCAATATGAACTAGTGACAAGACATTCTTGTTAGCACATGATTCAAGGTTGATTTCATGATATCTTATTATCTTGAGAAATGGATACTAATCATTATTCATTGTGGTAAGTGCAAGTTGTTCCAGGTAAGCCACTCAAATAAGCCTGATGAGACTAATCATTATGTGATTTCGTGGGAGCCCATAACCACGAACGAGAATGGCTACTACAAATATATTATGGGTTGGGGGATAAGCTCAACAATTAACTCTATACCAGCAGCTCTTGATTTTTACCAGAAGTCCACAGTTAGAGGCACACTCACCGGGAGGGAGGTTTATGTAGAAGGACTTCTGATGCCTGGGGCTAGTGCCTTGAGGGTGCAGGTGGAGGATGTTTAGGCTAGCCTTTCGAGATGCTTGGGTATAAAGATCATGATATCAGGATCGGGGTACCGAGAACCAAATGCCGATTAGGGTTAGATTCCATACATTCATAGCATAATAATTCAATTGCATAAACAAGATCACTAGAAGAAAGACAAAGCACAAAATCATAACAACAGAGTTTATCCTGGGAAACCCAAACGAGAGAAAACCCAGCAACCTTTGTATAGAGATGATAATCCCGAGATCAGAGTACAATCATAAAAGAGAAAAGATGGAAAATGTCTTCCAAAAGTAGAAACCCCAAAACAGTCTTCTTCTCCTCCAGCAAATGTGAACTTCTCTCTCTCAAGTAATGCGAACTTGAGTGGATGAGTGACTGAGTAAATGACGTGAACTTTACCTCTATTTATAAGTGTCAAAGTGACCTTTTATCCTAACTGGGTCGACTTCTCTAGGAGACTGAGCCAACTTCACTTGGCGAGCGTTTAATAATTAGTTTTAATCTTTTATTTTGCTTGCTTTTCATCCCAAGGTTTACATTGATTCTTTCAGGGTTTACATAGATAAATTACATCAAGTTCTTCTCCCTTAGGAGATACAATCAAGTACAATAAAATACAATAAATAATATCTTCTGAAGTTGCACAAAATCCAACCCTCCCTCTCAACGAGGAAGGTATTCTTCGGTCTTCATCAGCATCATGATCATCTGGGTTTCATCTTGTACATCTATATTGTCTCCATCATCTCTATACATACTGAAGGTTGTTAGCACAGTCTCAGTCCTTCGAGAAGTGTCTTCATGCATCATCTACACCAGTCCTTCGATGTGTCTAGGAGAATCACTCAATCCTGGATATCTAAGATATCAGCTATACCATCTTTACTATACCATTTGCTACCTGTCTGTCTCATCTGCCGATGGGATTTCTCCCATACCTGGTTGAGATCCTAAACGAGCAAATGGGCACGACCATCTACTGACTGTCCGACTCATCTGCCAATGGGATTTCTCCCATACCTGGCTAAGTACCTAGACTATAGAGGCACCTGTGCAATCACACGGCCAACTACTGACTATCTGACTCATCTGTCGATGGGATTTCTCCCATACCTGGCTGAGTACCTGGACTGTAGACGCACCTATGTGAACCCAACCATCTACTAACTGTCCGACTCATCTGCCTATGGGATTTCTCCCATATCTGGCTGAGTACCAAGACTGTAGAGGTACCTGGGCAAAAGCAAGGTAAGCATCTCGATGTCATCTTTCCCTCTCACGGAGGGACTCGTTCTTCTCTACTCCAAGTCTTCCGCAAAAGTATTCGAACTTCACCCTGGGAAGAGCCTTGGTGAGAACATCTGCAGTCTGGTCGTCTGTCGGCACGTACTGTAACTCGACCGCACCTTTCTACACCATATCACGTATGAAGTGATATCGAATCTCTATATGCTTCAACCTGTCGTGAAAAACAGGATTCACTAACATCTGCACACAGCCCTGGTTATCACAATGAATCACGGTCGACTTTGGAATCTGGCCAAACAATCCTACCAGGTGTTTACGAAGCCAAACTGCTTCTCGAGCTGTTGTACTAGCAGCCACGTACTCGGCCTCTGAGTACTGAGTGCTACCGAGTTCTGCTTCCTGCTGCACCAGGAAATAACTACAGAACCCAAACTGAAGCAACATCCGGAAGGACTCTTCTAATCTGCAACACATCCGGCCCAATCTGAGTCTGTAAACCCCTGTAATCTCAGGTCACTATCTGAAGCATACTTCAATCCATATCCCACAGTGCCACATAAGTATCTGAGCACATATTTTGCAGCAATCCAGTGAATCTGCCTCGGCTCGCACATGAACTTGCTGAGAGCATTCACAGCGAAACATATATCTAGTCTGGTGTTTGTCAGATACATCAAGGACCCAATCAACTAGCAATACATAGTGGGATCAATCAAATCTGAGTCAGAAGTAGAATCTCTCAACTTCTTCCAATTTGCATCCATTGGAGTGGCCATGGACTTGTAGTCCAACATTTTGAATCTCTTCAGTATATCTATGGTGTACTTTCCTTGTCCTAGGAAAATCTCTTTCTCCCTCAGCCATACTTCTAATCCCAAGAAGTAGTGCATCAATCCAAGATCCTTCATTTCAAACTCAGAGGCGAGATTCTTCTTACACCGTACGATAAGTTTCTCATTTCCTGTGAGAAATAGGTCATCAACATATAATACCAAAATCAGTGGCTCATCATCTACAACCTTGTAGTAAAGGTTGGGGTCTGCATCACTCTTGGTAAATCCCAAGCTCACCAGGAATCCATCTATCCATCCATACCAAGCATGGGGTGCTTGCTTGAGTCCATACAATGCCGTTTTCAATCTGCATACATGAGACTCCTTTCCGTGGACAATAAACCCATCTGGCCGCTCGATGTAAACTTCTTCCTCAATAACACCATTGAGAAAGGTTGTCTTCACATCCATCTGATGTAACTTCCATCCCATAGCTGAAGCAATAACAATGATCGATCTGATGGAAGTATATCGAGCCACAGGAGCAAAAGTCTCATCATAATGGACTCCCTCTTTATGAGAGAATCCTCTGGCAACAAATCTGGCCTTGTATTTTTCAACACTTCTATCTGCGCCATGCTTGATTTTGTATAGCCATTTATAAGTCACTATTGACTTCTCCTCAGGTCTCGGCACAACCTCCCACGCATCATTCTTCATGATGGATTGATATTCTTCCATCATGGCATCCTTCCAAACGTGATGTTTGGATGCTTCTTCGTAAGTGGTTAGTTCTGAATCAATAATGTTGCTCATTAGTGCCACATAACTAGAGAACCTCTGAGGTCTTTTGCTTTCTCTGGAAGCACCATGTGGAGCTTCATGCCCCTTTGCATCCTGCAGTGTCTGTTGTGCCCATCTACGTCTTTTCCGACCTTCAATATCTCTGGGGATATCAACTGGATCAATGGGATCGATAGGTTCATCCTTTTCTGCTAGCTCCCTCTTGAACTGGAGGGGGAGATGGTCTCATCTCGAGCATTTCTTCACCATCGATCTCCATGTCTGATCCTTTGTCTTTCCTGACAGCCATCTCTTCTTCAAAGGTCACATCCCTACTGACTTCAATCTATCTGGATCCTGGGATGTAGATTTTGTATGCCTTTGAAGACTCACTGTGTCCCACGAAAGTTCCTTCTAGCCTGAAGGTTCTAACTTCGTTCTTTTCTCCTTGGGCACATGTATGTAGACTAGATAGCCGAATATCTGAAGGTGGCCCAATTCTGGTTTGACTTCTGTGAAAGCTTCCTCCAAGGTCATCCTTATAGGCTGATAGTCGTATTCTTGGAAGCTTCCTGTTGAACATCAACGGGATTCATGTGTCCATCGGAACAAGTCTTCTCTTGTAGGCCAAATCACATGGTCTTTTCCCTACAAGTCAAATCCCGATTAATGATCAGTGACATTGCATAATCAAATGTAATGGCAATAGTTTACACACGCATCTTAGCTAATACTTTAGCACAACAATTATAAACATGTCTTCCAAACACATCTGGAAACCATCTAGATGTCTGCTATCTCCACTAGAACATGTCGTCAAGAGTGTGCACTACTCTAAGCATGCAGGAAGGAGATATCATCTAGACTAGCTCCATTATGTGTTAATGAAGTGTTGTGTAGCTTATATGCATGATAAATACAACAAGGTAAACTGTATCAACTGCTCAATACACTTCCAGATAGATCTGCATATAATGAAGATAGATAAGACAAAAAACAGATCTATGCAAGCAAGAAAACCAAATACTTATCTCTTATTGTTTTTGTGTGTGGGATCCCACTGCCTTCTTGTGGGAACCAAGAGAGATCTTTGTTCTTGCAGTCTAGATCTTCATATCTACTAGAAGAAGAACTCCGAACGATCATCATTCCTTGACTTATTGTGAGGAGTATCTTCTTCAACATCAGCAGTTGAGGCTTCACGCTTCCTTTTGTTAGAACTTCGGCACTTATTGGCATAATGACCATATGCCTTGCACCTGTAGCGTTGTATCTGAGACAAATCCTTCTTCTCCTTCTTCTCCTTCTTTTGATCTGGAGGAGGACTTGGTCTCCTATGTTGGTGCTTGTGTTTGTGGAACTTCCTTCCTTTTCCCTTACCTTTCTTGGCATGGGATATGAATGCTTGATTCTCCTCAGGTTGAGTGCCATGGAGTCTTTTGACGTGCTGCAATCCTTGTCTCCTCCTGGGTGCAATCTGTCCATAGCTTATCAAACTTCGGTAGTTTAGATATACCACTTATGCTTTGAATAAAGGACTCCCAAGATGGTGGAAGACCATTCAAAGTGGTGATAACAAGCTCCTTATCATCAATGGGATCTCCACTGATGCTAAGCTTGTCCCTTAATTTTGTGATCCTCATGAAGTATGAGGCAATGGATTCTGACTTGGATATCTTCATATTTGAAAGTTGGTGCCTCAATGTAATGGATACATTGATGCTAGTGTGTTCAAACAACTTCTTTATGGTCTTGAACATTTTCCTAGAAGACTTCTTACCTGAGATTTATGGAACCAAATGATCTCTTACTGAGTCCACCAGAATCCTTCTTGCTCTAGCATCATTCTTCCTCCATCAGGATTTGTCTTCTTCGGCTTCTGGCTCAGGGACCTTCTCATTTACATATTGTAGTAGGTCATTTTCTTTTAGAAGTAGAAGAACCCTAGACTTCCAAGAGATAAATTTGGAAGCTCCTTCCAGACGATCTTCAACCTTCATACCAATCATCTTGACTGCAGATCTGGTTCAGAAACCGTAGCAGGAGCTAGGTCAAAAATGAAAGTTGAAAATTTGAAAAATTGATTCCACAAGTAGATGCGCCTTGGCAAGGCGAGTTGAGTTGAGGTAGGGCTGATCCAAATCTGTGGAGAGTAGTAGGACAAAACTGAAACCCTAATTTATGTTGCAGCTGCAGAATTAGGTCAAAAACTAAAAATTCTCAAAATTGAATTTTGTCTTCACCAAAAGATGCGCCTCCCTAAAATCGAAATTCCCAAGGCTCTTTTTCTCCAAAATGATGGGTGAAGACTTCGGAAGATGAAACCCTAGTTCCGGCAATGGCTTCTTCTAGAACTGCTCTGAAACCATGTTAGATTTCATACATTCATAGCATAATAATTCAATTGCATAAACAGGATCACTAGAAGAAAGGCAAAGCATAAAACAATAACGACAGAGTTTATCTTGGGAAACCCAAACGGGAGAAAACCCAGCAACCTTCGTATAGAGATGATAATCCCGAGATCAAAGTACAATCATAAAAGAGAAAAGATGGAAAATATCTTCCAAAAGTAGAAACCCCAAAACAATCTTCTTCTCTTCCAGCAGATGCGAACTTCTCTCTCTCAAGTAATGCGAACTTGAGTGGATGAGTGAGTGAGTAAATGAGGTGAACTTTACCTCTATTTATACAAGTGTCAAACTGACCTTTTACCCTAACTGGGCCGACTTCTCTAGGAGACTGGGCTAACTTCACTTGTGGAGAATTTAATAATTAATTTTAATCTTTTCTTTTGCTTGCTTTTCATCCCAAGGTTTACATTGATTCTTTCAGGGTTTACAAAGATAAATTACATCAAGTTCATCTCCCTTAGGAGATACAATCAAGTACAATAAAATACAATAAATAATATCTTCCGAAATTGCACAAAATCCAATAGTTAGCACCGATGAGGCCCTGATTCCGATTAAATTCCGATGAGGTCGTACTATTACCAAAAGTTGGGAGGGTGGCAATGCCGCAGTAACTTCTCGAGGAACTTCTGATGCCTACTATATGCCCCGCGGACAAGTTACAGTAGAAGGCCCGTGCCATGGCGACCGGGACCATCCGGAGTTGGAGGGGAGGTTTATGGAGGTGGCGGATGGTATGATTCTCAGGGAGAGGGTGAGTAAGGAGAGGGGAAGTATACAAATACACACTTATTCTTAATTAAATGTATAATGTTTCCGTGTGTATGATGCATAATTGTTACTATGGTTGCATACTAGACACACAGGGAAATAATTAAGAGCATGTTGCATACTAGACACACAGGGAAATAATTAAGATCATGTTGTAACTAAGGGTGTTTGATTGTATTAGTGTAGGTTGGAGATTTCTATGTGATGGCCACGCATATAAATCCCTTATCTTCACAATAGTACTAGCTACCTATATCGTTTATTATTTACTTGATTGATTGAATAAATATGGTATTTATTGCTTGAGGATTATAACTTTGGGACGAAGTTTCCTGAAGGGGGAAAGTATGTAACAACCCCATATATGAATATATGGAAGTTTCCATATAATATAATATAATTAATATAATAATAAAATAAAAAGAAGAAAAAGGTAGTAATGGAAAGTGAAATTTGCATTATGATAAAAAATAAATTAAACAAGAAATTAAGAAAAGGGGAGAAGGGGGAGATGAAGAGAAAGGGGCTTTTTGCATTTGCTTGGGAGTTGAGAGAGAGAGAGGAGGAGGAGCGGAAGGAGTCTGTCACCAAGAGGAAAGAAAGGAATCAAGCACTAGCATAGGGTTAATTGTTGGGGGCTCGGGGGCCTCAGCGATTGGCTGGGGATTGGTTGAGTGGAGAGTCGTCCCCCCACCTTTAGTTGCAGACCGAAGAGCTACCAGGCATCCAGGTAAGTAGGGTTCCTCTCTGTGATCACCAGTTACGTTGTTCTATATTTTTCAAATTTTGTTTTGCAAGTTTTCTTTAAGATTTGTTGATTTGCTATTCTTTTGGTTTTTGGGTGCCTACACCCACTCACTTTTGTATATCGACCATGATCAACTCTACTGAGTTGGTTGTTTTCCATAAACACACTCACATTTGTATTTCATCATTCTTCTCTCTACCCATTTGTTTATCTTCATGTGGGGTGTTGAAAATGGTGTAAGATTCACATGTGAATACAGCAGACCCATATTATACCATTAATGTAAGAGGCTATCACAGACACATATTATATCATTAATGTAAATGAGGCTAAGGCCAACTCATGTTCATTTATTGCGATACTAGGTTATCACAGTTATCGGATTCGGCCCTAGGCCTAACCGCACCTGAATCCGATTCTTCAGAATCAGATTCTCGGATTCTTCCACCTCGTTTTGAATAATCTAAAGTTGTTT
Organism: Larix kaempferi; assembly: GCA_027924585.1. NCBI lineage: Eukaryota > Viridiplantae > Streptophyta > Pinopsida > Pinales > Pinaceae > Larix > Larix kaempferi. The sequence continues at coordinate 636,299 of BSBM01001547.1, forward strand.
ACGTAGGATAAATGTAGGATAATTAGGGTTAATTAGGGTTAGGGTTCCGAATCCCCGATTCCTAATTTTGGAATGAGTGTCGCTCTCGTATCGGATTCTTCAGCAGATTTCGATCGCACCCATGGTTCATGTAACCTTGTAGGTTATGATTAAGGTCAACCTAGTCAATCTTATTTGGGCCCATAACCGCTCTTGGGGAGGGTGCCCTACTTATTGAGATAAGTATAAATACAGACTCAAGTATCATTACATAAATCATCATTGTCAGCTAGTGCTCTCTAATAGTGTTTAAGCTTGGGCACCATATACTATTGCGCCTTCTTATTGACTTGGTGTGATCTTTTTGCTTGGTTCTCTCTCTATAGTGCTTTACGGTCTCTTACTCTAAAACACCTTTGGTTCAATAATAATGCACTTGCTCACTCTTTATCAAGTGTTGTTCTCTCCTTTTTATTATGAGTTTTACAATTTGTGGTTCCATTCGATCCTTGCTTTCTCTTATGATCTCAACAAGCACAAGAGACAATAAAAGACAAGGCTCTATTTCACTGGTCCATCCATGCATCTGACATAGTAGTACAACTATTTAGTCTCCATGTTTCACGAATATCTTTATAAACCTTACACTTGTCATGAAATACGTAAACCAACATGTTAGTGTTTAAATAGTCATACGAAGACGCTTCAAATCCCGAGCCAACAATGGCAATAACATCTACAATTGCCTGTCAATAGTAGGTCTAAGCCACAATGGAAGGAATAGATGAATAATACCAAAAATTCTCAATGCCTTCCTGGCTTGCTCGAGCATATATTCTATTCAAACTCATGTCGTACAAGGGTTGGAAGCCAGGTTTAGATCAAGGTGCAACATAGGCAAGCACATTTCCCCCACTAGTGCCAAGATGACATACAGGTTGGTTGTAAGTTCCACCTTCAATTCTTGTTCTGCTTACAGGAGTCCCAATAGAAGGAGCTTGGACCTCTTCTATTTCTTTTTCTTCTTAATCATATGTTGTCGACATATTTGAGGACCCATCAATGAGACTTTTTGCCTCTAATTGACAACATATTAATATATTATTATATACAAAAAAAATTACTATCAAATATCATCTTGACAACGTAGACTTTTTGCACGATGATATTTGAAGCTTGAACCTATTAATACCCATATTAATTTCATTTTCGCAAAAGCTGAATTTCACTTTGCCCCATTTGATACGTGTGTAATAGTTCTAAGTAAAATCCCTTTCCCTTCACATTTTGAAAATAAAAGCAGCTAACAAAAACTTGGCAAAGTGCTTAGAAAAATGTTGCCCTAGCTCTGGAAATATGATGCCCAAGATAATCCCCTTCTTGTGGAAAATCAACTAAGAAATTAGCTAAAAATTAGTTGGTCAGGTGCCCTAGCTACCACCGTAAAAGTCTATGGGAATTCTAAAGATAAAAATTGTGCAAATGTGCAAAGAAAGATCATTGTTAGTGCCAATGTTTTAAAACTCGGCCGACTAGGACTCGAACTCGACCGAGTCAACCAAATTGACCCCCAACCGAGCCAACTCGGCCTTTGAACTGGTTCAAGTGACTGATTTGGTACCAAACCAGTACAGCTAGGGTATGACTCACCTAGATCAATACCAAACCAATCAACTTGGCCGAGTCAATGTGGGACTACATAGGCCAGTCACACGACATTTAAATTGAATATTTTTTAAATTGACCTAAAACCTAAACCCTAAGAGTCTAAACCTACTTCATTGTCGAGTCAGGCTGCTTTAGAGGATTTATATAGTGACACAACCTAACCTGGAATGACAATATTAAATTCTTAAAGTAATAGGGTAGAAAAGGAAATATAAAGAAAATGAAACTTTGTTTACTACCCTTCTACTTAAATTTTTTATATCATATTTAGTTGTTTCAGGATGTTTGACAGGGGTTCCAATCTCATCAAACCTCATATGATGAAAATAGAATTTCACATCCCATCCAAAATTCAGCAAAGTTGGTAATTTTTAGAATTATGGTTAACTAAACTATACCAAACTGAAGACAAGTCCACTAAACCATCAAAAGACACCAAATGTAACCCTACTCTTCGACTATATGCCATCTGCAAAATAGACATACTAAAGGATGGTCCTATAGCTCATGTCGAGGATCCCATTTCCAACTGTGTTGATAGGTTTCATGATTGATCATATTGATCAATGATATGTAGTAGGCTAGTACCTTGTAGGCTTGTAGCAGGTTGTATTTTGGATTCTAGAGGCCATTTAAAGCTTTGTTGATTATGTATTTAGTTTCACATATGTATTGCACTTAGTGCCATTTTGATATATTCACCCTTACATGGTATATACATGTGCAGACTTCTCATATTGTGTCTCAAATTGTTTGTAATCTTTAAAATATTTTTTTCCATCAAAATTTTAATATTTTATGTATTTTTTTGTAAACCAAGTCGTTAAGTTCAGAACGGTCCAAGTCATGGCCGAGTCTGAGTCAGAGTCCGAGTTGACCCTCGCTGATTCTGAGTCCCAGTTTTCAAACATTGGTTGGTGCACCAGGGCTACATGTCAAACATGGTCTGGGTGTGTTGGTTAAACAATACAAAGGATGAGACTCAAAAACAACAAAAGGAAGATGCAGAAATGGCCTTATGGGTAGTTTTTTCCCTTCTATAAACACTGTGACTGAGTTGACTCCACGATTCTCGACATGTCAACTCCGCATACACAACAGAATCCGTGCAAGACTTTGCCTGTTCTGACCAGGTCATGGACTCGTTGACCAGGTCTGCCAGGCCTGTTCTGACTCAGCCCAATGTTGGATTTGAGTGGAATTAGATTCACGAGTCCAGATAGACTAGGACTGAATCTGGTAACCATACTTCCCATAAAGAATGATGCATTTTTGCGTACTTTTGGGTCCCCATACATATTATTTTACTGTAAAATGTAGTTATGCAAACTTTGAATCTCAGCATATGTAGTGTCGCAAGGTACAAGTTGTTATGACAGAATAAAATTTCAATATGGATTTAACCATCGTGAGAGAAGCTTCTAGACTTGACGGTTTGACCAAAATGAATGTTACATGGAAACAACACACCAGTGACCAATAACATATATAACTGGAATGTGGTTCAATAATATTTGTATTCAGGAAACCACAACAATTTTGGAGCACCATGGACTTTATAAAGTAATTTTTTCAATCCAGACGCCATACCCATTGTCTAGCACTGGCCTGAACTTCTGAAATATATGGTTGTGTGACCTAAGGGCATTTGCTCCAGGCCTTTGGACCTTTACTTCTAGGTTTTGGAGTTAATGTTTTTAGTCAATCTAGCCTGGTAGATTTGTACATTATTTTCTTTTTTGATCAACTTCATCTAGTTTGCGTTATTCTTTACCAGCAATCCTTCCATAATCTATGAGAAGATCTATTCCTAGAGTTCCCATTGTGAAAATTTTATTTTCTTCAATGGACATAGGTTGCGGTTTGTACAATATAAGTTTCATCTTTGCAATCATTTTTGTTTCTTTGATTCTTTTGCATAGCTAGTTCAATGGAGTGCTTTTGCATCCCCTACTCCTTTCTATGATCTATTTTAGATTTTCAATGATTATTTAAGCAGTTTTTGCTAATTTTTCTTGAATTTGTTTGCCTTCACAGCTAAGTCACCTGACACGAGAACACGAAGGACACAGGAATACGAGTATCCAACATGGACACGGCGACCCCCGGAATTAGGACACGGAGGATACGTTATATATTTATAGACATATAGATCCAATTTTTTTTAAAAACTAGAACATTTACAAATATTCAATAGAAATTAGAATCAATACACATTACACATTTACAAATCACAATGCATATGTCAATGATAGACTCATAGACTCATAAAATGTCTCATTACGTCATCAAAATCAAAATGTTCTATTGCATAGATGTTGGATTCATATTTCTCATTAAGTCATCAAAATCAAAATGTATTACATAGACGTCGAAATGCCACTGGAAAATACAAAAAGGGGTAGATCAAGATGGAAGAATCTCATTTGTCAGTAGTCCTACTATCACATCCATAGTAGTCGGGCTACCATGATGTTTCTGAGTAGTTTGTCCCAGACCTGAGCAAGTCCTACACTAAGATGAGCCTACTTTTCCTCATAGTGATGATTAGTGGCAGAGTACATTTAGAGGCAGCCAGAGCTCCAGAGCAATATCATCAGCCTGCCTTTGTCACTTTTGAGCCTTCATGACCCCTAAGAGACACTTTTTAGACCATGGTTTCACTTTAGCAATGCAATAGAAAAGGTGGTTGTTGATAAATCTTCCTTTGCCTTTCCAGAATGTCAAAGGCACTTTAGATCTAGAGATCGACATGACTGAGCATGGTATATGGCATGAGGTTTGTATATATGTGTTGTCTTTCCCGATTATCTTAGTATAGATAGAGTCCTAGACATATACGACCTGGAACATGAAGACATAAACTTAACTCCATCCCCTGGGGCTTTTCCCCGGCAAGAGGAGGTTTGAAAAAACGTTAAGTGTGTGTCTATCGATAATATACTATATTGCATTGATACGTCCAAAAATAAATAATAAGAAATAGTGTCCCATTCTCTTAAAAAGAGAGTGAAAGCCCTAATAAGCTACTAGCCATATGGACTTCCTGATTGGTCATGTCTGGTAGCAGTATGGTGATTGTGAATTTATTGGTTGCTTTTGGACTAACAATTGAAATGGTTAAATAGTATGATTTTAAGACTTAGGCATATGCCCGTCAGTAGGGTTACCCCTTGTACAACTTAGCCCATTCCCCACCTATCTCTGGCACCGCCTTTTCACTTGTCTTCCATCCATCCGTTGATCTGTTATGTAGTCTCTTTCCCTTGACTTGGATTAGACTTATGATATCAAAGACCTTCCCCACTCTAACCTTTGTATTGGTATGGCCTCCGTGTTGTTTGTGTCTCGACTCTAGAGTGTGTGGTTGCATGTTCAATCTTGTCGATCCGCTTCCTATCCGTTACCCCGAATGTTGAGGTGCAGTTAGGATTGTGTTGTCCACTGGAAGTGTCTCCCTTAGTCCTCAAAGCAAGATGCCTTTATCTGTAAATGAAAAATGCTCGTGATGAAGGCCGCAATTGGTTATGCTTTTTAGCGGATGTAAAATCACAGAAAGGGCCATGGAATGAAATGAAATGCAAAACCTGGATGAAAGTTGCAGTTAGTTGTGCTTCTCAGCACATGTAAAATCCTAAGGGTCATCAAATGAAAAAGGCCATGAACAAAATGTAAAATGCATCAAAGCTTAAATGTTATATCTAAAAGGATGCAGACCTAAATGAAAGTAAATTTCTTTGGTCCACATGTTATGTTGTTTATTTTGATCCCCACTGTTGCATGCCACTAATGATTTGTCTGCTACTAATATAATTTGGAGAGTACTATTGATACCTTATGCATGTAGAGATACTCAATTTTGGATCAGTCATCATTTTTTACCACTTTGACCATGTTTGACCAAGTTTGACTTGGTCACCGAACGGGGCCCAGGAGCAGATTGTGACTACGAGTGATCTTTTCATTTATTTTGATGCCTATGGATTCCCACCAGACTATTCCATGCTTCAATCAGTGGATTATTGCCTTGGTACAGATTTTTTATTATTTATCACTATCAGGCTATATTTTTTAATTATTGGAGAAGGATTTTCTTCCAAATCACATCACAAGTGGATCTGGAGTGTATGAGTAGTCAATTCTTATGGATTTCATGCTTTTGATTTCATCCATGCATTCAAATCAGAGTTTCAGGATTTCATGCTTTTGATTTCATCCATGCATTCAAATCAGAGTTTCAGGCAAAGGAAGAGCATATTAAGGGCATATTTGCTCATTTACAGGCATTATCAGCATTTTTATTAATAAATTAAAGTGACCATGGTTTAACAAGTTAATCAAAGGATGAATATTTGGCATCAAAGTGACATTAGCATTTTAACTTATGTTATGGAGGCACCCTAGACATCATTTCATGTGGCTTATCATCATTTGGGCCCCACTCTATACAATTGGCCTCTCTTAGCCAAATCGCACCACTTGGGGGAGGGGGCACCCATGGGCAACGATTTCACTTGGCATCACTTTGATTTGTTGGGGGTTGTTATATTATGTCCCTAGGGGGACAACATAACCCCTAGGAGACCCCTTTCATTGTACTTTCATGTTATATCTCTTCACTATGTACTTGCGCGCATCAAGGAAACTCGCCCCCCCCCTCTTTGAGTTGGTTTATGTATTGTGGAAATAATCCAATCTCAACCATTGATTCTGATTTCTATCTTGTAATCTCGACCATTAATTAAAAGATGGCTAGGGGTTTTGCTCTCCCATTTTCTATATAAGGGAGAAGGTTGTCATTGTAATGGACTTTTGGCTCTTGGACTGAACTAATAGAGAGAAATTTTGCCGAGTAAACTTGTGATCTCTTGTGGTGAATCTCTAAAATAGTGATTGCATGTTTTTCCTTTGCACTAGAGGATTTTTGTGGCTACTCTTAGCAATTTCATGGTGAATCTAACTTGCATACAGGGGCAGCGATTTGGAGGAGGGCACATGAGTGGGGAAACCCTTCCTTATCTCTCTCTCAACCTGTTGAACAAGAAGGAGTTTTTATTGTATCTTGCATCAATTATCTTCCCTCTATATTTCTTGTTTGTGACTGTCTCTCCCTCTTAAATCAAACTGACATTTTGTTGTTTGCTTGGCAGGAGGAGGGCACAGCTATTCACTTTGGCGCATTGGGTTCAAAGTTGGAGTTTCACCAAGATCTTCTCAGTTGATCCCTACGAGAACAATTGTCATTATTTCGGCATCTCTTCAAAAAGCAAATAGTCACCATTCTTCTCTTGTTTGATTTCCATTCCATCTGCCATTGCAAATAATTAACAAAACTAAAACCCTCTAAAATTCAGCAAGTCTTTCACTTAGAATCTTAGAAATCCTGCATGTGGGTATTTTCAGCCATAATCCAAAACCACTAGGGACTAAATAATATACACTTTTGACTCCATTTACCCTTGGATTTGGCATTGATCCATTACTGAGTGCGTCCCTCTTACCTAGAGACATTCGTTGTAGTTTGTAACTTGGTTTGTTGCTTGTGGTCTCTTCTATTGTTTTATCTTTTATCCAAGCAATATTTTGCAAGTGTTAGGAGTCAGGACAGCCATATACTCTTATTTTAATTTCTACCTTAGGCATTTCCAATCTGCCAAGTAATTCCCCCTAAGGTAGCAATTTATTCATCTACACCTAACACTCACTCCACCTAGATCTTTCACTAATTTTAATAGCCATTGAGGAATCATTTTTGAATTCATATTGTCATATCCATTTTATTTTAATCAGTACTTTCAAGCCCCCCTCACCAGCTATCATCCTAATGTAGGGTTTCTTCAACAGGGTGTGTCCTACCCTCCTTTGTTGCTTAGCTTCTGTTAAGGTATCCTGTCTGTTAAAGTCTTTCCGTAAGGAGAGGCTAGGGTATCCCCATTATCCATCTAGTTTAGATCGGCTTAAAGTGAAGAGTGTCCTGATCGAGGTGATAATCGATCCAAAGTTGGGGATCATGACCCTATTAGGTCACAACTTTGGTTGCCTAGCCCCTCTACCGTTATGGATAGGATACTCATTTGGGGCAGCTACATGAATTGTGATAACAAGTCCTCTTCCATGTCAGAATCAACAAAATCAACACTGCTCTCTCCTGCATCACCCTCCTCCTCCGCCTCTCTACCCAATCCAATATCTACATCTTCTAGTGTGGAGGATGACACCTCAAGAGGATCACCATCATCAAAAGTGACTGGCTCTAGCACTTAATCATTAAGATCCATGTTGGCTAATGCCAACTCACCACTAATGTCCAAACCCATATCATCAAGAAACACATCCCACATCTTTGTCTTTTTCTTCATCCACTCCTCCTTTTGCCTATAAATAAGACAAAGGTTGGTGTGCACATACACCATTGTCTCTACCATGGGCTGCTCAAGCTTGCTCTTCTTCAAACTGTACAAGTTCCCATATGTGCTCCAATTCCTCTAAAAACTAGAGGATGAAGTAACTTGAGAGAGGACCCTCAAGGCTAACTGTGGTAGAATACGGGATGTTGCCCCATGAGTTGCCCACCAAGCATAGGGTTTCTTAACTCCCCCTCGTCTTTGAGCACATCATAGCCTCCAAATCTCCCATTGGAAGTGGAAACAGCTACAAATCCTGGGACACATCCAAGACACGTGTCCGACACGTGTTTTGGACGTGTCCTATTTTAGGACACATCCAAAACATGTGTCTTGGACGTGTCAGTGTCCGACACGAGGACACGGGACACTTGGGACCTAAAGGCAGTTTCCGGTTTTTTAGATTCACAGATACACTCTTCCTCTAAGAAAAACACATTCGATTTGGCCCTTCAAAAGCATCAATGTTATCTTTTCTAGTATATTACCTTACAATACTCATTTTATATATATTCATGATGCTTCAAATATCTTTCAAGTTTAAAATTTTATTACCAACAATATAACAAATATATTTTGGATTGCATTGCATTAGTGACCAAGTGATATATGCTATTTTCTCCTAATGATTCTTTTGTTCTAGGTAGATGGCAAGATGGCAAGAAAGCAGGCTAATCCACTCTAATTGTTCATAGGGTTCCTGCTGAACCTATACAAAGACACCACCAGAGGTCACAACAGAAGCACACTGCCATGGATCGGAGAGTAGCACCTCTGCAGCTCATCCATTACCCCGTATCTCACAGAATGCCATCTTCTACACTGGCAGTTGCTCCACTATCTGTAATACGGAAACCGTGGCACTTCCTCCAGTAGCAGCACTACACCCTTCAACTTCTGTCCAACAAACCTTATGCGTTTTCCAGAAAACAGCAGTGTGCAAATAGCCAACCTTTAAACAGGCAATGACCAAGCCTCCATGGGAAACTACCCCTTTCTTCCCTTATAAGCAATCAAAGCAGGAACACATGTACTGGGCATCAAAGCAGAGAAACACCCTGTACAAGGGGTTAGCTTTGCTATAGAGAAATTGGAAAACAACATTCCTTCAGATCACCTCAGAAGTCAGAACATAGCAGAAGATAGGCTCCATAATTACATAGAATGTGCACTTGTCTACAAATTCAATGGAATCTGGCCAAATGGAGAAATCGTAATTAATACATAGCCAAAAACTGGGCTAGAATTTTTACATGAATTTCTGTGCCAGATACTTTTTCTTTTTTGTTTCAAAAACCCAGAGGATAGAAATAGAATTTTAACAAGCCGACCTTGGTTTTGGTAAAGAGCAGGTCATGAAGCCATGGTTTCCAGAATCCATTCCAGCAAACAATGCCTGTCACCACCACAGCAGTGGCTTCCAAAATCTCCCACTTCATTTCTGGAAGGAAGGAATCTATGAAATAATTAGGAATCCCTTGGGCAAATATATCAACTCAAGCAGGAGGAATGGGGAAACCAGAGTGTTTACCTGTGCCAAATTGTGCGCTGAACTAGATCTCAGCAAAGGACAGCCGGACAAAATTATTTTGGATCAAATGCCAGATTATAAGAACACGGCCTTCAGGAGCAGTGTTTATCACAGCACAGGCCACTTTATGGCAAACAGGCACAGAAGGCTGAGCCCCAAAGAAGGTCCTAAAAGAATATTCCTCCTGTTATGCAAGCAATGAACAGAGCTTCCAAAATTTTAAAAGGAGAAAATAGAAAAAAAAAACTAATTGGATTGGATCGCAGAAAAATAAATGAAACAAAACAGCCAAAGTGGATGCCCATTCCCTGGATAGCACTACAAAAACAAATCAGATGCTTCTCATATAGAGTCACAAAATAAGGCTCAAAACACTACCCAAGACCCAACAAAACCAAGAGATCATCTATAGTAAAGGCACCTAGCCAGAGCCCCCAAGATACACAAGCAGGCATCATTTCTCACTTCCATTACGGAGAGATGTTAGATACAAAAATCAAATTTTTAGCTTTCTTCAGTTCTCTTGATATTCTGTCTTGTAAAAGCTCACAGATAATTCTAGTCAGAAAATTGGCCAACATTTTTTCAACTTTCTTCCCACCCACAGGTATATCATGGGTGGTTGTACATGTTACTTAATTTTCTTAACAAATTAACTTATTTTCTTTTACCAAAAAAGAAACTAAGCATTATATGATTCATGCCAGAAACCACTGACTAGGGTCCTACTAGCCATACCCGCGAAATGATAGGTGCATTTATCCATACTGCTTATGGTTCGATTATGTACAAGACTGGCAAACTATGTGAGATTCCAACTATGTAAAACTTAATGCAATTTAAAACTAGATTGACTAGTTACTTGTGCATTAACACTTCAATATGATCTTTCAAGGTATGTGCACATCTTGCTTCTGCTACGAGAAAGAATTGAATGGCAATGCACTGCAAGAGGAGCATTCTGCAGCATTACCAACTAGAATAAAATGATGCAAATATTGCACAGCTGAAGCACATAAAAACCTGCCAAGTCCAACCCCCATGGTTTGGATGACACTATTGTCAGTATCAGATTGAACAAAATATTCAGCTATTTATTGTATTTTTTTGTCCGTGGCTAGAGTGGATTTTAATTCTCAATAACATTGTAGAAGTATTCTTATATACGAAATTGACAGATATATTAAATATTTAGTAACTTGCACGGGGTTTAGCATACAACTACTAACCTATATTCAATTCCCTTTTTTATCAAGTATTTTCCACTACGCTCTACAAATATGATTACCAGTTCGTCAAACATTACCTCATGTTCAACCAACTATGAGTAATGTATTATATGGGGTATAAAACTGTATTTACTAATATTATTTCAAAAAGCTATGTGGTGTCAGCATTATCAATGGGCAAGATGAACAATGTCAATACTGTAAAACATAAATTCCAAGCATGTAAACGATAACTGACAAAAGCTTATGCAGATGTCATCGAGAGCCCAACACCTTTTAGTCTGGCTTTACCCTTTAATCTTATGTTATGACACATTTTCTTCTATCATCATTTTTCAATGGACAACTGATGAACAATGTTGTTACTGTAAAACATGAATCCCAAGCATGTAAACTATAACTAACAAAAGCTCATAAAGAGCCCAACATCTTCTGACTTATGCCCTTTGATCTTATGTCATACACATTTTCTTCTATCTTTATTTTTCAATATCTAACGATTATAAGGTTTGATTAATTTTCTAGAAGATTACAGGATCAGATACTATGCTGTGTAATTTGAACCCTTTTTTTGAACATTTTAAGCATAACAGTTGTGGGATTTCATTAAAACAAGCTGCGGCCTAACACAGTCAGCGATGCTTACAACGATTCAGAAAAAACTCATGTATTCATGATTGTATCCCCTCCCCAGACGGGTTGGAATAGATTCCTGAAGGTATGTTTCCTCCCTACGGACTTCCTTTCCTTTCCTGAGTTATATTAATAGAACCTAAGAAATTGGTTACATACTAGGCGGAAGAAATAATACACGTTTAATCTTCTAAAAAAAAATCTCCAGTCTTAAATATTTTTTAGTACCGGATCCTTAGTCTGCTGGGCAGGTTTCTGCTCGGGGTTGCCCAGCTTGTTGTACTCTGGATTTTCCTCGTAAAAAATGGCCAATTCTTTGCAATTTTCATCTCAGTCTAATCCTGCGCAGTTATCCCCAGGGATGTGGATTTCCAGCGATGAGGATGCTGAGGATGGATCTTGCTCTAGTTCTCTGGTGTAGCTGGATTTTTAACCGAGAATCATTGATGCCCACTTGTTCCAAGCTGGACACTATTTCAACTGGGAAGGATGGGGCCCCTGATTATTTGATTTCTATCATATCAGGCCAGCCATTTTGTGGTGGGGCTGGCGATCTGGGACACCGATTCAACTGGGTTCTTTAGTGCTTGGTCTTCAGAGCACCAAGCTAATGCAGATGTCTCACCGGGCCTCCCCATCTTGACCTTCTTCTTCTTCTCTGACTAACTAAAAAAACATCTCGATATGCTAAGGTAAAAGCATACTCTCAGCAAAAACTTTTTATGTTCGAAGTTCTTGATGGTGGAGGAAGAAATCAGAATTGGACCAATTGAATATTATCCTTTTTTGTTTGGTGGAGAAATCCTTGATTTTCCATAGCATGCTGTGAACGTGGCATTTACAAGAATATATTAGCATAGATTCTTGTTCCAATAAGCATCATCACAATGGAAGTCACTTCAATTTTTACAAATATAATTCAATATTGTGGTAAATTGATAATAACGATAAAAGAGGACACTACTATAATTTTCTAGCACACACTGCCATAATTATTTGCATGTCTAGAGCTTATTTGTGATTTGTCAGGGTATAGATAGGAGTTTATACTTTACCCCCAAACCTATATTATGAACAAATGAGTGAACTCTTCCAAAATTTTCACTCTAAAGTTTACCGCAAGGTGCAACTTAAAATAGTCTGAGGGTCAAAATGGATTACCATAAAGTCTGCCATCCAAATCTAACTCGTTCTCAATGAAGAAAACAATTGTCGATGTGACTGGTGCCCAATATATGGTATCTGAATTTGTTTGAAAGAAGCTACAAGGAATTATAACATCTCTCCAATGAATCCCAGAAACTATTTCGGCAGATTGGAAACCCGTTGGTTTCAAAACTTTTCCATTTGCCAGAAACTATCTGCTCAAAAGTTTCTGGCGGTTGGCAAAAGCATCTATGACAGTTTCTCAAGCATTTCCAGATACTGCCAACATTTCCAGCAATTTTTTCACTTTTTTTAAAAGCTCCAAAAAGGGAAATAAAAAACCTTACACTAACCCTAAAAGTACCCACTACACTAATAGGTAAATAAAAGACATTTAAAGTTAAAAATAATAATAACAATAATAATAATTCAAAATCCTATTCTAAATTCTGATTTTTAAAATTATTACAGGAGGAAAAAGGGAGCGACATAAAAATGAAAAAAAGAGACGGGAGCTCTACTAGGGCTTTCTGTAGGGGAGATTGAACAAGAGGTTTGTGGCTGAGGTGTACTAGCCACATTTATAGCCATCCAGTCGCATTAACATTCTGTTGTGACAGTGCCATCGTCATGTATCTGGCCCTGGTGGCCTTGTCTGCCATCATAAGGCTTAAGGGGCTATATGATGTCCACTGTACCACCCGAGCTAGGTATCTCTGTGAATTTGCAAGGAGCCAATGTGCAGGAAGGAAACAACGGTAGCAATGGTGTCGCCGAAGGACCCATGCAAGTTTGTTCCAAAAGTTTACCACAAGGTAAAGAAATTCTTGCCATTGAAATTGCTATTGACATAGGGGGGGTCCTCTTGTCCCACAAATAAAGGAGTCTCATACACCAATTTGGTGTCTGGCTTGGCTGTGACCTTAAAATTAGATTATTATTATTATTATTTTAGTGTTTTTGAAAGCATCTGATGGCACATCATTTTTAGGGTATTTTGGGGGGCAGATTTGTTAGAGTATAAGAGTTACTTGAAGTAATAATGTCATCACTATTTAACTGATAATTAAATAATAAAGTAGTTAGACTGTTACCATAGCCAACTACCTTACCAATAGTATAACAAGGGGATCAACCCCATTGTATCAATTGACTTCATGATAATAAAAGCATATCATTTTACATGAGTCCGTTGAGTTAGTTTCTAATCATGTTTGCAAGATTTTTTGTTTATTAGAAAAAATAACATGGTATCAGAGTGGGAAGCTCTCGAGTGACAATGAGGGAAGTCAAATTAAAAATGGTTTCAAAGAATAATCCTAGATTAATACTGAATTTCAATGTGATCATCATCTAGACAAGTTTATTTAATAAAAAGGGCTATTATTATTATATTAATAAGGTGTTTTAATTCACACTTTTCAAAAAGTAAGTTTAGAAGTTTAGAAGAAAAGTGAGACATCTCATTAAAAAAAAGAGGAAAAGTATACACTAAAGACCTGTATTAAACAGGAGGTTTTTTGGTCATTAAACAAATTTTGTGAAGCTGCCATATCAATTTGTTGAGTAACCATATCATTTGTGAGTTGCAGTGAAGAGAACCCGCTGGTAGTTGCCGTGAAGAGAGCCAGGAGAGTTGTCAGTTTACAGATTTAGCCACCATACAAATGAAAGATTGAAACCCGCCATTGTATAGAAGAAAGCCAACGCCCATCAATGAAGTTTGAATCATACAACCACTGTTCAAAGAAAAGTTTTTGAAAACGCTGCTAGTCAATATGAATAAAGAAGAAAAGAAGATACGCCTACAGCCACCCATTCTTTAACTTGAAAGTGTCGTCGTTGGAAGCAGTCGCCATAGTTTGATCCTGTAGCAGTGAAGGAATCAATTTTGTTTTATACCACCCATGGCCCTATTCTGCTTCATCTGTGAGAAGAGTATGCAGGTAACAAAGAACTTGCATCTCAGAACATAGTAGTATCATTGCACATGTGCAGATGTTATACAAGGAATGCAGAAGAAGAGAAGAGAATTCATGGGATGAAAGCAACCAGTGCCATTGATGAAAAATATCAAACAAAACCAGCAAACAGATCAGAGTATTCATATCGTTGTTGGTCATATCGTTGTTGGAGGTATTTATAATTTATTCATCAGAGATATATTTTGTTTGTTGAAGTTTATATGGCGAGCAATCATACACTAAATTTTAGTTGGACCAAGATTATGTAAGCTTTTCACATGTATTTTTATTTTTAGATTTTTAGAAAAATAGGGTGCAAAGAGAATCTTTTTAAATTTTCAAATTTCACTTCATTGAGAAAATTTATTTTCCATAAGGTTCATAAGGATTAAGAGAGATATGTACTTTATTGGGTTCCAAAATACATTTGAAGAGAGATATTTTATTTCCATAAGTTGCGTTATTTCCAATGTTTATTTTCCACGGATATAAGATTGACATAGATAAACACTGTATACAAAATCTCTTCCTAGAAAACTTGGCGAGGACACTGGCTAGGTATCTTAGTGACTCAGCAAATGGAGACATTTCCATAGGGATATTTTGTGTTCAACCTTATCAGCATTTTTTGATGTAGCAGAGACTAGGTTGCGGGGAAGTGCTCCCCCCCCCCCTCGCCCCCGCTCCGGAAGCTCGCTCCGACTGAAGCTACCCGGAATCGCGATTCCGTTTCGCTTCCAGACGGAAGCTATTTTCGGAAGCTCGCTTCCGGGGAGTTTTCAACGCTTCCTGCCATTGTGAGGAAGCGTTGAGGAAGCGATCGGAAGCTTCGCTTCCTGATCGCTTCGCTCCGCTTCCCCGAGCGCTTCCCTGTTCGCTTCCTAGCGCTTCCGTACGCGTTAAAAACGCTTCCCGTCGCTTCCTTGGACGCTTCGCGTCAACCGGCGGAATTGAAGAGGATTTCGAGTGGGTGGGGTCCACGATTGGGGTTTTGGAGGGGAGGAATAGGGCTTTGAGGGATAAATCCCTCCTCCACACTCCATTTTTCACTTATTGCGCAGTGAATTAAGCAAATACCTCAACAAAGCTGGTCCATTGGTACTTTGCATGCAATCAAAGATCGAGATGGGGCGCCTCCTATCGAATGGTGGAACATGTATGGCTCAACATGCCAACGCTTGAATAAATTGGCTGTCCGAGTGCTTTCACAGGTGGTTAACCGTTCCTCTGCAGACAGGTGTTGGAGCACCTATAGCTTCATCCACTCAGTGAAAAGAAAGCGATTAAATGAAAAAACCGAGCAGAAAGCTTGGTTTGTGTACATTACAACTTGAGGTTGTTGACTCATTATTGTGAGCGTGCCAAAACTGAGAGATCATATGTCACTTGGGACAACAATCCAGAGGAACATAATTTGGAGGATGGAGCCTTAGCTTTAGAGCGCTTGGAGGAAGAGATTTTGGGCAATGAGGATGACCATGCAGTAGCAATGCCGCTGCCATCTTCTACCTTGTTTCCAGATGCACCATCTTTGCCTAGAGGTTCAACTTCACGACCTCCATCTGCATTAGTGAGGGGGGGTCATGCAAGGTCGAGTCTTGGACGTGGCTCAACATTGGTGGCTACTGGGGATGATAATCCCACTCCCATTGTTCATAGAGCATGAGAAAAGAAAATGGAAATTTCCCATGGCAGGAGGAAGCATCCATAAAATCTACTTTTCTTGTATTTTCTTGTTTACAGTACTTTCAAGTTTCTGCACTATCGACTCTTTTATATTTATTATCGTATATTTTGTAAACATTACTTGGCATTTCAAGTTTGAAGTTTGAAGTTGAACCTACCTTTGAATTTGAAATTCACTATTTGCAACTTTGCATGATTGAGATTGACTGCATAAAAGCATATTATAACTCTTTGGTAATGAATATGATGCTTCAAGAATTGTTTCAAATTTCCAACTTTCATTTTATGGTTGATGTTCTTTGTTATAGACTATGTCACTATAGTTTGGTTACTTGGTAACTTTGGTTACAACTTACAAGTACTAGTGATGACAAAGTGTTTATATATTGAAAATTTGAAGCTTTAAGGTTGAATCTTGATGTTATAACTTATGGAATCATGGATACTGGACCTATGGTTGATGAATTCACTAGTAAATGATTGATGATTGATGAATGATATTATATGGTATTATTGTTTATTTCATGTTTTTATCTTTTCCATAACTAATTCAACATTCTACATGCATTTGTTGACATATATGCATCAAAATATATAAAAATATATATATTATATAAAAAACGCTTCCGGAACGCTTCCTAACCGGAAGCTTTTGAAAATTTCGCTTCTCGCTCCCACTCCCACTCCCAAGTAACCTTGAGTAGAGAAGCCTTTACCCCTATGCCTGATCAGAATAGAGGACAATAAAAACACATGAAGCTTTCATAATTTAAGAGGCCCACATTTTGCAAACAAGGAAGGGATCATGTGTAGGTGACGCTCAATATGGATTGTTGCCCAATAGTTTAAGAATTTGTGGATCTCGGGAATTATCCCTCAATAATGGGGTTATGAGACATACATGTGGATTGTTGTCCAATAATTTAATTCAGGAAATTCGTAATTTGAGAGTTTGGAGAGGTGAAATCTAGGAATTCAGGAATTCAACTTGGGAGCAACACCTTTACAAGGGTTACAAGGTAGCTTGATAGAGCCCTACTTGGTTCGATTAGTGTTTGTCAAGTGAAGCATTTGAATAATGTTTTAGTTGATGTTTTTAATTGTATTGTAACCCTTAAGAGGGGGTGTTATAAGGGTTACTTGATGTAATAAAGTTACTATTTGTTAGGGTCTTACCCTAACCCCCTTACTTTAGGAGTTAGTCAAATAATGTATACAGCCATCTCTTTTGAATAAGGCCGAGTAATTAGAAGTCAACAATCAATGTAAAAAGGGTCTCC
Source organism: Larix kaempferi (assembly GCA_027924585.1). NCBI lineage: Eukaryota > Viridiplantae > Streptophyta > Pinopsida > Pinales > Pinaceae > Larix > Larix kaempferi. Next base: position 653,819 of record BSBM01001547.1, read on the forward strand.
CTATTAATTAAGGCCCACTACGAAGTTGGTACTTATTAATTACATGACCATGTCAAGTAGTTAGGGTTTTGGATCTTGGAAGCCTATTTAAAGAGCTATAAGGCTATGAATGGTTTTGTCAAGAAATTATTGTATCATAGCTCTTCTTGAGTGAAAGGTCGCCCAACCTTAAGAGGTGCATGAGCATTGCTTCCTTATTTGAATATCATAATATAAGATCCATTTATGCTACATGTGTGTTTCTTATTCTCTTTGTTCTGTTAATTTGCACTATAATATTGGAATTTTGGCATTATTTATCTATGTCTGTCTTCTTGCTAACACACTAATCTGCAGGATTAACTACATCACAAGTGTATCAGAGCCACCTTCCTAAGCTATCACGGCTCCAATATTTTCATAGAAAAAAAAATTAGGCTAGAGACGTGTTCCGGCATTGTTAAATTGTGGTTGGGAAAGAATACACATAGAGAATACAATTGGTACTTAGTCACGTTGTACCCTCTGTCGGTACAATTGTTGAACACTATTGTAACTTTTGGTGGTACCCGTTCAAGTGGTACCGTATCAAACAACACCTGTACATGGAATCTCACTTCTACATACCCTCGGGTATATCGAAAGTCCCCTAGGCAGCCTGAAACTAGTTGTAGATAATCTGATCGGCCATCTTGTTGCTATAGTGGCACCGAGCACATCACTCAAGCAAATTATTCTCGCATACCTAGGTAGTTAGGTAGTACGGCTAAGAGCACAGTTGAGCCTCCTTAGTTAGAGCGCTGAGAGATTGGGCTAAGTATTCGATCGGGACCCTACCTTCACAAGCAATTTTTGGTAGGAGATTTTCAAACTTCAAGGTACCCAGTTGAATCCCAACACAACCTATCATCCCCAAACAAATGGTTAAACGGAAGCGGTCAATAAATGCTTGGAAACCTTTAGCATCAAACAGGCCACACCACTAGGCCCAGTGGCTTCCTCTGGCCAAATGGTGGTATAATACCACTTATCATGGCTCCACAAAAATGACACCATATGAAGCAGTGTATGGCCAAAAGCCCTTATATCCATGATTTCATATTCACCAAGCACGTTAGGTTCCAACCATGGACAACACACTTCACACCAGAGTATCTAGTATCTGCACCCTTAAGGACAATCTGGTTATGGCTCAAAACAAAATTAAACAACAGGAAAATCAACATTGCTCTAAGCATTCCTTTGAAGCGGGGGATTAGGTGTTTCTTCGACTCCAACCTTATTAACAAAAATCCCTCAAGTCTCATCTCCACAAGAAGCTGGCTCCAAAGTTCTATGGACCCTACACAATCCTCTTACGCATTGGACAAGTGGCCTACAATGTTAGGGTCCTGTTATCACACCATAGTAGCAGGGCTACTATTCTTGTACAGCAGATATCTGCACATTCCAGAGCTTCATTTATTCCAGAGCATGGCTATATATATTGGATCACTCATGATCAGAGCAGTACATTATTCAGATATTGTATGACCTTGTGTCAAGGCTGAGCCTAGAGAGTTCAGATTTGATGACTGATGTGACCACTTATCCCATTACAGTTTCAGTTCAGTGCCTAGAGATATACTTCAGCAGTGTTTCAGATGATGCATGATGATTGCTATTATGATGATGTTGTATGATCTATGGATATGTTCTCACTGACTGTGGATTATTAGCTTGTTAATTTAGTCATGATTATAGCATGTGCTTGGTATATTATTCCTGATGTGGCAAACTACTTAAAATGAACTGTAAATCATAAAATGGACAATTGCTTGCACTTTTAGGTCATTTAACAAAACTTACTGGTATCTCACCTTACATAGACATGGTCTTTCCCGACACCAGTTGTCTGCTAGTGTAGGCTCCATACTCACTTATCTCCATCCATACATGACCTTCCTGTTTGACTTTAAACCCTGACTTGTCTCATTTGACTTTCTGATACTGAGGACTTCCCTATTTTTCTACCTCTGTGTTTGGACCACATCCCTGTTTATCTAGTGTCTCGGCTCTAAGTTGGTGACAGAACTTGCCTTTGGTAAGTTGGATTGAAGGCCTAAATCATTCTGGTCGGTTGTCCCGATGTTTGGCATTGGCTCGAACTCCCCCTAGTCACTTGAGATGTTGTTGGCTAAAACTGAAAGCTCATGTTCTACCTGTGGAAACTAAATAAATTCGCCCATGGAAACAAAAAAGGGCAAGAGCAATGAAAAGCTAAAAATACTCCTCGAAGAGTATAAGAAAGGTCCAAAAAGCAATAGTTCTTAAAAGCTATATCTAAACAATTGCTGACCTTGTGAATATATAAAAACATGCCCTGGATGCAAGCTGCAACTAGTTGTGCTTCTCAGCACATCTGAAATCCGAAGGGTTATGTAGGCCAAAAAGGCCATGGAAATAAATTGAATGATCCTAATGAACTTGGATCAACTTGATGTAGACATGATGCCTAAGTTGAATAAGCACTCTCTAAACAACTTATCCATTTGTGAGGCACAGCCATTCCCCGTGTTCTTTTGTCCAACACAGAGTTTGTAGCTTCCCCCTTCTCCCAGTCCAAAGTATTTTTGAGTTAAGTTAGACAAGTCAAACCCTTGGCCCAACCTTGCTCCTAGCCTTCATCCTTCACTAGCAGTTTGACCATGTCCAATGGGTAAGTTTGTCATTTGAACTAGGGTGCAAGTAATTTTATATAATCACGGAATATGTTAACTTGATTAATGCCACTGAATGGAATTTATACTTTGAGCTTAGCTATGAAGTGATTAAAGAAGCATTGTCTTAGTCTACTGATGTGATTTATCCTTGATTATATATATTCTTGGGATCCGTGATGATGTGGACCATGTATGATGATTATTGGTGATGATTTATGGTCCCACATGTTTGATGATGATATCATATGATGGACATATGATACAGATGATGTTTGATCCAGTTCAGCAGGTTATTATTATTACAGATCAGCAGATTATACATTGTCCATATATGGTGGACCCTACAGCTGGCCCATTAGGGCAACCCAGGGTGTATGAGTACTCATTCCTAGTGGATTTGGGTCTTCTGGATCCATTGAGACACTTATCTTTCAGTTCCGGGCACTTCTGACAGTGATTGATGCAGTTTTACACTTGTTGACCAGATTTGGGGCTGATTTCCCAGCCTGAGCAGCAGGGGCCCCGAGAGGCCAGTTCACCTAGGGCGCTGATGATGGAGGGGGTGGTCCAGCCACTTGTTATTACCATTTATCCCCCCTCCCAGAGAGCCTGGTGGGCTCAGATGGACAGCGCTAGCACCCTAGGAGGCAGTTTTGGCACTTTCACAGTTCCCGAGGCAGTTAAAAAATGGGATAAAGTGGTCACTGAGGAAATCGATTTGGGCAATTGAGGCAAGGTTTTGGCATTTGGTTTTCACAGAGGTCTTCCAGGTTGATCTCACTATCTTCCAGTCATTTTTCACCATGTGGGTATCTCCAGATTGATCACAGGAGGACATTTACTGCTCGACTGTCATGGATTCTGAGGACAGTTTTGGTCATTATTATTATATTGGACATATTTTTATTATTTCATTGTGCCTTGGGGTGAGCTAGCAAGGATTTATACCTCCTAGCCCCACCATGTGCTTATTTTATCATGTCCTAGTCATCATGAGGTGGATTATTGTACTTTATACCCCTCTTGTGGGATGACGTCACCCTCTATTGTACCATTTAGTGAGGGCGCTATTGTTATGTTGAGTGATCCATGTGATATTATGTTATGGATTCATCTTAGCCATTGATTATGTTGTGAGATCTTTTAATCTCAACCACTCATTTCAAAAAGTGGTTTTGAGATCTAGGGTTTTGGTCTTTATTATCCTATATAAGGAGGAGACCCCCTCATTGTAAAATTCATCTAGAGATTTTTGGCTCTTGGCTCTTGGAATAAAATTTCTATCTTTTGGAGTACATGCTTGGATTGGAGTGGATGTTGGTTGTTTCGATTGTAAATGCTATTGTCCATTGCACTGGAGGATCTATTGTAGCTATCTTGCGTATTTGCCATACTTTATTTGCAGGTTGAGAGGGCGACTTTGACAAGTGCGAATTGGTGGGGAGGCTTGCCCTTCAAGCTTGGAAGAAGTCGTTTTGGGTTTGACAGGGAGTGGTTTTGCCTTTGTGTCAACTATTCTATGTTTTTCTCTCTCTTGCTTGCATCTACCTTCAATTTGTTAAACTAATTGATGCTTTGCTCCTTGGCTTGACAGGTTAGAAGGAATCACATGTGGCTTGGAAAAATCGATTTGGCAAGAGGGCTTCAACAATTCTCCATTTGATCTTTGGCAAAGTAATCCTCGTCTCAACTAGCATTCATCTCTTCATCCAGGTATGTCCCAAGAGGTATGATCTTCTCTTCCTTGAATCTTCCATAATTTCTAGATCACAAAAACCCTAATCAAATTAAAACCCTTGTTTTTTGGTATGTCTTAGATCTACTTAGATCTAGCCCTCAATTTGAAAAGATATTGAAAACCCACCTCTATAGCATCCACCCCTAGTTGGATCTATAGTTTGGTGGTGATTGGCTAAGAATTGACCCATTTTCTAAGACAAAAAGCTCTCCTTGACCTAAAGCGCACTTCCTTGAGAGAGGCTTGTTGGGCTAGATCTAGCACATGGGTATGTGAGATCCCGCTTGATTTGACAACTAGACACTTGATAACACATACCCATATCCTTACTTTGGTGAAAACTACCTTGTGGACATCTCTCCATGTTTTGAGGGGTTGAAACCCCCCTTTGACCTTCTTGGCACCTTAAAACCTAGATCTACCAAGATCTACCCATTGGATTCATTTGAAACTTTGAAGGAACATAGATCGGGGTACTAGCACCCCGGATCTACACTTTGGTGGCCATTGGACTTGGCATGGTCCACCAAACCCACTTTTTGCCTCTCCTTGAGAAAGTCGCACCCCTTGGGAGTTTTGAGTTGGACCACTTCTAGGAAGTGGGTGTTGGAGATTTTCGTAGATTTGGAATGCCCATGCCTTGAAACCTAGGTCTAGACTATCCTTTTGCCCCGATCTACCTTGGGGATTGCATTCCTTGTTTTAAGGAATTGTGGTCCACTTTTGGTCATCACTCAAAAACCTAGATCTAGTAAGACCTAACCATTGGATCACATCCATTTCACTTGACTTGGCTTCTAGGTGTCCCGATCTACACTTTGACATCTTTCTTGACTCCATTAGCCCACTAAACAAGGCACTAGTCCTTCTCCAAGCAAGGCGCACTTCTTGGGATTAGTGTCCAACCCTAGATCTAGCACATGGGTAATCCTAGAACCAACTCCAACTTATAAATTTATCCTAGATCTAACCTATAGTACCACCCTCACACCTAACTTCACCTTGTGGGTCCATCTAGAACCATTTCACACTTCCCAAGGAACTAGACCCATTTGTGCAAACACATTGGTACTATACCTAGTAATCATACCCCATCATGTGGCCTAAACCATTCATAGGTTGAAACACTTATTATCCATCACACCACCTTCAACCATACCTTAACCTTTAGGTCCACTTAGCCTTGCATTGGTTTCCGTAACTCATCACTTACCTACCCTTAGAAACCTTTGTTTAGGTCCAATCAACTGTGATTGGGGTATAGGGTCTCCCCCTTGGTCTAGTTATACCTTGACCTAAAGTGAAGAGTGCCTCGGTTGACGTGACTCCCACATTGCATTGGGAACCGTGGCATCTCTTGGGTCACCTCTTTAGTTGCCTGTCTCCTCTACCGTCCCGGATGGGATACCTCTAGGGGCAACTACAAGTTGTGTGATAACATTTTTGGCGCCGTTGCCGGGGAGGTAGGGACCTACCTTGGTTCAACACATCTTTGTGTCTCACTACCTTTCTGCACTTCAAACGACATACCTCTTGGTAGTAGAGCCTAAAAATCTACCTGGCGACTCCCAACCGTGACTCCGCTGAGGAGCGAGCTCATAGTCATCCTTACAACACACGAAGTAAATCAAATCCAAATCAATTGGAAGGAACCCCACTCACATATCACAAGAGAGATCCTAGAACACAGTCAACTAACTTCTTGTCGAAACTTGTTAACTCAAGTTCTCCAAACCGTACCTTAGGATCCCCTTTGTTCAATCCGGTTCCTCCTTTATCACCTAATCATAATTCCAGTTCAAACCCAGTCAATTCAATGGTTGGACAAGGTCAATCAAACTCCGGTATCAACAACCAAAACAACCCTCCTGTTGCTCGTGCTTTTGGTCATAAGGCTAGAGCTTCTCCCTTAGACTTTTCTCAGATCTTGGGTGCTCCCCATAGCATGCCTGACAAGTACTTTGAAAAGATCCCAAAATTCAATGGCAATTGTGCCACCTCTATTGAGGACCACATAGACAATGTTTGGGCTCATATGGAGGCATATGGGGCTGAGGAGGAGGATGTGTTTATTAGGGGTCTTTTTGCATCCTTGGAAGGTGATGCTCGCAAATGGTTTGACCGTTTGCCTCCATCATCAATCAATGGGTATGATGTATTTACCGATAAACTCAAGCAAGAGTGGTCAGTCAAGTTAGATGGGCGTTTCCTTTTACACCAACTTTTTGACATCAAAAAGAAGGAGAATGAGTCTGTCCATGAGTTTAACCAACGCTTTGATAGGACTGTTGCCAACATCACAAGTAACATAAGGCCCCTTGACCAAGCCATCTTGATCCATTACCTTAATGCTTATGAAGGTTACCTGGGTTACCACCTAAAGGACAAAGACCCTAATAATTTGAAGGAAGCCCAAGACAACGCCAAGAAAGCTGAGGCAAATGCTGCCTCCATGGGAAAACAAAACTTCTTTGACCTAATTAGTGGACCTTCTTCCTCCAGATCTGAACCTAAGTTTAAGAAAAGTAAGGAACCTAGCAAAGAGCCCAGTGAAATGATGGAGAGTATGCATGAAATGATGAAAAACTTAACTCTCCTAACTAGGGACCTAGCCAAGAACAGAGAAGGGGATAGATATAGGCAGCCCTATGGTCCTAAACCTTATTGGAATCAACAAAAGAAACCTAATGAAGGCGATAGAAGAAACCCTATGAATCAAGAACCTCCTATCATAAACTGGTCTGAAGAGCAAAAGTTGGAAGATCCTGAGTATACCACCCATGGTGATGATACTCCGGATTCTCCAAAGAACATTAATTGGGTTGATGACTTGAAATTTGACAAAGACTTTGGAAGAATCCTGATTGATCATGAAGAAAACACCATAGAAGAAACAAACCCTAGTGGTCCCATCTATGCTACTGAACAAGTTAACAATGACCAAGCTCCTTTTAAAATTTATCAACGAAGAAAGGATGGCCCAAAGCTTACCCCTTTTAGTGAAAAGAAAAACAAAGAGTTGCCTAATCCAGTGAGTGAGCCAATCCCTTTGCCTGAGTATGACTTCGATATCAACATCGAAAGAGAGTTAGACAAAGTTATGCATAACATTCCACTCACTGAGTTAATGAAAATCCCTTCCATAAAGGAGCAAGTGGTAGAGTTTTTCGAGAGTATCCCTGAGACAGCCACGACTGGTGGTGAGGATTCATCTTCTCAAAACCCAGCACCTTGTGATGTAGTTGATGAAGAAGATGACCCTCCCATTAACATCCAAACTGCCTTATATGAGAGGAAAAATGGGGGTCATCAACCATTTTACCTTACACTGCGCATAGGTGATCTCCTCCTTCATAACTGTATGTTGGATTCTGGTGCCTCCATGAATGTGATGCCTTTACAAGTCATGGAAGCTATGGGATTAAAAATAACTAGACCTTATGGGAACGTTTGTGGAATTGACTCTAAACCAGTCAAAGTCTTTGGCTTGATCAAAAACCTGAGAGCTGACCTGTTTTCATGCCCCGACATATCTATGCTTATGGATATAGTAGTTATAGATCTCCCTCCAGCCTATGGCATGCTCCTTTGTAGGAAGTGGTCCGCTGGGCTAGGGGGACATCTTCAGATGGACTTATCATATGCTACCATCCCCAACTCTGATGGGTCTTTGGTTAGGGTGTATCGGGAGCCATTTTATGATGGACATCTTGAGAATTATGAGGATGGCGTGAGAAACACTTTTGGTGAGGGCGAGTTATTACCGGAGGGTATCTTTATGGTCATGGGTGGTCATGATGATGATCCTAGTATGGTAGAAGAAAGAATTATTGAAGTTGACCCTCAGTCCATTCAAGTACCAGAAAACCTTAGGACCTCGAACCAACCCAATAGTGTAGGGCCAAACATTGACCAACCTGCACCTCCCACTCAACTAAACACTTCGGAGGATAACTTTGATCAAATTAGAAGGGGAGAGTATATACCTAGGACTGTACATGAGTGGCTTTTCCTAGTTGACCTTAACACAGAAAGAGGAAGAAAAGGCTTACCTCACATCACTCCTTGGACAAATAACAATGAAGGAACACACCTCCCCTCACCTGAGGGGAATGATGAAGAACTAGTTGATTATCACTTTTCGGATGTGCCTGATCATTTGTCCCATTTCTCCTTAGAGGATGGGGTTTTGAGGCAGGTGAATGACAACTCTATGAGTTGGCAAGAACATGCTTTGATCCATGATGCCCCTGAGGAAGACTTTTCTTTGAACAATCTAGCCCTGTTTCAAGAAGAAGCCACTGACTCACACTTACCTCCTTATTACCCTAGTTTACTCCTACCTAGTGAGTTACCTAGTGGTGAAGAGGATATTGATTCCACAGACACACCTTATTCTTCACCAACACCTTTGGATATGAGGACTCACAATGCACCTAGCACAGTTCATAGTCCCATTCCTGCTGACCATCTGGAACTTTTAGAGAACATGACCATTCCTATCCCATCGGGAGAAGGCAGTAGCAGAAGTAGTGAAGATCAAAGCCCTCCACCCATAACCCAAGCTGAAGTGAATGAGGATGTTAATACTGACTTTTTGACTATAGGAGAAATATTGATTGGTAGCATGGTTGTACCTTTGAACGGTGGACCTCCCAGATTTGATGAAATTCCTCCTAATAGGAGTTCAAATATAGTTGCACCTCAACCCCAATGCACTTCTAATATCCAACCTTTTCCTGAACATGTTATTGAAGTCATCCCTCAATCTGTAAATCGCCAAAGTTTCGAAATTGGTGATAAGGTTGTAGTACCTAATGATTTATTTTATATACGATCCAGGGGATCAGGTGACTTTTGGGTTGGACCACTTACTGTTGAGCGCTGCATTGATGAGATGTGTTTTCTCACCACTGGGACTGGCCAACGCATCTTACTCCCTATAAATCAAAGGGAGCTAAGGGATTATTATCCCTGACCTTCCTTACCTTGCCTTGCATGTTTAGATTAGGTAGGTTCTGAATAAGCTCACTTGAGCAGTAGGATTTGTGTGATTTTTCTTTTTTTTTGTGTGCTGAGTATTGTCCCGTTTTTGTTTTTCTGCCTGAGTTGAGTCTTGCTCCTTCCTAAGCTTTTCTCTTCTCCTGCATGCATTTAAGAAATTATAGTTAGCATTTATATAGTTGGCTGCCTGTGCTGGTTGAGATTTGCCTGAATTAAGAATGTACTCCTTTCCTCCTGCACAGTAAATAAAATGATAATGATATATGCCATGTTAGTTTTTCAAGTTCATGCTTTAGATTATATTTCAGTTCAGTTTTATTTTATTTTTATCCCATACATGCTCCATGATGGTATTCTAGTTTTTGTGAGAGCAGGAACAGGTGCAAAATAAAGGCTGAAAGCAAGGATGGTGCAGTGCTGGATTGAAGATTGATGCAGAGGTGTTCGAGACCAGAGATTCTGAGGTTCTCAAGCGCTCTCTCCCTTAGAGCACTTGTCCCAGCTGGAGCCAGATGTTATCACACCATAGTAGCAGGGCTACTATTCTTGTACAGCAGATATCTGCACATTCCAGAGCTTCATTTATTCCAGAGCATGGCTATATATATTGGATCACTCATGATCAGAGCAGTACATTATTCAGATATTGTATGACCTTGTGTCAAGGCTGAGCCTAGAGAGTTCAGATTTGATGACTGATGTGACCACTTATCCCATTACAGTTTCAGTTCAGTGCCTAGAGATATACTTCAGCAGTGTTTCAGATGATGCATGATGATTGCTATTATGATGATGTTGTATGATCTATGGATATGTTCTCACTGACTGTGGATTATTAGCTTGTTAATTTAGTCATGATTATAGCATGTGCTTGGTATATTATTCCTGATGTGGCAAACTACTTAAAATGAACTGTAAATCATAAAATGGACAATTGCTTGCACTTTTAGGTCATTTAACAAAACTTACTGGTATCTCACCTTACATAGACATGGTCTTTCCCGACACCAGTTGTCTGCTAGTGTAGGCTCCATACTCACTTATCTCCATCCATACATGACCTTCCTGTTTGACTTTAAACCCTGACTTGTCTCATTTGACTTTCTGATACTGAGGACTTCCCTATTTTTCTACCTCTGTGTTTGGACCACATCCCTGTTTATCTAGTGTCTCGGCTCTAAGTTGGTGACAGAACTTGCCTTTGGTAAGTTGGATTGTAGGCCTAAATCATTCTGGTCGGTTGTCCCGATGTTTGGCATTGGCTCGAACTCCCCCTAGTCACTTGAGATGTTGTTGGCTAAAACTGAAAGCTCATGTTCTACCTGTGGAAACTAAATAAATTCGCCCATGGAAACAAAAAAGGGCAAGAGCAATGAAAAGCTAAAAATACTCCTCGAAGAGTATAAGAAAGGTCCAAAAAGCAATAGTTCTTAAAAGCTATATCTAAACAATTGCTGACCTTGTGAATATATAAAAACATGCCCTGGATGCAAGCTGCAACTAGTTGTGCTTCTCAGCACATCTGAAATCCGAAGGGTTATGTAGGCCAAAAAGGCCATGGAAATAAATTGAATGATCCTAATGAACTTGGATCAACTTGATGTAGACATGATGCCTAAGTTGAATAAGCACTCTCTAAACAACTTATCCATTTGTGAGGCACAGCCATTCCCCGTGTTCTTTTGTCCAACACAGAGTTTGTAGCTTCCCCCTTCTCCCAGTCCAAAGTATTTTTGAGTTAAGTTAGACAAGTCAAACCCTTGGCCCAACCTTGCTCCTAGCCTTCATCCTTCACTAGCAGTTTGACCATGTCCAATGGGTAAGTTTGTCATTTGAACTAGGGTGCAAGTAATTTTATATAATCACGGAATATGTTAACTTGATTAATGCCACTGAATGGAATTTATACTTTGAGCTTAGCTATGAAGTGATTAAAGAAGCATTGTCTTAGTCTACTGATGTGATTTATCCTTGATTATATATATTCTTGGGATCCGTGATGATGTGGACCATGTATGATGATTATTGGTGATGATTTATGGTCCCACATGTTTGATGATGATATCATATGATGGACATATGATACAGATGATGTTTGATCCAGTTCAGCAGGTTATTATTATTACAGATCAGCAGATTATACATCGTCCATATATGGTGGACCCTACAGCTGGCCCATTAGGGCAACCCAGGGTGTATGAGTACTCATTCCTAGTGGATTTGGGTCTTCTGGATCCATTGAGACACTTATCTTTCAGTTCCGGGCACTTCTGACAGTGATTGATGCAGTTTTACACTTGTTGACCAGATTTGGGGCTGATTTCCCAGCCTGAGCAGCAGGGGCCCCGAGAGGCCAGTTCACCTAGGGCGCTGATGATGGAGGGGGTGGTCCAGCCACTTGTTATTACCATTTATCCCCCCTCCCGGAGAGCCTGGTGGGCTCAGATGGACAGCGCTAGCACCCTAGGAGGCAGTTTTGGCACTTTCACAGTTCCCGAGGCAGTTAAAAAATGGGATAAAGTGGTCACTGAGGAAATCGATTTGGGCAATTGAGGCAAGGTTTTGGCATTTGGTTTTCACAGAGGTCTTCCAGGTTGATCTCACTATCTTCCAGTCATTTTTCACCATGTGGGTATCTCCAGATTGATCACAGGAGGACATTTACTGCTCGACTGTCATGGATTCTGAGGACAGTTTTGGTCATTATTATTATATTGGACATATTTTTATTATTTCATTGTGCCTTGGGGTGAGCTAGCAAGGATTTATACCTCCTAGCCCCACCATGTGCTTATTTTATCATGTCCTAGTCATCATGAGGTGGATTATTGTACTTTATACCCCTCTTGTGGGATGACGTCACCCTCTATTGTACCATTTAGTGAGGGCGCTATTGTTATGTTGAGTGATCCATGTGATATTATGTTATGGATTCATCTTAGCCATTGATTATGTTGTGAGATCTTTTAATCTCAACCACTCATTTCAAAAAGTGGTTTTGAGATCTAGGGTTTTGGTCTTTATTATCCTATATAAGGAGGAGACCCCCTCATTGTAAAATTCATCTAGAGATTTTTGGCTCTTGGCTCTTGGAATAAAATTTCTATCTTTTGGAGTACATGCTTGGATTGGAGTGGATGTTGGTTGTTTCGATTGTAAATGCTATTGTCCATTGCACTGGAGGATCTATTGTAGCTATCTTGCGTATTTGCCATACTTTATTTGCAGGTTGAGAGGGCGACTTTGACAAGTGCGAATTGGTGGGGAGGCTTGCCCTTCAAGCTTGGAAGAAGTCGTTTTGGGTTTGACAGGGAGTGGTTTTGCCTTTGTGTCAACTATTCTATGTTTTTCTCTCTCTTGCTTGCATCTACCTTCAATTTGTTAAACTAATTGATGCTTTGCTCCTTGGCTTGACAGGTTAGAAGGAATCACATGTGGCTTGGAAAAATCGATTTGGCAAGAGGGCTTCAACAATTCTCCATTTGATCTTTGGCAAAGTAATCCTCGTCTCAACTAGCATTCATCTCTTCATCCAGGTATGTCCCAAGAGGTATGATCTTCTCTTCCTTGAATCTTCCATAATTTCTAGATCACAAAAACCCTAATCAAATTAAAACCCTTGTTTTTTGGTATGTCTTAGATCTACTTAGATCTAGCCCTCAATTTGAAAAGATATTGAAAACCCACCTCTATAGCATCCACCCCTAGTTGGATCTATAGTTTGGTGGTGATTGGCTAAGAATTGACCCATTTTCTAAGACAAAAAGCTCTCCTTGACCTAAAGCGCACTTCCTTGAGAGAGGCTTGTTGGGCTAGATCTAGCACATGGGTATGTGAGATCCCGCTTGATTTGACAACTAGACACTTGATAACACATACCCATATCCTTACTTTGGTGAAAACTACCTTGTGGACATCTCTCCATGTTTTGAGGGGTTGAAACCCCCCTTTGACCTTCTTGGCACCTTAAAACCTAGATCTACCAAGATCTACCCATTGGATTCATTTGAAACTTTGAAGGAACATAGATCGGGGTACTAGCACCCCGGATCTACACTTTGGTGGCCATTGGACTTGGCATGGTCCACCAAACCCACTTTTTGCCTCTCCTTGAGAAAGTCGCACCCCTTGGGAGTTTTGAGTTGGACCACTTCTAGGAAGTGGGTGTTGGAGATTTTCGTAGATTTGGAATGCCCATGCCTTGAAACCTAGGTCTAGACTATCCTTTTGCCCCGATCTACCTTGGGGATTGCATTCCTTGTTTTAAGGAATTGTGGTCCACTTTTGGTCATCACTCAAAAACCTAGATCTAGTAAGACCTAACCATTGGATCACATCCATTTCACTTGACTTGGCTTCTAGGTGTCCCGATCTACACTTTGACATCTTTCTTGACTCCATTAGCCCACTAAACAAGGCACTAGTCCTTCTCCAAGCAAGGCGCACTTCTTGGGATTAGTGTCCAACCCTAGATCTAGCACATGGGTAATCCTAGAACCAACTCCAACTTATAAATTTATCCTAGATCTAACCTATAGTACCACCCTCACACCTAACTTCACCTTGTGGGTCCATCTAGAACCATTTCACACTTCCCAAGGAACTAGACCCATTTGTGCAAACACATTGGTACTATACCTAGTAATCATACCCCATCATGTGGCCTAAACCATTCATAGGTTGAAACACTTATTATCCATCACACCACCTTCAACCATACCTTAACCTTTAGGTCCACTTAGCCTTGCATTGGTTTCCGTAACTCATCACTTACCTACCCTTAGAAACCTTTGTTTAGGTCCAATCAACTGTGATTGGGGTATAGGGTCTCCCCCTTGGTCTAGTTATACCTTGACCTAAAGTGAAGAGTGCCTCGGTTGACGTGACTCCCACATTGCATTGGGAACCGTGGCATCTCTTGGGTCACCTCTTTAGTTGCCTGTCTCCTCTACCGTCCCGGATGGGATACCTCTAGGGGCAACTACAAGTTGTGTGATAACATTTTTGGCGCCGTTGCCGGGGAGGTAGGGACCTACCTTGGTTCAACACATCTTTGTGTCTCACTACCTTTCTGCACTTCAAACGACATACCTCTTGGTAGTAGAGCCTAAAAATCTACCTGGCGACTCCCAACCGTGACTCCGCTGAGGAGCGAGCTCATAGTCATCCTTACAACACACGAAGTAAATCAAATCCAAATCAATTGGAAGGAACCCCACTCACATATCACAAGAGAGATCCTAGAACACAGTCAACTAACTTCTTGTCGAAACTTGTTAACTCAAGTTCTCCAAACCGTACCTTAGGATCCCCTTTGTTCAATCCGGTTCCTCCTTTATCACCTAATCATAATTCCAGTTCAAACCCAGTCAATTCAATGGTTGGACAAGGTCAATCAAACTCCGGTATCAACAACCAAAACAACCCTCCTGTTGCTCGTGCTTTTGGTCATAAGGCTAGAGCTTCTCCCTTAGACTTTTCTCAGATCTTGGGTGCTCCCCATAGCATGCCTGACAAGTACTTTGAAAAGATCCCAAAATTCAATGGCAATTGTGCCACCTCTATTGAGGACCACATAGACAATGTTTGGGCTCATATGGAGGCATATGGGGCTGAGGAGGAGGATGTGTTTATTAGGGGTCTTTTTGCATCCTTGGAAGGTGATGCTCGCAAATGGTTTGACCGTTTGCCTCCATCATCAATCAATGGGTATGATGTATTTACCGATAAACTCAAGCAAGAGTGGTCAGTCAAGTTAGATGGGCGTTTCCTTTTACACCAACTTTTTGACATCAAAAAGAAGGAGAATGAGTCTGTCCATGAGTTTAACCAACGCTTTGATAGGACTGTTGCCAACATCACAAGTAACATAAGGCCCCTTGACCAAGCCATCTTGATCCATTACCTTAATGCTTATGAAGGTTACCTGGGTTACCACCTAAAGGACAAAGACCCTAATAATTTGAAGGAAGCCCAAGACAACGCCAAGAAAGCTGAGGCAAATGCTGCCTCCATGGGAAAACAAAACTTCTTTGACCTAATTAGTGGACCTTCTTCCTCCAGATCTGAACCTAAGTTTAAGAAAAGTAAGGAACCTAGCAAAGAGCCCAGTGAAATGATGGAGAGTATGCATGAAATGATGAAAAACTTAACTCTCCTAACTAGGGACCTAGCCAAGAACAGAGAAGGGGATAGATATAGGCAGCCCTATGGTCCTAAACCTTATTGGAATCAACAAAAGAAACCTAATGAAGGCGATAGAAGAAACCCTATGAATCAAGAACCTCCTATCATAAACTGGTCTGAAGAGCAAAAGTTGGAAGATCCTGAGTATACCACCCATGGTGATGATACTCCGGATTCTCCAAAGAACATTAATTGGGTTGATGACTTGAAATTTGACAAAGACTTTGGAAGAATCCTGATTGATCATGAAGAAAACACCATAGAAGAAACAAACCCTAGTGGTCCCATCTATGCTACTGAACAAGTTAACAATGACCAAGCTCCTTTTAAAATTTATCAACGAAGAAAGGATGGCCCAAAGCTTACCCCTTTTAGTGAAAAGAAAAACAAAGAGTTGCCTAATCCAGTGAGTGAGCCAATCCCTTTGCCTGAGTATGACTTCGATATCAACATCGAAAGAGAGTTAGACAAAGTTATGCATAACATTCCACTCACTGAGTTAATGAAAATCCCTTCCATAAAGGAGCAAGTGGTAGAGTTTTTCGAGAGTATCCCTGAGACAGCCACGACTGGTGGTGAGGATTCATCTTCTCAAAACCCAGCACCTTGTGATGTAGTTGATGAAGAAGATGACCCTCCCATTAACATCCAAACTGCCTTATATGAGAGGAAAAATGGGGGTCATCAACCATTTTACCTTACACTGCGCATAGGTGATCTCCTCCTTCATAACTGTATGTTGGATTCTGGTGCCTCCATGAATGTGATGCCTTTACAAGTCATGGAAGCTATGGGATTAAAAATAACTAGACCTTATGGGAACGTTTGTGGAATTGACTCTAAACCAGTCAAAGTCTTTGGCTTGATCAAAAACCTGAGAGCTGACCTGTTTTCATGCCCCGACATATCTATGCTTATGGATATAGTAGTTATAGATCTCCCTCCAGCCTATGGCATGCTCCTTTGTAGGAAGTGGTCCGCTGGGCTAGGGGGACATCTTCAGATGGACTTATCATATGCTACCATCCCCAACTCTGATGGGTCTTTGGTTAGGGTGTATCGGGAGCCATTTTATGATGGACATCTTGAGAATTATGAGGATGGCGTGAGAAACACTTTTGGTGAGGGCGAGTTATTACCGGAGGGTATCTTTATGGTCATGGGTGGTCATGATGATGATCCTAGTATGGTAGAAGAAAGAATTATTGAAGTTGACCCTCAGTCCATTCAAGTACCAGAAAACCTTAGGACCTCGAACCAACCCAATAGTGTAGGGCCAAACATTGACCAACCTGCACCTCCCACTCAACTAAACACTTCGGAGGATAACTTTGATCAAATTAGAAGGGGAGAGTATATACCTAGGACTGTACATGAGTGGCTTTTCCTAGTTGACCTTAACACAGAAAGAGGAAGAAAAGGCTTACCTCACATCACTCCTTGGACAAATAACAATGAAGGAACACACCTCCCCTCACCTGAGGGGAATGATGAAGAACTAGTTGATTATCACTTTTCGGATGTGCCTGATCATTTGTCCCATTTCTCCTTAGAGGATGGGGTTTTGAGGCAGGTGAATGACAACTCTATGAGTTGGCAAGAACATGCTTTGATCCATGATGCCCCTGAGGAAGACTTTTCTTTGAACAATCTAGCCCTGTTTCAAGAAGAAGCCACTGACTCACACTTACCTCCTTATTACCCTAGTTTACTCCTACCTAGTGAGTTACCTAGTGGTGAAGAGGATATTGATTCCACAGACACACCTTATTCTTCACCAACACCTTTGGATATGAGGACTCACAATGCACCTAGCACAGTTCATAGTCCCATTCCTGCTGACCATCTGGAACTTTTAGAGAACATGACCATTCCTATCCCATCGGGAGAAGGCAGTAGCAGAAGTAGTGAAGATCAAAGCCCTCCACCCATAACCCAAGCTGAAGTGAATGAGGATGTTAATACTGACTTTTTGACTATAGGAGAAATATTGATTGGTAGCATGGTTGTACCTTTGAACGGTGGACCTCCCAGATTTGATGAAATTCCTCCTAATAGGAGTTCAAATATAGTTGCACCTCAACCCCAATGCACTTCTAATATCCAACCTTTTCCTGAACATGTTATTGAAGTCATCCCTCAATCTGTAAATCGCCAAAGTTTCGAAATTGGTGATAAGGTTGTAGTACCTAATGATTTATTTTATATACGATCCAGGGGATCAGGTGACTTTTGGGTTGGACCACTTACTGTTGAGCGCTGCATTGATGAGATGTGTTTTCTCACCACTGGGACTGGCCAACGCATCTTACTCCCTATAAATCAAAGGGAGCTAAGGGATTATTATCCCTGACCTTCCTTACCTTGCCTTGCATGTTTAGATTAGGTAGGTTCTGAATAAGCTCACTTGAGCAGTAGGATTTGTGTGATTTTTCTTTTTTTTTGTGTGCTGAGTATTGTCCCGTTTTTGTTTTTCTGCCTGAGTTGAGTCTTGCTCCTTCCTAAGCTTTTCTCTTCTCCTGCATGCATTTAAGAAATTATAGTTAGCATTTATATAGTTGGCTGCCTGTGCTGGTTGAGATTTGCCTGAATTAAGAATGTACTCCTTTCCTCCTGCACAGTAAATAAAATGATAATGATATATGCCATGTTAGTTTTTCAAGTTCATGCTTTAGATTATATTTCAGTTCAGTTTTATTTTATTTTTATCCCATACATGCTCCATGATGGTATTCTAGTTTTTGTGAGAGCAGGAACAGGTGCAAAATAAAGGCTGAAAGCAAGGATGGTGCAGTGCTGGATTGAAGATTGATGCAGAGGTGTTCGAGACCAGAGATTCTGAGGTTCTCAAGCGCTCTCTCCCTTAGAGCACTTGTCCCAGCTGGAGCCAGATGTTATCACACCATAGTAGCAGGGCTACTATTCTTGTACAGCAGATATCTGCACATTCCAGAGCTTCATTTATTCCAGAGCATGGCTATATATATTGGATCACTCATGATCAGAGCAGTACATTATTCAGATATTGTATGACCTTGTGTCAAGGCTGAGCCTAGAGAGTTCAGATTTGATGACTGATGTGACCACTTATCCCATTACAGTTTCAGTTCAGTGCCTAGAGATATACTTCAGCAGTGTTTCAGATGATGCATGATGATTGCTATTATGATGATGTTGTATGATCTATGGATATGTTCTCACTGACTGTGGATTATTAGCTTGTTAATTTAGTCATGATTATAGCATGTGCTTGGTATATTATTCCTGATGTGGCAAACTACTTAAAATGAACTGTAAATCATAAAATGGACAATTGCTTGCACTTTTAGGTCATTTAACAAAACTTACTGGTATCTCACCTTACATAGACATGGTCTTTCCCGACACCAGTTGTCTGCTAGTGTAGGCTCCATACTCACTTATCTCCATCCATACATGACCTTCCTGTTTGACTTTAAACCCTGACTTGTCTCATTTGACTTTCTGATACTGAGGACTTCCCTATTTTTCTACCTCTGTGTTTGGACCACATCCCTGTTTATCTAGTGTCTCGGCTCTAAGTTGGTGACAGAACTTGCCTTTGGTAAGTTGGATTGTAGGCCTAAATCATTCTGGTCGGTTGTCCCGATGTTTGGCATTGGCTCGAACTCCCCCTAGTCACTTGAGATGTTGTTGGCTAAAACTGAAAGCTCATGTTCTACCTGTGGAAACTAAATAAATTCGCCCATGGAAACAAAAAAGGGCAAGAGCAATGAAAAGCTAAAAATACTCCTCGAAGAGTATAAGAAAGGTCCAAAAAGCAATAGTTCTTAAAAGCTATATCTAAACAATTGCTGACCTTGTGAATATATAAAAACATGCCCTGGATGCAAGCTGCAACTAGTTGTGCTTCTCAGCACATCTGAAATCCGAAGGGTTATGTAGGCCAAAAAGGCCATGGAAATAAATTGAATGATCCTAATGAACTTGGATCAACTTGATGTAGACATGATGCCTAAGTTGAATAAGCACTCTCTAAACAACTTATCCATTTGTGAGGCACAGCCATTCCCCGTGTTCTTTTGTCCAACACAGAGTTTGTAGCTTCCCCCTTCTCCCAGTCCAAAGTATTTTTGAGTTAAGTTAGACAAGTCAAACCCTTGGCCCAACCTTGCTCCTAGCCTTCATCCTTCACTAGCAGTTTGACCATGTCCAATGGGTAAGTTTGTCATTTGAACTAGGGTGCAAGTAATTTTATATAATCACGGAATATGTTAACTTGATTAATGCCACTGAATGGAATTTATACTTTGAGCTTAGCTATGAAGTGATTAAAGAAGCATTGTCTTAGTCTACTGATGTGATTTATCCTTGATTATATATATTCTTGGGATCCGTGATGATGTGGACCATGTATGATGATTATTGGTGATGATTTATGGTCCCACATGTTTGATGATGATATCATATGATGGACATATGATACAGATGATGTTTGATCCAGTTCAGCAGGTTATTATTATTACAGATCAGCAGATTATACATCGTCCATATATGGTGGACCCTACAGCTGGCCCATTAGGGCAACCCAGGGTGTATGAGTACTCATTCCTAGTGGATTTGGGTCTTCTGGATCCATTGAGACACTTATCTTTCAGTTCCGGGCACTTCTGACAGTGATTGATGCAGTTTTACACTTGTTGACCAGATTTGGGGCTGATTTCCCAGCCTGAGCAGCAGGGGCCCCGAGAGGCCAGTTCACCTAGGGCGCTGATGATGGAGGGGGTGGTCCAGCCACTTGTTATTACCATTTATCCCCCCTCCCGGAGAGCCTGGTGGGCTCAGATGGACAGCGCTAGCACCCTAGGAGGCAGTTTTGGCACTTTCACAGTTCCCGAGGCAGTTAAAAAATGGGATAAAGTGGTCACTGAGGAAATCGATTTGGGCAATTGAGGCAAGGTTTTGGCATTTGGTTTTCACAGAGGTCTTCCAGGTTGATCTCACTATCTTCCAGTCATTTTTCACCATGTGGGTATCTCCAGATTGATCACAGGAGGACATTTACTGCTCGACTGTCATGGATTCTGAGGACAGTTTTGGTCATTATTATTATATTGGACATATTTTTATTATTTCATTGTGCCTTGGGGTGAGCTAGCAAGGATTTATACCTCCTAGCCCCACCATGTGCTTATTTTATCATGTCCTAGTCATCATGAGGTGGATTATTGTACTTTATACCCCTCTTGTGGGATGACGTCACCCTCTATTGTACCATTTAGTGAGGGCGCTATTGTTATGTTGAGTGATCCATGTGATATTATGTTATGGATTCATCTTAGCCATTGATTATGTTGTGAGATCTTTTAATCTCAACCACTCATTTCAAAAAGTGGTTTTGAGATCTAGGGTTTTGGTCTTTATTATCCTATATAAGGAGGAGACCCCCTCATTGTAAAATTCATCTAGAGATTTTTGGCTCTTGGCTCTTGGAATAAAATTTCTATCTTTTGGAGTACATGCTTGGATTGGAGTGGATGTTGGTTGTTTCGATTGTAAATGCTATTGTCCATTGCACTGGAGGATCTATTGTAGCTATCTTGCGTATTTGCCATACTTTATTTGCAGGTTGAGAGGGCGACTTTGACAAGTGCGAATTGGTGGGGAGGCTTGCCCTTCAAGCTTGGAAGAAGTCGTTTTGGGTTTGACAGGGAGTGGTTTTGCCTTTGTGTCAACTATTCTATGTTTTTCTCTCTCTTGCTTGCATCTACCTTCAATTTGTTAAACTAATTGATGCTTTGCTCCTTGGCTTGACAGGTTAGAAGGAATCACATGTGGCTTGGAAAAATCGATTTGGCAAGAGGGCTTCAACAATTCTCCATTTGATCTTTGGCAAAGTAATCCTCGTCTCAACTAGCATTCATCTCTTCATCCAGGTATGTCCCAAGAGGTATGATCTTCTCTTCCTTGAATCTTCCATAATTTCTAGATCACAAAAACCCTAATCAAATTAAAACCCTTGTTTTTTGGTATGTCTTAGATCTACTTAGATCTAGCCCTCAATTTGAAAAGATATTGAAAACCCACCTCTATAGCATCCACCCCTAGTTGGATCTATAGTTTGGTGGTGATTGGCTAAGAATTGACCCATTTTCTAAGACAAAAAGCTCTCCTTGACCTAAAGCGCACTTCCTTGAGAGAGGCTTGTTGGGCTAGATCTAGCACATGGGTATGTGAGATCCCGCTTGATTTGACAACTAGACACTTGATAACACATACCCATATCCTTACTTTGGTGAAAACTACCTTGTGGACATCTCTCCATGTTTTGAGGGGTTGAAACCCCCCTTTGACCTTCTTGGCACCTTAAAACCTAGATCTACCAAGATCTACCCATTGGATTCATTTGAAACTTTGAAGGAACATAGATCGGGGTACTAGCACCCCGGATCTACACTTTGGTGGCCATTGGACTTGGCATGGTCCACCAAACCCACTTTTTGCCTCTCCTTGAGAAAGTCGCACCCCTTGGGAGTTTTGAGTTGGACCACTTCTAGGAAGTGGGTGTTGGAGATTTTCGTAGATTTGGAATGCCCATGCCTTGAAACCTAGGTCTAGACTATCCTTTTGCCCCGATCTACCTTGGGGATTGCATTCCTTGTTTTAAGGAATTGTGGTCCACTTTTGGTCATCACTCAAAAACCTAGATCTAGTAAGACCTAACCATTGGATCACATCCATTTCACTTGACTTGGCTTCTAGGTGTCCCGATCTACACTTTGACATCTTTCTTGACTCCATTAGCCCACTAAACAAGGCACTAGTCCTTCTCCAAGCAAGGCGCACTTCTTGGGATTAGTGTCCAACCCTAGATCTAGCACATGGGTAATCCTAGAACCAACTCCAACTTATAAATTTATCCTAGATCTAACCTATAGTACCACCCTCACACCTAACTTCACCTTGTGGGTCCATCTAGAACCATTTCACACTTCCCAAGGAACTAGACCCATTTGTGCAAACACATTGGTACTATACCTAGTAATCATACCCCATCATGTGGCCTAAACCATTCATAGGTTGAAACACTTATTATCCATCACACCACCTTCAACCATACCTTAACCTTTAGGTCCACTTAGCCTTGCATTGGTTTCCGTAACTCATCACTTACCTACCCTTAGAAACCTTTGTTTAGGTCCAATCAACTGTGATTGGGGTATAGGGTCTCCCCCTTGGTCTAGTTATACCTTGACCTAAAGTGAAGAGTGCCTCGGTTGACGTGACTCCCACATTGCATTGGGAACCGTGGCATCTCTTGGGTCACCTCTTTAGTTGCCTGTCTCCTCTACCGTCCCGGATGGGATACCTCTAGGGGCAACTACAAGTTGTGTGATAACAGGTCCTACCCTAACCCCCTTACATTATCAATGTACAAGGCTATAAGGCTTATTATATAGTTAGTGGATAGTTACTTAATGAAAAAGGGCCCTCTTTATTAAATAAAGGCCCCTAGGTGGTGGACCCTCAATAATAGTAGGCCTACAAGTAGTTAGGACTTTGGCTATTGAAACACAATATATAGAGTAGTAAGATATGTAATGTTTAGTAAGAATTGTCATTGTATTTGCAACTTTTCTCTTGGAGGTTGCCCCCTTGAAGAGGTAAGTAAACATAGCTATCTATTTTATCTATTCTCTCTTGTATTTTTCTACTTTTTCTACAAATTTATGGGTTTAAGCATATTACAAGTGGTAATAGAGCTCTCTCTTGAGCCAAAAGGGAAGAATTGTCTAGGGTTTAGCTCTTTCAAACAAGTTATCTTGGCATTTTTGCTCCAATTTTTTTTCTGTGTCGTTCCACGATCTAAAATTCATTGGGTACATCAAAGACTTATGAAGGTAATTGTTGAATTTTCATCAAGTTAGGGTTATATATAGAAAAAATAACAATTCATCATACTTTAATGCAGAAAATATATTTAATAAACATTTACAAATCTTGAATGTTGAATAGTGCAGTAGTAAAATCTACCATAACATAAATTTCATATCTTTAGCACTCTCGGGTCGGTCACTGTGTTAATGTACTTTTAACACTACCAGTTAGGTCACTGTGCTAAATTAATATGTAACTAATTTAACCATATAATAATAAAAGAGATATGGTTGAAGATACTTACTTGTGTGTGGGACCCTTCCTATAAGAATACTCAGAAGAGTTACTTACTTTCAGTGAAATTCTAGAAACTAGCTGACCCTACAAGAGGGTAGTACAAACCAGAGAGAGAGAGATGATAGGTTGAAGAACAGGACAATGGTAGTCAGAAATGTCTCAGCACAAGAGATCAGAAAATAACATACTAGATCTAACCACAGGTGATCAAGTAAACAGGTCTGTCCACAAATACAACTTAGCATAACAATCTGAACCAGAGATGAAACTTAGCATTTGGATCTGGACATAAACAAGGTTCAGCATAATACACAAAGTCTGATCACTTTAGATCTGCCCATCAACACTCATGTCTTAGACATACTTGCACACAACAGAGTAGGACAAATCCCAGGGCCTTACAACCTCCACAAATTCATGCTGAAAACTGGATCAGACCTGTAGGCTTCACGGCCTCAACAAATAAATAAACAGCAGGCAGAAATTAGGCCAAATAGGGTCTCAGCTGAGCTTCAGAGGTAATAAAGGGTCACAGCTATCTCAACAGTCAAACACAAAACAGATTGGGTCCCTTAAAGGCAGCTGAAAGTGCAAAACGGAGTTCACACAACTTCAATCAAGCAGATCGGACATCTCAGCAAGTAGACTGGATCCCTTAATGGACAGATCGAGCCCCACAACAGATAGATCTGATTAGTGAAGCTCACGGCTTAGTTAAAAAAAGATGGCAGCAACAGATAGTTCACCTCAACAACCAGATATGACCTCAGCGAATGGATCAGACTCTAAACAGACCTATGGCATAAATAGAAGCTCAACACATAGATCAGATTTGAGATATATGAAAGACTTCAGCAGGTGAGCGGCCTCTAAAGCAAGCAATACAATCCTTGACGGCAAGTAGCAGAGAAGCTAGAGCTAAGATATGGAGATAATATCAATTGAGAAACAATAGACCTTCATTTATAGGATAATAGGATCTTCTAGAGAGGTCCCATTAAATTAGGAAGACACCAAATAAAAAATAATAAAAAGTAAAAGTAAAAGAAATAAATAAAAATAAAATAAATAAAATAAAAATAAAAATAAAAATAAAAAATAAAAATAAAACTAAAAATAAAATAAATAAAAATAATTAAAGTGTCTTAAGTGGTTGTCAACCCATAGAATATGAGAGTGGGTAATTTAGGTGGGTACTAGGGTACAAAGACAGGATGGGTACATGACCCAAAACCCTAGTACCAAGGGGTGTACCACAAAGGTGGGCACACAACCTCAAATACATCAAAACAACTTAAGGTGGGTAAACAACACAAAGTACCACAAGACCAAGAACAATAAGGTGTAAGGACCAAGAGTAAATCAATCAGGGTGGAGAAGGTGCAACCAATCATCTCTCTCTCAAATGTACAAATGTTCCATATAACCTGAAAGTTCATCATCATTGTATAAGGAAGGGTTCACACAGATGATGTGATCATGTGGTCTTCTCAACTGCTCCTTAGGTCAAATGTTAGTAGCTTCCACAAGGGGTGGCCAGTCCCTTGAGAAGACCAACCAACTTATCCATCCCGAAGACCTAGGAGAAGAGGACATCACACATCATAATCTTGGTAACTGACCAAGTGCCTCCATTCTCAAGGAATGGCTTCTCAGCCCAAGGCTAAGCCTCAGTCCTAGACTGGGACATGTTGATCAACCCTCTGGTCCATGACCAGGTTCTCCATTCTCCCAGAGAATGGTCCTCAGCCTCAAGCTAAGCATTCAGTCCTAGACTGAATGTCGATCAACCATCTGCAGGACCTAGGATGTCTCTGTCTCAACCTGCAGGATCTGTTTGGTCCTCGTGACCAAGAAACTGCCTGGTCCCAGACCAGAATACCCTAGAGACAAATAGGGGCCCTAGCTACATGCTAGGGACTTTGCCATGGCATCCATCTGCTTGGTCCTCGACCAAGAACCCCAAGAGACAACTGGGGACCCTAGGGTACCTTCTAGGGTCTTACTCATTACTCTGCCTGGTTAACTTGACCAGGAACCCTAGTTAACTGACTAGGGTACCATTCTCTCTGAGAATGGGTCTCGCAGCTGCACTAAAAAATTAACAGTAATTTGTGTTTGAATCTCAACTTTTGGGTTGTTATACTTTTGGAGATACACTATCAAAGTTAAGGGAATTTTTCCTAGGGTTTGGCTCTTTCAAATGAGTCATTTTGGCATTTTCGCTCCAATATTTTTTCTATGATGTTTTAGGGCCCGAAATTTGCAGGGTACAGAAAGTACATTGGGAAGTAACTTGTGTCCAATTTTCAGCTTCTAGGTCACTACCATTTCAGAGATACACTCGGTGTAAGTTAGGAAATTTGCATGGCCCAAAAACTAGCCTTAAACAGGTGTTTTAGGTAAAACTACTATATCTAAAGTTTTTAAAATCCAAATCGAATGGCACAAGTTGTATTGGAAAGAAGATGGACCAGAGTACTTGTGGTAACAATTTCATATTTGAAACTGAAAAATAGGATGCATGGCAGGTTGTACAAATTCGCCCTTATGAGAAAGCCAAAATCGACAAGTCTTGGGAAAATTACCCTAATTTTTGCTTGGCACATCAAAATTCAGTGAAACCTATGGCAATGCAAAGTAGACATATCAAACTACTATAGAACAAATGTTTATATTTAGAAGTTCTGAAATTTCAAAGTTACAGAAGCCTCCAAAACAGGGTTTATTTCTAAATTTTGGCTTGAAACACTACCTTGAAAAGTAAATTATTTTCCAATAATTGTAGAGCTCTTTTTGGGGTTAGCGAGCTCAATTTTTAATTTTTTTGTAGAGACGTGTTATGGCATCTTTAAATAACATAGAGATCCGTCATTCAGCGGTTAAGCATGCGGTTGGGGAAGCATACATGCAAAAAATACAAGAGTACTTAAGCCACCTTGTTGTGCACACTTATAACCTCGTTGGTACCCCTTCTAGTACTACATCAAACAACACATGTATACGAAGTTTCACTTTCACGTACCCTCGGGTATATCGAAAGCCCCTTAGATATACCTAGAACCAGCTTTAGATAAAAATGATCGGTTGTCTTGTTGCTATAGTACACCGAGAACAGCACCCGAGGAGATTACTATCTAGTACCTGGATAGTCAAGTAGAACGGCTAAGGGCATGGTTGAGCCTCCTTAGTTAGTGCCTTGAAATATTGAGCCAAATACTATTGTTGGGCACTGCGCGTATATCAAAGAGCTATAGCACCTGACACTCCCTTATCCTTAGGACCTAACAGATCCCACCCATGGTGGAACCCTAAAAACCACCTCACACCAACACCCCAAACAATATCACCACCCACCCTACTGTCGGCGGGATGGACAACCTGGAAGCTTAATACACAAATCTTAATGACCAAATTCAACACATTCAACAGACCATCAAAAGTTGGGATCAAACATGGGAAAAGAAGTTGGATACAAAATTAGACCGCTGGGAGAAGAAGTTGGATGAGAAGTTAACAAATTTGACAGTTAGTTCTATACATGCAGAAGAACATGGGAATACACAACACAGTGAGCCACACCATGAAGAAACTTCTCACTCGAGGCTATATAGCCAACAACAACCTCCTTGGGGTCCTTATAGTGATAAACCACACTCTATGAATAATAACATTTGGAACCGTTTTCATAAAGTAGACTTAAACAAGTTTGATGGTTCTAACCCATCAAGATGGGTTACTCAAATGGAACATTACTTCACCCTTCATGGTATTACCAATGACATGATGAAACTTAAGGCGGGAGTCTTGTATTCAGATCTAAAACAATGGCAATGGTGGGAATGGTATAAAAAGGCCTATGGGCACTACATTGCTTGGAGTCTATTTGTTAAATCTCTCCATGAGCATTATGAGCAAGATCCTCACTATTTGGGGAAACTTACCAAGTTACACCAAACAGGCTCAGTCACAAACTTTATCTCAACCTTTGAGCAATTAGCCATCCGTATAGAGAATTTACCAGATTCTTTCTATAAAGAATGTTTCATTGGTGGCCTCAAGGAGGCAATTAAAGCACAAGTTAGAATGTAACATTATGCTGCCTACTTGGAGGCATTGCAAAGGGATCTAGAAGCAGAGACAGTGATCAATGCACAACCAACCAAACCCTCTTTCATTCCCTGCTCATGCCCTACACAGGTCAATTCCTCAAGCACAATTCCTTCTCCTCCCTGGAAAGTACAAAAGTTGTCTCCATCAAAAATGGCAGATCGACAAAGACAGGGACTTTGCTATAATTATGATGAAAGGTATGGTCCAGCACATAAATGTAAAGAACAAAAGTTATTCCATATTGATACGATAGCTCTTATTCTTTCTTAAGACATCATTATGGAAGATACCCCTAAGTTTGAGGCTATTGACGAAACTCCTCCCATGCAAGAAGAAGTGGAAACGAAGTCCATCAAGAAGAACCACTCATCTCTCTTCACACTTTATCCGGTATTTCATCCCCACAAACCTTGGAACTTCGAGGTTACATCAAGCATCCAAAGTGGTATCTTGGTTGATAGTGGCAACAGTAGCACCCACAACTTTATTCACCAGTGGCTAGTTGAAGAACTCCATTGTTATCTCCACCCAATGCCCAACTTTCAAATTATGCTAGCCAATGGCTAATGACGAGATGATGAAATGTGGGGGGCATTGTGAAAATATAAAACTCCAATTGGGTGATTATCATCTCAAAACTCATATGTTAGCCATAGATATGGGTGGTTGTGATATAGTTTTGGGGGCATAATGGCTATGCACATTGGGGCCAGTTACTATGGACTTCAAAGAATTATACATGAGCTTTACTCAAGACTCTCTACTCACACCCTCAAAGGGCTCCAGGAAAGCTCCCCTAAAATCATAAGTTCTCATTGGATGGAAAAATTATAAAAGAAAGGTCAATATGGAATTATTGCTCACTTCCATGCCATCCAGGCTTTGGATAGCACCATACTAAAATACATTCTGACTTGCAAAGGGTTTTGGACAAACATCAATAGGTCTTTGAGACACCAAAGGGTTTACCCCCATCTAGAGGAGAGCATGATCATGGTATTCCCTTGATTCCCGGCAGTTAACCACCAAATGTACAACCATAGATGCACCTATTTGCACAAAAGAATGAAATTGAAAAGATAATTTAGGAGCTACTAGAGGTAGGAGTCATACGTCCCAACACTAGCCCATATTCATCCCCAGTGGTCATCATTGTAAAGAAAGAAGGCGCTTGGGGCATGTGTCTTGATTTTCGTGCCCTCAATAAGTTGACCATCAAAGATAAATTTCCCATCCCAGTCACTGATGATCTTTTGGATGAGACCCATGGGGCTAAATTTTTCACCAAACTCGACCTTCGTTTAGGATACCACCAAATCAAGATGAAAGAGGCCGACATTCCAAAGACAACTTTCCGAACACATGAAGGCCATTATTAGTTCTTGGTAATGCCCTTTGGACTTTGTAATTCCCCCTCTACTTTTCAAAGCCTCGTGAATAAAATTTTGAGGCCACATCTTCTTGATTTTGTGTTGGTTTTATTTGATGACATTTTGATTTTCAGTAAAACTTGGGATGCCCATGTACAATACATTGATAAAGCCTTGCAACTCCTTTGGGACCATGAGTTGTTCATCAAACAATCCAAATGTACTTTTGGGGTCTCAGAGGTCGAATACTTGGGTCACATTGTTGGACAAGATGGGGTGAAAGTGGACCCCAAAAAAATTGCAGCAATGCAAGAATGGCCCCACCCTAAAACCTTAAAGGGCTTGCATGGGTTTTTAGGCCTTACGAGCTACTATAGTAAGTTTGTGAAGAACTATGGTAAAATTGCAGCCCCATTGCCAACCCTACTCAAGAAAAATGCCTTTGCATGGAACGAAGTGGCAGAACAAGCATTCTCAATTCTAAAGCAAGCCATGTGCACCACACTAGTCTTATTTGTGCCTAATTTTACTAAGACTTGTATTGAAAAGTGATGCCTCCGAAAAAGGCTTGGGTGTAATTTTAAAGCAAAAAGGAAGACCCTTAGCATTCACAAGTAAGCAGTTGTGTAACAAGAACTTGGGGAAGTCTGCCTATGAGAAAGAAATGATGGCCATCCTACATGCATTTGAGACATGGTAGTCGTACCTCATAGGGCGGCGCTTCCAAATCAAGACCGATCACCATAGCCTAAAGTATTTTTTTCGAGCAAAGGTTGTCATCCCCATATCAGTAGAAATGGGTCACTAAAATGCTTGGCTATGATTATGAGATCATCTACAAAAAAAGGAAAAACTAATGTTGTGGAAGATGCCTTGTCAAGGAAACATGAAGAAGAGGGATCACTCTTTGCTTTATCCTCTCTAGTACCTGAATGGTTAGAGGAAGCACAACAAGAATGGCTAATCAATACTGCTACATCTCATCTCATCAAGCGCCTCCAGGTGGATCCCAACCCTCCCAGGGTTACACTTGGCAGCAAGATACATTGCGATATAACGGTCATCTTTTTCTGGTACCTAACTTTGCCTTAAAACATACAATATTAACAAAGTTGCATTCATCTCCTCTCGCGAGTCACTTGGGCTGTCAAAAAAGTTATCCATGTGCCATGCGCTCCTTCTAGGAAGGCATGAAAAAGGATATCCTTACTTTTGTAGCAGAATGTGACACTTGCCAAAGGAACAAGGGTGAGACAACAAAGACTCCTAGGTCATTGCAACCATTGCCAATCCCATCCACTATTTGAACAGACATTTCCATGGATTTTATTGTTGGCCTTCCAAAAGCAAGTAACAAATCAATCATCATGGTGGTAGTTGATTGGCTTTCCAAATATGCTCATTTTTGTGCTCTCCACCACCCATTTACCCCCTGCAACGGTTGCCGGAATTTTTTTGACCATATTTTTGAACTCCATGGCATCACTACTAAATTATGCATCAAAAGTAACAAACCCTAGGAATGAGTAGACGTAACATTCATTTCACACTTTCACCTAGCCATTTTTCATGCCATCTCATTTCACTAGCTATTTCATTCATTTTATTCATCCCCCCCTTTTCACAATTGACTTACCATATGTTATGTTCTAAAGGTCTCTACACCATTGCCATGTATGAATGCCTAAATCAAATCAAAAGAGTTAAAGGACTTGAAGGATAAAGCAACCAAATAAATAAATGTTATAAATGTGAGTAATACCCTCTTGCAAAGAAGCCAAGTTCCCTATGTCCTAGGTTATCAAAGTGAAATCTAAATAAAGTGACTAAGCTAATGAAAGGGCTTTAAAAAATAAAAGGGATCACAAAAAAGATGCACAAGGGAAGGGTAGCTCAAGAAAACCACACCCTTCTAATGCACACATGGAAGAAAAATCGAAAACACCTAGCTCTTGAAAGCCAAGGGATAGACCTAACTCCTATACATAGGATAATCAATTCGTGAACACCTTCTTCCCAACATCACATTCATTCATTTACCCTCGCCTCACTTAGAAACTTAGGACTTACATCTTGTCTTAGGGGTCTAACATGTAATAAGGGTCTAATAATGGTCACACCATAGTGAATATAAAGTTAATGGGGTAATTAATTAAAGGAACATTGAGTTAATAGAAAAGTGCACTTGCTAACCTTTTCATGTGTTATTACTCATGTATTTCATGGTTTTCTCCTAGGTGTACATAGTTAGGGCTTCCCCCCTAGACACGTGAGCATGGTCTAACACTTGGACTTGATTTGATGATGACTTGGCCACTTTTGGAGAGCGCTCTCTTCTTCTACATATTTGGAGGAATTTTGATGATCCACATGGCATTATCCTATGGATCATCCCCTTCTACTACTCACACGTGCCACATTTGAGGGTGATTGGTTGCATTTGGACTAGAGCATTCTAGGGTTTTGGCACCCTTGGACCTTGGAGAGGCACTTGGCATTCACTTGGAGTGGAACAATCCACTCTAGGAGGAGATGTTGGCACTTTTGTTGACCATACGGAATAGATGTCCCACCTTGGAGGACATTTTCACCCACATGTGAGAGTTTTCTAGAGGATCGTTCTCTTCATTTGAGCCTTATGGTTGAAGGATGGTCCATTTATGATGATTTGGTACACTTGTACATGCTTACGCTTGAGGACGTTGCACTTAGGAGACTTTTGAGGGTCAAACTATAGGGTTTTGGACCCCTCTTTCATGATTTAATTGGATCTTCTAGAGCCCTCCTCTTCAAGGAATTGTTTTTGTATTATTCATGGATTATTCTACTCATATCAGTGGTGTGCCCCAATGTTGCAGACATCGTTTCGGGGAATATATCGCCAAGGGTATGCAAAGAAATTTATCGGGAATATCGGGAAAATATCAGGAAGAAGAAACTTAGACTTGAAGAATTATGACAATATCGGAAAAATCGGCAACTAGAAAAACTCAAGAAAAATCAGAGATATTTGCAACATTGGTGTGCCCCACTCCTCTTGGGCATATTTTTAGGCTTTGGTATCTTGACCATGTCTCGAGGAGGTTTTTGTTATTATTTTATTGAGGAGTTTGTTAGTCTCTCTTTCTATATAAGACACTCTCCTCTCATGGTAAAACTTGTTACAAACTTATGGAGAACTCTCTCTTTTTGGCTCTTGCTTAGTTCTTGTGGTGAAAGTTCATGGATGGTTGATGCTAGCGCTATGATCTGGATGCCTGCTAATACTTGGGTTTACTCATCGATCAACAATTGCTTCTTCTTTGGGATTATTTGCAAGTAAGCTCTTTACTTGGTAAGGTTGAATTGTTTGATTGTGGATGAATAGGTGGTATGTTTTTAGGTCATGATTGTATGCCCTAGGGTTCCATTATCGAAGAATATTATGCCCAAAGTAGTATAGAAAAAACCACTTAGGTGATTCCCTCGTAGATCCTTGGGTGAATCCTAACCTTCTTTGGATTTGATAGGATTTGGCACTCAAACCCTAGTTATTCTTGATGCTAGCTTACTCCCCTATGTTAGCCTTGATTGACCCCATAGCCCAACTTGTCCATTTGTTTCCATCCACCCAAAATTAGAAAATTCAGTTTCTTTTTCCTTTGTTTTGCATTCTAGAATTAATTCATCTTAGGCATATAAAAATCCCTGCAAAACCCTAAAATTGGCATCTTTAGGAACCCCTTAGAGCTGCATTTAATTCCCCGACCAGGCTGTACCCTTTAGGACTGTTTATGCATGCTTAGATCTGATTTTAGGACTGTTTTGCTTGCTGGTTTTACACAGAAATATAAGGCAAATTAAATTATAGGATTGCTTGTCAAATTTAGCCCTAAATTGCACCTATTTTACATATCACCTATTGGGTTAAATTTCTGGGTTGTTTAACAGTGTTTGTTGGGCTAATATACATCTTTAAATCACTGCTATGACAGTCCACTTAGTAGGTTCAGATCTGGTTATATTTTTGGGTTAATTACAAATGGTTTAAAGCATTGAAAACACAATTTTAACTTGTCTAATCGTCTGTTTATTATAGATCTAGAATCTATCTTCACTATCAACCTAATTGGCATCATAGAATATCCCTATATTGATGGTTAAACAAGTAACTAATGGATCCTAAAAGGACTCAGAGTTAAAGCTCTTGGTCACTTGTCTTTTCTAGCCTAGTTTTCATACTCTTTTATACATTTTGAAGGCTGGAATCTACTGCTGTTCGTGATATCTCTTCGCTGGTTTATTTCTACATTTTATAACAACAATTTAATATCATAATCAATCTGGAAATTGGGCTAACAATCTATAACTAAGGATTGAATATTAAAACCCTAACTCAACATAATCCAATCCTTAATCCAGATTTGAAATTAATCCAACTTAGTTTCATAATTAATCAACTTTATATATCATTGATTGAAACTTAGTTGCCCTTAGGGAATCCCCCTAGTGCTAGGCCTGAAGTGAAGAGAAGCTGTTGTCAAGGTGACAGTGGCAACATTTCTAATAGTTTCCCTCGGTTATATCCTTGTGAAGAACTTGCAATTTAGGGGTGCTAGAATGTCCAGTAACAGGTCTTGTGAAACAAACTTAACTGCCAATTGATACTTCATGAAGTAGGAGTTGAAAAACAAGAAGAGGAAGAAAAAGGAGTAGAAGACAAAGTGGAAGGAGAAAGGAGGATTTGGGGAAAATAGCAAGAGGAAGGAGTATTTGGGAGAAAAGAAGAAGTGGAAGGAGGGGAGAAGAAGAGGATGAGGGGGAGGAGAGGAAGAAGAAGAAGAGGAAGAGGAGGGAAAATTATTTATGTTTGTCCTGTCAAATACACTTAAAAGCCAGTTGATCCTCCATTTCATCAAAATAAGAATAACTAGCTTCAAAATATATTCCCAAGCAATCTAAACAACATAACAAAGAGAAAATAAGAAGCAAGAAGCTGAAATCACCTACTAATGGATAGGACTTGAAACTATATTAAATGTTTCTCTGACACGCACTACAAGTTAAGCATTAGATCTTATGACATTAATTTTATATCTATCATTTAGACTTCATACTTTACAAGTTTACTAACAGGCAACTTGTTCCTTACCAATATAAGTCATACGCAAAGCAAACAGGTAAAACTGACACATCTGGCTTAATGTTCATAGTACAATTTAATATATAGCTGCAAAGATGACCTCTTCCAACTTTCCAAGGCATTTCATGGATATCCACATTTAAAGACTACTTCCAAACTCCATCAAAGATCCAAGCAGCAAAACAAGAAAGACCATTAGCAAGAAAGTAATAATATTCTCCAGGTTCTAAAGGACAATCTTGATACTATAAAATATCCAATGAAGCAACAAAGCTTGTCAGCATTGAATACAGCACCAACTGTCTGAATGAGATTGGGTTTATATGCAACTCAAACACAAACAAAAATCATCAAAGGTAAAGGCAAACAAAAATTAGCCCAGAAATACGCTCCAGCATAGAAGACATGTCCAAAAACAAGGAAAAGGAGCGAAATGGCAATAAACTTCTGGTGATTCAAAAGAAGAAAAGCAATATGTGCATTGCATGTAATCATGGCAGGAAAAGGAGCAAAATGGCAATAAACTCCTGGTGATTCAAAAGAAGAAAAGCAATATGTACATTGCATGTAATCATCGCATATTCTTAAGACCCAATCTTCTATGTATTCCTATCTTATCCTTTTGCTAGACAACTAGTTTTTTGCTTTTTGCTAGGCACTTAATTCTTTATGATTTTGCTTTCAGCATTGATCTCGTAGTTGCTTTCACACTCCCACATTGTATTTACACTAGCTGTACCTTTTAGTTCCATTGACCTACTTTTGTGGTTATTTGATGGACAATGGACATTAATAAAATTATCTTATTTATAACATCTTTCCCACATTGTATTTACACTAATTGTACCTTTTAGTTCCATTGACCTACTTTT
Source organism: Larix kaempferi (assembly GCA_027924585.1). Lineage (NCBI taxonomy): Eukaryota > Viridiplantae > Streptophyta > Pinopsida > Pinales > Pinaceae > Larix > Larix kaempferi. The sequence goes on from BSBM01001547.1 coordinate 689,059, forward strand.
GTGGTTATTTGATGGACAATGAATATAAATAAAATTATCTTATTTATAACATCTTTCCTGCTTGGACAATGGACATTAATAAAATTATCTTATTTATATCATCTTTCCTGCTTTTTGTGCTACAGGGAGAACTGGAGTAATAAATGATAATAGGATTTAGTCCAGAGTCCATGGATTTATGTAAAATTTCAAAGCTAGATAAATTTCCGAAATTTTCTCAAGTCTGGATACATTTGCCAAATCTTGAGTATCGTATTACAAAAATATATATATTTGAAAAGAAAACAGTGATGAACTTTTTTTTGCCAACAAGAGCAAGCAGGCAGGAAATTTTTTCTTCCCCTCAATTGACATGTGACCATTTTTTCCTACTACGCCTGGTAGCAACCCAGGATAATAAATATAAAATTGTTGCCACTATTTTCCATTTAATGTTTTCATACAAAACATTACAAGGTTGTGAGCTCTTCTAACCATGGTGTGGGTGTAATGCGATAAATGTTACTTTTATTGATCTGGTCACGGTTCATACATAGCATCATGTGCCAATCTTAACAATACAGTGAAGGCTTTACACACGAACTTCAGACTCTGTAGTTTGAAAATTTGCACATTAAATGCATTGATATGTAGCGACCCTATGGGGTCTTTAGTCAAGCACAAGGCATTTTCTAGCTGTTCGTTAGTGCTGTAGCACTGCGCAGGTGAGAGTGATTTTGTTTGTGTCTAGATATGATCCAAAGGTACATGCACTGTGGCTCTATCTTACTTACGGTGTTCTGTTAAAACACAGGCATTTCTAAACAATTGTGGTCTTACTGCCAACTCCGCATAATTTATGCCATTTTTGTTGCATCGCGGCAGGTGTTGGGACAGATTGCCTTCCACACATACACCCAATACCTAGCATATAATATAAGTCTAAGAAAGACGATTATAGGAGTTTGGCTCAAGGCAAACAAAAACAGAATCAAATTAGAAAGATGTAACAAACAATAACAAATAAAGTGTGGATAACGAAAAGATGACAAAGCCCCTAATTCTTTGTAGACAAACTTGAAGAATCAAAACATAAAAAGTACGAATCAACATAGCTTGCTTACCTTGCTAGGATGGATATCATCAAAAACATGAGCTTGCCCGGCATAAAATATTGTCAACTGGCGACTTGCTGATGCTACACCTTGCGGGCTGAAAAAATTGGAACAAAGAAACAGTCAAGAAGCAGCCACAGTTAAATGTACATCATGATCTAAGCTAAACCTTGTCAAGTTTGCCTTCTGTAGAGGAAATCTCGAATGTTTACCATCCCCTGTATGCAGCCTAAGTTATTTAAATTACCAGTATGCACTTACCTGGATGGAATGCTGGATTCTTGAACACCATTCCCAGACAAGAATTTTGAACTACCTGCAGAGAGGCTTTGCCCACTGGTGTTTCTGGTAGCTGTTGCACTTGGACTATTATTCATGAGGTTTGCCAAACTGGAACCTTTAAGTCCTGTTCGAGAACCCTCATCTGCGGGGGGCTGAGAAACGGCAGCAGGCACTACAGTGTTTTCCCTGGACATATTTGCAGAAGTTTTCTTCGGATAGCTTCCAAGATGAGTGAGGCGTGAAGGACTATATACACCTGGTCCTGTATTCATAATGACAGAGCGTTCCCATTTCTTTGAAGAAATGAGATCAGGATTTACACCCATTGATGGCGTCGTTGATGTTTGGCATGTGGCTGTTGGCCTCGGTGGCTGCATGCCCAGAAGAACATCATCGTCATGCTGCCTTCCTCTCCTGTCATCTTTGGACTCAAACCTTGACATCTAACAGATTTTCAAATAACACAAATGAGAGAGAGAGCGGAATTTACTCTTTCGACTTAAACCTTGACATCTAGCAGATTTTCAAATAACACAAATGAGAGAGAGAGCGCGCAATTTACAAGGAATCGCACAAGTTCAAGAAAATAGAAAAAAGTGGATGGTCGTGACCTTTTTTTCTTTCAATTTTTTTGTGTGTTTAGAGCAGACCTCCTTCGGCTTATATAAGTGCCCAGGATGAGGGAAACTATTCTAACAAAATAGCTGAAGACATGGAACTGGCCTCGTTCTTTAGAAACTCATGCCATTAGAGTGAGAACGTATTACAGTAAAAATGAAATCCTGCCATTAGAGTGAGAACATATTACAGTAAAAATGAAATCCCGCTAGTGAACTAATGCCCAATTTACAAAATAACCATTTCGGAGTTTAGCGATTGGGACGAGGCATCTATGTAAACAACCCAGGTTCAAAGTTTAAAGACTGGTAGATTTGAAGACCTTGTGTATGAGGGAAGGTGTTTGACCTCTAAAAATGGTGGATTTGGAGACTTTGTTGTGTATCTGACCTTGTTGTATTGTTGTATATGTATGTGAGGGAATGTGTGCGTTTGACTTATAAGAATTGGATTCTCTAAATCATCAAAGAAACCTCCTTCCTGACAAATCTAAGTGGTCTAAATGACTGTTAATAAGATACTTTATCCTTTTTATATAACAAAGTAAATACATCAATGTAGAATGAAACCTTGTGATAAGGATATGACACTGTAATAATAGCTTATAATTAAAAACATTATTATTGATAACAACCAGAAGCTAGAAAGGGCCCATAAATCATAACATCAAAAGGTTTGGTAATACTAGAGTAAGGAAGGATGCCGTAGAAACAACCTGGAAACCACCAAAGGTGGTACTGGAGTGAGAGAGATGCTATTGCATCAACCCATGGACACCAAAAGTGATGAGGTGATGCTAGTACTGCACTGACAAGATGCTAATATGCTATGGCATCAACTACCCGAAAGTCAGCTTCCAGATTGGCAGAGCTTCTGGTGCAGTTAAAACAAACGAAAACTCTAACTCTGTTCCTAGCCGTTAAGAGGGCTGAAAGATGGGGTTTCAATACCTTAATTCCACGGGAACTCTCCGAGGTATCCTGCAGGGAATCTCTAAGGCTCGAACTCGAAGTTTCCCTCTTCTTCCCTCCTCCTACCGATCTGTTGTTCTCCAAGGCACCCATGCTGCCATGTATGCCTTCCCACTTGCCGCATGACATCCTCTCTGCTAAACACACCGACCAAGCATTTAATATTCTGAAATAGAAAAATAACAAAAAAACCTGTAACTAAGACGAGAAAGAGTAACCTGATCCTGGATCTGAAGAACAAGAAGGAGCTGCAGCAGCTGCTAAACGGGGATTCCCTGAGAGGAACCTGCTGCCGGCGGAGGAGGATCCATGTTCGACTCCGTCGACGACGCCGGTGCTTCTGGAGGCCTCCTCGTGTCTAGCAGTAGCCCCCCATGATTCGCTGCCGAGGCTCATACCAAGAAAGTCATGGAACACGGGCTTCCCTTCGCCCGCCATCATGACATTAATAATAACGACAATGATGATAATAATAATAAGAACACATGTCCACACATATACTACAACAAGAAGACATTCCAAGTTTTCAACCCCATCAAAAATCCGACATAGTACAACAACAACCGCCTACAGTTCACAGTTTCTGTGCCTTCGGGCCATTAATGTGCAAACCACTTTAGGTCAAATATCCATCTAACAGCCCAGCCGGCCTCTTCTTCCTAACAGCCGTTGGGCTCTGTTTCCAACGGTAGCCCTCTCAGTTCAGATATACCAAACCAAGCATTCCACGAATTCCAAAACCGCTTATTTGCCAATCCTCCGCCGAGCTCAGAGAATCTTTGAAAAAAAGTTATACCCAAAATAAAACAGTCTTTCTTTTTCGATTAGATAAAAAAATTGCACGATTGCCAATGCCACTCCGAGGAGAATGTTTTTCACACAAAACCACCACTTTGAGTACGGAGATTCCGCCGAGTAAATAACGAAGGAGAGGGTGTTTCCGTCAACGGCATGGCGGCCTGTCCTCTGCCCTTCTTTTCTTCATGACTATGGCCGGCTGCGGCGTGCGCCATCGTTCGCTTTCCGTCCGGCGGCGGCGACGTTCCCTGTGTTGTATGCGAGTTGTTTATGTCCATTGTGTACTTCATCAAATTGGCCACCTTAATGAAATTCAAACATTATAAAGAAACAAGTTGTGTACTTCAAATTGGCCACCTTAATGAAATTCAAACATTTTAAAGAAACAAGTTGTAAAGCAGCTCAGTCAGGGTCTATGTTGAGTGTGAAAGAGTGAAGAGAAGAATGTATAATTATTATAGTAGTAAATCCTATAGTACTTTAAGCACATGTCAACTTATGCCAATGCATATCTGTTTTTTACAAGAGTTAGTTAACATCTGTCATGCTAATGTACATCTCTTTTTACAATAGCTAGTTAACATCTTTCATGAAATCAAAAAATGATAAATGCATCTCTGCTCAAATTTATTGCTTTCTCCAACAAATGAAGTCAAAAAATGATAAATGCATCTGCTCAAATTTATTGCTTTCTCCAACAAATTTATAGCATCTTTATTCTCCATTTTTTTTAATTTATGAAAAACTATGATTAAAAGAAAAAATAAAGATGACTAAAAGTTACATATGTAATTTTGATGTAAACTTAATGGAGATGATGAAGGGGCATTAAGAAAGAATGTGTTTACAAACCACGAATAATACCATGGCACAAGTGAGGAATAAGGTCATGGATTATAAAATCATATATATATATATAATTCATAAATAATCCTTTTGAATTAAAAAATATGTAAATATTTACATTGTGTGTAAATTGATAAAAAATTAATTGAATTAAACACCAGCATAGATCCAAATCCTAGGCTTTATCAAGCATCGAGAGGAATCAAATCTCTCGAGGTGCAAACCTCTCCTTGAATAGCTCCTTGAGTGCAATACGTGAGCCACCTAATCTTAAGCTCTAAAGTCTATAGTTGAAGTCTCATATTTACTTTTTACTTTGTATTATTCTTTTTTGTTTATGGCCCACATAATCTTTATTACTTTTTACTTTGTATCATTCCTTTTTGTTTACTTTGTATTATTTTGTTACTGGACAAACTTGACAAACACTATAAAATATGATATTTACTTTTTATTTTGTATTAAAAGTAAAAAGTAAAGTCTCTAGTTTAAGTCTCATATTTACTTTTTACTTTGTATTATTTCTTTTTGTTTATGACCAACGTAATATTTATCGCCTAATCCTAAGCTCTAAAGTCTCTAGTTTAAGTCTCATATTTATTTTTTACTTCGTATTATTCTTTTTTGTTTATGGTCCACATAATATTTATTACTTTTTACTTTGTATTATTCTTTTTTGTTTACTTTGTATTATTTTGTTACTCCACAAACACTCAACAAACTCGACACATGTTACAAGATCTCCCTCATACTGGGTTGTAGAGTGCCTCTCTAAGCTTCGTGAACTAAAATAACATTGTCCAGGATATTTCCACCCGTCATGAATCCTCCTTGACTCTCTGATATAAAATTGGAGAGCAAAGGTTTTAGCCTGGTGGCGATGATCTTTGTGAGAATTTTGTAAGATGTGTTGCACAAGGAGATAGGTATAAATCTGCTGAAAGAGTTTTGGTTAACGTCTTTAGGGATGAGAGCCTAAAAGGTGGAATTTGTTCCATAAGATGCGTTGCATAAGGAAATAGGTATCAATCTGCTTAAAGAGTTTTGGTTGACTTCTTTAGGGATGAGAGCCAAAAAGTGGAATTTGTTCCTCCTCCTCTCTTGTCCTTTTGCTTTGACTAGTTCAACATACTATAGAGATCGTATTTGATTATGTCCAGCATAGATCCAAATCCTAGGCTCTATCAAGCACCGAGAGGGATCAAATCTCCAGAGGTGCAAACCTCTCCTTGAATAGCTCTTTAAGTGCAATACGTGAGCCACCTAATCCTAAGCTCTAAAGTCTTAGTTGAAGTCTCATATTTACTTTTTACTTTGTATTATTCTTTTTTGTTTATGGCCCAAATAATCTTTATTACTTTTTACTTTGTATCATTCCTTTTTGTTTACTTTGTATTATTTTGTTACTTGACAAACTCGACAAACACTCTAAAATATGATATTTACTTTTTATTTTGTATTAAAAGTAAAAAGTAAAGTCTCTAGTTTAAGTCTCATATTTACTTTTTACTTTGTATTATTTTTTTGTTTATGACCGACATAATATTTATTACCTAATCCTAAGCTCTAAAGTCTCTAGTTTAAGTCTCATATTTTTTTTTACTTCGTATTATTCTTTTTTGTTTATGGCCAACATAATATTTATTACTTTTTACTTTGTATTGTTCATTTTTGTTTACTTTGTATTATTTTGTTACTCCACAAACACTCGACACATGTTACAAGATCTCTCTTGCTGTAGGGCCTCTTGATGCAATTAAGTGTAAATAAACAAAAAAAAAATGGATTAGAAAATAATAACATTTTCTTATACCCAATTAATTTGACCTAACTCAAAAGATTTTTCGAAATATTAAAAGAATGAAGTATTAAATGAAATGTATTTTTTATTTAAAAAAAGATATGCATGGGCCCTAATCGTTAGTCTCAAGCAAATTCTTCCCAAGCTCACTCACAGAATGTACCTTGAAAGGATTGTTTCATGGTGATAATGTAGAGGCAAGTTTTTTCATGATCAATGGCAACGCCGGTTGCTTCTTAGAATTCGCGTGGATTGCTTTTTTTTTTAAATTATAAAACTTTACAATAAACCGTATCAAAAATTAAGAAGTGATACAAGGTCAAAAAAAAATTGACTTTAGAAGAAAAATATATCACTTTAACAAAAACTATAAAATATGATAAAAAAATAATCAATTAAAATATATATATATAAAAAAATGAGAATGAACATTATAATATTGTAATTACCAAACTTATCTTCAAGGATGGTAAAACTTATCTTCAACCATAATGGAGAATTTGAGTAAGATAAACTATTGATACTAGTAATAAATACATATAATTGATGGAGAGTTTGATGCTAATAATAAATACATATAATTTATTTCACATGACACTATAACAATTATAATGATGTGGAAAGCCTCCATCCAACATCGTTGATTGTGCCAAACATCATACCTTCTATGTTTGATTTTATATTATATTTATAAATTGGTTTTATATGATAGAAGAAGGTTCATAGTATATTATATGATAAAACCAAGCGAGGAAGCGGTCATGCCTCATGCCTCCATCTTTCTTTTTAATTGTAAATATTCATAATCAAACAATTAACATTGCTTTTCTTTCACATTGAAAATTCCCCATATGCTTGACTATTTAAACGCAACTTTCTCAAGCAGTTTGTGGTCAAGTGGCTAAAACAAAGCACTTTCAATGCTCTTACGCGGATTCAAAAACCCAGGCTGAAGGCATGCTCCCACATTCATCTATCAGAGCTAAACATTGCATTAGAGATTTGCTGGAAGTCCCAGCGAGAGCACGGCCCATTGAAAGGGGAGAAAAAACTATGTATATACGACTTTGACGAAAAAAGGAATAAAATAAAAAATACTCTCCATGAAATTTTATAAACAGAAAACAAACAATGAAATCCAGTCCTTTTAATGAATTGTATTATTCTTATAAATACAGGAAATAGAAGGGAAATCCTAAACGACTGGAGTAATTAAAATGTTAATTTTTTTTAATTTAAGAACTAGAAAAAAGGGCAAATGCAGTTCAATGCCTAACCAGATCTCTACAATTTTCAAAATACGGTGCCACAAAATTATTTCCAAAACAAATGAAAAACGTATGTGGCGCTTAGCCTAAGCTTGTCAGTCACACAAAACTGAGCAATTTTTTTCCAAATAATCAAATTCTTTCAACATAAACCAAAACAAAAATTCAAAGCAACCGAAAAATTTTAAAAAAATCTAAATATTCTCATCTTAGGCTATACGTTGTTATTGATTTCTGTTTTAAATGTAAATTGGGGGTCGCGCTTTTGGCCAACTGATCTTAGCAGTCCGAAAGGCCATTAGACACCTGCAACGTTCAAATCTTCAGGTCCATAGAGGATGCTTCGGTGGTCGGCTTCCCTATAAATCCATCAGATGCACCCGAGATGGGGCTGGTGACCATGAAAACCCAGGTTATAGACAATATCATCCAGTGTGCCTATATTGATGCCATTCGCCCAACTGCCCTGAACACCGTGGAATATTTGCCTACTGCCTCAATGCACTCCATTATTTAATGTCTCTATCCTATGCACTGCACATTGATGATGTGTAAAATTATTAGATTTCTTTTTTTTAATAATTTTTATATTTAAAATTAAAAAACCTCTTTCAGGGATTTATGTCAATCCAAAGTGTAATTTATTAATAGAAAAATCAGATTTTCTTTTTTCAAAAAATAGAAAATATATTTTGAAATTTTCAAAAATTCAATTTAATATATTTTTTTGACAAACATTACAAAACTTTACAATAAACAACAATAAAAATTAAGAATTAATACAAAGTCAAAAAACTTTGACTTTGGAATGAAAAGTATATGTCTAGGAAAGACTTAAAAATTGAAAAACATATTTTTTTAAGAAAGTAATTAAATATTAAATCATTTGTAGTTTTCAATTAAAATAAAATTAATAACAAAGTTGTTTATAAATTAATAACATTGACAAAATTATTTAATATTAATTTCATTAAATTAATTAATTAATATAAATTAATAACATTGACAAAATTATTTAATATTAATTTCATTAAATTAATTAATTAATATAAATTAATAATATTGACAAAATTACTTAAACTAAATTAATAATATAATTGTGTTTCTTTTTAAAAAACAACAAATATAAATTAAAAATATCAAAACTACAAATACAATAAGCTAATTACAATATATCATATATACCATATACTTGAAATATAAATATTTATGATTTCACAATATATATCTTAACATAACATTGATGTAATTATATTTATGATTTCACAATATATATTTTAACATAACATTGATGTTAATTAGTTAATAATGCTTAAAAAAACCTTACTACATGGGCTTTATGGTGCATGTTTTCATGCATTATAGAATTTAAAGTATTATAAAAATTATATTAATTATGTGTTATTATTTATCCATACTTCATTATTGGGGTGGCAAGTGTAAGGATCTTTTTTGGACCTCAATGGGAATCAAGTAGTCTCCTTTGCGTGGGGTATGGACTTAGCAACTAACAACTAGGTCAAGAGATACACCCTATTCATTAGATTAGAGCATATTGTCTCCCTTAGCATTTGCAAAGTCATGATATTAGGAGACTTTTTTATGGTTATCTCTTGAGCACGAAAAAATATTTGTAGAGAAGACATGGCCATAAGGAGATTTCAGTATCGAATAGTCAAACTTTTAAAGCAACGACTAAGAGTAGAATTATGCATTGATTTCAGTAACAAATGCAACAACTAACATTAGAATTATGCATCGACTAAGATTAAAATTATGCATTGATTGCACCGAGTGAAACGAGGTGCTCTACAGCCCAGCATGGGGGAGATGTTCTAACGTAATGTACAGTTACATGTAGCGTTACATCTAATAAAACGTAAAAAGTAATTTAACGTAAAAAGTAAATTTTTTAATTAAAAAATAATTAAAAAAATTCATGTCGGCTAAAATATTATGAAAAGTAATTAAAAAATAGATGTTCGTTTATAAAATAAAAACTTAAAACTTAAACCCGGATCTACAAATCAAGAGAGATCAAATTTCTTGAGTTTAAATTTAAAAAAAGAAATACACCTCAAGAAATTGGATCCCTTTCGGTGCTTGATAGATACGGGTTTAAGATGGATCTATGGTGGTTTAAGTGACAAATGCATTGATTTCGGTGACAAATGCATCGGCTAAGAGTAGGATAATGCATTGAATTCAGTGACAAATGCATTGATTTTAGTGACAAATGCATTGATTAAGATTAGGATTATACATTGATTCCAATGACATATTCATGGACTTCAATGACGCATCAAGTATGTTTTCCTTTGGGCAATGAACATGACATTTAAAAAATACAATGATGCATTGATTCCATCGACTGTCACATCGATTTCTATATCATTTCATTGACTTTAGTGTTGGTGTATTGTTTTCATAATATGATCAAACATGAAAGTATTCGACAAAGACAATAGATAAAGAACCTAGAAGGTATGTCAACTAAGCAATGAGAGGAACAAGCAAGGCATTGTTTTGAAAAGCAAAAAGCATATCGACAAAGAAGGTCAGAACAAATGACAATTGAAGAACAAGAAGAACAAATAAGACATAATGCAGTAAGACAAAGAGCTTATCAAGAAAGAAGGTCCAAAAAAATGACTAGTGAACAAAGAAGATAGAATGCTGAAAGACAAAGATCCTATAAAGAGAGGAGGTTAGAACAATTGACTGCTGAAATACAACAAGAACATAAGAAATCTAAATTGTCCCATTACAACTAGAATTGCTACAAGATTAAGAAGCAAGTATTCCATGGAAACATATGAGGAAGACTTGGAACTTGAGTTACTTATTGCAAATGGAACTAGGGTGATGCTTACATCTAACATATGGACAACTGCAAGACTCATCAATAGTGCTCTTGGAGTGGTAGAACAAATTGTGTATAACTCTGAAACATTACCCCCAGAACCACCCACGTATGTTTTGGTAAGATTTGATAAATATGTGGGGGTTCCATGGATTGAATCAACCCCTCAAACTGTTCCTATTACACCGATTGAAAGAGGTAATAAAAAGAACTTACATTGAAACTTGCATGGGGGTTAACAATCCACTAAGTCACAAGGATTAACATTGGAGAAAGCTACTATTAATATTGGGAAGCAAGAAAGGCAGGGTATGACATTTACTGCAATATCTCGAGTTAAATATTTGAATGGTCTTCGATTTCAACCTCCCTTTTCATATGATCGATATGAAAAGATGGCGAAAGTAGCAGGTGTGGCTATTTGAAAAGCTAAAGAAGATAGATTGAGAATGATTACTTTGTAATCTATTTATTATTCATTATACACATCCTCTTACTTTCTTACTATTCGCATGTTTCATCATTCAATACTGTTATTCATCTTATTTCTCATTTAACTATTGAATTTGTCTTTACATACTTCATATACATAATCATGATCATGTACAAATTTTATGTGACCATCCTAGACTGCAATCAACCGAGATCCATCTAAACTCAGTATCTACCATGTGCCTAGAGGGATCAAATCTCTCGAGGTGCAAACCTTTCCAAGAGATTGACCATAAAAAAGGTTTGCACCACCTCAAGAGATTTGATCCCTCTCGGTGCATAGTAGATCCAGAGTTTAAATAAATCTAGGCTAGTAATTAATGAATAGACATAGAACTAATATTAATCATAATAAAGAGATAAACAAAAAAATTATAATAAAATTATATTAAAAAGATTAATTTAATTTTAATAAAAAAACATTATAGATCATAAATATTCGTGATTAGTCTATGTGTTACTTTGAAAAAACAAAGTTTTCTTTGTTAAGACAATCTTAATCAAATAATTTTAAAAACCTTCAAAATACCTTCAAAATGGTAGAAAATTTAACAAAAATATTGTCAAAGAATTTGATCCAACCATCCACTTCCTCCCATGTTGCCCTCACATCACCTAAAAAAGGAGCAAGTTATTGCATGATGTGTGGACTACCAACTTCATCAAAAACCATATTTAAAAAAAAAAACGACTTCCTCCCATGTTGCCCTCACATCACCTAAAAAGGAGCAAGTTATTGCATGGTGTGTGGACTACCAACTTCATAAAAAAAAAACATATTTAAAAAAAGTAAAAATATGTCAAATTGGAGTGCTTGTTACACCTAAATAATTGTACAATTCGAAAGTAGTACATAGAAACATATACAATATGCAATTGGTGCACAACAATAGTCTTCATACATTGGTATTGACTGCAATGAATTAATTATACATTAATAGGATACAATTTGCAACTAGTGTGCAACAACAACTTTAGGATAATACATTAACAAAATACAAACTATAACTAGTGCGTATTAACAGGATACAATTTGCAACTAGTTTGCAACAACAACTTTAGGATAATACATTAACAAAATACAATCTACAACTAGTGCGTAACAACAACATTAGTACAATATTGATTGCACATTAACATTAAGACGATATAACATTATAAATTATAATTGGAATTTTTATTTTTTCTTTTCCTAAATCTCGTTCAAACTATATAAAATATTATAGGTCAATAAAAAAATTACAATATTTAATATTTATATTTTAAAAAATGATTTTTTATCTTTCAAAAGTTTCATTTAATATAAAATATATACTTAAGATTACATAGCATTAGGGAAATTTTACAAACAAATTCAAATTAATATTGAAAAAAAGCATTTGACTAAAAAACCATTAAAATATACACTGGAGGAGAAGTATAAAAGTGAAGTTGCATTTAGATAAAATTTGAAGGATTGTTTGACTTCTATGTGATCTAAATTTTATCTAAATTTTATGTATGGTATAATTTTGAATTTGGTATAAATGTTTTGATGCATTTTAAATTAATTTAGATGTTGGGAAATTGATTAGAGTTCTAGATTAATTATAATTTTGAGTTTTTGGTTGGTCTAATTTCAATAAGAAGAGGGAATATTTTTTTCCTTTAGAAACAAGTCATAATTCATTATATTGAAATATGAACCACATTGTTTATGAGCCCCAAGGGCCTTTACATATAATTCTCCATCATATATTGTTCATAAATTCCGTGCCATGCTCATTACGCCAAAAATAACATAAACGGTATTATAAAAATCTGTTAGATAAAACTTCCCTATCTTATGTTGTATATGTTAGTAGAGTGTATTCACATCTGACCAACTCTACCAAAATGTCACAAAAAAGGAAAAAAATATAATATATATAACCATAATTATGTACTGAAGCACAGGTTGTTCTTGTATAAAGTCATTGACTTCGTCATGGGTGTGGTCCAGGGTCATGTTCTATATATCCCACATTTGACATCTCCCATTGTTGCCATGTTCCATCCGCCAACTATAATCCACTCTCTGATAAAGAGTCTGCCATATTATTTCTTTCTCTGTAAATATGTTGGTAATTGACATACTGGAAGGTATTTGCAATCCTCACCAGATCCTCATACAAAGGATTTACGACAATGTTTTTGGGTGGCCTCTTCTCTTTCATCTAATCAATGATAAGCTTTGAATCCCCAAATATCTGTAGCCTTTGGGCACCTTTTGAATATGCCAAAATCAAAATTAATTTTAGGGCCAACATCTCTGCTCGATTATTTGTATTTCTACCTATTCCAGCTGCAAATTTAATCCATATAGAATCATAGAAATATAAGACACCACCAGCACCCCCAATGGCAGGATCTCCTTGTGAGTCCCCATCGAAATAAGACCAAATCCTGATCTGTCTATGGCCTCCACAATGATCCTTATCACCTTTGGGATCCCATCATATTGACAAAAATGTTCTAATATTGCCAGACATTTTAAAGCATATGTTTCTAGTGGGATGAAAGAGTCTTTGAAAGTTGCCTGATTCCTTTCCAACCAAGTGCCCCATATCATAAGAGCGGGTAGAGCTTTGTAATTTGTGAACATTGCATTATGTAACTAGTCCTGCAAAGCAGGTCGTAAATCAAAACCATCCCATATAAATCTAATACCTTTGACCTCAAAGGAATAAGACCACATTCTGGTTGTATATGAACAGTGGATAAAAAGATGATCTATACTCTTTGGTGATGCTTTACATAGAGGGCATCATCCCTTTCCAATGCTATATTGCTTGTTGATGAGGCCCCAAACTGGAACTCTATTAGATAGAGCCAACCATAAGAAGATTTTTGTCTTAAGAGGGCAATTGATCTTCCACAAATGAGAGCACCACCAGGGGGACTCGGGAAGATCCTCTTCTTCTCTAATAATAATATAACCCATGCTTGGAGTGTAAATCCCCCTTCAGGATTCATTGACCATAACAGAACATCTTTAGTATTTGTCAATTTGATATGATAGTCATGTAAGGATTTTAAATATCTATCCCAATGAACTTTCTTCATCCACAAAGCTCATATCTTCTGCCTGTATCTGAGCTTGTCGAAAGGGAGTAGTATGCATATCCTCACCAATCTGACTTAAGAAAAGATAATCCATGTCCTTCAAAGCCTCAATCATAACCTATGGAAACTTGTAAAAATCACAACAGCCAGTCCATGGATCAATCCCTAGCCTAATACTTCTCCCATTTCCAACACACCAAACCAACCGATCCCCGATGACTTCAAATGCCATAATAATGGATTTCCACGTGATAGAGACACTCCTTAAAGGTTTTTCATTAGTCCTAAACTACTCCTTGGCGATGCGAGGAGAAATGTATTTTTAATGCACAACTTTATTCCATAAACCATTGCCTTTAAGAATACGCCAGACCCCTTTAGCTGCCAAAGTTTTAGCAAAACAATGAGGGTGCTTAAGACCCCATCCACCTATGTCTTGAGGTAGAGATATATTATGCCAATTAACCTAATGATATGCCTTCTCTTCTGAATTCCCTCTCCATAAGAATTTATAACAGAGTTTTCTAATGTGTTCCAGAGTACCAATAGGAACATATGCAAGAGTAACCCAATAAACATGGATAGATTCCAAAACAAATTTCATCAAGATAAGTCTCCCACCTCTAGATAACCACTTACTGCACCATAGTTGTAATCTATTTTCCACTTTACCAATGAGCCAAAACCAGTCATGACGGTGGTAATCATTATGCTTAATAATGGAGTCCAAATACTTTATTCCAATTTGAATATCCACCAATTCAAAATCAAACTGATCTAAGATCCATTCTATATCTTCCTGATCCATATTTAAAAAATAAGAATAAGACTTATGTTGGTTTATGACCATACCTGTAGCTGCTGAGAATGATTCCATAATACTCTTAAGATTTTTTATATCCCTTATGGAGCCATCAATAAAGAGCAGAATATCATCAATGAAAAGTAAGTGTGAAATGGAAACATTACCCCCAATTATGATGCCTTTGTAGGTCCCATTTGTCTTTGCATGATAAATCTCTATGCTTAGTCCTTCCACGATCAAAAGGAATAAAAGAGGATCAAGTGGGCATCCCTGTCTCAAGCTTCTTCCAAGCCTAAAAAAGGGGATGTTGAACCATTTACAAGAACTACAAATGAAACTGTCTGAACACGGGATACTATCCAATTAACAAAGTTATGCTGAAATCCCACCTACAACAAGACCAATCTTAAATACATCCAATTAACATGATCATAAGCCTTTGATAGATCAACCTTTAAGATGGTTGTCGGTAACTTTTTCAATTTAACTGAGTGAATAGCCTCTTGAGCAGTTCCTATAGCATCATGAATGAATCTGACTTCAAGAAAATCAAATTGTTCCTGTAGTACTTCCTTGGACATAATGCCTCCAATCCTCCTAGCTATCACTTTAGTGATCAATTTATAAATGCAGTTACACAAGGAGATGGGCCTATATTCATCAAATTTATGACCTCTATCATTTTTAGGGATGAGAGCTATAAATGTAGTATTAAAATAATCCAATATACTCCCATTAAGCCTAGATTTTTCAATGACCGCAATAAGATCACTCTCAAATAGATCCATGAAACCATTAAAAAATTCAACAAGCCATCCATGAGGCCTAGGAATCTTGTCCTGCTGCATAGACTTGATTGCATCCTTTAATTCATCAATGGACACTGTTTCCTGTAAAGCCTAATTCTGATCCTCATAAATATAGGACGAGAAAAGGGCACACAATATCAACATGTGGGAAATAGAATCCCTGCCATCTTCCTTGAAAAAGATTTTGAAGTGATTAACACCAACTTTCACAATATTCCTAAATCCAACCACCATGTTTCCATCCTCTTCCTCAATCTGCCACAGGGAATTTGTATTGTGCCTGTGTGTGACAAAATTGTGAAAGTTTTAATTATCATCACCTTTTCTGAGTCAAATGGCTCTCCTTTTGAGTCTCATAAAAGATTCCTACTCAGACATAATATTTCTCCTCTTGACCTCAAGATCAACTATGAATCTTTTTTGTTCAGCTATGGCATAGCCTTCCTTGTTATGTGCATGAAAATCTTCCACAAAATGGTTGATCCTATACAAATCCTCACCTCGTTTCTTCCTTATAGGAGCTTCCTAAGATATTGAAAGGGATTTGATATTTTTTAAATTGGATTGGAATTATAGGTATGCAAAGACAGGGCTAGTAGGGTCATATGGAGACCATGCACCTTTAACCATATTTATATAGTCATCATCCTCCAACCATGTAGAGTCGAATTTAAAAGGGCTCGAGGGTTTTTCCAGCTCCATCTTCAAATCCAAGAAAATGGGAAAGTAATCAGAATCCCCACCTTCACCTACCCATTGTTTGATGTTGGCAACCACTCTCAAAGTTCCTTCATTAATAAAAAGTCAATCCAATATGTTTGTAATACTTTCGATACCAGTTCACATGTTCCTCCAGGTTGGATTCAGAAGGATTGAGGGGGATGTCAAGCAAGGAAGACTCCTCCTTCTTATGAACAAAATAATCACATAAAGAGTACTTGTGTGCATTCAATCCCCAAATCTCACCTTCACCCAGAGTGAAATTGAGGTCGCCCCCAAGAATAAGTTTGTCCACTACCAATAAACCAGAGCTGAAAATTTTATCCCAATAAACCTCATGATGCTAATAAGGACCGTATATATTTAGAAAGGTGAAATATTGACCAATTTCCTAGGAAAATAGCACCAATCCCAATCTTGTAGAAACTACCCGACTGTTAGTACCCAGAAGTTGTCTAGTATTCCAACCAGAGATTAAACCCCCTAACCTTCCTAAATCATCAAAGCCACTGAATTCCTAACCCGAAAAAAGGGTTCTAATATCATTCAAAATAACATCTCCATAGGATAATGATTCTTGAATGAAAACCACCAACGGATGATGAGTCAGAATCAATTTTTTAAGGGCCAGTTTTTTGGGGGGCATCCAGAGCTCTCTGTAATTCAGAGACATAACGAGCATTAAGGAAACATGGTGTTGGGTTTTCTCACTCTAAGAGACCCCTTAATGGTTTTTTGACGACCCGCTCAAACATCCAAAGCTACCCGATCCTGCGCATAGGCCATGATCAAACTCCTACCTCGAAGCTTAGGGGATGATCCAGAAGAACACTGTAATAAAATCCCACCCGAGCCTATCAACTGAAGAGACTTTGTAGTACTTTTGGGCCTAGCATGATAGTGAGAAAGGATAATACTGATGGAGGAAACAAAATTCTGAATAGATGACACATAAATATTGGATATCCTCCCTATAAGTCCAATGTCCTGTTGACCCTCAATCCCCATGCAAACTACTTATGAATCCGAGCTCTTCAAACCATGATCATTAGAAATAGGAGAAAGAACACTAAAACAAAACAACCAAAAAAACTGCATAGAGCCTCCCATCATAGAGTCACATGGTAGGTTGCTTACATCCCCTTGATCCACTTCGGATGAAGGAATCCCAATAAGGGTAGAAGGCCCCTTAGATATGCTTTCAGTTCCATGGGAACAAACTTGGGAGGAGTCATAAAGCACATCCAAGTATGGGGTCTTGGATAACGGTTCCACCATAGGTATCTTGTGTTTAAAATGATTATCACCATTAGGACTAGTTCCTTCCTGAAAAATGGCTAAAGGGTTAAGTAGGGACAAGGTTCGATATAAAGGAGAAAGATGTAAAGAAGAGGGGGGACCAATCTCTTTAGTCCAAGGAGAAGTGTAGGGTGATAGTAAAAAGATTTCTAGACCCAGCCCCCTCAATCCACTACCCTCTAAAACCTTCAGAATTGGTTTTTCACTCACAGGAGAAAAGATTCCCCACACCGGAGATACGGGAGATACACCCGACGACATTAAACCAGGAAAAGATGGAAAACAATAACCCTGAAACTTCGACTACACAAGCAAGGAAGATAACTTCGTTGAAGGCTCAAAATAGTCCACTCCAGAACCATTAATAATTAGGCTATACATATCACTTGGCATATCATGAACCATCATAGATGAGGTATGGCTTTGAGAATTACCAATTTCCGGAGAGATGGGAAGTTGGTCCTCGAGAGGTTCAGCTAGGTCATGTATCTGCACTTTCTTAGCATATTTTGAGCAAAGGATGGAGGAAATAGCCCCCACCATTTCCACAACAGTTCAGATAACCACATTATCCATAGCCTTACTTGCAAGTACCAGAGGGGCATCCTCTAATATATCAAAAACATCTGAAACATGTGCCGAGGAATAAGAAAAGGCACCTTCACCATGGCCGACCTCTGATTGTGAAATGGCAAAAACTTTGTTCTTCTAGATATTTTGGGAAAAAAGCTTTGTTCATTTCCTAATTAGATGACCATATAGGTGGCATATATTGCATCTGTATGTGATACCAATATAGTATAGATATTGATAATGTGAGAATCCCCCAACATAAATGGGCATATCAACGAGGAGACCCTCCCTAAGGTTAATTTCAACCAGAATCTTCGCTATAGTCAAGATATTAGAAGACAAGTTACTGTAATCCACCATCAAGAAGAATCCCAGAGCCGAACCTATCAGGAAGAAGATCTCAGGAGTCCACAGTTCCGCGAGAAGACCTAGAAGTTTAACAAGGCCAACTTACTTCTTTTTAAAGTGTTTTTAACTAAGTGTTATAAGTGATGATAATGATGTTAAGATGATCCAAAAAGCATTGTTTAATTGCAATGTTAAGCCTATATATACAAAATTAACCACACCAATTTTTTTCTTAATTTAAAAATAGACTTTGAATATAGATTGATGTGATATCCTCATTATTAACACTATTTATACCTTCAATGTTATATTTTATAAACCCCCTTAGACTTGGACTTGTGATTGGTATCTATGTGATGTTCACACCATTGATAATGTCACTAATATATTATTATCTCCTTCATTCCACATTATCACTCTCCCTTTTCATAAAGCATATTAATTCATCTAAACATACCCTAAAGAAATTCACTTAGACAAAACAATAAAAGGTCCATTTAATCACCTAAACATGTCCTATAAAAAGGAATGTCACGTCTTTAGAAAAATGCATGCAAAATCGCTCTGAGCATCCTACACATGCATGCACCCCCAACGTGCCGTTAGTATCTTTGTTCATGGATCCTTTTCCTGGAGGAATCTCACCTCCCCATCCAGATCTCGATGGAGTAGCCTTTAGATCGTTGGTCTCTTCTTTGGAAAAATCCGTCGTTAATTCGAAATCCTTGTAGCCTTTGCAATTTGTCAAAAAGCTTGATGGGATCCTCAAAGTTTTGCTCTCGGTCACCTCCTATTAACATACGGCTCGAGGTTTGTTTGGCCAATTTATGGGCATCTGGCCTTACCCAAAGTCGATAGCCTCTTGGTTGCAGAAATTGGCACTTTCTCATTCAAGGGATGTTGTCTCATTACTTTATAGAAAAGGATTCTCTTTTTTTTTAATTGAAGGAAGATCAAGATATAATATTTCAGAGCATTCCATACTTCTTTGGCTCCAGATTTAGGTTTCTAAATAGATGGAAGCCATAATTTGACCTTGAGCTCATTGTCCCCTTAGTAATCCCTTTCTGGGTGTGCTTCCCACATCTCCCACTTCACTACTGGGGGGAAGATGCGCTTAGAAGCATTGGGAATACTCTTAGGAATATATTGACAAATCTAAGCCTAATGACAATGTCAGTAAAAATATATGCACTATTAATACAACATTAAATTATCAACCCGGGGCTCGTAAGCTTCGAGGTATTGGCACTGTATGTGCAGGATTTGAGCCTAGTCTATCCTAACCTAAAGCGGGCAACACACCTAAATTTACTAATCAAAATAAGCAAATTGGGGTAGCACAACACCTAGGGAAGAAACCCGTCATGGAGTGACCATATCTCATGAGTTAGGTCATTAATCTATCCAGTGGTATTAAACTCACCCAGAATCAAAATCAATACAAACCAATATCAAAATCAAAACTACTACACATCAGTACCAAAATAGAAAACTAGTGAAAAAATCTACAATGTAAGAAATAAAACTAAGCTAGAAAGAATAAACAAAACAAAGGTGAAAATGAACTAACTGAAAATAACCTAGAGCAAACTCTATGCCGAATGTTCCTATACTTGAAATTTGTCCCTCACGAGCTATGACAACATGACAGAATATAAAATTTATAATTTACAAAATATGTAAAATTCCTCAAATTACAAACTATAAAAATTATTAAATATTTACGATCACCAAATATACAGAATTCAATAAATTACAAATGTTTTCAAATTATCCATTATACAACTATGTGATATATGAGGTTATTGAATATTTACAAATTTCCTAACAAATTACAAAATATGTATATTCATATTTACAATTTATAAACTAAATAAAATTCATATTCACAAATTGCAAATTAAACAAAAATGAAATTTATTAAACACGTCACGTCTTGAAGGTGGAAATTTTGATTCATTTGTGTGATAGATCATACTTTTGGTTGATTAAGAATCGGTGCAATAATAGTTTTACTTCCACGTGAACCTTTTGACTTATTGCTTGATTATCCTCATCAAACTAAGCTATTAAATATAATTGCTTTAGATTATCTCTCTTCCATGTTTAAGATTCTTGAAAAGGCCAGCAATGTAGCTCACTTGGTGAGTGATGAGGCCAGAGGTTTCTGATAGTGCAGGGTGGGGTTCAAATCCCCTGCACTCTTTCACATGAAAAAAAAAAGATTCTTGAAAACGTAAAATAAAACAATGGCTATAATATTAATGTGTTCATAGATATTAAGCTTTTGTTGGCACATTAATCAATAAAGAATAATAGTCCTAATGCATGAATAATTTCAATGCACATAAACTAAAAGCAGGAGATTTAATTATTATTCTCCACACTAATGAAACACTCAAAATTAATTTGAATGCAATATTAAAAAGTCATTTTTAGTATTCATCATTTGGTGTATTTGATTAATAACTGATTAATGCATCATAAGATATTTATATGTTTCATTAAAGTTTTTTAATAGCTTAAATGTTTTCTTGCTTTTGATGGAGTTTAGTCAATATTATTATTATATATTTTTTTGGGAAATGATCGATCATATTTGAGAATAATAATGCAAGAGTTTTTTTGGGGGGGGCTGAAAAGGATTTATTATAATAGAATCAACTTAAATAAACTCCACTAAAAGTATGCAAGCATTGATGCTCTTCAATTGTGGTAAGACTGGAACAAGTACTGGAATGTTTGGTTGCCGATGCAAAAATAATATAGATAACCACAAACCTTAGGCCCCATGTTTGATAATTTCCCGAGTACAAGAATTACTAGAGGGATAATCAATTTATCATCATAAAAAACCATATTTAATACGTTAAAAATAATGAATTAGACATCTTTTACTTTGATTGAATTTAATTAATAATTTAAAGTAAAAGATAGTCTTTTAAAGATAAATGTACTAGATTATGGTCAAGTGTGTTGCTACATTAGTGAAGTATAGATGTGAAAGAGACAATTTTTGGAGCCCATCAGACAATATGTTTGCATGTGCTCAAATATGTGTAGAATTATATCTTGAAAAGGGTATGTCGAAAGCAATAATTCTTACTTTGAACAATTGGAAGCATCTGCAAAAATTGGATTACAAATAGATTCCATTCAAATTCAAATCCTACGATGAATATTATCATTTCACCAAAAACTGTAATAAGAACCCTCAAGTAGACCATTGAACTTCTAACAAGTATGGTCAATGGAAATTTGTTAAAAAATAAATGGCACCAAACCCTTTAGGATCCCCCTCGATCCCACCTCACTCTTCTCTTCCCTACAAAGATGTCCCTATGTGTCTAACTCCTAGATCCCCTATGCATGCACCCATTCATATCTCCCCTAATTCTACCCTTCCCTCCTCTCCAAATTGTTTTGATATTTTGTCTCAAATGGAGCCTCAATCCTTGTAGAAGTGGTCAGCTCCTCATTAAAAGAGTATCCCCAAGTTCTCAAATAAATCCCCCTTTGATCTTGAAAGCTGACATGTAGATGGATAGTTTATAAGAGATCAATCACATTCCAAAGAAGCTTGTAATCCAAGGAGTTGTTAAAAGGAAAAAATCTCAGATCCAAATCGAAGAGGAAGAACAAATAGATGAAGAAGATGAAGGGAGACCACCAAGAAAGATGGGTAAGAAACTAGTAAGAGAATGAAGAGAGGAAATGACAAATAAAGAAAAAATATTAGGAACCTAGTCTACCATAGCGAAATCTCTGGGTTACAACTCAAAAACAAGTCAAGGGATCCAAACCCCTTCTCAAGGAGGGGGTCAGAAACCACCAAATGTTAAATAATGAATGTCGCATCTTGGAATTGCAAAGGCATGGGTAGCGAATTCAAAGAAGAAGCATCGACCGGTCTCATTCAATTATAGAAACCAAATATTCTCCTCCACTAGGGGACTAATATTGTTGCAACATGCATGTTATAAATTGGAAAAAAACAATGGCCACAATGTGAAGGTAATGCAATCAACTAGAGAGGGGTGTCTGGTGGAAAATGCATGCTTTGAGACTCAGTTCAATTCCAAGCTGAGCTACTCCATCAAACTCAACATTGGGGCTTTCAAGACTTACTCATATCCAATTAGGAAACATCTTCCACGTTTTCAATATTTACACTTCGAATTCTTATGTGGAAAAAGAGATATGTCGGTATTCTTTGCAGGATTTAGAGGGAACAAAAGTAAAAAAAATAGAATTATTGCAACTGACTTCAAATTGGTTTTGTCCAGCAAAGAAAAAGGAGGAGCATCTATTGTTATAGATCCTTTTAAAGAGAATATGGAATACATAATGATGGATTGGGACCTTGTGGATGTAATTCTAGCCAAAGGAAATTATAATTAGACCAATCATAGAATAGGACTAGGTCATATTGCAACTAGGTTGGATTGATTTCTAGTACACATCAATCTACTCTTGCAAAACATCTCAATCACCTTTGAAATTATCCCATCTATATCCTCTAATCATACGTCCATATCTCCGATTATAGCTTCTCCTCCAAACTACAGGCCCCTTCCATTCAAATTCAATCCTCTGTGGCTCCAAAACCCCAAAGTTGTGAAGCTTATAAAGGAGGAATAGAACAAGTATATAATTATATGCTTATCCTATGAATGTGAGAACAATTTAAATATCGTGAAAAGATTCTTAAAAGAATGGGACAAAGCCTCCTTTCTATCCCTTGAAAAGGAAAAAAAACACCTCATGCAACAAATATAAGAGATCCATAAAAGAATAGAAGAGGAAGAAGTCTCTCTGGAAGTTTAGTTAATAGAGAATACCATTATCCATATATATCTATAATGTACCCAAACTGATTACAGACACACTAACTCAATACTTGAAAAATTAAACACACAGTGGATGGACTTGAGGCAAAAAGAGCTAGCTAGTTTGACTAGAATTTCAAGTAAAATACCAAACACCCTCAAACTCTCCCAAATTATCCCAAGATGAGTCTCAGTACTTGCATAAAGATCAAGATGACCTACATCAGCCTAAACAAACTCCCAAATTCAACATCTCCACTTCCGGTAGTACATCATGCCTGGGTAGACTCCTTGTGCTAAACCCAAGGCTTCAAGGTAATAGCCCCAGGACTTCTATGGAAAATCCGCTACTTCTGGTGCATTTTTTAAGTGGATGGATTGAAAAATACCCAAACCAGCTATAAAAACTCTTAAAAAGTCAATTAGGAACCACTGAACTCGATTTGGGAATGCAGGAACATAAGACTAGTTTTTAGACTGCTCAACTAGGGAAGTTTCAACTTAGCTCAAATGGCCTCTAAGGGTCACGAATTTTAGAAGAATGGCTTGGGATGGGTTATCTTCAATATTTCCAATCTCCAGCAACTCACTTAATGTAATTTGGATATGCAAAAGACAGTTTATTGCAAAAATACCAGAGACTAGCTAAATCTAGCATCAAATGAGCATAGGTGAAGTATTCATAAAAAAATAAGAGATAGTATTTGAATAATGGAAGGAAAATGACTATAGTAAATTGAAAAGGAGGTATTTTTCATTAGAGGGCTGTTAGTACAACATAAAACATCCATCGAATCACCATCCACCATCCATAACATAGACAATACAATACTGCAGAAATACACTAGGTACTGGAGTCTTCTTGTATAGTTTCGAACCAAGATATTTAATCTGATCATATGGATGCGTCATTGACTTGAAAATGGAATTGTACAACATTAATGGTTATCCCACTGAGAAAATCACACCAAGAGGTATGCCCTCCTTACACATAAATCACCAGAAACACTGGGAAACACATGAAATGAATGATCTCTGCATTACCAAACTTGAGTTTCCTGATGGATTTCGACCCAAACCAATGATCTGCAATTGTGGATGTGCCCACCACCCGATAAAAAGAATATTTATCCAATATGTACAGCCAAGAAACTCCCAATCACTTCATAGGTGCATTATCTTCTTCCAATACACTTATAAATTGAAACTAGGAAAGGAAAACTCTGCAAATTGAACCCAGCTACAACTGGAACCATTCGAACACTGTCACATCAAATTGAAACTATGAAATTCACCTACATAAATAATAGTTTTCTGCATTTAACCTCTGTGAAAAGGACTGGATGTCCTTATCCTCAATTACCAATTGGAATGCCAACAGACACTCCAACTAGTTCTGGTCATATAGGGGCACATCTCCCTGCTATTGCAAGGGGCACATCACCCAATCAAAGAAAATCTCAGATATCTTCAAGATGAATAATCAAAATGAAAAAATAAGTGAATGGGCGTGTTCAACCTTCTTTTATTAACCTTTGTTAGCTTTTCTTCCACCCTTTTTTGACTTTCCATTGAGGAAATTCGAACCATAGTTGCTATGGATGCTTCTTTGGCAGGTTGCTTTTGTCTTGGACCTACTTGCCTTTATGAATTCTACCTCCTTGGCTAAAATTAGCCTCTAGATCTTTCCTAAGGCTGTTAGCTTGCTCTCCTGCTTTTTCTAATCTTCCTTGAGCCTTATCTCTCAAAATCAGGAAACTCCTATCTTCATTGCTTTTCTGATGCTTTTCCTCATTTTCTTTCTTTTGGATGCTTCCTGTCCATCTTTTTCTGAGGAGACAAATCATATCCCTTATCCTCATCCTATGCGCCTTCTCGGGCCACCTAAGACATGGAAAACTCATAAATAAATATTGGAATTATTAAATAAAACAAGTTTAGGCCCACCATAAATTATTTATTTACATAAGGTAAATTTAATCAAAATTAACACCCCCTTAGTAATTTATTTAGTTATTTTCCACTAGGACCCATGGAAGTTGAATGGGTTAGTGGTGGACCATGGTGCCCTTAGGTAGGGGACATTACAATATCAAGTTATACAAAGAAAATATAGAAAAAGAAGAAATGTGGAGGCTGAAATTGAGGAGTTTTTGGATCCAATATGGCAAAAAGAGTGCCTCATTCTTCCACCAGCAAGCTAAATCAATGACTAATAAAAATATGGTGAAAAAAAACCACCTGGAGAATGGATCAAGATTAAAGGAGTTTGAAGAAATCAAAATAATATCCAAAGAGTACTTTGAAGGCCTCTATATGGAAGAGGATGTGGCATTTGTTTACTCCAATCTCACGATGAAAGAGAACATACAACACTTGGTTACTGCTGAAGACAATAAGGGATTAAATCAACCTATTTTCTAAAAGTGCTACAGTTTGTGGGTAAGCTCCTGACAAGGCTCAAGCTAGTCCTTATGGATTCTCCATCCATTTCTATAGAACCTTGTTGGCATAGTTATACTTTGACCCAGGGTTCACTCAACTATACACCAACAAACCCCAAGACACCGTCCCTTTTGGCATCACATGCAGAGCAGGCGAAGTCTCACCCGAGGTATCTGTGGGAGCTGCAAAAACCAAATTTATACAGTAATGAAGGGTTGTGATAGGAAACTAACATCCATACTGTTCCATACTTCAACAAAAAACTTACTTAACAGTCTTGCCGACTTGCATATATATCATTTAACTACTGTGATTTATATTCATTAGTACACCATTCATACACATCGATTCACAGTTATTCAACAATATTCAAATAGATAACATCATATGCATCACACTAGTAAACACACACAATGAACACCGGATGTAACGTGGAAACCCAAATGGGAGAAAACCACGGAAGTGCTTTCTTTATTCACGAGTCATAGTCAAAATAAGCACTTAATGTTTTGTAACGACTTACATATTTCCTCTTCCTTCTACATTGGATCTGCACACACAACCTGCAGATCATGCACATTTTCTCCTTATAGTATTTAATGTCTTCGTCATACACAAAAGGGATTATAGAAGATTGAACATCAACTGGATAATTATCACTTAACCCCAAAATAGCTAACCAATTAACTAACATTCTAAAAATTCCCAACCCTTTACATATTTATAGGGTGCACACAACTACCTGCCCCGCTCCCACTACTTTACTACTCAACTACTCGACTAATAAATGTATGTGGACAAAACTCCTAACTAACTTACTCAATTCCACCCTTGACAGAGTCAAAATGCCCAACTTCCTGGATTCTCAACCACTACGTCGGAGTTGACTCCTCTTTGTCAGACCACTTCGCCTTGGCCCTGTTCACACCAAAACTGTGCAAAAATTTACCCCAAAACTTTACCTGGTCCAACAAACCTATTGGCCCATCATCAAATCAAATATGAAAAGAATGCTTAACCCTGCACCAAAACGTTAAAAATTACAAGGTAATACTAAATCCTCCTTCTTAGCGTTAATCCCAAAAGAAGAAAATCCCTCCTCGTTTAAAAGATTCTAACCAATTTCACTTTGTGATTCCTCTTACAAAATCTTAACCAAAATAATGGCCAATAGGATCACAGAGATCTTTCCCAATATTATCTTCAATAACTAACGCGGATTCATGAAGAAGCAACAAATTCTTGATTATAATATTCTAATGTCCCAAGATTTCACACCAACAAAACAAGCAAAGACAAAGCTATGACCATTAACTTGGATATGGAAAATGCATTTGTTTGGGTACGTCATTCTTTTCTCTTTGAAATGCTTACGATGTTTGGACTTGATAATTTATTCGTAAGGTGGATTCAATCCTATGATATTTTACCTTGGATAGTCAATGTAAAACCCATTGAATTTTACAAATGTAGCAGATAATTAAAACAAGGTTACGCCGTGTCTCCTCTTCTTGATATAATTTTGACGGAATCATCAAGTAGGAAACTTGAATCTATAAGATTCTTCAACAAACTCACTAAGATCAACTTTGATACAAAGTTTTAAGATCGTGAATCTCTCATAATTTGTTGATGATACTCTTCGTCTAGGTGGAGCATCCACAATAATCATTGCAAGATTTAAATCATTCCTCGGCCATTTCCTTGACATTTCAGGGGGGAAGATAAATGAAGGGAAAATCCAAGTTATTGGTTGCAATATAAGCCCTCTTCTCCTCAAATCCATCTATAGAATCATCTAATTCTCTTATATGAAGAATGGAAGAGTTTCAAGTACTTAGGGATGCCCATTTCATTGGGCAATTCATCGGCTTCAGTCTAGAAAGAAATTATCAGTAAAATCAAGGCTAAATTCACTCAATGGGGAAAATAATGGTTGAATTCAGTATTCCATTCAGTCCTCAAATCATTTTTGTTTACTCTTCCTCTCTATTAGGGCTTAACCATGCTTTCCCCCTCTGGGGTAATGCAATATTTAGCTAAAGAATTTTGCAAAATTCTATGGCAAGGGGAAAACATGAATATAAAAAAGTTCCATATAATCAATTGACAAATAGTTACATCGCTTAAGAATAGTGTAGGTTTAGAGATCAAGGATCCCAAATCGACGAATATTAATCTTGGAGCCAAGATTCTATGTATATTCATAACAGGGAATCTCAATTGGTGGAGGAAGTCTCCTTGAAAAATCATTTCCAATCCAGAGGAAAATGATGCATTGACAATCGGTTAGCGAAATGTAACAACTGCCACTTTTGGAGGCTCTATCGATTGGTCACCCATCTCATCCAACTGAAAATCTCTTGGACTCTTGACAATGGTAAGATCATCAACATTTGTCCCAAAAACATTATGGGAAATCCTCCTTTAAAATAAAACTTGGACTTGTTACCCTTGAAAATTTGGATGGAGAGCCAAAACTTGCATTCTCTACATGCTATACCAAAGATGGAATAAAAATCACTGGGTGGGATGGGATATTTAACCCCCATATCTCCTTGTGCAAGCTTCACTAAATTTCTTATCCTTTTTAAAAGGGTGCACCTAAGTGGGAAAGGATCATCCCGATGGAATATTTGGGGAAAAGACATATATTCAATCAAAGCAAGTTACCAGGATATCTATTAGGGTCCTAGCCTAACCCCCTTTATCAATGTACATTAACATAAGGTCCATTAGATAGTTATGTTGGAGTGCCCAATAGGGCACACAACCAATTGACTAAAAAAATCCAAATACACAAGAGATATGATAAGTGTGAGATGCATACTTCTCATTGACATATGTAAATCCAAATATATTGAGACGACTGTTGAGTTCATATCCCCAAGGTATCTCTTGGAATCCTAATGATTGTTCGCATTCACATGTGACTCTTGGAGTGAATTGGCATAATAATACCAAAATAAAATCATTATTAAACCATACACATTAATGTTTCCAACATCCCCCCCCTTAATTTGAAGCGATGTATATGAGTCCAAGAAAAGAGAGTTGAAAAATTGGAAGTGGATAGCTGCCAAAGGCTAAACATTTCCAATTTGAAAATCAAAATTTTCCAAGTAAGCTAGTAGAAGCTGAAGTCTTCTACTAAGTCATGAAAATAAGGTGCTCTCTGAAACGATTGATTTTGGGATGATTGCGAACCAAATGGTTAGTAGAAGCTGATATCTTCTACTAAATGGGTGGTTTTGGATGATCACAAACTCTGGAACTTGGTGATAACTCTGGTTTTGGCTCAGCGATTCCCTCAAGAACTTGGCGCTAACTCTAGTGTTTACTTAATGGTTCTCTTTGGAACTTGGCCCCAGGGGTTAACTATTCCTTTTAGAAAATGGTGGTTTAAGGACTATCACAAACTGATGTCTATAAACAACAATAGAAGGTTGATGTCTTATACTGAGTGGGTGGTTATGAAAAACCACAGATAAAATCATGCTCAGTGGAACATGGCTCTTACTCTAGCTTTGGATGCAGCTCTAACTCTATCTAGGTGGATCTATCTCAAAGATATGGCAACTGAAACAAGGCTCTGGCTCTAGTTTAGGCTTGCTTGTTCTCACTCGCTTGTTTCAGACAGTCCATCATTCCCCCCTATTTGGAACAAAGTGAGGGGTAGAAAATATCATGGTGGTTATGAGTGTCAAAACTAGACATATAATACCACGATATAATGAATACCCTAGGGTATGGCTCTCTTTATGTCTTCTTAATACAACTTTGAATATGGTAACTAGATCTGGATGTGGCTCAGGATTACTTGTTCTGAAAGTGAAGAAGGTTGTGACTACTTGTTATTAGATTGATAGGGCTTCCAAAATTAAATCCTAACTATCGATTCATGATATTCCCCCTGCTAGGTACAAGATGAGAAGCATGAAAATTTTCTATTGCAAGTTGTGTCAGAACTCGAGATTGGATTCTGCGATATGAATGATATATATTCTTGATTTTCGTTGAAGATTGTCAAGAAGCGATCCACCCATAGTGAATATTCAATCTTCCAGGTTTCTTCAGTGTCGAACATCTATTTGAAAAATGGTTATGTTTCCCGCAATGCTGTCAAGGATGGAGATCAAAGCACTCCTCTTCCATGTGGTCAATTCACTAACAATGTTGGCACTGATGTTTTAACTCATCTTGAAGATATATGGAACTATGTACCTGAACTTATTACAAATACACTAACTCAATACTTGAAAAATTAAACACACAGTGGATGGACTTGAGGCAAAAAGAACTAACTAGTTTGACTAGAATTTCAAGTAAAACACCAAACACCCTCAAATTCTCGCAAATTATCCCAAGATGAGTTTTAGGACCTGCATAAATATCAAGACGACCTACATCAGCCTAAACAAACTCCCAACTTCAACATCTCCACTTTCGGGAGTACATCATGCCCCGGTAGATTCCTTGTGCTAAACCCAAGGCTTCAAGGTAATAGCCCCGATACTTATGTGGAAAATCCGCTACTTTTGGTGCATTTTTTAAGTGGCTGGATTGAAAAATACCCAAACCAGCAATAAAAACCCTTAAAAAGTCAATTAGGAACCACTGAACTTGATTTGGGAACGCAGGAAAATAAGACTATTTTTAGACTGCTCAACTAGGGAAGCTTCAACTCAGCTCGAATGGCCTCTAAGGGTCACGAATTTTAGAAGCATGGATTGGGATGGGTTATCTTGAGTATTTCCAACCTCCAGCAACTCACTTAATGTAATTTGGATATGCAAAAGACAGTTTATTGCAAAAATACCAGAGACAAGCTAAATCTAGCATCAAACGAGCATAGGTGAAGTATTCATAAAAAATAAGAGATAGTATTTACACAATGGAAGGAAACTGATTATAATAAATTGCACAGGAGGTATTTTTCATTAGAGGGATGTTAGTACAACAGAAAACATCCATCGAATCACCATCCACCATCCACCATCCATAACATAGACAATACAAATACTGCAGAAATACACTAGCTATTGGAGTCTTCTTGTATAGTTTTGAACCAAGATATTTATTCTGATCAATGTATGCATCACTGACTTGAAAATGGAATTGTACAACATTAATGGTTAGCCCACTGAGAAACACACACCAAGATTTGCGCCCTCCTTACACGAAATCACCAGAAACACTGGGAACCACATGAAATGAATGATCTCTGCATTACCAAACTTGAGTTTCCTCATGGATTTCGACCCAAACCAATGATATGCAACTATGGATGTGCCCACCACTCGATAAAATAAATATTTATCCAATATGGAACTAGGAAAGGAAAACTATGCAAACTGAACCCAGCTACAACTGGAACCATTGGAACACTGTCACACCAAATTGAAACTATGAAATTCACCTACATAAATAATATTTTTTCTGCATTTAACCTCTGTGAAAAGGACCGGATGTCCTTCTCCTCAATCACCCATTGGAATGCTAGCAAACACTCCAACTAGTTCTGGTCATAGAGGGGCACATCTCCCTACTGTTGCAAGGGGCACATCACCCAATCAAAGAAAAGCTCAGATCTCTTCAAGATGAATAATCAAAATGGAAAAATAAGTGAATGGGCGTCTTCAAACTTCTTTTATTAACCTTTGTTATCTTTTCTTCCACCCTTTTTGGACTCGCCATTGAGGAAATTCGAACCATAGGTGCAATGGATGCTTCTTTGGCAGGTTGCTTTTGTCTTGGACCTACTTGCCTTCATGAATTCGACCTCCTTGGCTAAAATTAGCCTCTGGACATTTCGTAAGGATATTAGCTTGCTATCCTGCTTTTTCTAATCTTCCTTGAGCGTTATCTCTCAAAATATGGAAACTCCTATCTTCATTGCTTTTCTAATGCTTTTCCTCATTTTCCTACTTTTGGAGTCTTTATGTCCATCTTTTTCCGAGGAGACAACTAATCTCCCGTATCCTCATCCTATGCGCCCTCTCGGGCCACCTAAGCCATGGAAAACTCATAAATAAATATTGGAATTATTAAATAAAACAAGTTTAGGACCACCATCAATTATTTATTTACATAAGGTAAATTTAATAAAAATTAACCCCCCCTTAGTAATTTATTTAATTATTTTCCACTAGGACCCATGGAAGTTGAATGGGTTAGTGGTGGACCATGGTGCCCTTAGGTAGGGGACATTACAATATCAAGTTATACAAAGCAAATAGAGAAAAAGAAGAAATGTGGAGGATGAAATTGAGTTTTTGGATCCAATATGGTAAAAAGAGTGCCTCATTCTTCTACCGTCAAGCTAAATCAAAGACTAATAAAAATATGGTGAAAAAAAACCACCTGGAGAATGGATCAAGATTAAAGGAGTTTGAAGAAATCAAAACAATATCCAAAGAGTACTTTGAATGCCTCTATATGGAAGAGGACGTGGAATTGTTTTGCTCCAATCTCATGACGAAAGAGAACAAACAACACATGGTTACTGTTGAATACAATAAGGGACTAAATCAACCTATTTTCTAAAAGAGCTACAGTTTGTGGGTAAGCTCCTGACAAGGCTCAGGCTAGTCCTTATGGCTTCTCCACCCATTTCTATAGAACCTTGTTTGCACAGTTCTACTTTGACCCAGGGTTCACTCAACTATACACCAACAAACCCCAAGACACCGGCCCTTTTGGAATCACACGGAGAGCAGGCGAAGTCTCACCCGAGGTATCTATGGGAGCTGCAGAAACCAAATTTATACAGTAATGAAGGGATGCGACAGGAAACTAACATCCATACTGTTCCAGACTTCGATAGAAAACATTACTTAACAATCTTGTCGACTTGCATATATATCGTTTAACTACTGTGATTTATATTCATTAACACACCATTCATACACATCGATTCACAGTTATTCAACAATATTCAAATAGATAACATCATATGCATCACACTAGTAAACACACACAATGAACACCAGATGTAACGTGGAAATCCAAATGGGAGAAAACCACGGAAGCGCTTTCTTTATTCATGAGTCATAGAAAAATAAGCACTTCATGTTTTGTAATGACTTATAGATTTCCTCTTCCTTCTACATTGAATCTGCACACACAACCTGCAGATCATGCGAATTTTCTCCTTATAGTATTTAATGTCTTTGTCATACACAAAAGGGATTACAGAAGATTGAACATCGACTCGATAATTATCACTTAACCCCAAAATAGCTAACCGATTAACTAACAGTCTCAAAAATCCCAACCCTTTACATATTTATAGGGTGCACACAACTACCTGCCCTGCTCCCACTACTTTACTACTCAACTACTCTCATAATAAATGTATGTGGACAAAACTCCTAACTAACTTACTCAACTCCACCCTTGACATAGTCAAAATACCCAACTTCCTCGATTCTCAACCTCTATGTTGGAGTTGACTCCTCTTTGTCAGACCACTTCGCCTTGGCCCTGTTCACACCAAAATTGCGCAAAAATTTACCCCAAAACTTTACCTGGCCCAACAAAACTATTGGCCCATCATCAAATCGAATATGAAAAGAATGCTTAACCCTGCACCAAAATGTTAAAAATTACAAGGTAATACTAACTCCCCCTTCTTAGCGTTAATCCCAAAAGAAGAAAATCCCTCCTCGTTTAAAAGATTCTATCCAATTTCACTCTGTAATTCCTCTTACAAAATATTAACCAAAATAATGGACAATAGGATCACAGAGATCCTTCCCAGTATTATCTTCAATAACCAAGGCGGATTCATGAAGAAGCAACAAATTCTTGATTATAATATTCTAATGTCCCAAGAGGTGTTGCACACCAACAAAACAAGCAAAGACAAAGCTGTGACCATTAACTTGGATATGGAAAATGCATTTGGTTTGGGTACGCCATTCTTTTCTCTTTGAAATTCACTCCATGGGGAAAATAATGGTTGAATGTAGTAGTCGATTCACTCCTCCTCAAATCATTTTTGTTTACTCTTCCTCTCTATCCGGGCTTAACCATGCTTTCCCCCTCCGGGGTAATGCAATATTTAGCTAAAATAATTTTGCAAAATTCTATGGCAAGGGGAAAATATGAATATAAAAAAGTTCCATATAATCAATTGACAAATAGTTACATCGCTTAAGAATAGTGTAGGTTTAGAGATCAAGGATCCCAAATCGATGAATATTAATATTGGAGCCAAGCTTCTATGGATATTCATAACAGGGAACCTTAATTGGTGGAGGAAAGTCTCCATGAAAAAGCATTTCCAATCCAGAGGAAAATGATGTATTGAAAATCGGTTAGAGAAAGGTAACAAATCCCACTTTTGGAGGCTTTATTGATTGGTCACCCATCTCATCCAACTAAAAATATCTTGGACTCTTGACAATGGAAAGATCATCAACATTTGTCCCAACAACATTATGGGAAATCCTCCTTTAAAATAAAACTTGGACTTGTTACCCTTGAAAATTTGGATGGAGAGCCAAAACTTGCATTCTCTACATGATATACAAAAGATGGAATAAAAATCATTGGGTGGGATGGGATATTTCATCCCTAGATCTCCTTGTGCAAGCTTCACTAAATTTATTATCCTTTTTAAAAGGGTGCACCTAAGTGGGAAAGGATCAGCCCGATGGAATATTTGGGGAAACGACATATATGA
Organism: Larix kaempferi; assembly: GCA_027924585.1. Taxonomy (NCBI): domain Eukaryota; kingdom Viridiplantae; phylum Streptophyta; class Pinopsida; order Pinales; family Pinaceae; genus Larix; species Larix kaempferi. The sequence continues at coordinate 723,696 of BSBM01001547.1, forward strand.
AATCAAAGCAAGGTATCATGATATCTATTAGGGTCCTATCCTAACCTCCTTTATCAATGTACATGAACATAATGTCCATTAGATAGTTATGTTGGAGTGCCCAATAGGGCACACAATCAATTGACTAAACAAATCCAAATACACAAGAGATATGATAAGTGTGAGATACATACTTCTCATTGACATATGTACATACAAATATATTGAGACGACCGTTGGGTTCATATCCTCAAGATGTCTCTTGGACTACTAATGATTGTTCACATTCACATGTGACTCTTGGAGTGAATGTGCATAATAATACCAAAATAAAATCATTATTAACCCATACATATTAATGTTTCCAACATTCCCCCCTTAATTTGAAGCGATGTATATGAGTCCAAGAAAAGAGAGTTGAAAAATTGGAAGTGGACAGCTAGCAAAGGCTAAACATTTCCAACTTGAAAATCCAAATTTTCCAAGTAAGCTAGCAGAAGCTGAAGTCTTCTACTAAGTCATGAAAATAAGGTGCTCTCTGAAATTAGTGGTTTTGGGATGACTGCGAACCAAATGGTTAGTAGAAGCTGATATCTTCTACTAAATGGGTGGGTTTAGATGATCACAAACTCTGGAACTTGGTGATAACTCTGGTTTTGGCTCAGCGATTCCCTCTAGAACTTGGTGCTAACTCTAGTGCTTGCTTAATGGTTCTCTTTGGAACTTGGCCCTAGGGATTAGCTATTCCTTTTAGAAAATGGTGGTTTAAGGACTACCACAAACTGATGTCTATAAACAATAGTAGAAGGTTGATGTCTTATACTATGTGGGTGGTTATGAAAAACCGCAGAGAAAATCATGCTCAGTAGAAAATGGCTCTTACTCTAGCTTTGGATTCAGCTCTAACTCTATCTAGGTGGATCTATCTCAAAGATATGGCAACTGACACAAGGCTCTGGCTCTAGTTTAGGCTTGCTTTTTCTAGCTTGCTTGTTCTCACTCGCTTGTTTCAGACAATCCATCATTCCCTCCTATTAGGAACAAAGTGAGGGGTAGAAAATATCATGGTAGTTATGAGTGTCAAAACTAGACATATAATACCACGATATAATGCATGCCCTAGAGTATGGCTCTCTTTATGTCTTTTGAATACAACTTTGAATATGGTAACTAGATCTGGATGTGGCTCAGGATTGCTTGTTCTGAAAGTGAAGAAGGTTGTGACTACTTGTTATTAGATTGATAGGGCTTCAAAACTTAAACCCTGACTATCGATTCGTGATATTCCCCCCTGCTAGGTATAAGATGAGAAGCATGAAAATTTTCTAGTGCAAGTTGTGTCAGAACTTGATATTGGATTTTGCGATATGAATGATATATCTTCTTGATTGTCGTTGATGATTGTCAAGAAGCGATCCACCCATAGTGAATATTCAATCTTGCAGGTTTCTTCAGTGTCGAACATCTACTTGAAAAATGGTTATGTTTCCCGCAATGCTGACAAGGATGGAGATCAAAGCACTCCTCTTCCATGTGGCCAATTCACTAACAATGTTAGCACTGATGTTTTAACTCATCTTGAAGAAATATGGAACTCTGAAACTGGATTGGTATGGAATAATTTGGAATATGAAAGGTCACTTCCTTATCATATTTGATAACTATTTGTGTTTGTTGATCCTAAGTCCTTCCCAAGGTATGATGATGTACTTGGAAATATCATGTTGAACAAGATCATGAGGGACTTTGTATTATAACAACATTTCACTAACTTGGTCGTGCATCAACAACTGATAGGAATCATCATCATATTAAAAAAGAGGGTTGTTCTGAACAAGAACTAGTTCAGGATGTTGTTCCTTTGTTGTATATCATCTTGTTGGATAATGTCCACTTTGGATTTTGAATCTTGCAAATGAGTTAGAACAATTTGGAGAGTTTATTTCCTGATTGTGATTGAATCATCAACAACAGTAAGCATTAGAGTGTTTCGTAACTCTAATGTTTCCTTAGTCTGAGCCATTATGAGGATTGAGTGAGACCTCCTTGTGCAGGTAGGTCCAAGTTATGATTGAATCAACAATAAACTAAGGGATTTTTGTAACTCCACCTTTTAATAAAACTCAACAAACTCAAACTCAAAAAATGAAAGGGTGTTGGATACAACTGAGAATGCACCCAATTACAACACAACTCAACTTACAAAACAATTGAAAGTTACATAGTGGAATCTGAAGCTAGATTTTTCTTCAAAAAATAATGATTTACCTCTGTTGTCACAGACATGCCTCTAGAAATGAGTGTAGTAAGATGTAATTTACAACCTCCTCTGCTCAAAATTATCTTGGTTATGTGATGTAGCCCTGCTATGGTGCTAATGTCACCATTGTTTAACACTGTTAACCAACAATATGATTTATTTTCTCGTATCTCTGCAATAGTATACAAGATGGTCTACAATCTATGCAAGGTGCAAGTCTACAATCTTTGAAAAATAGGCTTACAATAGTGTGATAGTAAACTCCACAATACAACAAATTCTCTACAACAATACAATGATATGCAAATGTAACCTCAATAATGCAATAGCTACAAGCTACAAGCTTATAATAATCTCTGCAGAAATGAGTTCTTAGAGAAATTGTTCCACACAAATTGAAATGCAGTAAAAGAAATACCAAGTACAGTGAAAATACTAATAATAAATACCATCCTACACACCATAGATATTCCACACTCCATGCATGTCTCCACACAAGTGTGCGCAATGTTATCTTCATGTAGGTATTCTTGCATGCAGGTCTCCACACAAGTCTCCATGAAGGTGTACTTCACAAAGGTGCAAGATGCGACCTCAATTTTCCATGCAGATAACCCGAATCTTAGTTGAGAGTCGGAATAAACAACCTCCAAGTATATGTGCTCATGTTTGATTCAATTAGGGTTTCTCCACCACGCCAATGTTGAGCACCCTTCACTCCATACTCTTTCCCAATATATTTTACAAAACAGTCTAAAAAATACCAATGATACCAGCATATCACATGGTTTTGTATTTGTCGTGAGGATGCTGATCGATATATGAGTCAATCAATTCTTGAAGTATGCTTCATCGCAGTGAAAACATATGTGAAATGCCAACATTGTTATCCAAGGTAGTTGTCCTCTAAACGCTCTACGACAGTATGCTCCCACATGCTACTCTGATTGAGAGAACCCACAAGAGGGTCACCACACAGAACATAAATAAAGAGAACTAGTACTCATCTCCTTCATGGGTCGAATCATGTAGTGGTGAGTCCTTGTGGATTGGCAATTAAAATATTGTAAGCACTATCATGAGTTCGATCAAATGCAACCACAATAGAATACAAGCAAAAAATTCTACCTAGATAGCAATAGAGGGCACGATTCACGTCAGATTCACCATCAAAGGCACAAAACAATGTCAAAGAGAGGTATCCATGCAATTATTCAACAAAACAATTTCAACTCAAAACCAAGAGGAATAACTCAACGAAATAGCTTCAACAAAATACCTCGGGCATGGATGCAAATCCCTTCTTTTTGCGTGGATACCAGTGATTCCCCACAATGGGCACCAGGTGATGAAATGCAAGTCTCTGAATGGATCTCCCAATGAAAACGAAGCTAATAGATTCGTGGGTTACCTCTTTGCAGTTAGGGTTTCAATACTAGATCAATGCTCAGTTCTCAATTGAAGCACCTTGGTGTCGACACCAGAGGAGACACACAACAATCTCGACCTCAATGGTATTCAATAGTATAAACTACCAATGATAATACCAATGCAATACATAGTCTTACACACAGATAGCTTACATGATAGCTCGGTTCTAGCGAGAAATTGGTTCCGCTTACAAACCGAGAGTTAAACGATATCTCACGCAACAATAGATTGGATTAGATTAGATTAGGGTTCATGGAGATGAAACATCTAATGTAGAGAATATGTTAGGGAGTAGGAATAGGTGCAGGATTGAGAAGCAAATGGTAGAGTGACAGGGAATCCAGGGAACATACTGTAGAATGTAGTATAAATATAAGCATAGGCCATGGGGCTCATAACTGCTCTAATACCACTTTTGGTGTGCCCAATAGGGCACACAATCAATTGACTAAACAAAGCCAAATACACAAGAGATATGATAAGTGTGAGATACATACTTCTCATTAACATATGTACATATAAATACATTGAGATGACCCTTGAGTTCATATTCCCAAGGTGTCCCTTGGAATCCTAATGATTGTCCACATTCGCATGTGACTCTTGCAGTGAATGTGCATAATAATACCAAAATACAATAATTATTGACTCATATGGATTAATGTTCCAACAAGTTAGTGGATAGTTACTTAATGAAAAAGGCCCTCTTTATTAAATAAATGTCCTAAGTGGTTGACCCTTGTTAATAGGGGGACCACAAGTAGTTAGGAATTTGGCTATTGAAACACTATATATAGAGTAGTAAGATATGTAATGTTTAGTCAATAATTGTCATTGTATTTGGAGTTTTGCTTTTGGAGGTTGCGACCTTGAAGAGGAAAGTGAACATAGTTATATATTTTGTCTATTCTCTCTTGTATTTTTCTATCAATTTTCAGAATGTATATATTTAAACATGTTACAAGTGGTATCATAGCTCTTTCTTGCCTAAATGGGAAGAATTTTCTAAGTTTTGGCTCTTTCAAACAAATCATCTTGGAATTTTCTCTCCAATTTTTTTTATGTGCAATTTCAACATCTAAAATTCGCATCGTATAGTGAAGACATATGAAGGTAACTTGTATATGAATTTCAACTTCTAGGTTGCAATAATTTTGGAGATATACTCTGTGAAAGTTAAGGGAATTTTTCCTAGGGTTTGGATCTTTCAATTGAGTCATATTGGCATTTTTGCTCCATTGTTTTATGTCAAATTTCAAGGTCTAAAATTTGTAGGGCACATAAATGACATAGAGAAACAATTTGTATCCAAATTTCAGCTTCTAGGTCACTATACTTTCATAGATACACTATGTGTAAGTTTGACATTTTGAATATCCCAAAAACTAGCCTTAAATAAGTGTTATGGGTAAAACTATTATATCTAAACTTTTATAGCTCCAAATTGAGTGCCACTAGTTGTATTGGGAAGAAGACAAACCAAAGTAGTTTTTATAATAATTTCAAATTTTGGATCTGAAAAATTGGACGGGTGGCAGGCCATACAAGCTCACCCTTCTAAGAAGGCCAAAATCAACAAGTCATGGGAAAATTACCTGAATTTTTTCCTTGGCACATCAAATTCATGAAAACCCACGACATTTCAAAGTAGACATATCAGACTATTACATAACAAAATTTGAGACTCAGAGGTGTAGAAATTTCATAGTTACAAAATCCTATAGATGTATCCAAATAAATATTTACAAGGAGTTATGCATATTTCTAAATTTTGGCCTCAAACCCTACCTTGAAAAGTAAGTACTTTTCTAATAATTGTAGATATCTTTCTGGGGTTAGAGAGCTGAATTTTTATTTTTTTAGAGACATGTTTTTTCATCTTTAAATAATATAGAGATCCATCATTCAATGAGTAAACCTGCTGTTAGGGGAGAATACACATAGAAAATACAAGGGTAGTTAAGCCATATTATTGTGCACCCTTATAACCTCTATTGGTACTCCTTCGAGTAGTACCACATCATACAACACTTGTATATGGAATTTTACTTCCATTTACCTTAGGGTATATCAGAATTCCCCTAGGTATACCTAGAACTAGATTTAGATAAAAATGATCGACCATCTATTGCTAAAGCACACCAAGCACAACACTTGCAGAGATTACTCTCTTGTACCCAAGTAGTTGAGCAGTGTGGCTAAGGGCATGGTTGAACCGCCTTAGTTAATGCCCTGAGATATTGGGTCAAGTACTATTGTTGGACCCCGCATGTATATAAGGGAGCTATAGCACCTGACACTCCTTTATCCTTAGGAATCGATAGATCCAACCCATGGTGGTACCCTATAAACCACCTCACACCAAAACCACAAACAATGTGACCACTCGTTCTACTACTAGCATGTTAGCCAACCTAGAAGCTCAATACACAAATCCTAATGACCAAATTCAAAACATTTGGTAGACAATAGTTGGGATTAGAGATGGGATAAGAAGTTGGAGACAAAATTAGATCGTTGGGAGAAGATATTGGATGAGAAGTTGACACGTTTGACAGTTAGTGCTATACAAGCCGAAGAACATGAGAATGCACGACATAGTGATCCACACTAAGAAGAAACTTCTCACTCATGACTATTTAGCCACCAGCAACTCCCTTCGGGTCCTCATAACGATAAACCACACTCTTTGGATAATAACACTTGGAACCATTTTCTTAAAATATACTTGAACAAGTTTGATGTTTCTAACCCGTCATGATGGGTCACTCAAATGGAACATTAATTTTCCCTTCATGGTATTGCTAATGACATAATGAAACTTAAGATGGGGGTCTTGTATTTGGATCTAAAACAATGACAATGGTGGGAGTGGCATAAACAGGCCTATGGATGCTACATTACTAGGAATCTATTTGTTAAATCTCTCCATGATTGTTTTGAGCGAGATCCTCACTATTTGGGGTAGCTTACAAAGTTACACAAAAAATGACCAGTCACATATTTTATCTCATCCTTTGAGCAATTATCCATATGTAGAAAGAAATTAATAGATTCTTTCTATAAAGAATGGTTCAATAGTGGCCTCAAAGAGACAACTAAAGCACAAGTTAGAACGCAACATCCTGCCAGCTAGTTGGGGGCATTGTAGAGGGATCTAGAATATGAGCCGGTTTCAATGCCATAACAAACAAAACCTATTTCATTCCCCACTCATGCCCTACATAGGTCAATTCCTTAAGCACCAATCCTTCTCCTCTCTTAGAAGTACAAAAGTTGTCAACATCATAAATGGCAGACCAACAAAGATAGGGACTCTGCTATAACTGCGATGAAAATTATGCTCCAGGTCATAAATGTAAAGAACAAAAGTTAATCCATATTGATGTCATAGATCCTCCCATTCTGAAGAAATCATTATGGAAGATACTCCTAAGTTTGAGGCTATTGACCAAACTCCTCCCTTGCAAGAAGAAGTGGAAATCGAAGTCCATCATGAAGAACCACTCATATCTCTTCATGATTTATTTGGTATTTCATCCCCACAAACCTTAAAACTTCCGGGTTACATCAAGCATCACAAATTGGTAGTCGTGGTTGACATTGGTAGCACCCACAACTTTATTCTTTAGTGATTGGTTGAAGAACTCCTTTGTTATGTCCACCTGGTGTCCAACTTTCAAATTATGATAGTTAATGGCAGGATTATGAAATGTGGGGGGTATTCTAAAAATATGAAACTTCATTAGGTGATTATCATCTCAAAGCACATATGTTGGCCGTAGATATGGGTGGTTGTGATATAGTTTTAGGGGTAGGATGGATATGCACATTGGGGCTCGTTACCATGGACTTTAAGGAATTAAACTTGAGCTTTACTCAGGACTCTTATACTCACACCCTCAAAGGGATCTAAGAAGGCCCCCTGAAATCATAAGTTCTCATCATTTGGAAAAATTATTGAAGAAAGGCCACTCTGGAATTATTTCTCACTTCCATGCCATCTAGGCTCTGGATAGAACCACACCTGAAATCCATCTTGACTTGCAAAGGGTTTTGGAAAAACATCAATAGCTCTTTGAGACACCAAATGGTTTATCCCGATCTAGAGGAGAGCATGATCATGAGATTCCTTTGATTTCGGGAAGTTAACCACCAAATGTACGACCCCATAGGAACCCTTTTGCACAAAAGAATAAAATTGAAAATATAATTTAGGAGCTACCATATGCATGAGTCATACGTCCCAACACTAGCCCATATTCATGCCCAACAACCATGGTTTTAAAGAAAGAAGGCACTTAGAACACGTGTGCTAATTTTTGTGCCCTCAATAAGTAGACCATCAAATATAAATTTCCCATCCCATTCATTGATGATATTTTGGATGAGCTCCATGGAGCTAAATTTTTCACCAAACTCGACCTTCGTTTAGGATACCACTAAATTAGGATGAAAGAGGCCGATATTCCAAAGATAGATTTTTGGACACATGAAAGCCATTATGAGTTCTTGGATATTCCCTTTGGACTTTGTAATGCCCCATTTACTTTCCAAAGCCTCATGAATACAATTTTGAGGCCATATATTCATGATTATGTGTTGGATTTATTTTATGACATTTTGATTTACAATAAAACTTGGGATTCCCATGTACAACATGTTGACAAAGCCTTGCAACTCCTTCGGGACCATCAGTTGTTCATATGATGATCCAAATGTGCTTTTGGGGTCACATAGGTCGAATATTTGGGTCACATTGTTGGACAAGATGGGGTGAGGATGGACCCCAAGAAGATTGTTGCAATGCAAGAATGGCCCTTCCCTATAACCTTGAAGAGCTTATGTGTGTTTTTAGGCCTTAAGGGATACTATTGATCCATATTTATGTGAGAATGAAATGACAGAGCATATATAGAACCACATACACATATATGTTGCAAGGAACACAATGATACAATAAACTCAGATTCTATTAAATGAATGAAACATAACATATTGTTAAATAAAAGCAGCTAGAATGGTGGTAGCTATAGATCTAAGAAGAGATGTGGTGGCTACGCTCATTTGTGACAAGATGATTACAAAAGGAGGATGAATGACCTTTTTATCATAAGCATGAGGGAAAAACCCTAAACATAAAAAACCTAACCCTAGGAGATGAACCGTAAAAATGTTTGCGGGACCCGAGGTGGTTAGTTGAGGTGTCAACTTCTTGGGGGAATATATTTTGCATATAATCTCCGTTTAGGGTGCTTGGTATCCCATTGGTAAGGTCTAGCTGAAAAGTACACATTTCAACAGTCCAAAATTTCCTTAAACTATGTTTGGACCGTGGCGTCACCAAAAAACACCATTTAGGGCCTCAAAATGGCCCCAGAAGTTTTGGACATGAAAATCCGTAAAAACTACCAAATTGGAAAAATTGTCTTAAGGTCGTGGAATAGTTGGATGGCCACCGATTTCCATTTGCAGCAGTCCCTCGAATCGAAAAAATACCAAACTAAAAAAACTATTTTGAGACCGTGGAGTAGGTGGGTGGCCACCGATACCCATATGGATTAGTCCTCCCCCATTAAGAAGCGATGGTCTCCATTGCGTTGAGTCCCTTATCATATGAGAACTTTGTGCTGAGTTGAGATCCTGGTGATGCATTTGCTGAGGTGAAAAGGTTGCATTTCTTTGACAGCTTGAGTGGGCTGTAATTGTTGTTGATGGATGTGTTGTACCCGTGATACCTTGTCCTTGGCTTAGCCAACCGATGGTGTATGGATGCGGTTGTGGTGTTGTCAGTAGCTCCAATCTATTGATGACTTATGTTGAGATCAAGTTCTTTTGGTGGTCGCTATCGACAACAAAATGTAGGGGGATTACCTTCACCCACATTTGTGAGTATAAGAGGTGCTCATCTACCTATAACCCTTCTAGTTCCTCTACCTGAACCTGTGTGGTAGTGATAGTGACACTGGGTTCTGCATCAATGATCTACTTCCTCGTGTCTACGATTGTGACATTGGGTTCTTAATCAAAATCAGAACCAATATCTAATTCTAAAGCTTTGATCTCATCCACCAATGACCGCTTTGAGTGACATTAATCAGTGTTGTTCCAATGGATTTTGTGGAAATTGCACCACTTTCCATTATCCTTCTTAACCTTCCCATTACCCTTCTTGGACAAGTTGCGTTAAGGTCGGTTATCCTTGTGATTTCCTTTTTTTGTGACTTTGGGATTCCTTTTCCATGCTTCAATTGCGACGAATTTGCAGGCCCAAAATCCTGCTTATTATTTTGTTGAAATTTCTGCTATATTTTTATAGCATACCGATAAGAGGCTCCCAATGAAGAGATGTCCATGAATTCCATCTATATTTGGATGTACCAATGTAGGAAATTGTGATATTTTAGAACCAGGTACTGCTCGAAGTCTCTGATACCCAAATTTTTGCGCAAGGTATGAAAGTTGTTGGTGTACTCTAGCATCGCTTGGTTCCTCTCTTGATGCAGTGTGGTCCATCTCGTGTACTGGTTGTCATATTTTCCCATAGGGTAATATTGTTCTTTAATGGAATCTATAAAAGAGGACCAAGTGGGATTGACCTCAAACATTTTAGACTGCTCTGGTAGGTTTTTCTCACAATAAGTTTCCCACCATTTTTTGACATAGGGGGCAACCTTAAGGAGTGCAAAGGTGATACTTTCCTTGTTGGAAAACTTGTGGACAGAGAAATACCCTTCTAGAAGACTCAACCATTTATCTAGGGAATCAACATTGATCCATCCTTCAAATAAAGGAATATCAAAGTTAACTTGTACCTTGAAGGGTGTCACTCCTCTGAATTGACTGCTTAATAACCCCTTTGTTGTTGCGAGCATCCTTTGAAGGCTTTGGGTGAAATTTGCTATCATCTCGTTCCTTTTTCGCGTGAGGGATTCCTTGAGCAAAAAATTGATAGTATTTCCTACTCCATCATATCTCTTTTCCTCATGCATGGGAGGCGGTTTGGGCCAATGAGAGTGGCTTTCCCCAAGCTCAACTAGTTCAAGACTTAACTCTCAATATCCAGATCTCGTTGGGGACATGCACTGAGAAACAATAGAGAGAAAATTGATGTGATACCACTGATCCAGATATATGTGAGAATGAAATGAAAGAGCATATATAGAACCACATACATAGATATATTTCAAGGAAAACAGTGATACAATAAAATCAAATTCCATTAAATGAATGAAACATAACATACTGTAAATTAAAAGCAGTTAAAATGGTGGTAGCTATATCTCTGAGAAGATGTGGTATCTAATATCATTCATATAAGATGATTACAAAAGGAGGTTGAAGGGAATTTTTCATCATAAGCATGGGGGAAAAAACCCTAAACATAAAAAACCTAACCCTTAGAGATGAACAGTAAAATGGTTTGTGGGCCCCGAGGTGGTTTGTTGAAGTGTGAACTTATCGGGGACATAAATTTTGCATACGATCTCCGTTTAGGGTGCTCAGTAGCCCATTAGTAAGGTCTAGATGAACATTACACATTTTTCTCATCTAGATTGCCTTCGCATACTTCTAGATTGTGGAATCACCAAAAAAAGTCGTTTACGGCCTCAAAATGGCCTCACAAGTTTTGGACACAAAAATCCATAAAAACTACCAAACTAGTAAAATTGTCTTGAGCTCGTGGAATAGGTGGGTGGCCATCGATATCCATCTAGAGTAGTCCTCAAACCCAAAAAAATACCAAATTGGAAAATCTATTTTGATCATATGGAGTAGGTGGGTGGCCGCCAATACCCATCTGGATCAACTATAGGAAGTTTGTGAATAAATATGGTAAAATTGTAGCCCCATTGACAACCTTGCTCAAGAAAAATTCCTTTGCATGGAACGAAGTGGTAGAACAAGCATTATCAGTTTTAAAGCAAGCCATGTGCACCACACCAGTCCTAGTTGTGCCTAATTTTGGTAAGGCTTCTGTAATGGAATGTGATGTGTTAGAAAATGGCTTGGGTGTATTTCTAATGCAATAAGGAAGACCCTTAACATTCACAAGTTAGCAGTTATGTGACATGAACTTGGGGAAGTCTATCTATGACAAATAAATGATGGCCATCCTACATGTAGATGAAACATGGCGGCCGTATATCATAGAGCGGTGCCTCCAAATCAATATGGATCATCATAGCTTAAAGTATATTCTAGATCAAATCTTGTCATCCCCAAAACAACATAAATGGGTCACCAAAATTCTTGGCTATGATTATGAGATCATCTACAACAAGGGAAAATACAATGTTGTGGCAGATTCCTTGTCGAAACATAATGAAAAGGGACCACTCTTTGACTTATCCTCTCCAGTATGTGAATGGTTAGTGAATGCACGACAAGAATGACTAACCTATGTTGCTACATCTCATCTCATCAAGCACCTCTAGGAGGATCCCAAACCTTCCTAGGGTTACACTTGGCATCAAGATACATGGTGATATGAAGTTCATATTTTTCTGTGATCCAGATGGATATCAGTGGCCACCCACCTATTCCACTAGCTCATAATAGTTTTTCCATTTTGGTAGTTGTTTTACGATTTTTCGAGCCCAAAACTTTTGGGGTCGTTTTAAGGCCCTAAACAATGTTTTTTGGTGACACCATAGTCCATATGTGTCCTAAGGCAGTCTGGATGGGTGAAATGTGTACTTCTCAGCTAGAACTTTCCAACATGCTATCAAGCTCCCTAAATAGAGATAACATGCAAAATTTATGCCCCCTAGAAGTTGACACATCAACTAACCACTTCAGGGCCCGCAAACCTTTTTATAGTTCATCTCCTAGTGCTAGGTTTTTTGATGTTTAGGGTTTTTTCCTTCATGCTTATGATAAAAATTCCCCTCAGCCTCCTTTTGTAATCAGATTGTCATGAATGAGCGTAGCCACCACATCTCTTCTCAGAGAAAAAGCTACCACCATTCTATTTTCTTTTATTTTACAATTTGTTCCGTTTCATTCGCTTAATAGAATTTGAGTTTACTGTATCATTGTATTCCCTGCAATATATTTGTTTATGTGGTTCTATATATGCTCTTTCATGTCGTTTCTCACATAAATCCAGATAATTCTGGTACATAAATTTGCTTTAAAACATACAATTTTAACATAGTTGCATCCATCTCCTCTTGCGGGTCACTCGATCTTTTAGAAAACCTATACAGTGCCAGGTAATCCTTATTCTAGGAAGGTATGAAAAAGGATATGCTTACTTTTGTAGCAGAATGTGACATTTTCTAAAGGAACGAGGGCGAGATGGTTAAGACTCCTAGGGTATTGCAATCATTACCAATCCAAACCATTATTTCAACCAACATTTCCATGGATTCTATTGTTGGTCTTTTGAATAAGGTAAGAAATCACTCATCAAGTAGTAGTTGATCAGCTTTCCAAGGATGCTCATTACACACTCTCCAAAACCCATTTATCCCGACAATGGTTGCCCAAATATTTTTAGACCAAATTTTTAGACTCCATGGCATGCCTACCTCCATTGTGTCAGATCATGATCACACATTCACCAACAAATTTTGGAAAGACCTATTTAGACTCCAATGCACCCAGTTGAAAATGAGCACCTCTTATCATCCTCAAACAAACGACCATACCAAAGTAGTCAGCAAGTGTCTTAAAACCTATTTAAGATGTTTTATATACAAAAAGCATCACTAGTGGGAATAGTGGTTACCTTTGGCAGAATGGGGTATAATGCCACTTATCATGAGGCTACAAACATGACACCATATGAAGCAATCTATGGCCGACAACCACCCTTCATGGTTTCTTATCTACCAAGTACTTCCAAAGTACATGCAATTGATAGTTTGTTTCATAATCATGATGTCACTCTTTGCACACTTAAGGAAAATTTAGCAATGGTTGAAAATCGCACGAATCAACAAGTAGACCAACATCGTTCATAGCATTCATTTGTAGAAGGTGACCATGTGTTCCTTCACCTCCAACCTTATAAGCAAACCTCTCTCAAAGTTAAAGGCCATCAGAAGATTGCACCAAAGTTTTATGGCCCATATCAGATTGTTCAATGCATTGGTCATGTGGCCTATAACTTAATGCTCCTCTCACACTCCAAGATCCACTTAATATTTGATGTGTCATGTTTAAAGATGCCAAGTGGGTCAGAATTGTCGAATTTAAACTACAATACCATAAATGGATGAAGAAGGTTCCATTTGTCTCCAAACAGAAGCAATTTTGGGCACTTAGGAGCATCAAATACATCAATGCACTATCTATGAAGTTTTGATTCAATGGAAGGATACCTCACTAGAAGAGGCTTACTTGGGAACCATTAACCATTTTGCGAAATTTTCCCTATCTCCATCCTCGAGGACAATGTTTCTTTTGAAGGGGGAGGGCATCTTAGGTTCCTACCCTAACCCTCTTACTTTATTAATGTACAAGGCCATAAGGCCCATTAGATAGTTAGTGGATAATTACTTAATGAAGAGGGTCCCTCTTTAATAAATAAAGGCCCCTAGGTGGTTGAACCTGAATAATAGTAGGACCACAAGTAGTTAGGACTTTGATTATTGAAACACTATATATCAAGTACTTGGATATGTAAGGTTTAGTCAAGAATTATCATTCTATTTGGAGCTTTGCTCTTGGAGGTTTCCCCCTTGAAGAAGCAAGTGAACATAGCTATCTATTTTGTTTATTCTTTCTTGTATTTTTCTCTATTTTCTCTAAAATTATGGGTTTAAGCATATTACAATATATCTTCCTTGGAAACAACCCAAAAATAATTCAAATGGAGGAACATATGGCATAAGGATGTCCTCCCAAAGACACTTTATATTGGATTACGTGTCACAAAAAAATATTGATGGAGAAAAACCTACAGAAAAGAGGAATACAAGGCCCCTCTCATTGTATTCTATGTCAACAAAAATCAGAAAAACATAGGCATATCTTTTTTAATTGCCCTTACACCACATAAGTATGGATATCTACTCTCCAAGAATGTGGTCAAAGAGTAGTCCCTCCGGACCAATGGAAATATATGTTCTCCTATTGGCAAAAGAACTATAAAGGTTCATTTAAAAAAAAACCTACTTTCAAGAGGATATGCATCACATTTCCAAAATATATCTATTAGGAAATTTGGTTGCCAAGAAACAAAGTGATTTTTCAAAATATGAAAATAATTCCAAGTATAATAGCCACAAAAGCCAAGAGTCTCTTGATCGAGGTTCTTTAGGATCAAGGATTCAATAAGCATAAGATCATGGCACTCACGGTGGAGGAAAATAATTGGATGTCTAAGTGGATTTAGAGGGCCAATCCATTGGTCCCACACCCAACCAATCAAGAACCCAACCTGACATATTATATTGAACAAGGAATAATTCCAACAATGACGTTTGGATCAAAAGGAGCACATCCTATTCTTAGATGGGGGAATGAAAGGGGACTAGGGGTTTGAAGTGTGGGGGGAGAGGGATCCTCATTGATATCAAAGGAACTTTGGAACTAAACTACACATGGGGACTTGGAATGACTACTAATAATCAAGCTAAGGCATATGCCTTGTTATAAGGATTAATGAGCGTCAATGCGAACAAGGTGCAAACCATCCTTGTTATAGGTGACTCAACAATTATTGTTATGCTCATTAATAAACACCATGTATTGACAACAAATCCTCTAGTTCATATAACCTATGAAATCAAACTAGAAGCCTCTCTTTTTTAAGAAGTCGGGTACTTCGATATTCTCCATGACCTGAATGGATAAGGCAATGCTCAAGCTAACATAGCATTTGGTTTAAATTATGTATATTGTAAACAAAATGGGGAGATGTTGTTCCTCCCAATCGCTTGAGTCTATTACTATGCAATTATTCAACTATTGGCATTTAATCCTCATGTCAGGGCAAGGGACACATTTCAGTTCAAATGCTATGATCCATTAATGGATTTTTGAAGTTTGGGATGGACTTCGTAAGGCATACATTCCCTCTCCATTACAATCATGTCATTTTGAATACCCTAGACTTTCAATTGTGGGAACAAGTGAGATAATGGGACCCAATATACATTCTCACATAGGAAACGATGGTGGAATTGAGCTCAATGCTATCAAAGAGGTAAGTGGAAATCGACCCCTATTTGTTCTACATTTGAAGAATACATTATATGAAGGGCACCTTCCTAGTCCTTTGAGTATTTTTGTTTCAATCGAGAATGGAATTTTAGTTTTGTGAAGTGTTCCTGGTTTGGGTAGATTAGAATTGTCACTATAACTAGTCTATTGAGATCATAAAACATAACAGAATAGTGGAACGTCTCTGCATCAGGTTGCGACTCCAAGATTCTTGGTATACTAAGTGTTTCATTTCAATCACATTCAAATATAAGAATATAGGTATTAGTACTACACGCTTTAGGTCTTTAAATACTTGTTGGTTCCATGGAAATAGGGAAGGTCTACACATCAAGTTGAAGGTTCATAATCTTGGTTATACATAACACTTTGTTCCAATTTCTCTAGGTTTCATAACAACATTTTTGTAGTTTGTAGGTTCTTAAATATTGGTTGGTTGGTTCTGTTGGTGTTTGTGCTATCATCTCTTTAAGACTCATCTTGTTTTTCATTGTAATGGCCTAGGTATTCCCAAGAGCTATGGATTTCCCATGTGATGGGAAATGGAAAAGGGCCATTTATGACATTCAAAGGTGTAAAACATGAGCATGTAGATATAGGCAATAATACAAGAGAGATATATAGTGAAAGTGAGATCAATAATAAACAATTCATGTAACAAATGTATTAGCATTAATCATCACACAAAAGTCTAGAACATATAAGAAGATAGAAAAATGTATTTCATTAACTTGAATGAAAGGAGGTGAACAATATAAATAACAAAGAAATTCAAATTAGTTCAGGAGGCTATTCGAATTTCTCATGCAATGCTTGGAGGCTAGTCAGGATTAACTAGATAAAAAGACCCTTAATTAGCCATGCACACTCACTTAGACTAATTTTAACTGACCCAAGACTCCCCAATCACTAGTTCTAATTGAGTGATGTACAAGCAATTGACTGTATGTGCATGCAAATCCCTAAAATCACTCAAATGCGATGCTTAGGTTTTGTTAGGGCTAGTTAGGGTCAGTTAGGACCTAGTTAGTGGAGTTCATCTGGTCCTCAATGTAATGTCCCCATCAAAATAACTCACTAGAAGGGAAAATTCCACCAATCTACTAATTCCCTAGGTTGGGGTGGAAATATCTAGATTTGGAATAAGGGAGCTATTAAACCCCAAATGGACATTATATTGACATAAATTTATTAAAACGGGCTAAATAAATATTTACAATAGGAAAATAAGGTGGCACTTGGTCATGAGGGCACATTGGTGGTGTGGGACCCACACAAAGCAAGATTCTCCATGCCACATGGCATCCTACTCTCACCCATTCGAATCCAAGGTGGAGTATAATGTTATTGGGGGATTTTGAAGGTCATTATACTTGGAATGACTCAATTAGGGTTGAATTGGAGTGGAAGAGTAACTCCCATGGAAGAGGAAGAGGCACCCTAGAGATATTGAGACACTTGGGCTAGATTCCCTAGCTTCTATGATAACAATGATGAAGATGCTATGACACTTATGACAAGGATCAGACCCGATTGCTTAAATATTACCTATATGACATGTCATGGATAAAACTAGCCTCCGAGAGGGCGAACAAGGGAGTTATGGCAGCCAAGATGCTTCCCCATTCGAATTGATGGAAGATGGATACTAGGAATTGTTGGACAAGTGGCACTCATTGGAATCTCTTCCCAACTCGAGTTGGCATGAAGATTTTGGAAGGAATTTGAACCATGGAGGAGTTTGAAAATTTATAAAAGACAAGAAAAAATAAGGAGATGAGCTTTTGATCATTTCTCATTTTTCAAATTGGAGAGCATAGCTTGTCCATGCTAGTGGAGTGTTTACTCTACTTGCCTTAGTACCAATTTCGAGGGTGCAAGATTCCCATCCTCATTAGAAATTGGAGAGGCCATTCAAACCTTTCATTTGGAGATACAATGGATTCATTTGTTGCAAGTTGAAACTACAGGGCTGCTTGTGATCTTCTCTTCTTCAACTTGCTCCCACATTTCTCTCACATTTCTCTTCATATTCTTGCTCTTGGAGGAAGGGCGCACATGGTGAGATGATGATTGATATATTTGGGAGATTCCAAGGGGCACCATTTATTTTTAATATGATGTATTCACTCTGTATTTTATTCTCAGAAGAACCTCGGGTTGAAAATCTAAGTGAAACTATGTAAAAATGCCAAACTATGTATGAATGGTGTCATTTTCCCCCATATCTTGTTGTTGTGAGAGCTTGAAGTTGTTTGGTTTCGATTTGTTTCAGTAAATATTTGTGATTTTATTGATGTATGGAGAGCCATTAATGTACTGAAGAAGTTTCATACACATTACACAAGTCCTTGGAACATTTATCTCAAAATTCATAGCAAGTTGTGGAGTTTTTCTATCATTCCCCCCTATGTGAAGACATGTCTACAAATATATGATTTATGGGAGTTGAAGCAGCCTTTAGGAACTAATTAATGATGCATTTTGGTTCCCATTGAAGCACTATAAATAATCCATGTCTCTTTTCTGAAATTTGGGAGGGTCGTATTGCATTTGGGAAGCCATTAGTGACCTCTACCCTTGGGGGTTTGAACCTCGAAATTACTAATAAAATTCCCCAATTTCTCCTGAATTTAAAGGAATGTTGCAGAGGTATTTTGAGAGTGTCCAAGAACCCATCAACTTAATTTTTATATATTAATACCTTTCAAACACCTTCAAACCCAATTCGAAATCCTTAGGAGCCATTTGGAAGCATTTGAGTCATCACTAGTCTAAGGGTCGAATTGGCCAAAAATTGCAAATTTTTCCCATTTTTCCAATTTTATAAAAAGGGACACTACAAGTGGTATCAGAGAATGGTACTTGAACCTGGTTTGGGTGAACATTTATGAGGTAAAGAATTCATCCCCAACCCTTAGACACAGCAACTGAAAGTACCTTTGGTGAAGAGGAAGAAGAAGGAGAAGAGGTGCACTCTATTGAGACTATGACTAAGGATGAGAAAAGAAATTCTGATATGGAGGAGACAGAGGAGTTTAGGAAATTCATGAAACCATGTTTTGAAGACATAACAAGGAAGATAATGTAAGGGTTCGAATTGATGGCTAGTCAAATTGGTATCAAATTGGAAATAGGAGGCAATAGTAGCTCCTCTAGTGAGGAAAATAAGGCAGTTGGTGGAAGCATTTTCTCAAGGACAGGGCCTCATAATCGACCTAAGGAATTTCAGAGCTCAATAAGAGCCACCACACCCAAGTTTCTTGAGACCAAATAGGACCTTCACACCCAATTTGGAATGCAAGAAGTTCTAGCAGAATGGCAGCAGTTAAGTGAAGATTGTAGGAGTACCTTACCATTTGATCAATTCTTTACTGTCTCAAACAAGCTCAAGGTGAGGGGAGGAAATAGAACTCCTTTCAAAAACAAATAATTGAATTATGCCATTAGTAAAATTCCTCTTCCTACCTTTGATGGCACATCTCAAAGTTTTGCAAATACTTGGATACAAAAGTTAGATGTATATTTTCAGCTGAATCCAATGGCTGAAGAGGATGCTCTAAAAATGGCTATTTTGCATCTTGAAGGAGAAGCAAATTATTGGTGGTTCCATGGGATTAAAACCTTGGGACATGATCAGGTCACAACATATGAATAATTTGTTAATAGGTTATTGGAAAGATTTGAGCAAAAAGACCGTGAAATGCCTTTCAAGGAACTAGCACAACTGAAGCAAATTGGAACCCCTGATGAGTACATGTTGGAATTTCAAAAACTATCAGTTAAGGTTGCTGATATATCTATGGTTCGATTAGTATTTCTCTTTACTGAAGGTTTAGTTGAACCTTTGAAGGGTTTAGTTAAATCCCACAAACCTACTTCATTGAAAGATGCCATGAACTTGGAAAGAGATCTGCAAAATGTGCTATCCAAGACAAGGTATCCCCCCAAGCCCAACTTTCATTCCAAGTTCATATTTGACAAGAATCCATGGAAAAAAGATGAATTTGGAAAGTACAATAAATAGGGACCAAGCAAGGAAGAACTCAGAAGAAAGAGACTATGTTTCACATGCTTCCAACCATGGGTACCAGGGCATAAATGTGTTAAGGGGAAAGCACAATTCATTGAATTATTTTCTGATGATGAAGAAGGTGAAGGGACATGGAGGAATAAGAACATATTTCATCCCAAGAAGAGGTATATGACACAACAAAAGAAGATCAACCATCACCTGAAAAAGGGAGGATGGAAGTGCTTTCAGGAGTGCCTCATTTTCACACCATTCGATGCAAGGGAGTGGTACAAGGGAAAATAGTTTTGGTCTTGGTAGATGTAGGAGAAACTCATAACTTCATTGATGCAGCCATAGTGGAGAGGAGAAAATTACCTATTGAACCATTCAATGGGTTCACAATCATCATTCCAGGTCACAATTCTATGGAGTGCAAAACATGGATTCCAAAGCTACAAGTCACCATAGGTAATTACACATTTTCTGATAGCTTTTATGTGGTGGATGTTGATGATACTAATATGGTCTTGGTAGTGCAATGGTTGTACTCTATAGGGGAACATACAGTGAACTACCAAATACCTGAAATGAGATTCAAAGATTCGGAAGGAAAACAAAGGGTAGTGAGAGGAATGCATACCTATCCGAATCAAGTGGTGTCTTCCCACAATATGATCTCCATATTGAGGCATGGGGATATTGAATGGGATGCTGAATGTTTCATCACTTCCCCCAAGCCAAACATAAATATTGCATAAAATACAAGGGAGATAAGGCAGCTAATACACAAATATGAAAGGGTTTTTGGAGACCTCCCTCCTAGAAGGCCACCTAACAGAGGAGTTGAGCACACCATTGTTTTAGAGTTGGGTACTTCACCTATACAAATACCACCATATAGAAACCCAAAAGGTTCAGAGATGAGATTGAGAAGGCTATTCAAGAGCTCTTGGAATTGGGACTCAATAGACCAAGCTCTAGTCCCTATGCTTCTTCAGTTGTTTTGGTGAAGAAAAAGATGGAACCTTAAGGATTTGCATTGATTTTAGAGCTCTAAACAAGAAGAAAATTAAGAATAGATATCCCATCCCTAGAATAGATGAGCTCATGGATGAGATATTTGGAGAAAATTTCTTGTCCAAAATTGATATTATATCTGTTTACCATCATATTCGAATGAAGGAGGAGGATGTGCAGAAAACTGCTTTCAGATGTCATTATGGTCATTTCGAATTTCTTGTCATGCCTTTTGGTTTGACCAATGCTCCAGCCATATTCCAATCATGCATGAAAAATATATTTTGCAAGCAACTCCGTAATTTTGTTTTGGTTTTCCTTGTTGATATTTTGATTTACAGTAAGACATGGGAGGAACATTTGCACCATTTAGAAGTTGTATTGAAAATCTTGCATGAACAATATTTGTTTGCTAAGTTGTCCAAGTGTGAATTTGGGTTGAAAGAGGTTTTGTATATTGGGAACATCATTGGGAAATATGGATTAAAGGTGCACTTGGAGAAAATAAAGGCTATTCTCGAATGGCCAACACCCAAGAACATCAATGAATTGAGAGGCTTCATTGGAATATGCACTTACTATAGGAAGTTTGTGAAGGGGTTTTCCAAAATAAATGCTCCCCTTAATGATTTGACCAAGAAGGATGCTTTCAAATGGGATGAAGAAACTGAAAAGGATTTCCAAAGAATGAAAGAGGTAATGAGTAGTTGTCCAATACTTGCATTACCAGATTTTTATAAACCATTTGTTTTGGAATGTGATGCATCAAGAGAAGGAATAGTGGCGGTCCTAAATCAAAATCAACACCCCATAGCTTTTGAGAGCAGAAAATTGCAGCCACATCATAAGCTCTACTCCATATATGACAAAGAAATGTTAGCCATTATGCATGCCTTGGCCAATTTTAGATAATATCTGGTGGGGAACAAGTTTGTGGTCAAAACTGATCATAACAGTTTAAGGAATTTCCTCACACAAAAAGGATCTCAATGAAAGGAAACAAAATGGGTAAGTAAGGTCCAAGATTTTGATTTTGACATTGAATATGTAAAAGAGAAGAATAATACTGTAGCAGATGCATTATCTAGGAGACCTTCATTTTCCCTTATGGACATTTCGAAAGATTGGAAAGATATGCTAATAGTAGAGTATGCCAAAGATAGTTTTGTTTGTGATGTGTTATATGGGGTCAAAGGAGATGATAGATACAAGATATTGAATGGAATAATCTACTATAAGGACCGAATATACTTGGTTCATGGTTCGAATCTAAAGCACAATATTTTGAAGGAAGCTCATGATTCTCCTTTAGCAGGCCATCCTGGTTTCTTCAAAACATATAGGCAATTAAGGCAAAGGTTCTCTTGGAAAGGGATGAAGATGTTCTAAAGTATGTGAATGAATGCAAGATATGTCAGCAAAACAAAGTTGAACACACACATCCTGCTAGTTTATTGCAACCATTTCCCATTCCAGAACAAAAATGGGAAAGCATCTCAATGGTTTTCATCACCGGTTTGCCCAAGGATTTGGGTAAGGATTGTATTTATATTGTGGTGGATAGACTCACCAAATTTGATCATTTATTTTCTATTAAATCATCTTTTACTGCTGCATAAGTGGATGATCTATTCTTTAGAGAAATTTTAAGATTGCATGGACTTCCCAAAAACATCATGAGTGACAGGGATAACAAATTTATGAGTGTTTTTTGGAAATAAATTTTTAAGTTGGTGGGCACTCAATTGACTCCAAGCACAAGTTATCATCCTCAAATTGATGGCCAAATAGAAAGAGTGAACCAATGGTTGGAGGGGTACTTGAGGAACTATGTTGGTGAGCAACAAAAAGCATGGGTTAAATGGCTCTTGGGGGAGTTTTGCTACAATACTACTTTCCATATGTCCATTGGCATGTCTCCTTTGAAAGCACTTTATGGTTATGAATCCCTCACCTTTGTTGAGCACATTTTTGGCGATAGTAGAGCCCCAAAAGCTAAGGATTGGGTTGAGGAAAATCAAGAGATTTTGAAGCTTCTAAAAGACAATTTGCAGGTTGCCCAAAATCAACAAAAACAATATGTGGATCAACATAGGGAGGAAAGAACTTTTCAAGTGAATGATTTGGTTTATTTTAGGCTGCATCCATATAAACAAACCTCCTTAAAATGGAAAGGATAAGAAAATATTAAACCAAGGTATAATGGTCCATACAAGATAGTTCGAAAAATTGGGGAGGTAGCTTATGAGTTAGAACTTCCTGAAGGTAGCAAAATCCATAATGTATTTCATGTCTCATGCTTTAAGAGGGATATTGGTCAGAAAATTTCTATTTCAAAAACACTCCCTCCATTATATGATGAAGGAAAACTCATACTTATTCCAGAAAAAAATTTGAAGACAAGAGAAAGGAAATTAAGGAGTAGAACCATAAGAGAATATTTGGTACGATGGAAAGATTTTCCAAGTGAGGATGCCACATGGGAAGAGGAAAAAAAATTTCAACATCCCAATTTAGAATTGCCTGAGGGCAAGCAATATTGGGTGGGGAGGACTGTGATGTACCCATCCAAATAAATCACTAAAAGGGAAAATTCCACCAATCTATTAATTCCCTAGGTTGGGGTGGAAACATCTAGATTTGGAATAAGGGAGCTATTAAACCCCAAATGGACATTAGCTTGCCATAAATTTATTGAAAGGGGATAAAAAAATATTTACAATAGGAAAATAAGGCGGCACTTGGTCATGAGGGCACATTGGTGGTGTGGGACCCACACAAAGCAAGATTCTCCATGCCACATGGCATCCTACTCTCACCCATTCGAATCCAAGGTGGAGTCTAATGTTCTTGGGGGATTTGGAAGGTAATTATACTTGGCATGACTCAATGAGGGTCTAATTGGAGTGGAAGAGTAACTCCCATGGAAGAGGAAGAGGCATCTTAGAGATATTGGGACACTTGGGCTAGATTCCCTAGCTTCTATGACAACAATGATGAAGATGTTATGACACTTATGACAAGGATCAGAACTGATTACTGAAATATGACCTATATGAAATGTCAGGGATAAAAATATCTTCCAAGAGGGTGCACAAGGGATTTATGGAAGCCAATATACTTCCCCGTTCGAATTGATGGAAGATGGAGACTAGGAATTGTTGGACAAGTGGCACTCATTGGAATCTCTTCCCAACTTGAGTTGGAATGAATATTTTGGAAGGAATTTGAACCATGGAGGAATTGGAAAGTTTATAAAATACAAGAACAAAGTAGGAGAGGAGCTTTTGATCATTTATCATTTTTCAAATTGGAGAGCATAGCTTGTCCATGCTAGTGGAGTGTTTACTCTACTTGCCTTAGTACTAATTTCGAGGGTGCAAGATTCCCATCATAATTGGAAATTGGAGAGGCCATTAAGACCTTTCATTTGGAGCTAAAATGGACTCATTTTTTTCAAGTTGAAGCTATAGGGCTGCTCGTGATATTCTCTTCTTCAACTTGCTCCCACATCTCTCTCACATTTCTCTTCATATTCTTGCTCTTGGAGGAAGGGCACACATGGTGAGATGTTGATCCCTTTGGGGGAGTCCAAGGGGACCCATTTATTTGTAATATGATGTATTCACTCTATATTTTATGCTCAGAAGAACCTCAGGTCGAAACTCCAAGTGAAACTATGTAAAAATGCCAAACTATGTATGAATGGTGCCATTTTCCCCTATATCTTGTTGTGAGAGCTTGAAGTTGTTTGGTTTCGATTTGTTTCAGTCAATATCTGTGATTTTATTGATGTATGGAGAGCCATTAATTTACTAAAAAAGTTTCATACACATTACACAATTCCTTGGAACATTTATCTCAAAATTCATAGCAAGTTGTGGAGTTTTTCTATCATTTCCCCCTATGTGAAGACATGTCTACAAATCTATGATTTATGGGAGTTGAAAAAGTATTTAGGAATTTATTAAGGATGCATTTGGGTTCCCATTGAAGTCCTATAACTAATCTATGTCTCCTTTCTGAAATTTGGTAGGGTCGTACTGCATTTGGGAAGCCATTAGTGACCTCTACCCTTGGGGGTTTGAACCTCAAAATTACTAGTAAAATTCCCCAATTTCTCCTGAAGTTAAATGAATGTTGTAGAAGTATTTTGAGAGTGTCCAAGCACCCATCAGCTTCATTTTTATGTCTTAATACCTTTCAAACACCTTCATATCCAATTCGAAATCCTTACGATCCATTTGGAAGCATTTGAGTCATCACTAGTCTAAGGGTCGAATTGGCCAAAAATTGCAATTTTTCCCAATTTTTCCAATTTTATAAAAAGGGACACTACACTCAATCAGTTATAAACTCAGTCAATCCTAAAATAATGGAAAAGTTCCTCAAATCATGGAAATCACCCCCAATTCTAGGATTCCAACTTAGAGTTGACTCGGGTGGTCAATTTGGATGGGTTTTTTCCCACTAGAGTCACCAGGTCAAGGTCTAGGTAGCTAGGTAGGGGGTTATTTTCTCTAAAAAAAATATCCTCCCGAAGCATGAAGAATACATCAATGAGAATAGTACTTCTATTCTCACCCTCTCTAACATTGTGAATCACAATGAAAATATTTTCAAATCTAAAAAATCAGTTCTACAACAATGAAAGTAAATTCAATTTGTGGAGGCAAAAATTTTGGCCCTCAAAAAATATGTCGACAACATTAGCAATTGGTCTCACTCAATAGCTTCAAATCCTTGACCATGTTTAGCCTCCACCTTGGCAGACACCATGGAAGAAGACACGATCTCTCAATTGTTTGAAGACATGGACCTCAAACAATTGGGTATGCATCATGCCACATGAGAGATAGGAGAACTTCACAGTAATCACTACTTTCACTAAATTTATGTAATGTTTTGAAAAATTGATTTATGTTTTAGGAGTCGTTTATATGTTGTATACCTGTAGTAGTTTCAAGGACTTTTTGGAGGTAGAGCATGGTCCCTTTTTTATACCTTATCGTATTTTGGATTTCCAGGCATAAATTCCACAAACATTTTCTATTTTTTTATTACTCTATTGTACAGTTCAGCTGCAACCTCTTCAATACAACCACTTATGCATTACTGTTAAAAAAGGAGTGTCATTCTTACATATTTGCATATAAAAATGACCACTCCTAAGACTAAACAATATAATCTATTAATTCATCTAAGAATGCCCTAGAAAAAAAGGGTAATTCATGACACTAAACACAAGTAATCCAATTATTCACCTAATCATACCCTGTAAAAAGGAAAGTCATCCCTACAAATGTGTATATACTACATAAAAGTGGTCATTCTTGAGACTAAACAATAAAAATTCATTAATTCATCTAAGCATGCCCTTGGAAAAAGGAGACATTCATGAAACTAAACAATAATAATCCTTAAATTCACCTAAGCGTGTCATAGAAAAAGGAGGGTCAATCTTACATATTTGAACATACATTAGAAAAGAGTCAGTCTTTTCATAGAAGATAAAATCAATACTTTTTTTATTCATGAGAATAAAAAAGTAAATAGAGTATCCATAAAAAAGTATAACCATAGTCCATCCATCTCCCCATGGAGTATCAAAGAGCATCAAACAAAAAACAAAGTATCATCGACAAAATCCATACCCAGACAACCTACAGGTTGACCAAAACAGTGCCAAATAACAAGAACCCTAAGATTGCTTACAAACTGCAATCTCAGTAAACCAAAATGTCAACAGAACCATGCAAAGCTAGGGTCATGAGACTAAATGCTAAAAATACATTATTTTAAATAAACATGCCTTAGAAAATTAAGAGTTATTTTTTAGGCCAAATAGTAATAATTAAATAGTTTAGTATGTAAGTATGCCTTAGAAAAAGAAGGGACATTCCTACATAGTTACACATACTTAAAAAAAAATGGCATTCCCGAGACTAAATAATAAATATCTATTAATTCGTCTAAGCATGCTCTAGAAAAAATGGGTGATATAAGAGACTAAACAATAACGATCCATTAGTTCACCTAAACATGCCCTCGAAAAGGAGGGGCGTTTCTACAAATTTGCACATACTTAAAAAAATAGTCATTCCTAAGACTAAACAATAGAATTTTGTAATTCATCTAATTGTGTCCCTGAAAAAAGGGGTCATTCTTACCCATTATCGGGTAGCATGGATGGTACGCTGAGGGATTTACTCCCCATCCACTTGCATTTAAATCCCAAGATACCATGTGTGGGAAACCTCTATATGTGGGGTCCATTGTGTAATCCCTTGATCAATTGCAGCTATTAAAAAAAAGGAGTGAGCAATTATTAAAAAAGAGGAGTCATTCTTAAAAATGATTATAATAGTTTTTCAATAAATTTATAATAATCTTTCAATAAATTTCCTAAGCAT
Organism: Larix kaempferi; assembly: GCA_027924585.1. Taxonomy (NCBI): domain Eukaryota; kingdom Viridiplantae; phylum Streptophyta; class Pinopsida; order Pinales; family Pinaceae; genus Larix; species Larix kaempferi. The sequence goes on from BSBM01001547.1 coordinate 750,988, forward strand.
GCTGTAAAAAAGGAAAAATCATTCCTACACATTTGCATAGGATAAACAATAAAGATACATTAATTTGCATAAGCATACCAAACAAGTTTTTTTTTCCTCATAAAAAATATTACATTTTTTATTGATATAAAACCACTGTTTGCAAGGCCCCAGGCCATACAAAAATGCGAGTATCCAATACTCTATACCATTGGATAAGTATGCATAAAATATGCCTATGGATAACCCATATGTAGATCTGTCCACTAACATCATTAGAAAAAAAACAAGTAGATAGAGTGCTAGACATGCTAGAATTTGTTTGGTAAAATCATAATAAAAAGGGTCCAATTCCCAGTTCAATGATGTTCCCATCATTGCATTCCTGTTTTTCCCAATTTACTTTTGCGATTAATAGTCCTTTCTTAGATAATTGGTTTTCTATATCATTGCGTTCATGAAAAATATGATGCAAGATGGGTTAGGTGGAAGGAAGCTTTGATCCTGCATATGTCCTCATAGATAGGAAGCAAGTGAATGTGTTTAGGATCCATCCCATACTTTAAGCAGTCTACGACCAACTTGGAGTCACTGAATAATTAGATCTTTGGGATACCCAGTGAGTGTGCTATGTTCAAGACAAGTTTGATAGCCATAAACTCAACCTGATTTTTGATGGATGACCCCAATCCCTCTGCAAAACTATACTAATGATTATCTTGTGTATGGATAATGCCCCCAGCTCCCCCAATGTAGGGAATGCCCTATGCAACCCAATCAAAGTAGGCCCAACGGATAGATTTTTTGATGATTTCTTCATTGACAATTCTTAGAGCCTTGGAAACTGCAACCTGTGGTAAGTGTTCTAGCATAGCTAGGCTTTTGGCTGCATGCAGTTGAGCCGGAACAAAAGAGTCTTGGAAGGTATATTTGTTCATAGTGTTCCATGCACCCCATATAAGAAAAGCTGGAAGATCCTTACACTCCACAAATCCACCATTATGAAGCCATGACTGGTAAGATTCTTGCAGTCCAATACTTCCCCAAAGGAAAGATTTGCCTATGATCTAGGATATGTACTAACACATAATATTTAGATAGGGACTATAAATGAAGAGGTGTTTGGTGTCTTCAGTGTCATCTCTACATAAGGGGCATCTGCTTGGGCCGCAGGAAAATCTTTTAGTCAAGTTGTCCCAAAATGGCACCTTATCATCAAGTGCAAGCCATAAAAATAATTTGATTTTCAGTGGACAATTTAGGTTCCATAAAGACTAGTTCCACCAAGCACGTAGGGGCACATTTTCAGTTTCTCTCATAGGCTGATATCCCAAATTGGGAGCATATCCACCTCCTGATTCATTCCTTTCCCATATTAGCTGGTCATTTTTTTCCGTTAGGTAGACATGGTTGTTGGTAAGAGATCAAATGTACATGTTCCAATGTGCCCCTTCCTCCATTTCAAATCCCAGCTCATCAACATGTATCCAAGCTTGTCTGAACATAGTACTATTCCAGTGATCTTGAATTTGATGCAGAAATAGAATACCCCTATCAATGAGAGAGTTAATCATGCCTACAAAAAGTCTGTGAAAGTATGCACAACCAACGTAGGGGTCTTATCCAATCTTGAACTTCTTTCCATTACAAGTGACCCAAGTTAACCAATCACCTATAATCCAAAGGCAGAAATAATATCCTTCCAAAATATAGAAACCTTCCTAGAAGGCTTATCCTTCATGCTAAACCATTCTTCGATAGTCATGAAGTGAATATACTTTTGATATATGACCTTAACCCATAACCCCTCGACTTTGAGTGCCCTCCAAAAACCCTTGGCAGCTAGGGATTTGGCGAATCTAGGTAAATATTTAATGCCCCATCCACCCAAATCCTTGGGTAAGGAGATCCTCTTGCAAATTACCCAAGGAAAGACATGTTCTGCATTTGTGCCCCTCTAGAGAAAATTACTATAGATTTTTCGTATGCTTCCTAAGATGCCTGAAGGAACATAAGACAAAGAGAACCAATATACAAGTAATGCTTCGAGTATATAATTAATCATCACCAGCCTGCCTCCCTCGAACAACGACTTGTTACACCAAAGGTTGATCCTTTTTTCAAATTTGACAATGATCCATGTCTAATCTTTACATACGTATTCATTAGGATTAATCACAAATCCAAGATAATTTAAACCAAGAGAGACATCCACAACATCAAACTCAAATAGAGTAACAATCCAGTTTGCCTCCAGAGGGTCAATGATCAGAAATTAAATGGTGGATTTTTTAGCATTGCAGATCATACCCCTATAGTTGCAGAAAAGGTCTTCAAGATGGAATTAAATTTGGATGCATATCTTCTCGAGCCATCAGAGAAAAGGAGTATGCCATCAACAAATAGAAGATGGGAAATAGTGACATTTCCTCCCATAGAAAAACCTTTTAAAGATCTGTTTGCCATAACATCAAAATCATTCTGCTCAATCCATCCATCATCAATATGAAGTGGAGGGGGGGAATCGAGAAACCATGCCTAAGGCCTTTGCCTGGTCTAAAGAAACATGAGGCATATCCATTGATCAAAACGGGGAAGGAAACAAACTTAACTGTAGATAAAATCCATTGGACCATTCCCAGATAAAATCCAATCTGAACAAGCACAAGCCTTAGATGAGTCCAGTTGACTCTATCATAGGCCTTAGATAGATCAAATTTAATGATAGCTATTGGTAATCTCTTAAATTTGGAAGAATGTAATACCTCTTGGGTAATGACTATAGGGTCATGGGTAATGGGTATAGGGTCATGGATCAACCTGTTCTCTAAGAGGGAAAATTGATATGTAGAAATAGCCTTAGATAAGATGAACCTGAGCCTATTGGTAATGACTCTGGCCACTATTTTATAAACACAATTGCGTAGTGAGATAGGTATGTAGTCTTCAAGCCTTATTGCCCTGTCCTTCTTAGGAATAGGAGCAATGAATGTACTAATGAAGGAAGCCAATATGCTCCCATTAATCCTGGATTATTCTACAACTTCCAATAGATCCGCTTCAAGTAGGTCCATAAACCTCAAGTAAAATTCAATAGGGAAGACATTGGGACTCGAGATTTTAGCTTTTTGCATGAGATGTAAGTCGTTTTAAGTTCATCCATTGATACCTCCTCCCTTAATATCACATTATGTTCATCATTCATATATGATGGGTAGTGGGCGATAAGTTCCATCATTGAACCAATAGGAGTTGCCTTATCCTCTTTGAGTAGGTGCTTAAAATGATTGGTTCCAACTCTATCCATCTGCGCAAACCCAAAAACAGTATGAACTCCACCCTATTCAAGCTTCCAGATGGTATTACAATTAAACATGTGCCTATAATAATTGTGGAAATACTTGGTGTTATCATCCCCCAGTTTAAGCCAAGTTGCTCAGCTCTTAAAACAGATAATAGTCTCATTCTCTCTTAATATATGTTTCCTTCTTCCTTCGAGATCGATAATCACCTTTTCTGTTCCAAAGATTGAAATCCCCGGGGGAAGTTATTATGGAAACCAACAAGATTCTCTTCAAATGATTTCATTTCTGCTTCCGCATGCATTCTGTGATTAATTGACCAAGTAATAGACTGCTCTTTGACCTTCTTGAGATTTTTTAAGAACTAAGAAGCAACTGGACATGGACTACCTACACCATAAGGGGTCCATATACCATTGACCATCTGAGAATATGATTCATGTTGTATACAGGACTCATTGAACTTCAATGGTGTGGAGGGTTTATCTTGGTTGAATCCCAATTCCATAAATATGGGGTGGTGATATAATTCCTCCCCTTCATTAATCCATTGTTGAATGCAGGGTGCCATTCTGAGTAAGCCATCATTGATGAGGAAGCGGTCAAGTCTTTTGGAAACACTATCTACACCGGTTCTCATGTTGCACCAAGTGGGCTTGAGAGAAATAGGGGGGATATCCAATAAACTTTCATCCTCTAATTCTTGATGAGTAAATATGACAATGGGTCTTTTTGTGTATTAGTCCCCCATGTCTCTGATTCCCCAAGGGAAAATTTTAAGTCTCCTCCAAGTATGAAGATTCCGGTTATGTGGAAGCCAAAACCAAAACTCTTTGCTAGTATGCTAATGTATCTGAGTGAGGGCCATAGACATTAAGTAGGGTGATAGCCCTACCAAATTCCTGAGAGAAAAAAATAATCCCAAGACCCAAGAAAATGGACCACCTGTTAATGCAAAGAATAGAACTAGTTCTCCAACCAGTAACAATTCCACCAGATCTTCCAATAACATCTATACATTAAAAGTCCCTTCTCAGAAACAAATTATGCAAATCCATCAAAATGGAGTCACTACTAGCCAAAGTCTCTTGTGGAATCAAAATGTTAGGTTTGTGAAGAAAGACTAGTCGCTTTAGGGATAATTTCTTTTAGGGATGCCCTATCCCTCTGCAGTTGAGGGACATAAGAAGCATTAGGTAACCCTTTTCTTATGGGACCATGCTCTAAGAGTCCCCGAAATAGTCCTCTATCTTCCAGCCTTAACATACTCTGTCTTCCGACCTTAACATCGAAGGTAGATTGTTCTCTTGTAGATGCCATAATGGATATGCGCCCCCTGAGTCTAGAAGATGACCCCAAAAAAGGTTGGTAAATCCCTCCCCCCCGGACAGAGAAATAATCAGTAGAGGGAGTTCTCCTGAGTCTAAAATGATATCTCGGGGGTGGGTGCACATCTTCAAATCCAAGGGAAATCTGGTCATTCCTATCATTGCCACCAGGAAGAGGAGTGACTTTGAGTTCCCCAGACCAGTTCTTTAAGGCCTCATTGCCAACAATAGCAGCTTCATTCCAAGTATGAAAGGTATCATGGAGAAGTTCCAAGAGTTCGCAAAATATCCCTGGACAGTCCCCACTGACATGCTCATATAGAATCGATGGATCCAGAGAGTAGCTTCCATCCTTAGAGACATGATTAGGGGAAGAATTTGAACATCCTCTACTCACATTCACATCAGGAAGAGTGGAGGGATCTTCATATGACAATAATATAGGTAGATGCTTCGCCAAAACATTAATGTGAGAGAGGCCAGGGGAGGAAGGGTGGATTGCGAGGTCAGATGGATCCCTACGTAAGAAAAACCACAGAGTCTAGAAACCTATCGACCAACCCTTCATTGTTAAGATTCATTCCAGTGTCATTCATGATAGAAGGGTTCAAACAATTGATATGCTCGAGAAGCTCTAGGTCGTGGAAAGGACTCTTCAATCTAAAGTCAATGACAGAGGTGTCACAGGGAGGAGCAGGGTTATCAAGGCATACAAGAGGGGAGGCCCCATACATACCACAAGAGGGAGTGAGAGGACTATTGGGGTCACCAGGATCAATAGAAGAACGAGGTATCATAAAGATGGCATCATACAACTCAACGTGATCCAAAGTGGGGGAAGATCCCTAAAAAAGTAAGATGGAAGAGGGGAAACACTAGAATCAAGGGTAGAAGTAGGACAATAGGAAATAGGGTTGTTAATACATGCACCCCCCCTTGAAATATAAGAGATAGAGGTTAAAGGGACAAAGACCTTACCCCGTACACATGTCAACCCATGCAGCTCTGGAATCACGATTTGAGGCATAAGAGGTACAATCCCCAACTAGAGAGAGTCCACCACTGATAATCCTAGTGCAAGGGATACAATCCCGTTCGTTGTTCTCTCCAAGGAAGTTAGCTTGTCCAGTACATTACCCACCGACGCCTTACCAAGCTTATTGACATCAGTAATCTGGACTTTATTCCCAGTGAGATTTGCATCATGAACCTCCTTGGAGCACTAAATTTTTTTCATGAAGGGCAATGAGCAGTCTTTAACAACATGTCCATATCGATCGCACCTCTTGCATCTGAACATGATGCTAACGTAGTCCAACACTTGGGTAAAATGATGTGCCCCTTTGCATATGGTCATTTCGTCCCAAATCCCCTCATGAAAATCAATCTCCACCATGATCTTGGCCACCGCCATATTCCTTGTGACAAGGTAAGACATGTTCGCCTATAGGAATACACTAATGGATGAATTGATGGGCTCAAATATCTCTGTCGTCCATAGTTTTGGTGGAAGCCTAGGAAACTTAACCCAGTTGCATTGGAAATACACTTTCTCCCTCCCTGTGTCGAATGTAGGTCTCCATCTCTTCAGTAGGAGGTTCGTCTTCTACCATAACCAGACACCTCCCAGAAGGGTTTGTGAGTCCTTCGGCTTTTGGAGGAATATGACAAACCATCCCTTCTCCAAGGAGAAGTAAGTGGGGGAGTAACCCAAGCGAGGGGACCAAGTGGCATTCACCCAGTCTTTGAATATTCTGAGTGACAAAATCCTACCACCAAACTTGTCGACTAGAGCTAAATCCGACATGGTAAACACCTCTGTCATCTTAACATCGTCACCAAGCGACATGTTAAGTAGACTATCCTTCCACTTAATACATTTCTTGCCAAGTCGTCCCATGATTTCCGGCAGTGCCACCTCCACAGATACCCTACCACTTCTTAACTACTGGGGAACCTTGTCGGTAGAAGAAACATCCATCAAACCGATACTAGAAATTGCTTGAGGACACATAGAAAATTTACTTGGAGCTTCAACGAAGCATCTATTTAGAGCGAGACTCTCAACAACCACTTATGAAGCCACAAAGTCCTTGGATGAAAAAAGTGTCGGGATAACACAAACCTTATTATTATAAGATTCCCTTCCTGAATCTTGAGGAAAAGGTCTCTTGATTCCCGGCCTTTTCTTTCACCGCATACACAAACAGAATGAGTTATGACATACTGTTCACCGCCAATAAGTCAAATTCGAGGTAGTAATACCTCTATGACCAACGACAATCCAACCTACCTTCCATCACTTCAAAGCAGGTAAATGCAGAATACCGCTATGACACCACCAAACCGACATATATGTCCTCAAAGACGATAAAGTCAAGCACTGATCCTATGAGAGCATTCAAGGGCCCACCACAATCTAAAACCCTAGGGAGAAACCCTCTGGAAACTAGAGAGTGGAGTTGCCAAAAAAAGCTTATTCATAATAGTAAATAAAAAATCACTAATTAGGTACCTAAGTATGCCCTAGGAAAAGGAGGGATGTTTCTACACATTTGCACATACTTTTTTAAAATGTCATTTTCAAATTAAATAATACAAATTCATTAATTTACTTAAGTGTGCTCTAAAAAAAGGGGTCATTCCATAGTCTAAATAATAATGATCCATTACTTCACATATGGGGGCACTTCCCCTCATTTTGAGGATGGTACCTAGGGTAAACCAGATTCTTCAAGGCTCAAGTCCTATACAACAATATACTCGTTAAGAACTCAATATATCACTTGCAAGAGTTGATCTCGGGTAGAGAAGATAATGATTCATTCTCTCAATCACTCAAGCTAGACCCAATTAACGAGTGTCATTGCTACACACTTACACATACTTCAAGAAAAAAATTATTCCTTATACTAAACAAAATAAATCTATTAATTCACCTAAAACTACCAAAAAAAATCATTCATAAAACTAAACAATAATGTTTCATTAAATTATCTAAACATGCCTATAAAAAACTAATTCCTACACAAAAACAAAATTGTATCTTACAAATTAAGTATAAAACAATAACTACGTTGTTTTTTTCAAAAAAAAAATTCACTATATTTGATATTCAACTTTTAAATCAAAGTATACCATGAAGAATATCAAACATGAAGAATATGCTCTCCATTCATCATTAAGAAGATAAAGACAAGTATGAAAATACAAAACAAAGAGTCCAAATAAAATTATAATTATGTTATGGTAATGAATGATGCACACTTAAAATGAAAATGTTTCAATTCTCTTATATTTTAAATTTTATCATTATAATAATAAACTATAAAAAACTGCATTCGAGTTCTTAATAAACCTCAAATGATATATACAATAACCTAAGTTATAATATATTTTTTAAATATGAAAAGGTACGTATTTCCCCAACCTACTATACACATATCCTTAAAATATTACACATCTAAGTATTCAAATATACACATTATACATCATTTTAAAGTCAAGGATAAGTGGACGGGGGTAGTAATGAACTCTTCAACCAAAACAAATAAAGGGCTCAAAATGACAAGATTATTCTTTGACAAAACTATTGACTTTTCGCATAGACATAAGAAAATAATTGATAAAAAGATATTTTAGCTTTCAAGAATGCCATAACATTTTTATGGATTTCAATTTATTAAAGAATGCCATAACATTTTTATGGATTTCAATTTATTAAAGTAGATATAAATACCCCATACACGATTAATAAAGGTTGAACCCTCAACATGGTAAACAATGTTTTAAGAGTGAACCTTATTATCAATTAATTTATACTTAAAAACTAAATTTTGAAATATTTTTATTAACCTATAAAAATAACAATTAATTGAATAGGAAAGTAATGTAAAAATTAAAAAAAAAGCAATTAATTGAACTGACTTTTAATTTATATCCATTATACTTATACTTTTTATATTAATAAAAAAGTTTAATATTAATTTTGTTATTGTTTTATTTAAAATACGACTTTTGATCATTAAAAATAGTTCAGACGTCATTAAGTTTTAGTTTTTTTTTTCCACAAAAAAAGTCATATTCCATTCATTCAGGTTGAAAGAAATATCAAATACATCCCTCAGGTGCATGCCACACTTTTCAAATTTTACATTCTTTCTACATCATAGTTTCATTGTTTTACATATCAGTAACCACTTACAAATTCTTACAATAAGCATAGATTTCCAAAATTTAGTTCTCAACGAAATCTACAAAACAGATAACACTAGTTATCAGATCAGAAAGTCCAAATTTTTCCTTGTAATTTCCTACAGTTCTCCCTTTCTTCTAGTCACTATACATTCACCTGTAGGAAGAAGAAGGCCTTCTTTGGACAAGGCATCAACAACCCCATTATGTTCCCTATAAACATGATTACACTTGAAACAATTGAAGGATTTAGCTATCAATTCCATATTTTGGCCAATGCCTATCAGATTCAGGGTCCTAATTCTTTTCTCCTTCCTCATAAATTTTATCCAAAATTCCGAATCACCAAATATCTTCAATTTCTTCACTGATTCCTCTCTAGTTATCTGCAACAGAGTTGACAAAGCCAATCCTTTAGCTTTATTGTTGGTTCCTATCCCCCCATTAGCTTTGAATTCAATGGATTCTTGCCATGATAGGTGGAGAATTCCTCCCAAACCACATTGTCTTTTTGGATCTTCACAAGCTCCATCAAAGAAGCCTGAAGTTTTCTCTTGTTTAGTATTGACATCTTTCAAAATTATGTCTTTAACCTTACCTTCCTTATCAATAAAGAAGCTGAAGGTTGCAAGCACCAGTAATATTACATAGAACAGAGTATAAAGCTTATTCTCAAAGATAGAACCATTTCTTACCTTCCATATACTCCACAAAACAAGATAAGGGATGCATCTTAAAGATTTCAAATTGGAATCCTCGAACCAGGACTTGAAATTAACTCTATAGAATCAACTTCCCACAACTATTCCAAATGTAGGCTTTCACCTAAACCTTCCTAGACTTGTTTAGAGAAAGGACAATTTAGAAATAAGTGTTCAATGGATTCTTCTTCACACCTGCATAGACTGCACCGACTAGGTCCGCAATAGCTTTATTTTCTCAGATTATCCTAGGGCAAGACCTTTCCTCTCAGAATCAACCACGTCAAGCATTAGTTTTAAATATGTTTGAGAGTGAATCGCTTTAAAACTCTTTTAATAAATTGAAGTTTAATATAAAAATTATACTAACTTCAAACGATTACCTAATTATATTATTTTTAAATTTTATTAAAATAATATAATTTTTATCATTGACATTTAATAAAGTGAAGTTTCATTTTTTTAATTTTTTTTCCAAAGGCAGAAAATCCGGTTGTCCTCTTTGTGAGTCGCAAACCCATGTAAGGAATTCTGTAAACTCACATGTCATCGGTGTCAAGTGTCAGCAGCTGTTGCCAAGCCGATGGGCTAATCGCAACTGTTACCCCTTCACCCAACCAACCATGAAACCGCGTCGCCTGAAATGACCCACTGGCGATCCGTAAGGGAGCATGCTTTCACTCATGCCAGATGCCTCTTAGATCAATCCATTCCCATAATGACCGAGGAAGCCGTGGCGCTTTACCAAGTTAGAAGCAGTTTAACCTCATACTCTAGGAGGTAAAAAAGTGAAGTTTCATATAAAAATTATATTTAATTAAAATGATTGCCTACTTTATCATTTTTAATTTTTATTAAAATAATATAATTTTATTACACACATTTAATAAAATGAAATTTAACATAAAAATTATACTAAGTCTAAATGATTTTTTAGTTTTATTAAAATACTATGATTTTCATTAAAATACTATGATTTTAATACTAATAATGAATAACGGAATAAGTTATTTCAAACAAAACGTCATATACAGGAGCATCATTCACCATTGGAATCTCGAAATAATAATTTTTGTCAAATATATTATATAAAACGAATCCAATGATAAAATTGCATGCATCTTGTCAAAAACTCAAATCTGGCTTATACTTATTCAGAGGTCTATTTTCAATCATATTTTATCTTAAAAAAAATTAATGGCTCAACATATTTTGTCCAAGTACATTAAATAGTGTATGATATATGAATACATCATTGTATTACATTTTTTTTAATAGTAGGAACAACATTCAATAGTGTATGATGTCAATACAACAAGGTCATATAGTAATATATTTATTTATTACGAGTTTAATATATTATTTAGCATAATAGAACATGGATGAGGAGGATAATATTCTATCTCATGATTTCTCAAACTAGATCTATTTAACACATCACTGTATTACAGATTAAACATTAACAAAATATTTTATTTTTTTTTATTTTTGTTGGAGTCTAATCTTTGGTTTTAGGAAAATCTTGTATTATTAAACTCCTTATTCACGTGAAAAGACCAAAAGTCAATGGTGAGTGGGAAGAGTCTTTGGGAGTCCAAGATCCCACTTGGGAATATGAAACCCAAGGGTCAATTCTCTTGTATATATGCACAATTAATTAATGAGAATTAATGTGCTTTCACGCCTATCCTTCTGTCTTTGTGAGAATTATTGTCTATTTGCCCAATTGAGCACCTAACAGTGGTATTAGAGATATTCTTGGTCTCCGGCATGTGTTCAGAATTTTGCCATATTCCTTGTCCATAATTTCTGTTGTTGAGTCCTGGCATATTTTGTTGGCTTAACCGTTCACCCGCTAATCCTAAATTTGGAGTGTATAATTCCTCTCTACAGATGTTATTCTCTGCATAGACGTTAGACGTTACTCATCTGCATCTCTTCTCTTTTCATTGGTGCCTTCACGTAGGACCTCTTCTCTATTCATAGGTATTATTCTCTGCTATCTTTTGCATGCACATACTTACAACATATTCTACCATACCAATTTTGCATTCTCTACCATTCACCTACCTAGTCCTACATTCATTTTGCAATATGTCATATGCGTTTATATCTATTCAGAAACCCTAATTTCTATGCATAAACCCTAATTCTTGTGTTCCACTGTGAGTGCGTTGAATGCGGTGCTCATGAAAATATCATTCAAGGAGTTCTCTTGGGAGCTATCATGCCACACCGTGAGAGCTAGTCTACACCATTTTCTATTGGTGTGTTTTTGTCCAAATTCGTGAACATTCTTGAAGCTCCGACTGGTGAATATTACAGTATGGAGAAGATTACAATACACTTGGGACATCAAGTTTGAAATTTTATTTAAATTTCCAGTACTCATGTTTGTAAAGTTTATGCTATCTTGTTACCTTCCAACCAGTTGGAGAAACCTAGTTTCATTTTAGGTATTGAATAGTTTGAAGATAAATTAAAAGAATGTTCATAGATGTCTTCACCTTCATGACTAGTGTGTCGTGCTACACCATGGAGTCACAACAATCTAGAGTTGAGAGTTCGAGGGGAGGTAGACGTCTCCACGTTGGCAATAATATGGTGGACTCTCTCCTCTATTAATTTGCTTCCACGAAAGGGAATGCGGATTTGACCATCGTGAAGAGCCCGTATGTACGATTTCAAATCTAACTGCGAAGAAAACTCACGACATGACCAAGGCCTGGAAAGAATCCTTTCTTAAAATAAAACCTTTAAGGTCATGGATAAGGAGCTCAGGTTTCATCCCACCATCGATTGCTTCTGCAGCAGAACAACGGCTATGAATTTTATAACATGAAGAAGACCTTGTAATGGGTAGCATAGGAGACTCACGAGCAGTTCTGGGCATAAGAGATGATGGAATTTCATTGATTGCAGTGCATTTTATTGTGGATTTGAAGCCCAATCTACCAATGGAAGCTGATAGGATTAAGCAATTCAAAGGGCGGCTTTTTGCACTGCAAGATGAGCCTGTTATACCTCAAATTTCCACACCATGTGTAAGTGAGGATCTGCGTGTTTCACCACCATGGAAAACATGATTTTTATGCCTCCTAAGGGTGTTAGGACCCTTCATTCTAATTTTGGTCCCTTCCGTAGTCACACTTGGAATCAAATCCAACAAGAAAGGGGTCGAAACCCACCTTAACCACCTCCCAAAATTACCACTTATTGGGATTTTGCGCCATGCATGCCTATGGGGGAGCAAAAATTTCATCTTTTTTCGCACCTTTCATGCCTATTGGGGAGCGAAAATTTCAATATTTTCGTGCTTTGCTCGGTTATAGGGGCGCGGAAATCCCTGAATAGCCATTTTCCTTAGATCTTGGATTTTGGATCTCGAGTAGATTTTCATGGGATGAGGCTCCCCTTTGAATCCTCTCTCACATTCCCTCCTTGGCATGTTTGAGATCTTTGATCCACATCTTCCTCACTTAGATCCACAATATCCTCTTAGTGGTTGGCCTCCCAAATCCTATAAGAAGAATGCCATCCATGAGCTATGGGGGGGGGGTGATCTTGGAAACACCAAACCTATGGTCCTGTAATTCTTGGAGAACACTCATGAGGAGGTCGTCTTGATCTTAAGAGTCTTGAAAGTTGATGAAGGAGAGCTTGGAAGAAGGTACTACTGCTTTGGACATTGGGTATAGCATTTTGTATGGCTTCTTTATGCCTTTCTTTCTATCAATAGAACTTAGCCTATTCCTCCGATTTTCATGTCTTTGATGATGAATGCATGAAATTTTCTATGTTTTTATAGTTAGATCTTTGTTTATACATATATTTCATGAGGAAACCAGATATCTTTAGGTTTTTGTGGATATGGATCTAGCATTCACTCTTCATAATCTTCACTCTCATACTCTGAATCTGAACTGTCATGTGATGAATATTCGCTCTCTTGGAGCTCATCAAGCAATGGAGGTGTGGTTGGCAAGATCTCTTTCTCAACATGATGAGCATCATGTAGAGGCCATTCCTCAAGCTGTACACTCCTATCAAGGAATGTTGTCATAGTAGAAGGATCAAGAAGCTTGTAGGCCTTTTCATTCAATGCATAACCCACCATAATACACTCTCTGCTTTGTGGATCTAGGGCTCTCCTTTTCTCAGTTGGAATCCTTTCCCATGCTCTGGATCCAAACACTCTAAGATGAGATACATCAGGTTTGTATCCCATCCATGCTTCGAAAGGAGTCATATCTTTGAGTCCTTTATGAGGAACTATGTTCTGAAGATAGGTGGCACAATTGATGGCTTCTGCCCAAAGACTAGGGTGCAACCCTTTCGACTTTAGCATGTAGGTGGCCATCTCTTTCAATGTTCTATTCTTCCTCTAAGAAACACCATTCTGTTGTGGTGTATAGGGAACAGTATGTTGCATCTCAATGCCTTCTTCAGCAAAAAAGGTTTGAAAATCATGCTTGATGTACTCTCCTCCATTATTAGTGCGAATGTCCTTGATCTTTCTATTTGAAAAATTTTCTGCAGAAGACTTGAAAAACTTAAAGAACCCAAAAACTTCCGACTTTAATCTGAGAAAGTATACCCATGTAAATCTTGAATAATCATCAATAAAAGTAAGAATATACCTTTCCTTTTTCAAAGATAGATCTAGAAAAGTGCCTGCAACATCACTATGAATCAGATCTAGAGGTTGAGAGGCTCTCCTTGCCTTTCCCTTCTCAAACTTCTTTTCAGGATGCTTGCCCATCAAACAACCATGACAGTTTCCCTTAGCAAACTTGATCTTGGGCATCCCCTAAACCATATCTTGAGTATGCATGTCTTGCAAGTGTTGATAGTTGAGATGTCCAAATATTTCATGCCATAGCCTAGTATCTTCATTTGCATGAGTGTGAAGAGCAGACTGTTTAGAGAGAGGTAGAAAATGGGAGAACTCATAGAGTTTCTACTTGTGGTTTGCAACACCTTTTTCAATGGTAGAACCTGATACCATGTCTTGGATTTCGACCTCATTTGGAGAGAAGATCACCCTATTGGGCTCTCCAGTATGGGTCATCTAGTAGACTAAAAGTAGATTAGCAATGAGTGTAGGGACATAGAGAACATATGAGAAGTACCCATGATCAAGTTTGATTCTTCCAATCCCCTCAGAGGAGACCTCAGAATCATTCCCCAACATGATGGATGGTCCAACAGTGGATTCGAAACCAGTAAAGAGATCTTTGGAGGAAGACATGTGTCTTGATGCTCCCGAATCTATGATGAAGGAGGATTGTGTTGATGCACATGCCATGAGGGCATGGCATCTCTCTTTGTCCTCTGATCTTGATGGTTCACCTTCTTTCTTTCTAGCACATGTAGGTACTGGAAGGTTATTCTTTTCAAGAAGTGAAGCCATGAGATCTATGGTATTCTTCATACATGAACTCTTAGGATGGAATCCTCTATTTTAGTATATGCATTTGGATTTCCCCTTCTGAGTTTGCTTGTCTTTCTTAGGATTCAAAATTCCATCTAACTGACTTGGAGCCTCCTTCTGCTTCTGTTCATTAGACTTTCTCTCAAATGATTTTTTCTTACCCTTGCCATTCGCTCTCTTCATCTCAGGGGCTGCACGAGCTGAATCTAATTTGGGTTTTATCATTCCCATATGAACTAACTTCTCCTCCTCAAGTGTGAGAGACTGGATGAAGTCTTCAAGAGTGGGAAACTTCCATTTTGAGATGGACAACTTCACTGATTGAAATGTGGAGACAAATACTAAGTAGTTAGGGCCTAGTTTTGATAGTATGACAAGATGGGTTGCTTCTCTTCCTTCTTTATCCCATATCTCTTCAACTGTGAAATCAAGTTTTTGAACTTGTTGAGAAACTCAGTGATGTTTTTGAAACTGCTTGGGCTCAAGGAGATGAGCTCATTTTCCAATTTATGACGTTTCAAGTCATATTTCAGTCCAAGCAGATATTCGAGCTTGTCCCAAACCTCTTTTGGAGTTTCTAGATCTATGACATGAAAATGGAGGTCTTCGAAAATGCTGAGGAGCAATAGTCCTACTGCTTCATCAAGTTTGTCTAAGTACTTGGATTTCTCTACTGCACCAGTGGGTTCGACTGCAGTCCCATTCAAAACTATAGAGAGGATCTTGGAATTCATGAAGATGTCCATATTTCCTTCCATTTGAAATAATTGAATGAATTCGGTTTTAGAATCATTGGTAGCTGTTGAAGTAGAATTGAAGATGAATTCGAATGATGTAGATAATCTGCAAAACAATGAGAATTGTAAATGGAGATATGTTGCAATTCGAATTGAAAATTGCCTTAGGACACTAAGCACATGTGACTGGATCCTTCACACCTGGATAGACCTCATTGGATTGCTCCAGTGAATTCAAGACAATTGCACCAAGAATTGCTGTGGAAATCCAGAGGCTTCTGGTGCTCAATGAAAGACAACTACTCAAAGAATTGTTGCAACTGCTGCTGCTGCAAATCGAATAACTGACTCCAGCTCTAATACCATGTGATATTTTATAGGAGATATCACACAACTAGAGAAAGCCTCACTAAAAATCACTCAAAAATTAGCAGAGAAGAGAAGAATAATTGTTGAATCAATAATCACTCATTAACACAAGAAATGGAAAAAACTGTTGTATCATACATCAGCTATAAGCTCGCACTCTGAAAAGTGAATAATAACTGAATACAATAAAATGGATTCGAATTCCACTAAGTTCATTCGAATTCTCCTCAATGTGTGTCTTGGATAGCATTGGAGACATCATCCAACCAGTGGCAGTAGTCACAATTGGTCAAAGGTCAGTCAAATGAGTCTAACTGAGTCTAACTAAGTCACGTGAGCAAAAATCAAGGGATGGAGACTCCAAGGAGGGCGCATGAGTTTGATATGAGGCTGTTAGTAGGTCAAGTGCCACTTCGATACAGAAAACTGGGAGCTATGGGTAGTTAAACTGAGCAATAACTGAATAAACTAGTCAATAAATGCTGCAAATGACTGTTAGTGATCCAAGTAGTGTAGTAGGGTGCATTAGTCTTCCTGGTGAGGAAAACAAGGCGCACTAGGTAGGTAGGAGGGATCCTGAGGGCTAAAAACAGGCTCTAAGGGGCTGAACATAGGCTCTAAGTGCTGGGGAGACTGCCATATTGATGACTGGATGCATGCAGGCATGCAAATATAAAAAATGATGGTGAGAATATTCCAACATCTAAGAGCTAAAGTCAGTTAACTAAGCAATCAATCCTCAAATCAAGGAACTGACTGATAGATCTCCTAAATCAGTGGAAGAGGGCGCATTTCTAATCTAGTGATGGAAACAAGGGTGCATCGGTGGCTAGGAGGGATAATACTGAGCAGAAACAGGCTCTAGGGGGACGAAAAATAAGGACTAGGTGCTGGGAGACTACCATACTGATGACTGGATGAATCCAGTATGCATGCATGCATGCATGCAGAATGCATGAGATGCATGCAAATACAAATGATGATGGTGAGAATATTCCAACACCCCCCCGCAAGCCGAACTATGAGGAAACATAGGAACTGAAAAATTGTAGGGCCCTCGTAACTGAGACCAAAGGTCACCCCGTACAAAAATCTAACAAAAATGTGAGGAAAGAGGGAAAAACCAGTGGGAAGAAATCCCCCCCTCAAGATATATTGTAAAAAGCTAATCAACCATGTGTATCACTCACGCCAAGAAGGGATCGGAGGTAAGTGAACTTCTTCACCGAGGAAGACTTAGTGAAGATATTTGCAATCTGCTCTTCCGAAGGACAACAGAGCAGTGTGATGGTTGATTCAATTTCTTGAGGTATATTCCTCTTGGGAAGAAGTAGATCATGCTCCAAAAACATGTGCTTGAGTTATCCTTCAGTGGATGCAAGCGAATCTGGAGGCTTCCTGAACTTACTCTTCAGACCAAACATGGTGAGAACAAATCCAAAAATATGAAGATCATTCTGGAACATGTGATTCAAACTAGCTGAGGTAGGATCAAATCCATGAATGCGTTGATATTTCTTTGATATCTCCTTTGAACCAACATAGGTGAGATCATAACCAAATGAACTATGACATGATGGTGGTGGCTTGGACTTCAAATTGACTCCAAGAATTGATAGATGGTTTCTTGTGATCTCCTTTGAACCAGCAGGGGTGAGATTGAAACCAAGTGAACCATGACATGATGGTGTTGTATTGGAATTCAAATCAGATCCAAGAATTGATAGATGGTTTCTTATGATCTCCTTTGAACCAACAGGGGTCAGATCAAAACTAAAATCACAAAAAAGTGTATGAGACTTGAACCCAAGTGAATGGTAGTGTCCTCCATATTCGGTGAAACTCTGAGAACTTGTGCCAATGATCAAATGGAAGTACATAGGAATCATTTGGTCAAGGAGGGTGAATGCATCACCTACAAAATCTGATTTATCCTCCAAAACATTCAGTAGATCATTATTTTGCACATCAGAAGGCTCATGGGAAGTATAGATTTCGAAGCTCTCTTCAAGTTCTAGAGTAGTAGCTGAGAAATCTTGCTCAAAATTCGAAATAGAAGATAGATTAGCTCCATCAGTTGTGTTAATTTCATCTGCATCAGCTACATGGGAAGTAGACAATTTGAAACTGTCTTCAACTTGTAGAGCAGCAGAGGAAGGAATATCTTCAACATGAATTTTTTGTGTTGAATCTGCAACTTCTTCTTCATCTTGAACAACTTCACCATGAGAGATGATTGAGGCCGAATCATAATTAGAGAGAACACTGGAGGAGGTATTACTGGGATTGTTCTCCAAATGGCTAACATCATCCTCTTCCTTCTGCTTTCAAAATAATATATCCAATCTGGTCCAGAGATCACTTGGATGTTCATGAAGATCAATGAGGTATTGCATACTGGAAAGCATAACAATCATTATTGCTCCTACAGCTCTGTCACAATCATCTAGCCAAGAATCTTCCTCTTCATAGGAAGAAAAATCTATCTTAACACCAATACATATATTGAAAAGACCATATCTCTTCAGATATGTTGTCATCTTTGGTTTCCACTCATCATAGTCCAGTGCAAAAAGAGAAGGAGTTTCTTTCAGATCCATGGAAGTTGTTGTCACAATATTAAATAATAACTTTTATAAAACTAGCCGAGCCCTGGTTTTCATTGGATATTAAATAATAACTCATACCTTAATTAGGTTGAGTTTAGTCTTTAATTCTCTTTATTAAATAACATAAAAGCTAAAAGTCAAGTGAGAATTGAACTTGGGTGGGGAGGGTAACAATCATTCTTCCCAACCACCTAATCTACAAACAATCCACAAAGAAATTAATCTAAAGAAAAAGGTTAACCAACGTGGAGATCCAAGTGCCTTTTGAGCACAACTTTCTCTATGTAAGCCTGCATTGTATGCAGAGAAAGGAAAAGACTATTATGTCTAGTTAGAGACGAAGGTGGTAGTGTGTATAGTAATAATATTAATATAGTATTATAATAATTATTATTCCATAATTGTAAAATATTATAATTATTTTGAAAATATATAATATTATTAATAATATTATTATTACATTTCAATAATAATAATTATTATTAGGGAAGAGAAATTATTGTCGAAGAAGTTGAAGATCAATTATCATCAAAGAAATCAAGTGGAAGGAAATCAATTATCATCGAAGAAGTCAGGAATTATGGCAAATTCAAAATTAGAAATGAAGTCGCAGTTACAAGCAACATTGGACGAATTAGAGAAATATAAAGCGACCAATAAATATCTTCAATTCGAGATTAGGAAGCAAAAATTGTTTTCTCATTTAGAAGAACGAGAGAATTAATGCTTGAAAGATAAAAAATATGGGTTGGAAAAAGCTAATAAATAATTCAAGAAAATGTTATCAGATAAAGATGAGAAAATATCACATTTAGAAACTCATAATAAAAAAGTTGAAGACCAAATCAAAAAGTCAGAAAATGACTAAGAATCACCATATACAAGCAATGATTTAAGAGAAGAAATAAAGCATCTAAACATGATCATCATGGACAAAGATGCTGAATTGGCACAAGTCCAGATAAAGTTAGAAAGTCAAGAAGCCGAGAATCGCCGCCTTCAACAATGGATTAGTGAACTCTAGCAGGAAGAGAACGACACTAAAAAGACTCACAAATTGGATATTACAGCTGTCAAAAGCACGTTATCAAATAACACCGAAGAAATTTTCAGATTAAAGAACCATAACAAGACGTTAGTCACAAAAATTAAGAAGTTGAAAAATAGTCGGAAGGAAGAACACTCTACTGATGAAATTGAAGGAAAATTTTAGACAAGCAGGAAGAAAATAACAGCATCAGAAATCATAACGAAGATCTTAAAGAGAAACTTAAGAAGTCTGAAGATGACATAAAAATGCAAGTAGAATTGATTAAAAAGTTTTAAAATGATAACATACAATTAGAAAACAAGTTGGAAAAGATACAAAACGAAACATTAAAAAATCAAGGGATGAAAATACAACGTCCAACACAGATCAATTCTCAAAAGAAGACGCTCGTAAAAGAAAATAACATTGTGAAAATTCCCTATTGACACCCCAACCATATAAACCGGTATCCTAAAAAGTGGGAATTGTCAAAAGATAATGGTACTAACGTGATCAAAGCTCCTGACGATAGATCAATAGGGAATCCCAATAGTCAGCAACAACTCAATTTGGGATGGATTGATCTGTCAACATATCAGAAGTTATGCTCTACACTTAAAAGTTCGTATTGACATGTTTTGTTAGCTACGACGTCACAAGGAATGATGCGACAACATTATAAGGCTTTGAGGACAAAGCCTTTCTAAGAGAGAGGCAATGTTACGAATATAAATTAAAATACAATTAATAATAATTAATAGTCATTAATAGGTATAATATTAAAAAGACATGACCTTTCAAGCCAATGCCTAAGTTGTATATAAGAGGCAACAATCATTTGTAATAATCATCTCTCATATATTATCCATTTTATATTTTCCAATATGGATTATTGTTACTTATCCTTCAGATAATTGTTGGTAATTGTTGTGAAACGGATACATCCAATCCAACAGTGAGAACTTTTATCTGGATCCTTCACACCTAGCTAGACCCCACTGGATTGTTCCAGTGAATTCAATGCAATGGCACCAGGATTTGGTGTGGAAATCCAGAGGCTTTTGGTGCTCTATTGAAAAACAACTGTTCAATAAACTGCTGCAACTTGAATAGATGTAACGAGCTCTGATACCATGTGAAATTCCACAGGTAGAGATCACTTTAGCTTGAACAAACCTCACAATTTCACTCAAAGAATTGCAGAGAAGAATAGACAGAAGATGATCAAAATTCACACATGAAACTCAAATAATGTGAGAGACTGCTGTTGTTACATTCATCAGCTGTAAGATGGAAAAAACATGACAATAAAATATAATGAATTCGATATCAGTGAAGGTGATTCAAATTCTCCTCAAGGAATGGCTTCGACTGCATTGGAAACGTCACCGAATCAGTAGTAGTGGCCACCGATAGTCAAAGATCAGTAAATGTGAGTCTAACTGAGTCTAACTGATGCATGTGAGCACAAATATAGGGAAGGATACTCCAAGGAGGGCGCAAAATAGCTGTCAGTGGTCAAGTAGAGCTACTCTAGTCTCTGTAGTAGTCAATCTAAGAGCTACAATCAGTTAACTGAGCAATTAGTCCTCAAATCAAGGAATTGACCCCCAAATCATGGAACTGATTGATAGATCTCCTAAATCAGTGGAAGAGGGTGCATTTGTACTCCAGTGATGGAAACAAGGGTGCACCAGTGGCTAGGAGGGCTAATATTGAGCAGAAACAGGCTCCAGGGGGCCCAAAAATAACGATTGTGTTGAGAGACTACCATACTGATGACTGGATGCATGTAGTATGCATGTAATGCATGCAAATACAAATGATGATGGTGAGAATATTCCAACAGTTAGGAGGGATCTATGTGAAGGAATTTATTATCCTTGCAACCTCAGTTGAATGGAACTATGGATTATCAATGGTATGTTTATCTAATGTTTAAAACTAACTTTTCTCTATATTATAAATCGCCTTGCATGCCAATGATCATTTATGTTTAGTGAGGCATACCAATAATATCTGTTGAATTAAACCATGGAAGAACACATGTTTATTAATTAAAGTAACTTTTTAATGGCCCCTTTATGGATTAATTCACATTCCATACTATTGGTGGCGTACACTCAACTGTGTGTACTAAGGATCTCGGACGTTCTGATCCCGGATGTACGTTGATCTATAGAGTAATCCCATTTGTTCAAACTATCAGTTATACCATGAATCATCTAGTCTGTTTGCTGATCCTTAGATAACATAGAGTTATGTGCAATTATCCTAGTAAATAAAATTGCAAATCCCAACCTATTAGTAAGGGAATCCTTTGTAGGTGTGTTCTTATTTAAGAATGCATCAAGGATCAATACTGTGACACGACAACTCTCCTCTGGAAGTTATGAAAGTCGTATACTTAAACCATTGGGTTATGTATTTGGACGACAGTTTGAGAATAAGATTCAATTATTTTTTTTACATCTACTTTACTAGTTAAGAGATCGTCGATAAATTTGATTGCCCTCTGGTTATTACTCTTTGTTTTAAACTTAGCGCCGTAACTGTATGTATCTCAGATATTTTGGGATTGAGTCTACCGACATCCTGTGAACGTAACTCTTGTTGCGATCCCTTTTTCTGCAGCTTCATGTTCACGAGGCCTGTAACGAAGGCTACCGACTAGACTGAGGATTGGTAGGTAGAACTGCAACCTTAAGTATTACAAGATCACATGCATTATTCTCTTAATTATCGTCTTAGTCAACCCAGGGAAAACCTAGTTGCGTTTTAATTCTGTGAGAAGAATCAAATAAAATTGTTCTATTACCTCTATGTAAAACCGTAGATATATATATATATATATATATATATATATATATATATATATATTACTGATAGTTGAATCGAATCCTTACAATAGATAGAATACTTTAGTTGGTTAGTACCGAAGAATCTGAGACACCTTCTGTTGACTTAGAGACAATTTATTTCGTGTTATAGTGACGAAGAAGGATTTATGGTTGGGAATATAAAATCTGTATACAATTGTATGGGAGACAAAGATTTAGGTGTTTTAAAACCCTTTTGATAGAATATGTATTGATAATCTAGAACACACATGAAGTCGATTATGGAGATTGATATCCTGGTAAACGTACAAATTAATATTGTCCCTTGAGATAAGTAGTTATATATTGGGTTTACACTAGTTGTGTTTATTGATGAATTCTCAATAATGCACTTTAACATATGTATTTCCCTATTGTCATTACTTTAAATAGAATCCTGATTAGGTTATCAAATTAAATTTTCAAAAAATAAGCCTGCATTTTAGTGGCTTTTAGGCACTTCCAAAAAGTTCAACTTCCACTATGTTCTTATTTCTTAAAGAAAACATTACATGAGCAATGGAGCTATGTATTCCCACTTATAAAATTTATATTGAGTTGTATTGAATAAGAGAAATGAAGTACATCATTAAAGGAAGAAAATAAGATGTTCATACAATACAGAAGGATAATTATTAAAATTTGCTATACATGTTACGATAAGAAATCAAGGGTATCATGCACTTGAGAAATAAGTCAATTATTATCATATATGTTTTAGGAAGAATGATTGAATTGTTAGAATTAATCCATTACATGTTATAAAGAAGGATAGTTTGTTAGCAATTTAATGCTATGAGATATATATATATATTGTTACTTGAAATAAATCGATAATAGAATTAATTATTATTCCATTCCTTTATAAGTAGGCTAAGTTATAATGTTTGTTGGCTTGCTTAGGCAGACCAAGGTTCGACGAAGTTCGCGAAACAACAACAAAACCCCTTTCAGTGGCCCTTTTAGCATCAACTTGTAAACAAGATGAAGTCTCACCCGAAGCAAATATGGGGGGTTATAGAATCAAGCTTCTGTAACCGCGACGATGTGTAGATGTGGTCAAACACCTCGCTTACAACCTTATTTAACATTGTCTAGTAGCATAGAGTAAACAAATGACTTCAAACTTCGCAGTTTATTTAACAATATACAGAACTACACTGAATATCTACTGTATTCACCAATTAGCTACGCATTCATCTTTCTAAGTGTTCCTCCATAACATTCATACATATGAATTCCATTCACTCAACATGAAATTACCATTAACATACACATGGAAGCAAATACATAAACACACCATAAAATCGTATACAAAGCACATTATAATATTAGATACATAAACACATAGATTTACGTGGTTCAGCCCCAGGCGGGAGCTACGTCCACATGAACTGTTCTTATATTAACTTGGAAGGTTAACAGTTCCAGTCTACGCACTCAACTGCAAATTCCTCTCTACAATCAGATCTCTAGGAACTCAGGTGTAGAGTATGTTCTCTCTCTTATCACTATTATTCTTCTTACACTTGACCCAACCCAACCAACTCTTCCTTATACAAAATTACCCTTATATATATCACATATTACAATAACTATGGGCCAACCCCCATAGTACCCAAACCCCAAAAACCCCCATGGTTCTCATGTAGACCATGCTAAGCTTTAACTTCGTTGTCCCTTTGGAACCGCTTCCTCTGACTCTGACGCTTTCTCAGACAGCGCACCTGTAACTTCTATAGTGGTGCGTCATTTACACCAATCCGCTTCATAACTTCCTGCTCCTGTAGCATTCAGGTCGCTGCTCATCCCTTAACTATGCCAACCAACTCTGGATGTACTTAGTACTTTGTCTTTATTAAGGAAACATGTCCTTCTCAACTGAACTTCACTCCATGCCCTCTGCCCAGGATTTGTAGAGTCGCTTTCCTCCTAAAAATGGTCAATGTTAGGCCTCGCCTAACTGTACTTTTCCTTCATAACTTCCTCTTCTTGGGTCGCGCCCAAAAGGCCCCTAACACTTACTTGTGGCTCACCCCTGAGCCACTTTCACAAGGTTTTGCTAACTTTGCGTTGCTTGGAGTCTTCATCTTCGCTGCGAACTCTTGATATGTTGCGCTCAGCTTCCCAACAACCTCCTTAGTTTCCTGCTCATATCATTTCACTGTGTCGAGCATCATCACAGATATTGGTTCTTGCATCTGGTCCTTAACTATGCTCTCTATTGTGCGAAGCTCTTGTAGCTTCACCTCAATCTCTTAAGAGAGTGTCAATGCCTCTTCGTGCATTGGTTGCAACTTTGCCGAATTTTCTGCTTCCTTTTCCCTTAATGCCTTCAACTCTTTCTGAAGCTCCTTTGTTTCTGTGAATTTCTGTATTCTCTATGTTGGGCCTGGCCCAATTAAGGCATTTTTGTGCAAGATAGTTTTGGAGCTGCTAAGTTACAATGTAGCTCAGTTGAAGACAGTTTTGGGGAGCTACGAAGTTGAGCGCAGTAGAGTATCAGTAGGATAGGAACCGCGCAGCTGAGTGCTAGTTTCGCGAAGAGGTAGCGCCACGCAGTGCCAGCAGGGAACCTATTTTGGGTAAAGAATGAAGGGGAGGTCGAGCTGTGAAAGCGACCTATTTGGTTGAATTACTCCATGATTCCTGACAGGTGGGTAAGGAGTGGTGCGGAAGGAAAGCGATCGATCACATGAGCAGAGGCAGCACGATGTGAACCAACCACACAAATCCATTATAGAAGGAACAATGGGGTGAAAGCGACCCATCGGCATGCTCTCGACAGGGGGGTTGAAAGTGACGTGACCATGCATAGAAGGATGGCCACGACGGAGAAGTCACTATCAGAGCCTAGCAGTCTTGGTTAGCGGAGAAACCATGCCATTTTTGGGGAATCTTAGGGTTTTTGTGTCACTTGATTGTAAAGATGTGACCTACGTGCACTATCTATAAAAGGGCACATTTTGTAAGGGAAAGGGTTAATCTCAAATCTTCATTAGTTTTCATTTTGAATATTGTAGAAGAAGAGATCTCTATTGAGAGAAGATTGTAAAGGCTTTGCAGCTGCGTGCACAGAGATCTATTGAGAGAGAAGAGAGTCTGCAACTGAGTGCGCAGACTGAAATGTTGTACCATTCCCAAAGATAATATAACAACAGTTCATGTGGACATAGCTCCCATCCTGGGGGTGAACCACGTTAAATACCGTGTTATGTGATTGATTGTATGCGTTTAAATCTGTGTATTTGCTTATGTGAATGGTTAAGGTTCATGTTTATGAGTTTATGAGTTCTTGCTTTTATATGTATTCGCCACAAGGATAAAGGATGGGAATAATATGTTAATTATTGAACATATATATGAATGAATGTTGAATGCACAAGTACTTCATAGTCAGATGAATGCATAGATTAATTGGGTAAACGCTTTGCGTAGCACCAGAAGTGCACAGTTAGATTGTTGTTTGTTATAGCGTAGAAGTTCCCAAGGGTTGCAGGCTATTTTGCTATTGAATGTGTCTTTTTATGCTAAGTAAGGTCTATTGAAGTTGCATAAGTTTTGCGAGGAAGCGCAGTCTCTGTGGCGTTGTCTTGTTGTCGAAAAACCATCCCGAGCCGCGCAGTCCTTGGGTGCGCTAATATATAAGTGTTAACCGTGAAGAAGATAGCTTCGTGCAGTCCCCAGTTTGTAGCGCGCTGCTCGCCAGCTTTATTGAAACACTCATCACCTGGTTGTGGAAACCTGATTCCACACCCCCCCATTACTTCACCTCGGGTGAGACCTCATTCTGTTCACAGGTTGTTTCCTAAAGGGCCGGTGAAAAGGGGCTTTGTTGGTTCCTTGAACCGTGCAGAACCTGGGTCTTTCTAGTAAACCTCAAGAACAGTATAATCAACCAACACTCTGCCTTAGTGACAAGTCCTTCATTGCCGTGTTCACTGAGTCGAGGTCCTTCTGCTTCTTTTGCACTTCACCCTGAATTTTCTGTAATTATGGGTCTTCTTGCAGTATGGCCCATGACTTGGTCACTTCTTCTAATAAATATTGGAACCTCTCAACTTCCGCGAAGATGCTCTCTGTTGAAGTTTTTAATTCTTCATCTCTTGTTGTTTTTAATTCTGGTGGAGTGTCAAGTTGCTGTCTAGCCTCTAAGTCCGCAATATTCTCTTTGTATCCTATTTCCATCTCCATCTTTTCTTTAAGATTGTCGACTGCAGTGCCAGTATTGGCTATAGTCACTTCTACTTCAGGTTCTTCGTCGAAGTCTGGGATCTTCACATAGACTTCCTCTACGGCCTTCTTCAGCTTCTTCTTCCTCTCGCGAGCGTCTACTAGCTCATCCGTCTTCAGTCGAAATTCATTCTTTAACTCATTATAGCTCTCTTCCAGCTTTAGATGCTGGTTGTATGTTATCATGTCCCTATCTTTGATCTCTTCTA
This sequence comes from Larix kaempferi, assembly GCA_027924585.1. Classification (NCBI taxonomy): domain Eukaryota; kingdom Viridiplantae; phylum Streptophyta; class Pinopsida; order Pinales; family Pinaceae; genus Larix; species Larix kaempferi. The sequence continues at coordinate 777,992 of BSBM01001547.1, forward strand.
TGACCTGCAAGTGTAGATCATGCAATCCTTCTATAGGTAACATTCCCAAATTAATGTCTAAGTACACGAGTTGATTTTCACCTTCAATGAATTCGTCAGATGGCAATATGACATTTGTTGGCTCTATGTGCACCAACTAAGTTCGCATCGTTAGCGCAGGTTCTTTACTTTTTCTCCAGCTTGTCTCCTCTGATCTATCTTTAGAGTATGATTCTTTCATTATATCTCTTTGTACTTGCTCTACTCTTTCCATCATACTTTTCAGCTCTACGATGCTTTTTTCCATGCTTGCTTGAAGCTACTCTTGATTCTTGTCTTTTTCTGCGAGTGTTTCTTCAATATGGGCATGGAATCTGGCTGCGATGCAGTCATAGTCATCATCCTGTAGCTTCGCATCAAGCGGAGTCTTACTCGCTTGGTATAGGTCAAATCTGCACTTCTCCATCCGTGATCACATTGCCTTGTTGATCACATAAAAGGACACTATGGATGGAAGAGTCGGACTGACCTTGGATGAGTTATTGCTGAGATCATACATCTTTAGCTGAAGAACGTATTTTTCTACAGTTTTCACTATGTGTGCACTACTATTTCCAATGACAACTAGCGTCCTAAACGCTGGTTCTGCTGAAGAGAACCCATGCACTTACCTCAAAAGATGTGTGCGCTAGTTTCATATTGAGCACTAGTTTACTATTATGATACCTGCACACATGTTAAGATGAATGAAAAATATATTAAGATTATGAATTGGGATTAGTTGAGGTTGGTTTGTAACTCCCCCAACCTCCCAATTCAAACTGCCTCATGAATATAACTTCCAGCCTTGTCCCATAAATACAAGGGGAATCCATGAGGAAGAGGCCAATGAAGAAGAAGCTACTGTTATGCTGAAGGATTTTCTAAGTCTTTGTGAGGAGCAAGAGCCTAGGACTCGGTTGCAGAAGTGTCTGGACAAATCAGGTATATCTGTACTTAACTACATTTCTTTGACAATAAAAGGTGGAAATACCCTTCCCGTCCCAATGAAATGTCTATTTTATTGAATGTATGATTTTAATTGATGTTAAATTGCTTTCAATTTCATTATATATATTACAATCAAGATATGCTAAGGAAGGTTAATTTGTTTTCCAGGTACATTACTGTGGAAGATTGGGCGAAAGTTAGGACCAACCGTCATTAAAAAGCTACTACCTTCGGAATCCTAATCTCGTTTCATTCACAGTAATTAGTGCAAAGAATAATGTATTTACTTGTCACCCCATGTAAGTTGGTAGTGTCATCTCCCCCACTATAGGGTATATTACCGCACAACAAAACTGGCGACTCCGCTGGGGAGTACCGGTTGTTTATGCTCTAGGGATCTTGTCTAGGTTTTCTTTTAGTTTTATAGTCTATTGGTTTTCTGAGAGGTTCTGATAGGTTTCTTTGCTTTTCCCTTTTATTTGGATTCATTTCAGTCTTACTGAGAAAATATCTGTTTATTGCTTTAAGTCCCTATGGGATGGTCCTCTGTGCATACAGAAGCGCATTTTCTGCCTTGTGCACTAGTTTCCTTGAAGCATAGCCGCGCATTTTGTGTTCTAGGCGCTGGTTTTTATACTAGACAGTAGCGCATCTTTCCTGTAGGTCTAAGTCTTCCACTAGGGTTTGGTTTCCAGGTTGTTGGGTCTACTTTTGGCATTTCCTTGCTTCTCTGACGCTGATACATCTGTGTCCTTTTTGGAGTCTTGTTTAACCTATTGAAAGCCCTTTTAGATTGCTTCACTTGCTTCAACACTTGTTTTAGGTGTCTTTTTTTTTTTTAAGCCTTTTGAAGCTGTACGCGACTATCTGTTAGATACAGTAGCACACGTTTTTCCCTAGATGATTGTTGCATTGATACAGACCGGTGCACTCAACGCTTGTTGTCTGTTGCAATAGCTGCGCACTTTTACTGAGTCTTGTCTTTTTTTTAGGGTTTGATTCCAGTTTGAGTATTTAGGGTGGCTTTTGAAAGGTCCGTTGGTTTGGATACCCGCTGAACCCCTACTCAGGTCAGTCTAAACTGGTTGAAGCCTTCTGTTTAGCTTTTCCTTTGAGTTTGTGTGGTGGTAGAGTTACCTCGGTTTGCTTACCTACCCTAGTTGTTTAGCAGATGATTTTCTAGGGTTTTGTTGATTAGGAGTAGCCTCTTTCCTTTTTCCCTTTTCTTTTACATCTCGTTCCAAATTAAGAGTTTTTCATTTGAACAACTCTGTAGGTCAAGTCTTCGTCAAGTCTATTGATTTGTTTGGTTTAAGTCTTTAGGTTTTTCATATTTACCCACACTCCTTTTAGATCTTGCCTATTTCCCTTTTTCAGATTCATTTTCTTTTGCAAAATAGAAGAAAAGATCAAAAATTGAGAATTGGTAGCTTAGTAATAATATTTGCCATTACTATTTCGAAGTAGGATAGATCATTTTGCTATTTGCTTTGAAAATTAAAATAAAATTGAAAAAAATGCTTAAGCTTAGGTTTGCTTGTTTCTTGTTTTGAAAGACATAAACGAAAAATAAAAGAGTCTTTGTGAAGTTTTAAAAGCATCATTTGTACACACTTTTCTTTCTGTTGAAACCATACCACACACTGTACTACCCTTTGTGAGTAAAAAGTGGCCTTTAAAAATAAATTTTAATAAAATTAATTAGCAACTTTTTCTTTTTTAGGTTTACACAACATCAACTATCTTAGGCTAGGGTTTCAAGGTAAATCACCTTAAACTACCTGAAATCGGTTTCATTGCTCAACAATCGTAGTAAGACAATATCTTAGGTAAATCCACCTATATCAAAATTTCCTGGGAATGCTCTACTCAAACCAGAGTTAAGCACGAGGACGTGTGCGATTGGAACTGTTGAGGATACCCACTCACTTTCCTTTCAAACATAAACCAGAGCTGATTTGCGTACGGGGGTCCACTAGTACTTTTAAGTACTTTTGGATTTCGGGCTTTGCTACCCTGCCCATGAGTCTTGGCTAGGCTGAAGACTGTTCCCCCAGGTATTTTCGTATTTGTGGTATCCTTAGTATGATAACCCTAGGACTCTACATAGGTAGAGTGGAAGGATATTTCCACTTCACCTTGGACATACACAAAAGGTAACCCTTTGCAGTAATCCCGAGAGGGTGGTTTGGTGATTCAAACACTTGCACCCAAAGGATCTCCATTGGACGCCGTGTAACTAACCGTCGATACTCTATTAGTTTTTTCTGGGCCCTCATCATCCCATACTTGCTTATGAGAGTATTAGCCTTGTTTGCCTGGTTTTGATCACGTAGGACAATTTTTTAGTGGTATGCTATTTGCTCCCTAGTCATTTAGTGGCCACTAGGTTTTTATACTTAGTTTGCTTTTGATATAGCTATGGAGGACCAACCTCTCTGTAGGTCTCGGAGGTTGCAAAATATTCCACCACTCATTGTGGAGCCTCCACAACCACCGCGACGCCAGAGGACTGATTCCCGTGGTTCATATGAACTGAGGGGTGAAACTGATCCACTTGGAGAACGCAGGTAATATTTCAGGATCAACAGGTCTTTGATACTGTTTATGTTGAGGATTTAACTTCTCAAGAGTTTAGCACTCCTTTTAACCCTCCCCTGACTGGACCAAACGATCTATTTCTTATAACTATAGACTCTTTAGGCCAACTCGAGTATAGTGCGTACTGGTTTACCCTTGGTCATACTATGACTAATCCAGGAGATGAGTCAGGAGTTCCTCAAACTCCCACCGCAGCAATGGTTACGAGAGTTCTCTCTTATACCTTTGCAAGCACTGCGACACATATCTCTTCGTAGACTACTTCTTCTTCGAGCCCATATTTTAGTTTTAATGCTGGTACTGTAGGTATGTCGAGCTCACAAGCTTTGACATCAGCTAATGTATCTACCCCTAGTTTTGGACCAGCTAATATCTCTTTGACGGGGATACCTGCAGGGACATTTACCCAACTTCCTGTTACTCAACAGCCCCAGGGCATACCAAAGCCTGCTCCTTCCACATCTTTAATAGGATCAATCCCTACTGCATCGATGCCTATTATGGGTTCGATGACAGCATCGTCCGTTACAACTACACCTGGTTTTAACCCCTACACATGTTATAATGTCAATCCATCTAATATACCGACAGGGGGCATCCTCTTCTCACTGTTTGCTGGAGGGGGTGGTAACATTTTAAACCCACCATACAGAGGGGCTAACACCCAGCCGCAATGGGTGGGTATCCCGGGAAGCAATCCTCTTTCTTTTGGGTGGAGCAATTTTAATAACGCTTTTACCTCACAACCGATGGCTGGGGGCAACCCCAACCAGCAGTACACGAACCAGGTTTTGGGAGATTCCCAATACCGAATTCCTGTTTACCAGATGCCATTGGCACGACCTCGTTTAATTTTTCTAGAAACTTTGAATTTTCCAGATCTTTTGAAACTTACTAACAATCCGGTGTGCCAAAATCCTACATGGCCATCAATTCCCACTAAGCTGCCTTCAAACATTCCAAAGTTTGAAGGTAAAACTGGTGAAGATCCTGGTGACCATGTCACTACATTTCATCTCTGGTGCTCTTCTAATTCGTTGAACGATGATTCCATCAGATTGAGGCTCTTTCAGAGAACCTTGACTAGCGCTAAAGCTAAGTGGTATATTGAACTTCTTGCAGCTGCCTATGATAACTTTTGGGATCTGGCTACAATTTTTCTGAATCACTTTCAACTTCTTGTCTGGTATGATTCCGGTACAGACCTTCTGTCAAATTTTAGGCAAAACAAAGCCACTCACCTGTCTGAACATATTCAGGAGTGGCGAAGGAGAAAGAGGCTCATTAAAGCCAACATCCCTCCAGAGTTCCTGTTAGAGTGGTGTCTCAAATAACTCCTTCCTTATATTTATAAGGAAGTAGCAACTTATGGGGTGTCCTCCGAAGAGGAAGATATCCTTAGAACCCAGCAGCTTGACCTGGTTTATGCTCAATCTGGGCTCTTATATAAGATCATTCCCAATGCGCCGAGATCTAATATAGATCTAGGTAAACCCAAGCCTAGAGCACATGCTGATGGTATTGTGGGTTCAGTAGATTCTGCAGTGTTTGAAGCTTTAACTAAGCATGTTCTCTCCTTATCTATCAAACAGTATACTGCGGAAGCAACTTCAGTTGCAACCTCCTCTTCGCAAATAGTATCTGTACAACAAGTGCAGACAAATCAAAAGGGTCCTCGGCATCCCAACAACAATAAAAAGAAGGGCAATAAAGGGGAGGGTAACCACCAGAAGCCCAAGAACACAGAAAAATTCGAGGAGGGAAAAAAGGATAAAAAGAAAGTGAAGTTCCCTTGCAAGTTTTGCAAAGAGGACCACCTTACCCAGCAGTGCCCTCTGATGGAAGAAGCCCAGAAGCTACTCCGTGAGAAGAAACAAGCTGTCTTGAAATATCCGTTCCCTCACGAACAAGGTTTAGCTTATGGCAACTCTAGTGCTGGGGGCACACCTCATGCCTCATCCGCTGATCAATCATTTATTAATATGGTTAATTCGGACATGCGTTTACAAAATCAAGCCAGAAACTATACTCCGGATTTGCAGCAAAGAGATAAAGAGGTTCCTGAATCATTGCGCTGAGAGGCGCTCTACAACCCAGTATGAGGGAGTTCTTGTTAGTCGAGTGTTTTTCGATATTGTCGGTCATAAATAACATTTGTATGAGGGAGATCTTGTAAGTCGAGTGTTTGTCAATATTGTCGGCCATAAATAACATTTGTATGAGGGAGATCTTGTAAGTCGAGTGTTTGTCGATATTGTCGGCCATAAACAAAATAATACAAAATAAAGAAAAAAGAATAATACAAAGTAAAAAGTAATAAATATTATGTCGGCTATAAACAAAATAATAGAGGATTCTTATGTCGATATTGTTATGAAGGTGTCAAGGTATACCCTAACAAAAGTAAAGCCATGATGGATTAGCTAATTCCCAAAACCTTGAAGAATATTAGAGGATTCTTAGGCTTGATAGGATTCATGTTTCACCACCATGGAAAACATGATTTTTATGCCTCCTAAGGGTGTTAGGACCCTTCATTCTAATTTTGGTCCCTTCCGTAGTCACACTTGGAATCAAATCCAACAAGAAAGGGGTCGAAACCCACCTTAACCACCTCCCAAAATTACCACTTATTGGGATTTTGCGCCATGCATGCCTATGGGGGAGCAAAAATTTCATCTTTTTTCGCACCTTTCATGCCTATTGGGGAGCGAAAATTTCAATATTTTCGTGCTTTGCTCGGTTATAGGGGCGCGGAAATCCCTGAATAGCCATTTTCCTTAGATCTTGGATTTTGGATCTCGAGTAGATTTTCATGGGATGAGGCTCCCCTTTGAATCCTCTCTCACATTCCCTCCTTGGCATGTTTGAGATCTTTGATCCACATCTTCCTCACTTAGATCCACAATATCCTCTTAGTGGTTGGCCTCCCAAATCCTATAAGAAGAATGCCATCCATGAGCTATGGGGGGGGGTGATCTTGGAAACACCAAACCTATGGTCCTGTAATTCTTGGAGAACACTCATGAGGAGGTCGTCTTGATCTTAAGAGTCTTGAAAGTTGATGAAGGAGAGCTTGGAAGAAGGTACTACTGCTTTGGACATTGGGTATAGCATTTTGTATGGCTTCTTTATGCCTTTCTTTCTATCAATAGAACTTAGCCTATTCCTCCGATTTTCATGTCTTTGATGATGAATGCATGAAATTTTCTATGTTTTTATAGTTAGATCTTTGTTTATACATATTTTCACATATCATATAAAATGGCAAGGGGAAAACATGAATATAAAAAAGTTCCATATAATCAATTGACAAATAGTTACATCGCTTAAGAATAGTGTAGGTTTAGAGATCAAGGATCCCAAATCGACGAATATTAATCTTGGAGCCAAGATTCTATGTATATTCATAACAGGGAATCTCAATTGGTGGAGGAAGTCTCCTTGAAAAATCATTTCCAATCCAGAGGAAAATGATGCATTGACAATCGGTTAGCGAAATGTAACAACTGCCACTTTTGGAGGCTCTATCGATTGGTCACCCATCTCATCCAACTGAAAATCTCTTGGACTCTTGACAATGGTAAGATCATCAACATTTGTCCCAAAAACATTATGGGAAATCCTCCTTTAAAATAAAACTTGGACTTGTTACCCTTGAAAATTTGGATGGAGAGCCAAAACTTGCATTCTCTACATGCTATACCAAAGATGGAATAAAAATCACTGGGTGGGATGGGATATTTAACCCCCATATCTCCTTGTGCAAGCTTCACTAAATTTCTTATCCTTTTTAAAAGGGTGCACCTAAGTGGGAAAGGATCATCCCGATGGAATATTTGGGGAAAAGACATATATTCAATCAAATCAAGTTACCAGGATATCTATTAGGGTCCTAGCCTAACCCCCTTTATCAATGTACATTAACATAAGGTCCATTAGATAGTTATGTTGGAGTGCCCAATAGGGCACACAACCAATTGACTAAAAAAATCCAAATACACAAGAGATATGATAAGTGTGAGATGCATACTTCTCATTGACATATGTAAATCCAAATATATTGAGACGACTGTTGAGTTCATATCCCCAAGGTATCTCTTGGAATCCTAATGATTGTTCGCATTCACATGTGACTCTTGGAGTGAATTGGCATAATAATACCAAAATAAAATCATTATTAAACCATACACATTAATGTTTCCAACATCCCCCCCCTTAATTTGAAGCGATGTATATGAGTCCAAGAAAAGAGAGTTGAAAAATTGGAAGTGGATAGCTGCCAAAGGCTAAACATTTCCAATTTGAAAATCAAAACTTTCCAAGTAAGCTAGTAGAAGCTGAAGTCTTCTACTAAGTCATGAAAATAAGGTGCTCTCTGAAACGATTGATTTTGGGATGATTGCGAACCAAATGGTTAGTAGAAGCTGATATCTTCTACTAAATGGGTGGTTTTGGATGATCACAAACTCTGGAACTTGGTGATAACTCTGGTTTTGGCTCAGCGATTCCCTCAAGAACTTGGCGCTAACTCTAGTGCTTACTTAATGGTTCTCTTTGGAACTTGGCCCCAGGGGTTAACTATTCCTTTTAGAAAATGGTGGTTTAAGGACTATCACAAACTGATGTCTATAAACAACAATAGAAGGTTGATGTCTTATACTGAGTGGGTGGTTATGAAAAACCACAGATAAAATCATGCTCAGTGGAACATGGCTCTTACTCTAGCTTTGGATGCAGCTCTAACTCTATCTAGGTGGATCTATCTCAAAGATATGGCAACTGAAACAAGGCTATGGCTCTAGTTTAGGCTTGCTTGTTCTCACTCGCTTGTTTCAGACAGTCCATCATTCCCCCCTATTTGGAACAAAGTGAGGGGTAGAAAATATCATGGTGGTTATGAGTGTCAAAACTAGACATATAATACCACGATATAATGAATACCCTAGGGTATGGCTCTCTTTATGTCTTCTTAATACAACTTTGAATATGGTAACTAGATCTGGATGTGGCTCAGGATTACTTGTTCTGAAAGTGAAGAAGGTTGTGACTACTTGTTATTAGATTGATAGGGCTTCCAAAATTAAATCCTAACTATCGATTCATGATATTCCCCCTGCTAGGTACAAGATGAGAAGCATGAAAATTTTCTATTGCAAGTTGTGTCAGAACTCGAGATTGGATTCTGCGATATGAATGATATATATTCTTGATTTTCGTTGAAGATTGCCAAGAAGCGATCCACCCATAGTGAATATTCAATCTTCCAGGTTTCTTCAGTGTCGAACATCTATTTGAAAAATGGTTATGTTTCCCGCAATGCTGTCAAGGATGGAGATCAAAGCACTCCTCTTCCATGTGGTCAATTCACTAACAATGTTGGCACTGATGTTTTAACTCATCTTGAAGATATATGGAACTATGTACCTGAACTTATTACAAATACACTAACTCAATACTTGAAAAATTAAACACACAGTGGATGGACTTGAGGCAAAAAGAACTAACTAGTTTGACTAGAATTTCAAGTAAAACACCAAACACCCTCAAATTCTCGCAAATTATCCCAAGATGAGTTTTAGGACCTGCATAAATATCAAGACGACCTACATCAGCCTAAACAAACTCCCAACTTCAACATCTCCACTTTCGGGAGTACATCATGCCCCGGTAGATTCCTTGTGCTAAACCCAAGGCTTCAAGGTAATAGCCCCGATACTTATGTGGAAAATCCGCTACTTTTGGTGCATTTTTTAAGTGGCTGGATTGAAAAATACCCAAACCAGCAATAAAAACCCTTAAAAAGTCAATTAGGAACCACTGAACTTGATTTGGGAACGCAGGAAAATAAGACTATTTTTAGACTGCTCAACTAGGGAAGCTTCAACTCAGCTCGAATGGCCTCTAAGGGTCACGAATTTTAGAAGCATGGATTGGGATGGGTTATCTTGAGTATTTCCAACCTCCAGCAACTCACTTAATGTAATTTGGATATGCAAAAGACAGTTTATTGCAAAAATACCAGAGACAAGCTAAATCTAGCATCAAACGAGCATAGGTGAAGTATTCATAAAAAATAAGAGATAGTATTTACACAATGGAAGGAAACTGATTATAATAAATTGCACAGGAGGTATTTTTCATTAGAGGGATGTTAGTACAACAGAAAACATCCATCGAATCACCATCCACCATCCACCATCCATAACATAGACAATACAAATACTGCAGAAATACACTAGCTATTGGAGTCTTCTTGTATAGTTTTGAACCAAGATATTTATTCTGATCAATGTATGCATCACTGACTTGAAAATGGAATTGTACAACATTAATGGTTAGCCCACTGAGAAACACACACCAAGATTTGCGCCCTCCTTACACGAAATCACCAGAAACACTGGGAACCACATGAAATGAATGATCTCTGCATTACCAAACTTGAGTTTCCTCATGGATTTCGACCCAAACCAATGATATGCAACTATGGATGTGCCCACCACTCGATAAAATAAATATTTATCCAATATGGAACTAGGAAAGGAAAACTATGCAAACTGAACCCAGCTACAACTGGAACCATTGGAACACTGTCACACCAAATTGAAACTATGAAATTCACCTACATAAATAATATTTTTTCTGCATTTAACCTCTGTGAAAAGGACCGGATGTCCTTCTCCTCAATCACCCATTGGAATGCTAGCAAACACTCCAACTAGTTCTGGTCATAGAGGGGCACATCTCCCTACTGTTGCAAGGGGCACATCACCCAATCAAAGAAAAGCTCAGATCTCTTCAAGATGAATAATCAAAATGGAAAAATAAGTGAATGGGCGTCTTCAAACTTCTTTTATTAACCTTTGTTATCTTTTCTTCCACCCTTTTTGGACTCGCCATTGAGGAAATTCGAACCATAGGTGCAATGGATGCTTCTTTGGCAGGTTGCTTTTGTCTTGGACCTACTTGCCTTCATGAATTCGACCTCCTTGGCTAAAATTAGCCTCTGGACATTTCGTAAGGATATTAGCTTGCTATCCTGCTTTTTCTAATCTTCCTTGAGCGTTATCTCTCAAAATATGGAAACTCCTATCTTCATTGCTTTTCTAATGCTTTTCCTCATTTTCCTACTTTTGGAGTCTTTATGTCCATCTTTTTCCGAGGAGACAACTAATCTCCCGTATCCTCATCCTATGCGCCCTCTCGGGCCACCTAAGCCATGGAAAACTCATAAATAAATATTGGAATTATTAAATAAAACAAGTTTAGGACCACCATCAATTATTTATTTACATAAGGTAAATTTAATAAAAATTAACCCCCCCTTAGTAATTTATTTAATTATTTTCCACTAGGACCCATGGAAGTTGAATGGGTTAGTGGTGGACCATGGTGCCCTTAGGTAGGGGACATTACAATATCAAGTTATACAAAGCAAATAGAGAAAAAGAAGAAATGTGGAGGATGAAATTGAGTTTTTGGATCCAATATGGTAAAAAGAGTGCCTCATTCTTCTACCGTCAAGCTAAATCAAAGACTAATAAAAATATGGTGAAAAAAAACCACCTGGAGAATGGATCAAGATTAAAGGAGTTTGAAGAAATCAAAACAATATCCAAAGAGTACTTTGAATGCCTCTATATGGAAGAGGACGTGGAATTGTTTTGCTCCAATCTCATGACGAAAGAGAACAAACAACACATGGTTACTGTTGAATACAATAAGGGACTAAATCAACCTATTTTCTAAAAGAGCTACAGTTTGTGGGTAAGCTCCTGACAAGGCTCAGGCTAGTCCTTATGGCTTCTCCACCCATTTCTATAGAACCTTGTTTGCACAGTTCTACTTTGACCCAGGGTTCACTCAACTATACACCAACAAACCCCAAGACACCGGCCCTTTTGGAATCACACGGAGAGCAGGCGAAGTCTCACCCGAGGTATCTATGGGAGCTGCAGAAACCAAATTTATACAGTAATGAAGGGATGCGACAGGAAACTAACATCCATACTGTTCCAGACTTCGATAGAAAACATTACTTAACAATCTTGTCGACTTGCATATATATCGTTTAACTACTGTGATTTATATTCATTAACACACCATTCATACACATCGATTCACAGTTATTCAACAATATTCAAATAGATAACATCATATGCATCACACTAGTAAACACACACAATGAACACCAGATGTAACGTGGAAATCCAAATGGGAGAAAACCACGGAAGCGCTTTCTTTATTCATGAGTCATAGAAAAATAAGCACTTCATGTTTTGTAATGACTTATAGATTTCCTCTTCCTTCTACATTGAATCTGCACACACAACCTGCAGATCATGCGAATTTTCTCCTTATAGTATTTAATGTCTTTGTCATACACAAAAGGGATTACAGAAGATTGAACATCGACTCGATAATTATCACTTAACCCCAAAATAGCTAACCGATTAACTAACAGTCTCAAAAATCCCAACCCTTTACATATTTATAGGGTGCACACAACTACCTGCCCTGCTCCCACTACTTTACTACTCAACTACTCTCATAATAAATGTATGTGGACAAAACTCCTAACTAACTTACTCAACTCCACCCTTGACATAGTCAAAATACCCAACTTCCTCGATTCTCAACCTCTATGTTGGAGTTGACTCCTCTTTGTCAGACCACTTCGCCTTGGCCCTGTTCACACCAAAATTGCGCAAAAATTTACCCCAAAACTTTACCTGGCCCAACAAAACTATTGGCCCATCATCAAATCGAATATGAAAAGAATGCTTAACCCTGCACCAAAATGTTAAAAATTACAAGGTAATACTAACTCCCCCTTCTTAGCGTTAATCCCAAAAGAAGAAAATCCCTCCTCGTTTAAAAGATTCTATCCAATTTCACTCTGTAATTCCTCTTACAAAATATTAACCAAAATAATGGACAATAGGATCACAGAGATCCTTCCCAGTATTATCTTCAATAACCAAGGCGGATTCATGAAGAAGCAACAAATTCTTGATTATAATATTCTAATGTCCCAAGAGGTGTTGCACACCAACAAAACAAGCAAAGACAAAGCTGTGACCATTAACTTGGATATGGAAAATGCATTTGGTTTGGGTACGCCATTCTTTTCTCTTTGAAATTCACTCCATGGGGAAAATAATGGTTGAATGTAGTAGTCGATTCACTCCTCCTCAAATCATTTTTGTTTACTCTTCCTCTCTATCCGGGCTTAACCATGCTTTCCCCCTCCGGGGTAATGCAATATTTAGCTAAAATAATTTTGCAAAATTCTATGGCAAGGGGAAAATATGAATATAAAAAAGTTCCATATAATCAATTGACAAATAGTTACATCGCTTAAGAATAGTGTAGGTTTAGAGATCAAGGATCCCAAATCGATGAATATTAATATTGGAGCCAAGCTTCTATGGATATTCATAACAGGGAACCTTAATTGGTGGAGGAAAGTCTCCATGAAAAAGCATTTCCAATCCAGAGGAAAATGATGTATTGAAAATCGGTTAGAGAAAGGTAACAAATCCCACTTTTGGAGGCTTTATTGATTGGTCACCCATCTCATCCAACTAAAAATATCTTGGACTCTTGACAATGGAAAGATCATCAACATTTGTCCCAACAACATTATGGGAAATCCTCCTTTAAAATAAAACTTGGACTTGTTACCCTTGAAAATTTGGATGGAGAGCCAAAACTTGCATTCTCTACATGATATACAAAAGATGGAATAAAAATCATTGGGTGGGATGGGATATTTCATCCCTAGATCTCCTTGTGCAAGCTTCACTAAATTTATTATCCTTTTTAAAAGGGTGCACCTAAGTGGGAAAGGATCAGCCCGATGGAATATTTGGGGAAACGACATATATGAAATCAAAGCAAGGTATCATGATATCTATTAGGGTCCTATCCTAACCTCCTTTATCAATGTACATGAACATAATGTCCATTAGATAGTTATGTTGGAGTGCCCAATAGGGCACACAATCAATTGACTAAACAAATCCAAATACACAAGAGATATGATAAGTGTGAGATACATACTTCTCATTGACATATGTACATACAAATATATTGAGACGACCGTTGGGTTCATATCCTCAAGATGTCTCTTGGACTACTAATGATTGTTCACATTCACATGTGACTCTTGGAGTGAATGTGCATAATAATACCAAAATAAAATCATTATTAACCCATACATATTAATGTTTCCAACATTCCCCCCTTAATTTGAAGCGATGTATATGAGTCCAAGAAAAGAGAGTTGAAAAATTGGAAGTGGACAGCTAGCAAAGGCTAAACATTTCCAACTTGAAAATCCAAATTTTCCAAGTAAGCTAGCAGAAGCTGAAGTCTTCTACTAAGTCATGAAAATAAGGTGCTCTCTGAAATTAGTGGTTTTGGGATGACTGCGAACCAAATGGTTAGTAGAAGCTGATATCTTCTACTAAATGGGTGGGTTTAGATGATCACAAACTCTGGAACTTGGTGATAACTCTGGTTTTGGCTCAGCGATTCCCTCTAGAACTTGGTGCTAACTCTAGTGCTTGCTTAATGGTTCTCTTTGGAACTTGGCCCTAGGGATTAGCTATTCCTTTTAGAAAATGGTGGTTTAAGGACTACCACAAACTGATGTCTATAAACAATAGTAGAAGGTTGATGTCTTATACTATGTGGGTGGTTATGAAAAACCGCAGAGAAAATCATGCTCAGTAGAAAATGGCTCTTACTCTAGCTTTGGATTCAGCTCTAACTCTATCTAGGTGGATCTATCTCAAAGATATGGCAACTGACACAAGGCTCTGGCTCTAGTTTAGGCTTGCTTTTTCTAGCTTGCTTGTTCTCACTCGCTTGTTTCAGACAATCCATCATTCCCTCCTATTAGGAACAAAGTGAGGGGTAGAAAATATCATGGTAGTTATGAGTGTCAAAACTAGACATATAATACCACGATATAATGCATGCCCTAGAGTATGGCTCTCTTTATGTCTTTTGAATACAACTTTGAATATGGTAACTAGATCTGGATGTGGCTCAGGATTGCTTGTTCTGAAAGTGAAGAAGGTTGTGACTACTTGTTATTAGATTGATAGGGCTTCAAAACTTAAACCCTGACTATCGATTCGTGATATTCCCCCCTGCTAGGTATAAGATGAGAAGCATGAAAATTTTCTAGTGCAAGTTGTGTCAGAACTTGATATTGGATTTTGCGATATGAATGATATATCTTCTTGATTGTCGTTGATGATTGTCAAGAAGCGATCCACCCATAGTGAATATTCAATCTTGCAGGTTTCTTCAGTGTCGAACATCTACTTGAAAAATGGTTATGTTTCCCGCAATGCTGACAAGGATGGAGATCAAAGCACTCCTCTTCCATGTGGCCAATTCACTAACAATGTTAGCACTGATGTTTTAACTCATCTTGAAGAAATATGGAACTCTGAAACTGGATTGGTATGGAATAATTTGGAATATGAAAGGTCACTTCCTTATCATATTTGATAACTATTTGTGTTTGTTGATCCTAAGTCCTTCCCAAGGTATGATGATGTACTTGGAAATATCATGTTGAACAAGATCATGAGGGACTTTGTATTATAACAACATTTCACTAACTTGGTCGTGCATCAACAACTGATAGGAATCATCATCATATTAAAAAAGAGGGTTGTTCTGAACAAGAACTAGTTCAGGATGTTGTTCCTTTGTTGTATATCATCTTGTTGGATAATGTCCACTTTGGATTTTGAATCTTGCAAATGAGTTAGAACAATTTGGAGAGTTTATTTCCTGATTGTGATTGAATCATCAACAACAGTAAGCATTAGAGTGTTTCGTAACTCTAATGTTTCCTTAGTCTGAGCCATTATGAGGATTGAGTGAGACCTCCTTGTGCAGGTAGGTCCAAGTTATGATTGAATCAACAATAAACTAAGGGATTTTTGTAACTCCACCTTTTAATAAAACTCAACAAACTCAAACTCAAAAAATGAAAGGGTGTTGGATACAACTGAGAATGCACCCAATTACAACACAACTCAACTTACAAAACAATTGAAAGTTACATAGTGGAATCTGAAGCTAGATTTTTCTTCAAAAAATAATGATTTACCTCTGTTGTCACAGACATGCCTCTAGAAATGAGTGTAGTAAGATGTAATTTACAACCTCCTCTGCTCAAAATTATCTTGGTTATGTGATGTAGCCCTGCTATGGTGCTAATGTCACCATTGTTTAACACTGTTAACCAACAATATGATTTATTTTCTCGTATCTCTGCAATAGTATACAAGATGGTCTACAATCTATGCAAGGTGCAAGTCTACAATCTTTGAAAAATAGGCTTACAATAGTGTGATAGTAAACTCCACAATACAACAAATTCTCTACAACAATACAATGATATGCAAATGTAACCTCAATAATGCAATAGCTACAAGCTACAAGCTTATAATAATCTCTGCAGAAATGAGTTCTTAGAGAAATTGTTCCACACAAATTGAAATGCAGTAAAAGAAATACCAAGTACAGTGAAAATACTAATAATAAATACCATCCTACACACCATAGATATTCCACACTCCATGCATGTCTCCACACAAGTGTGCGCAATGTTATCTTCATGTAGGTATTCTTGCATGCAGGTCTCCACACAAGTCTCCATGAAGGTGTACTTCACAAAGGTGCAAGATGCGACCTCAATTTTCCATGCAGATAACCCGAATCTTAGTTGAGAGTCGGAATAAACAACCTCCAAGTATATGTGCTCATGTTTGATTCAATTAGGGTTTCTCCACCACGCCAATGTTGAGCACCCTTCACTCCATACTCTTTCCCAATATATTTTACAAAACAGTCTAAAAAATACCAATGATACCAGCATATCACATGGTTTTGTATTTGTCGTGAGGATGCTGATCGATATATGAGTCAATCAATTCTTGAAGTATGCTTCATCGCAGTGAAAACATATGTGAAATGCCAACATTGTTATCCAAGGTAGTTGTCCTCTAAACGCTCTACGACAGTATGCTCCCACATGCTACTCTGATTGAGAGAACCCACAAGAGGGTCACCACACAGAACATAAATAAAGAGAACTAGTACTCATCTCCTTCATGGGTCGAATCATGTAGTGGTGAGTCCTTGTGGATTGGCAATTAAAATATTGTAAGCACTATCATGAGTTCGATCAAATGCAACCACAATAGAATACAAGCAAAAAATTCTACCTAGATAGCAATAGAGGGCACGATTCACGTCAGATTCACCATCAAAGGCACAAAACAATGTCAAAGAGAGGTATCCATGCAATTATTCAACAAAACAATTTCAACTCAAAACCAAGAGGAATAACTCAACGAAATAGCTTCAACAAAATACCTCGGGCATGGATGCAAATCCCTTCTTTTTGCGTGGATACCAGTGATTCCCCACAATGGGCACCAGGTGATGAAATGCAAGTCTCTGAATGGATCTCCCAATGAAAACGAAGCTAATAGATTCGTGGGTTACCTCTTTGCAGTTAGGGTTTCAATACTAGATCAATGCTCAGTTCTCAATTGAAGCACCTTGGTGTCGACACCAGAGGAGACACACAACAATCTCGACCTCAATGGTATTCAATAGTATAAACTACCAATGATAATACCAATGCAATACATAGTCTTACACACAGATAGCTTACATGATAGCTCGGTTCTAGCGAGAAATTGGTTCCGCTTACAAACCGAGAGTTAAACGATATCTCACGCAACAATAGATTGGATTAGATTAGATTAGGGTTCATGGAGATGAAACATCTAATGTAGAGAATATGTTAGGGAGTAGGAATAGGTGCAGGATTGAGAAGCAAATGGTAGAGTGACAGGGAATCCAGGGAACATACTGTAGAATGTAGTATAAATATAAGCATAGGCCATGGGGCTCATAACTGCTCTAATACCACTTTTGGTGTGCCCAATAGGGCACACAATCAATTGACTAAACAAAGCCAAATACACAAGAGATATGATAAGTGTGAGATACATACTTCTCATTAACATATGTACATATAAATACATTGAGATGACCCTTGAGTTCATATTCCCAAGGTGTCCCTTGGAATCCTAATGATTGTCCACATTCGCATGTGACTCTTGCAGTGAATGTGCATAATAATACCAAAATACAATAATTATTGACTCATATGGATTAATGTTCCAACAAGTTAGTGGATAGTTACTTAATGAAAAAGGCCCTCTTTATTAAATAAATGTCCTAAGTGGTTGACCCTTGTTAATAGGGGGACCACAAGTAGTTAGGAATTTGGCTATTGAAACACTATATATAGAGTAGTAAGATATGTAATGTTTAGTCAATAATTGTCATTGTATTTGGAGTTTTGCTTTTGGAGGTTGCGACCTTGAAGAGGAAAGTGAACATAGTTATATATTTTGTCTATTCTCTCTTGTATTTTTCTATCAATTTTCAGAATGTATATATTTAAACATGTTACAAGTGGTATCATAGCTCTTTCTTGCCTAAATGGGAAGAATTTTCTAAGTTTTGGCTCTTTCAAACAAATCATCTTGGAATTTTCTCTCCAATTTTTTTTATGTGCAATTTCAACATCTAAAATTCGCATCGTATAGTGAAGACATATGAAGGTAACTTGTATATGAATTTCAACTTCTAGGTTGCAATAATTTTGGAGATATACTCTGTGAAAGTTAAGGGAATTTTTCCTAGGGTTTGGATCTTTCAATTGAGTCATATTGGCATTTTTGCTCCATTGTTTTATGTCAAATTTCAAGGTCTAAAATTTGTAGGGCACATAAATGACATAGAGAAACAATTTGTATCCAAATTTCAGCTTCTAGGTCACTATACTTTCATAGATACACTATGTGTAAGTTTGACATTTTGAATATCCCAAAAACTAGCCTTAAATAAGTGTTATGGGTAAAACTATTATATCTAAACTTTTATAGCTCCAAATTGAGTGCCACTAGTTGTATTGGGAAGAAGACAAACCAAAGTAGTTTTTATAATAATTTCAAATTTTGGATCTGAAAAATTGGACGGGTGGCAGGCCATACAAGCTCACCCTTCTAAGAAGGCCAAAATCAACAAGTCATGGGAAAATTACCTGAATTTTTTCCTTGGCACATCAAATTCATGAAAACCCACGACATTTCAAAGTAGACATATCAGACTATTACATAACAAAATTTGAGACTCAGAGGTGTAGAAATTTCATAGTTACAAAATCCTATAGATGTATCCAAATAAATATTTACAAGGAGTTATGCATATTTCTAAATTTTGGCCTCAAACCCTACCTTGAAAAGTAAGTACTTTTCTAATAATTGTAGATATCTTTCTGGGGTTAGAGAGCTGAATTTTTATTTTTTTAGAGACATGTTTTTTCATCTTTAAATAATATAGAGATCCATCATTCAATGAGTAAACCTGCTGTTAGGGGAGAATACACATAGAAAATACAAGGGTAGTTAAGCCATATTATTGTGCACCCTTATAACCTCTATTGGTACTCCTTCGAGTAGTACCACATCATACAACACTTGTATATGGAATTTTACTTCCATTTACCTTAGGGTATATCAGAATTCCCCTAGGTATACCTAGAACTAGATTTAGATAAAAATGATCGACCATCTATTGCTAAAGCACACCAAGCACAACACTTGCAGAGATTACTCTCTTGTACCCAAGTAGTTGAGCAGTGTGGCTAAGGGCATGGTTGAACCGCCTTAGTTAATGCCCTGAGATATTGGGTCAAGTACTATTGTTGGACCCCGCATGTATATAAGGGAGCTATAGCACCTGACACTCCTTTATCCTTAGGAATCGATAGATCCAACCCATGGTGGTACCCTATAAACCACCTCACACCAAAACCACAAACAATGTGACCACTCGTTCTACTACTAGCATGTTAGCCAACCTAGAAGCTCAATACACAAATCCTAATGACCAAATTCAAAACATTTGGTAGACAATAGTTGGGATTAGAGATGGGATAAGAAGTTGGAGACAAAATTAGATCGTTGGGAGAAGATATTGGATGAGAAGTTGACACGTTTGACAGTTAGTGCTATACAAGCCGAAGAACATGAGAATGCACGACATAGTGATCCACACTAAGAAGAAACTTCTCACTCATGACTATTTAGCCACCAGCAACTCCCTTCGGGTCCTCATAACGATAAACCACACTCTTTGGATAATAACACTTGGAACCATTTTCTTAAAATATACTTGAACAAGTTTGATGTTTCTAACCCGTCATGATGGGTCACTCAAATGGAACATTAATTTTCCCTTCATGGTATTGCTAATGACATAATGAAACTTAAGATGGGGGTCTTGTATTTGGATCTAAAACAATGACAATGGTGGGAGTGGCATAAACAGGCCTATGGATGCTACATTACTAGGAATCTATTTGTTAAATCTCTCCATGATTGTTTTGAGCGAGATCCTCACTATTTGGGGTAGCTTACAAAGTTACACAAAAAATGACCAGTCACATATTTTATCTCATCCTTTGAGCAATTATCCATATGTAGAAAGAAATTAATAGATTCTTTCTATAAAGAATGGTTCAATAGTGGCCTCAAAGAGACAACTAAAGCACAAGTTAGAACGCAACATCCTGCCAGCTAGTTGGGGGCATTGTAGAGGGATCTAGAATATGAGCCGGTTTCAATGCCATAACAAACAAAACCTATTTCATTCCCCACTCATGCCCTACATAGGTCAATTCCTTAAGCACCAATCCTTCTCCTCTCTTAGAAGTACAAAAGTTGTCAACATCATAAATGGCAGACCAACAAAGATAGGGACTCTGCTATAACTGCGATGAAAATTATGCTCCAGGTCATAAATGTAAAGAACAAAAGTTAATCCATATTGATGTCATAGATCCTCCCATTCTGAAGAAATCATTATGGAAGATACTCCTAAGTTTGAGGCTATTGACCAAACTCCTCCCTTGCAAGAAGAAGTGGAAATCGAAGTCCATCATGAAGAACCACTCATATCTCTTCATGATTTATTTGGTATTTCATCCCCACAAACCTTAAAACTTCCGGGTTACATCAAGCATCACAAATTGGTAGTCGTGGTTGACATTGGTAGCACCCACAACTTTATTCTTTAGTGATTGGTTGAAGAACTCCTTTGTTATGTCCACCTGGTGTCCAACTTTCAAATTATGATAGTTAATGGCAGGATTATGAAATGTGGGGGGTATTCTAAAAATATGAAACTTCATTAGGTGATTATCATCTCAAAGCACATATGTTGGCCGTAGATATGGGTGGTTGTGATATAGTTTTAGGGGTAGGATGGATATGCACATTGGGGCTCGTTACCATGGACTTTAAGGAATTAAACTTGAGCTTTACTCAGGACTCTTATACTCACACCCTCAAAGGGATCTAAGAAGGCCCCCTGAAATCATAAGTTCTCATCATTTGGAAAAATTATTGAAGAAAGGCCACTCTGGAATTATTTCTCACTTCCATGCCATCTAGGCTCTGGATAGAACCACACCTGAAATCCATCTTGACTTGCAAAGGGTTTTGGAAAAACATCAATAGCTCTTTGAGACACCAAATGGTTTATCCCGATCTAGAGGAGAGCATGATCATGAGATTCCTTTGATTTCGGGAAGTTAACCACCAAATGTACGACCCCATAGGAACCCTTTTGCACAAAAGAATAAAATTGAAAATATAATTTAGGAGCTACCATATGCATGAGTCATACGTCCCAACACTAGCCCATATTCATGCCCAACAACCATGGTTTTAAAGAAAGAAGGCACTTAGAACACGTGTGCTAATTTTTGTGCCCTCAATAAGTAGACCATCAAATATAAATTTCCCATCCCATTCATTGATGATATTTTGGATGAGCTCCATGGAGCTAAATTTTTCACCAAACTCGACCTTCGTTTAGGATACCACTAAATTAGGATGAAAGAGGCCGATATTCCAAAGATAGATTTTTGGACACATGAAAGCCATTATGAGTTCTTGGATATTCCCTTTGGACTTTGTAATGCCCCATTTACTTTCCAAAGCCTCATGAATACAATTTTGAGGCCATATATTCATGATTATGTGTTGGATTTATTTTATGACATTTTGATTTACAATAAAACTTGGGATTCCCATGTACAACATGTTGACAAAGCCTTGCAACTCCTTCGGGACCATCAGTTGTTCATATGATGATCCAAATGTGCTTTTGGGGTCACATAGGTCGAATATTTGGGTCACATTGTTGGACAAGATGGGGTGAGGATGGACCCCAAGAAGATTGTTGCAATGCAAGAATGGCCCTTCCCTATAACCTTGAAGAGCTTATGTGTGTTTTTAGGCCTTAAGGGATACTATTGATCCATATTTATGTGAGAATGAAATGACAGAGCATATATAGAACCACATACACATATATGTTGCAAGGAACACAATGATACAATAAACTCAGATTCTATTAAATGAATGAAACATAACATATTGTTAAATAAAAGCAGCTAGAATGGTGGTAGCTATAGATCTAAGAAGAGATGTGGTGGCTACGCTCATTTGTGACAAGATGATTACAAAAGGAGGATGAATGACCTTTTTATCATAAGCATGAGGGAAAAACCCTAAACATAAAAAACCTAACCCTAGGAGATGAACCGTAAAAATGTTTGCGGGACCCGAGGTGGTTAGTTGAGGTGTCAACTTCTTGGGGGAATATATTTTGCATATAATCTCCGTTTAGGGTGCTTGGTATCCCATTGGTAAGGTCTAGCTGAAAAGTACACATTTCAACAGTCCAAAATTTCCTTAAACTATGTTTGGACCGTGGCGTCACCAAAAAACACCATTTAGGGCCTCAAAATGGCCCCAGAAGTTTTGGACATGAAAATCCGTAAAAACTACCAAATTGGAAAAATTGTCTTAAGGTCGTGGAATAGTTGGATGGCCACCGATTTCCATTTGCAGCAGTCCCTCGAATCGAAAAAATACCAAACTAAAAAAACTATTTTGAGACCGTGGAGTAGGTGGGTGGCCACCGATACCCATATGGATTAGTCCTCCCCCATTAAGAAGCGATGGTCTCCATTGCGTTGAGTCCCTTATCATATGAGAACTTTGTGCTGAGTTGAGATCCTGGTGATGCATTTGCTGAGGTGAAAAGGTTGCATTTCTTTGACAGCTTGAGTGGGCTGTAATTGTTGTTGATGGATGTGTTGTACCCGTGATACCTTGTCCTTGGCTTAGCCAACCGATGGTGTATGGATGCGGTTGTGGTGTTGTCAGTAGCTCCAATCTATTGATGACTTATGTTGAGATCAAGTTCTTTTGGTGGTCGCTATCGACAACAAAATGTAGGGGGATTACCTTCACCCACATTTGTGAGTATAAGAGGTGCTCATCTACCTATAACCCTTCTAGTTCCTCTACCTGAACCTGTGTGGTAGTGATAGTGACACTGGGTTCTGCATCAATGATCTACTTCCTCGTGTCTACGATTGTGACATTGGGTTCTTAATCAAAATCAGAACCAATATCTAATTCTAAAGCTTTGATCTCATCCACCAATGACCGCTTTGAGTGACATTAATCAGTGTTGTTCCAATGGATTTTGTGGAAATTGCACCACTTTCCATTATCCTTCTTAACCTTCCCATTACCCTTCTTGGACAAGTTGCGTTAAGGTCGGTTATCCTTGTGATTTCCTTTTTTTGTGACTTTGGGATTCCTTTTCCATGCTTCAATTGCGACGAATTTGCAGGCCCAAAATCCTGCTTATTATTTTGTTGAAATTTCTGCTATATTTTTATAGCATACCGATAAGAGGCTCCCAATGAAGAGATGTCCATGAATTCCATCTATATTTGGATGTACCAATGTAGGAAATTGTGATATTTTAGAACCAGGTACTGCTCGAAGTCTCTGATACCCAAATTTTTGCGCAAGGTATGAAAGTTGTTGGTGTACTCTAGCATCGCTTGGTTCCTCTCTTGATGCAGTGTGGTCCATCTCGTGTACTGGTTGTCATATTTTCCCATAGGGTAATATTGTTCTTTAATGGAATCTATAAAAGAGGACCAAGTGGGATTGACCTCAAACATTTTAGACTGCTCTGGTAGGTTTTTCTCACAATAAGTTTCCCACCATTTTTTGACATAGGGGGCAACCTTAAGGAGTGCAAAGGTGATACTTTCCTTGTTGGAAAACTTGTGGACAGAGAAATACCCTTCTAGAAGACTCAACCATTTATCTAGGGAATCAACATTGATCCATCCTTCAAATAAAGGAATATCAAAGTTAACTTGTACCTTGAAGGGTGTCACTCCTCTGAATTGACTGCTTAATAACCCCTTTGTTGTTGCGAGCATCCTTTGAAGGCTTTGGGTGAAATTTGCTATCATCTCGTTCCTTTTTCGCGTGAGGGATTCCTTGAGCAAAAAATTGATAGTATTTCCTACTCCATCATATCTCTTTTCCTCATGCATGGGAGGCGGTTTGGGCCAATGAGAGTGGCTTTCCCCAAGCTCAACTAGTTCAAGACTTAACTCTCAATATCCAGATCTCGTTGGGGACATGCACTGAGAAACAATAGAGAGAAAATTGATGTGATACCACTGATCCAGATATATGTGAGAATGAAATGAAAGAGCATATATAGAACCACATACATAGATATATTTCAAGGAAAACAGTGATACAATAAAATCAAATTCCATTAAATGAATGAAACATAACATACTGTAAATTAAAAGCAGTTAAAATGGTGGTAGCTATATCTCTGAGAAGATGTGGTATCTAATATCATTCATATAAGATGATTACAAAAGGAGGTTGAAGGGAATTTTTCATCATAAGCATGGGGGAAAAAACCCTAAACATAAAAAACCTAACCCTTAGAGATGAACAGTAAAATGGTTTGTGGGCCCCGAGGTGGTTTGTTGAAGTGTGAACTTATCGGGGACATAAATTTTGCATACGATCTCCGTTTAGGGTGCTCAGTAGCCCATTAGTAAGGTCTAGATGAACATTACACATTTTTCTCATCTAGATTGCCTTCGCATACTTCTAGATTGTGGAATCACCAAAAAAAGTCGTTTACGGCCTCAAAATGGCCTCACAAGTTTTGGACACAAAAATCCATAAAAACTACCAAACTAGTAAAATTGTCTTGAGCTCGTGGAATAGGTGGGTGGCCATCGATATCCATCTAGAGTAGTCCTCAAACCCAAAAAAATACCAAATTGGAAAATCTATTTTGATCATATGGAGTAGGTGGGTGGCCGCCAATACCCATCTGGATCAACTATAGGAAGTTTGTGAATAAATATGGTAAAATTGTAGCCCCATTGACAACCTTGCTCAAGAAAAATTCCTTTGCATGGAACGAAGTGGTAGAACAAGCATTATCAGTTTTAAAGCAAGCCATGTGCACCACACCAGTCCTAGTTGTGCCTAATTTTGGTAAGGCTTCTGTAATGGAATGTGATGTGTTAGAAAATGGCTTGGGTGTATTTCTAATGCAATAAGGAAGACCCTTAACATTCACAAGTTAGCAGTTATGTGACATGAACTTGGGGAAGTCTATCTATGACAAATAAATGATGGCCATCCTACATGTAGATGAAACATGGCGGCCGTATATCATAGAGCGGTGCCTCCAAATCAATATGGATCATCATAGCTTAAAGTATATTCTAGATCAAATCTTGTCATCCCCAAAACAACATAAATGGGTCACCAAAATTCTTGGCTATGATTATGAGATCATCTACAACAAGGGAAAATACAATGTTGTGGCAGATTCCTTGTCGAAACATAATGAAAAGGGACCACTCTTTGACTTATCCTCTCCAGTATGTGAATGGTTAGTGAATGCACGACAAGAATGACTAACCTATGTTGCTACATCTCATCTCATCAAGCACCTCTAGGAGGATCCCAAACCTTCCTAGGGTTACACTTGGCATCAAGATACATGGTGATATGAAGTTCATATTTTTCTGTGATCCAGATGGATATCAGTGGCCACCCACCTATTCCACTAGCTCATAATAGTTTTTCCATTTTGGTAGTTGTTTTACGATTTTTCGAGCCCAAAACTTTTGGGGTCGTTTTAAGGCCCTAAACAATGTTTTTTGGTGACACCATAGTCCATATGTGTCCTAAGGCAGTCTGGATGGGTGAAATGTGTACTTCTCAGCTAGAACTTTCCAACATGCTATCAAGCTCCCTAAATAGAGATAACATGCAAAATTTATGCCCCCTAGAAGTTGACACATCAACTAACCACTTCAGGGCCCGCAAACCTTTTTATAGTTCATCTCCTAGTGCTAGGTTTTTTGATGTTTAGGGTTTTTTCCTTCATGCTTATGATAAAAATTCCCCTCAGCCTCCTTTTGTAATCAGATTGTCATGAATGAGCGTAGCCACCACATCTCTTCTCAGAGAAAAAGCTACCACCATTCTATTTTCTTTTATTTTACAATTTGTTCCGTTTCATTCGCTTAATAGAATTTGAGTTTACTGTATCATTGTATTCCCTGCAATATATTTGTTTATGTGGTTCTATATATGCTCTTTCATGTCGTTTCTCACATAAATCCAGATAATTCTGGTACATAAATTTGCTTTAAAACATACAATTTTAACATAGTTGCATCCATCTCCTCTTGCGGGTCACTCGATCTTTTAGAAAACCTATACAGTGCCAGGTAATCCTTATTCTAGGAAGGTATGAAAAAGGATATGCTTACTTTTGTAGCAGAATGTGACATTTTCTAAAGGAACGAGGGCGAGATGGTTAAGACTCCTAGGGTATTGCAATCATTACCAATCCAAACCATTATTTCAACCAACATTTCCATGGATTCTATTGTTGGTCTTTTGAATAAGGTAAGAAATCACTCATCAAGTAGTAGTTGATCAGCTTTCCAAGGATGCTCATTACACACTCTCCAAAACCCATTTATCCCGACAATGGTTGCCCAAATATTTTTAGACCAAATTTTTAGACTCCATGGCATGCCTACCTCCATTGTGTCAGATCATGATCACACATTCACCAACAAATTTTGGAAAGACCTATTTAGACTCCAATGCACCCAGTTGAAAATGAGCACCTCTTATCATCCTCAAACAAACGACCATACCAAAGTAGTCAGCAAGTGTCTTAAAACCTATTTAAGATGTTTTATATACAAAAAGCATCACTAGTGGGAATAGTGGTTACCTTTGGCAGAATGGGGTATAATGCCACTTATCATGAGGCTACAAACATGACACCATATGAAGCAATCTATGGCCGACAACCACCCTTCATGGTTTCTTATCTACCAAGTACTTCCAAAGTACATGCAATTGATAGTTTGTTTCATAATCATGATGTCACTCTTTGCACACTTAAGGAAAATTTAGCAATGGTTGAAAATCGCACGAATCAACAAGTAGACCAACATCGTTCATAGCATTCATTTGTAGAAGGTGACCATGTGTTCCTTCACCTCCAACCTTATAAGCAAACCTCTCTCAAAGTTAAAGGCCATCAGAAGATTGCACCAAAGTTTTATGGCCCATATCAGATTGTTCAATGCATTGGTCATGTGGCCTATAACTTAATGCTCCTCTCACACTCCAAGATCCACTTAATATTTGATGTGTCATGTTTAAAGATGCCAAGTGGGTCAGAATTGTCGAATTTAAACTACAATACCATAAATGGATGAAGAAGGTTCCATTTGTCTCCAAACAGAAGCAATTTTGGGCACTTAGGAGCATCAAATACATCAATGCACTATCTATGAAGTTTTGATTCAATGGAAGGATACCTCACTAGAAGAGGCTTACTTGGGAACCATTAACCATTTTGCGAAATTTTCCCTATCTCCATCCTCGAGGACAATGTTTCTTTTGAAGGGGGAGGGCATCTTAGGTTCCTACCCTAACCCTCTTACTTTATTAATGTACAAGGCCATAAGGCCCATTAGATAGTTAGTGGATAATTACTTAATGAAGAGGGTCCCTCTTTAATAAATAAAGGCCCCTAGGTGGTTGAACCTGAATAATAGTAGGACCACAAGTAGTTAGGACTTTGATTATTGAAACACTATATATCAAGTACTTGGATATGTAAGGTTTAGTCAAGAATTATCATTCTATTTGGAGCTTTGCTCTTGGAGGTTTCCCCCTTGAAGAAGCAAGTGAACATAGCTATCTATTTTGTTTATTCTTTCTTGTATTTTTCTCTATTTTCTCTAAAATTATGGGTTTAAGCATATTACAATATATCTTCCTTGGAAACAACCCAAAAATAATTCAAATGGAGGAACATATGGCATAAGGATGTCCTCCCAAAGACACTTTATATTGGATTACGTGTCACAAAAAAATATTGATGGAGAAAAACCTACAGAAAAGAGGAATACAAGGCCCCTCTCATTGTATTCTATGTCAACAAAAATCAGAAAAACATAGGCATATCTTTTTTAATTGCCCTTACACCACATAAGTATGGATATCTACTCTCCAAGAATGTGGTCAAAGAGTAGTCCCTCCGGACCAATGGAAATATATGTTCTCCTATTGGCAAAAGAACTATAAAGGTTCATTTAAAAAAAAACCTACTTTCAAGAGGATATGCATCACATTTCCAAAATATATCTATTAGGAAATTTGGTTGCCAAGAAACAAAGTGATTTTTCAAAATATGAAAATAATTCCAAGTATAATAGCCACAAAAGCCAAGAGTCTCTTGATCGAGGTTCTTTAGGATCAAGGATTCAATAAGCATAAGATCATGGCACTCACGGTGGAGGAAAATAATTGGATGTCTAAGTGGATTTAGAGGGCCAATCCATTGGTCCCACACCCAACCAATCAAGAACCCAACCTGACATATTATATTGAACAAGGAATAATTCCAACAATGACGTTTGGATCAAAAGGAGCACATCCTATTCTTAGATGGGGGAATGAAAGGGGACTAGGGGTTTGAAGTGTGGGGGGAGAGGGATCCTCATTGATATCAAAGGAACTTTGGAACTAAACTACACATGGGGACTTGGAATGACTACTAATAATCAAGCTAAGGCATATGCCTTGTTACAAGGATTAATGAGCGTCAATGCGAACAAGGTGCAAACCATCCTTGTTATAGGTGACTCAACATTTATTGTTATGCTCATTAATAAACACCATGTATTGACAACAAATCCTCTAGTTCATATAACCTATGAAATCAAACTAGAAGCCTCTCTTTTTTAAGAAGTCGGGTACTTCGATATTCTCCATGACCTGAATGGATAAGGCAATGCTCAAGCTAACATAGAATTTGGTTTAAATTATGTATATTGTAAACAAAATGGGGAGATGTTGTTCCTCCCAATCGCTTGAGTCTATTACTATGCAATTATTCAACTATTGGCATTTAATCCTCATGTCAGGGCAAGGGACACATTTCAGTTCAAATGCTATGATCCATTAATGGATTTTTGAAGTTTGGGATGGACTTCGTAAGGCATACATTCCCTCTCCATTACAATCATGTCATTTTGAATACCCTAGACTTTCAATTGTGGGAACAAGTGAGATAATGGGACCCAATATACATTCTCACATAGGAAACGATGGTGGAATTGAGCTCAATGCTATCAAAGAGGTAAGTGGAAATCGACCCCTATTTGTTCTACATTTGAAGAATACATTATATGAAGGGCACCTTCCTAGTCCTTTGAGTATTTTTGTTTCAATCGAGAATGGAATTTTAGTTTTGTGAAGTGTTCCTGGTTTGGGTAGATTAGAATTGTCACTATAACTAGTCTATTGAGATCATAAAACATAACAGAATAGTGGAACGTCTCTGCATCAGGTTGCGACTCCAAGATTCTTGGTATACTAAGTGTTTCATTTCAATCACATTCAAATATAAGAATATAGGTATTAGTACTACACGCTTTAGGTCTTTAAATACTTGTTGGTTCCATGGAAATAGGGAAGGTCTACACATCAAGTTGAAGGTTCATAATCTTGGTTATACATAACACTTTGTTCCAATTTCTCTAGGTTTCATAACAACATTTTTGTAGTTTGTAGGTTCTTAAATATTGGTTGGTTGGTTCTGTTGGTGTTTGTGCTATCATCTCTTTAAGACTCATCTTGTTTTTCATTGTAATGGCCTAGGTATTCCCAAGAGCTATGGATTTCCCATGTGATGGGAAATGGAAAAGGGCCATTTATGACATTCAAAGGTGTAAAACATGAGCATGTAGATATAGGCAATAATACAAGAGAGATATATAGTGAAAGTGAGATCAATAATAAACAATTCATGTAACAAATGTATTAGCATTAATCATCACACAAAAGTCTAGAACATATAAGAAGATAGAAAAATGTATTTCATTAACTTGAATGAAAGGAGGTGAACAATATAAATAACAAAGAAATTCAAATTAGTTCAGGAGGCTATTCGAATTTCTCATGCAATGCTTGGAGGCTAGTTAGGATTAACTAGATAAAAAGACCCTTAATTAGCCATGCACACTCACTTAGACTAATTTTAACTGACCCAAGACTCCCCAATCACTAGTTCTAATTGAGTGATGTACAAGCAATTGACTGTATGTGCATGCAAATCCCTAAAATCACTCAAATGCGATGCTTAGGTTTTGTTAGGGCTAGTTAGGGTCAGTTAGGACCTAGTTAGTGGAGTTCATCTGGTCCTCAATGTAATGTCCCCATCAAAATAACTCACTAGAAGGGAAAATTCCACCAATCTACTAATTCCCTAGGTTGGGGTGGAAATATCTAGATTTGGAATAAGGGAGCTATTAAACCCCAAATGGACATTATATTGACATAAATTTATTAAAACGGGCTAAATAAATATTTACAATAGGAAAATAAGGTGGCACTTGGTCATGAGGGCACATTGGTGGTGTGGGACCCACACAAAGCAAGATTCTCCATGCCACATGGCATCCTACTCTCACCCATTCGAATCCAAGGTGGAGTATAATGTTATTGGGGGATTTTGAAGGTCATTATACTTGGAATGACTCAATTAGGGTTGAATTGGAGTGGAAGAGTAACTCCCATGGAAGAGGAAGAGGCACCCTAGAGATATTGAGACACTTGGGCTAGATTCCCTAGCTTCTATGATAACAATGATGAAGATGCTATGACACTTATGACAAGGATCAGACCCGATTGCTTAAATATTACCTATATGACATGTCATGGATAAAACTAGCCTCCGAGAGGGCGAACAAGGGAGTTATGGCAGCCAAGATGCTTCCCCATTCGAATTGATGGAAGATGGATACTAGGAATTGTTGGACAAGTGGCACTCATTGGAATCTCTTCCCAACTCGAGTTGGCATGAAGATTTTGGAAGGAATTTGAACCATGGAGGAGTTTGAAAATTTATAAAAGACAAGAAAAAATAAGGAGATGAGCTTTTGATCATTTCTCATTTTTCAAATTGGAGAGCATAGCTTGTCCATGCTAGTGGAGTGTTTACTCTACTTGCCTTAGTACCAATTTCGAGGGTGCAAGATTCCCATCCTCATTAGAAATTGGAGAGGCCATTCAAACCTTTCATTTGGAGATACAATGGATTCATTTGTTGCAAGTTGAAACTACAGGGCTGCTTGTGATCTTCTCTTCTTCAACTTGCTCCCACATTTCTCTCACATTTCTCTTCATATTCTTGCTCTTGGAGGAAGGGCGCACATGGTGAGATGATGATTGATATATTTGGGAGATTCCAAGGGGCACCATTTATTTTTAATATGATGTATTCACTCTGTATTTTATTCTCAGAAGAACCTCGGGTTGAAAATCTAAGTGAAACTATGTAAAAATGCCAAACTATGTATGAATGGTGTCATTTTCCCCCATATCTTGTTGTTGTGAGAGCTTGAAGTTGTTTGGTTTCGATTTGTTTCAGTAAATATTTGTGATTTTATTGATGTATGGAGAGCCATTAATGTACTGAAGAAGTTTCATACACATTACACAAGTCCTTGGAACATTTATCTCAAAATTCATAGCAAGTTGTGGAGTTTTTCTATCATTCCCCCCTATGTGAAGACATGTCTACAAATATATGATTTATGGGAGTTGAAGCAGCCTTTAGGAACTAATTAATGATGCATTTTGGTTCCCATTGAAGCACTATAAATAATCCATGTCTCTTTTCTGAAATTTGGGAGGGTCGTATTGCATTTGGGAAGCCATTAGTGACCTCTACCCTTGGGGGTTTGAACCTCGAAATTACTAATAAAATTCCCCAATTTCTCCTGAATTTAAAGGAATGTTGCAGAGGTATTTTGAGAGTGTCCAAGAACCCATCAACTTAATTTTTATATATTAATACCTTTCAAACACCTTCAAACCCAATTCGAAATCCTTAGGAGCCATTTGGAAGCATTTGAGTCATCACTAGTCTAAGGGTCGAATTGGCCAAAAATTGCAAATTTTTCCCATTTTTCCAATTTTATAAAAAGGGACACTACAAGTGGTATCAGAGAATGGTACTTGAACCTGGTTTGGGTGAACATTTATGAGGTAAAGAATTCATCCCCAACCCTTAGACACAGCAACTGAAAGTACCTTTGGTGAAGAGGAAGAAGAAGGAGAAGAGGTGCACTCTATTGAGACTATGACTAAGGATGAGAAAAGAAATTCTGATATGGAGGAGACAGAGGAGTTTAGGAAATTCATGAAACCATGTTTTGAAGACATAACAAGGAAGATAATGTAAGGGTTCGAATTGATGGCTAGTCAAATTGGTATCAAATTGGAAATAGGAGGCAATAGTAGCTCCTCTAGTGAGGAAAATAAGGCAGTTGGTGGAAGCATTTTCTCAAGGACAGGGCCTCATAATCGACCTAAGGAATTTCAGAGCTCAATAAGAGCCACCACACCCAAGTTTCTTGAGACCAAATAGGACCTTCACACCCAATTTGGAATGCAAGAAGTTCTAGCAGAATGGCAGCAGTTAAGTGAAGATTGTAGGAGTACCTTACCATTTGATCAATTCTTTACTGTCTCAAACAAGCTCAAGGTGAGGGGAGGAAATAGAACTCCTTTCAAAAACAAATAATTGAATTATGCCATTAGTAAAATTCCTCTTCCTACCTTTGATGGCACATCTCAAAGTTTTTCAAATACTTGGATACAAAAGTTAGATGTATATTTTCAGCTGAATCCAATGGCTGAAGAGGATGCTCTAAAAATGGCTATTTTGCATCTTGAAGGAGAAGCAAATTATTGGTGGTTCCATGGGATTAAAACCTTGGGACATGATCAGGTCACAACATATGAATAATTTGTTAATAGGTTATTGGAAAGATTTGAGCAAAAAGACCGTGAAATGCCTTTCAAGGAACTAGCACAACTGAAGCAAATTGGAACCCCTGATGAGTACATGTTGGAATTTCAAAAACTATCAGTTAAGGTTGCTGATATATCTATGGTTCGATTAGTATTTCTCTTTACTGAAGGTTTAGTTGAACCTTTGAAGGGTTTAGTTAAATCCCACAAACCTACTTCATTGAAAGATGCCATGAACTTGGAAAGAGATCTGCAAAATGTGCTATCCAAGACAAGGTATCCCCCCAAGCCCAACTTTCATTCCAAGTTCATATTTGACAAGAATCCATGGAAAAAAGATGAATTTGGAAAGTACAATAAATAGGGACCAAGCAAGGAAGAACTCAGAAGAAAGAGACTATGTTTCACATGCTTCCAACCATGGGTACCAGGGCATAAATGTGTTAAGGGGAAAGCACAATTCATTGAATTATTTTCTGATGATGAAGAAGGTGAAGGGACATGGAGGAATAAGAACATATTTCATCCCAAGAAGAGGTATATGACACAACAAAAGAAGATCAACCATCACCTGAAAAAGGGAGGATGGAAGTGCTTTCAGGAGTGCCTCATTTTCACACCATTCGATGCAAGGGAGTGGTACAAGGGAAAATAGTTTTGGTCTTGGTAGATGTAGGAGAAACTCATAACTTCATTGATGCAGCCATAGTGGAGAGGAGAAAATTACCTATTGAACCATTCAATGGGTTCACAATCATCATTCCAGGTCACAATTCTATGGAGTGCAAAACATGGATTCCAAAGCTACAAGTCACCATAGGTAATTACACATTTTCTGATAGCTTTTATGTGGTGGATGTTGATGATACTAATATGGTCTTGGTAGTGCAATGGTTGTACTCTATAGGGGAACATACAGTGAACTACCAAATACCTGAAATGAGATTCAAAGATTCGGAAGGAAAACAAAGGGTAGTGAGAGGAATGCATACCTATCCGAATCAAGTGGTGTCTTCCCACAATATGATCTCCATATTGAGGCATGGGGATATTGAATGGGATGCTGAATGTTTCATCACTTCCCCCAAGCCAAACATAAATATTGCATAAAATACAAGGGAGATAAGGCAGCTAATACACAAATATGAAAGGGTTTTTGGAGACCTCCCTCCTAGAAGGCCACCTAACAGAGGAGTTGAGCACACCATTGTTTTAGAGTTGGGTACTTCACCTATACAAATACCACCATATAGAAACCCAAAAGGTTCAGAGATGAGATTGAGAAGGCTATTCAAGAGCTCTTGGAATTGGGACTCAATAGACCAAGCTCTAGTCCCTATGCTTCTTCAGTTGTTTTGGTGAAGAAAAAGATGGAACCTTAAGGATGTGCATTGATTTTAGAGCTCTAAACAAGAAGAAAATTAAGAATAGATATCCCATCCCTAGAATAGATGAGCTCATGGATGAGATATTTGGAGAAAATTTCTTGTCCAAAATTGATATTAGATCTGTTTACCATCATATTCGAATGAAGGAGGAGGATGTGCAGAAAACTGCTTTCAGATGTCATTATGGTCATTTCGAATTTCTTGTCATGCCTTTTGGTTTGACCAATGCTCCAGCCATATTCCAATCATGCATGAAAAATATATTTTGCAAGCAACTCCGTAATTTTGTTTTGGTTTTCCTTGTTGATATTTTGATTTACAGTAAGACATGGGAGGAACATTTGCACCATTTAGAAGTTGTATTGAAAATCTTGCATGAACAATATTTGTTTGCTAAGTTGTCCAAGTGTGAATTTGGGTTGAAAGAGGTTTTGTATATTGGGAACATCATTGGGAAATATGGATTAAAGGTGCACTTGGAGAAAATAAAGGCTATTCTCGAATGGCCAACACCCAAGAACATCAATGAATTGAGAGGCTTCATTGGAATATGCACTTACTATAGGAAGTTTGTGAAGGGGTTTTCCAAAATAAATGCTCCCCTTAATGATTTGACCAAGAAGGATGCTTTCAAATGGGATGAAGAAACTGAAAAGGATTTCCAAAGAATGAAAGAGGTAATGAGTAGTTGTCCAATACTTGCATTACCAGATTTTTATAAACCATTTGTTTTGGAATGTGATGCATCAAGAGAAGGAATAGTGGCGGTCCTAAATCAAAATCAACACCCCATAGCTTTTGAGAGCAGAAAATTGCAGCCACATCATAAGCTCTACTCCATATATGACAAAGAAATGTTAGCCATTATGCATGCCTTGGCCAATTTTAGATAATATCTGGTGGGGAACAAGTTTGTGGTCAAAACTGATCATAACAGTTTAAGGAATTTCCTCACACAAAAAGGATCTCAATGAAAGGAAACAAAATGGGTAAGTAAGGTCCAAGATTTTGATTTTGACATTGAATATGTAAAAGAGAAGAATAATACTGTAGCAGATGCATTATCTAGGAGACCTTCATTTTCCCTTATGGACATTTCGAAAGATTGGAAAGATATGCTAATAGTAGAGTATGCCAAAGATAGTTTTGTTTGTGATGTGTTATATGGGGTCAAAGGAGATGATAGATACAAGATATTGAATGGAATAATCTACTATAAGGACCGAATATACTTGGTTCATGGTTCGAATCTAAAGCACAATATTTTGAAGGAAGCTCATGATTCTCCTTTAGCAGGCCATCCTGGTTTCTTCAAAACATATAGGCAATTAAGGCAAAGGTTCTCTTGGAAAGGGATGAAGATGTTCTAAAGTATGTGAATGAATGCAAGATATGTCAGCAAAACAAAGTTGAACACACACATCCTGCTAGTTTATTGCAACCATTTCCCATTCCAGAACAAAAATGGGAAAGCATCTCAATGGTTTTCATCACCGGTTTGCCCAAGGATTTGGGTAAGGATTGTATTTATATTGTGGTGGATAGACTCACCAAATTTGATCATTTATTTTCTATTAAATCATCTTTTACTGCTGCATAAGTGGATGATCTATTCTTTAGAGAAATTTTAAGATTGCATGGACTTCCCAAAAACATCATGAGTGACAGGGATAACAAATTTATGAGTGTTTTTTGGAAATAAATTTTTAAGTTGGTGGGCACTCAATTGACTCCAAGCACAAGTTATCATCCTCAAATTGATGGCCAAATAGAAAGAGTGAACCAATGGTTGGAGGGGTACTTGAGGAACTATGTTGGTGAGCAACAAAAAGCATGGGTTAAATGGCTCTTGGGGGAGTTTTGCTACAATACTACTTTCCATATGTCCATTGGCATGTCTCCTTTGAAAGCACTTTATGGTTATGAATCCCTCACCTTTGTTGAGCACATTTTTGGCGATAGTAGAGCCCCAAAAGCTAAGGATTGGGTTGAGGAAAATCAAGAGATTTTGAAGCTTCTAAAAGACAATTTGCAGGTTGCCCAAAATCAACAAAAACAATATGTGGATCAACATAGGGAGGAAAGAACTTTTCAAGTGAATGATTTGGTTTATTTTAGGCTGCATCCATATAAACAAACCTCCTTAAAATGGAAAGGATAAGAAAATATTAAACCAAGGTATAATGGTCCATACAAGATAGTTCGAAAAATTGGGGAGGTAGCTTATGAGTTAGAACTTCCTGAAGGTAGCAAAATCCATAATGTATTTCATGTCTCATGCTTTAAGAGGGATATTGGTCAGAAAATTTCTATTTCAAAAACACTCCCTCCATTATATGATGAAGGAAAACTCATACTTATTCCAGAAAAAAATTTGAAGACAAGAGAAAGGAAATTAAGGAGTAGAACCATAAGAGAATATTTGGTACGATGGAAAGATTTTCCAAGTGAGGATGCCACATGGGAAGAGGAAAAAAAATTTCAACATCCCAATTTAGAATTGCCTGAGGGCAAGCAATATTGGGTGGGGAGGACTGTGATGTACCCATCCAAATAAATCACTAAAAGGGAAAATTCCACCAATCTATTAATTCCCTAGGTTGGGGTGGAAACATCTAGATTTGGAATAAGGGAGCTATTAAACCCCAAATGGACATTAGCTTGCCATAAATTTATTGAAAGGGGATAAAAAAATATTTACAATAGGAAAATAAGGCGGCACTTGGTCATGAGGGCACATTGGTGGTGTGGGACCCACACAAAGCAAGATTCTCCATGCCACATGGCATCCTACTCTCACCCATTCGAATCCAAGGTGGAGTCTAATGTTCTTGGGGGATTTGGAAGGTAATTATACTTGGCATGACTCAATGAGGGTCTAATTGGAGTGGAAGAGTAACTCCCATGGAAGAGGAAGAGGCATCTTAGAGATATTGGGACACTTGGGCTAGATTCCCTAGCTTCTATGACAACAATGATGAAGATGTTATGACACTTATGACAAGGATCAGAACTGATTACTGAAATATGACCTATATGAAATGTCAGGGATAAAAATATCTTCCAAGAGGGTGCACAAGGGATTTATGGAAGCCAATATACTTCCCCGTTCGAATTGATGGAAGATGGAGACTAGGAATTGTTGGACAAGTGGCACTCATTGGAATCTCTTCCCAACTTGAGTTGGAATGAATATTTTGGAAGGAATTTGAACCATGGAGGAATTGGAAAGTTTATAAAATACAAGAACAAAGTAGGAGAGGAGCTTTTGATCATTTATCATTTTTCAAATTGGAGAGCATAGCTTGTCCATGCTAGTGGAGTGTTTACTCTACTTGCCTTAGTACTAATTTCGAGGGTGCAAGATTCCCATCATAATTGGAAATTGGAGAGGCCATTAAGACCTTTCATTTGGAGCTAAAATGGACTCATTTTTTTCAAGTTGAAGCTATAGGGCTGCTCGTGATATTCTCTTCTTCAACTTGCTCCCACATCTCTCTCACATTTCTCTTCATATTCTTGCTCTTGGAGGAAGGGCACACATGGTGAGATGTTGATCCCTTTGGGGGAGTCCAAGGGGACCCATTTATTTGTAATATGATGTATTCACTCTATATTTTATGCTCAGAAGAACCTCAGGTCGAAACTCCAAGTGAAACTATGTAAAAATGCCAAACTATGTATGAATGGTGCCATTTTCCCCTATATCTTGTTGTGAGAGCTTGAAGTTGTTTGGTTTCGATTTGTTTCAGTCAATATCTGTGATTTTATTGATGTATGGAGAGCCATTAATTTACTAAAAAAGTTTCATACACATTACACAATTCCTTGGAACATTTATCTCAAAATTCATAGCAAGTTGTGGAGTTTTTCTATCATTTCCCCCTATGTGAAGACATGTCTACAAATCTATGATTTATGGGAGTTGAAAAAGTATTTAGGAATTTATTAAGGATGCATTTGGGTTCCCATTGAAGTCCTATAACTAATCTATGTCTCCTTTCTGAAATTTGGTAGGGTCGTACTGCATTTGGGAAGCCATTAGTGACCTCTACCCTTGGGGGTTTGAACCTCAAAATTACTAGTAAAATTCCCCAATTTCTCCTGAAGTTAAATGAATGTTGTAGAAGTATTTTGAGAGTGTCCAAGCACCCATCAGCTTCATTTTTATGTCTTAATACCTTTCAAACACCTTCATATCCAATTCGAAATCCTTACGATCCATTTGGAAGCATTTGAGTCATCACTAGTCTAAGGGTCGAATTGGCCAAAAATTGCAATTTTTCCCAATTTTTCCAATTTTATAAAAAGGGACACTACACTCAATCAGTTATAAACTCAGTCAATCCTAAAATAATGGAAAAGTTCCTCAAATCATGGAAATCACCCCCAATTCTAGGATTCCAACTTAGAGTTGACTCGGGTGGTCAATTTGGATGGGTTTTTTCCCACTAGAGTCACCAGGTCAAGGTCTAGGTAGCTAGGTAGGGGGTTATTTTCTCTAAAAAAAATATCCTCCCGAAGCATGAAGAATACATCAATGAGAATAGTACTTCTATTCTCACCCTCTCTAACATTGTGAATCACAATGAAAATATTTTCAAATCTAAAAAATCAGTTCTACAACAATGAAAGTAAATTCAATTTGTGGAGGCAAAAATTTTGGCCCTCAAAAAATATGTCGACAACATTAGCAATTGGTCTCACTCAATAGCTTCAAATCCTTGACCATGTTTAGCCTCCACCTTGGCAGACACCATGGAAGAAGACACGATCTCTCAATTGTTTGAAGACATGGACCTCAAACAATTGGGTATGCATCATGCCACATGAGAGATAGGAGAACTTCACAGTAATCACTACTTTCACTAAATTTATGTAATGTTTTGAAAAATTGATTTATGTTTTAGGAGTCGTTTATATGTTGTATACCTGTAGTAGTTTCAAGGACTTTTTGGAGGTAGAGCATGGTCCCTTTTTTATACCTTATCGTATTTTGGATTTCCAGGCATAAATTCCACAAACATTTTCTATTTTTTTATTACTCTATTGTACAGTTCAGCTGCAACCTCTTCAATACAACCACTTATGCATTACTGTTAAAAAAGGAGTGTCATTCTTACATATTTGCATATAAAAATGACCACTCCTAAGACTAAACAATATAATCTATTAATTCATCTAAGAATGCCCTAGAAAAAAAGGGTAATTCATGACACTAAACACAAGTAATCCAATTATTCACCTAATCATACCCTGTAAAAAGGAAAGCCATCCCTACAAATGTGTATATACTACATAAAAGTGGTCATTCTTGAGACTAAACAATAAAAATTCATTAATTCATCTAAGCATGCCCTTGGAAAAAGGAGACATTCATGAAACTAAACAATAATAATCCTTAAATTCACCTAAGCGTGTCATAGAAAAAGGAGGGTCAATCTTACATATTTGAACATACATTAGAAAAGAGTCAGTCTTTTCATAGAAGATAAAATCAATACTTTTTTTATTCATGAGAATAAAAAAGTAAATAGAGTATCCATAAAAAAGTATAACCATAGTCCATCCATCTCCCCATGGAGTATCAAAGAGCATCAAACAAAAAACAAAGTATCATCGACAAAATCCATACCCAGACAACCTACAGGTTGACCAAAACAGTGCCAAATAACAAGAACCCTAAGATTGCTTACAAACTGCAATCTCAGTAAACCAAAATGTCAACAGAACCATGCAAAGCTAGGGTCATGAGACTAAATGCTAAAAATACATTATTTTAAATAAACATGCCTTAGAAAATTAAGAGTTATTTTTTAGGCCAAATAGTAATAATTAAATAGTTTAGTATGTAAGTATGCCTTAGAAAAAGAAGGGACATTCCTACATAGTTACACATACTTAAAAAAAAATGGCATTCCCGAGACTAAATAATAAATATCTATTAATTCGTCTAAGCATGCTCTAGAAAAAATGGGTGATATAAGAGACTAAACAATAACGATCCATTAGTTCACCTAAACATGCCCTCGAAAAGGAGGGGCGTTTCTACAAATTTGCACATACTTAAAAAAATAGTCATTCCTAAGACTAAACAATAGAATTTTGTAATTCATCTAATTGTGTCCCTGAAAAAAGGGGTCATTCTTACCCATTATCGGGTAGCATGGATGGTACGCTGAGGGATTTACTCCCCATCCACTTGCATTTAAATCCCAAGATACCATGTGTGGGAAACCTCTATATGTGGGGTCCATTGTGTAATCCCTTGATCAATTGCAGCTATTAAAAAAAAGGAGTGAGCAATTATTAAAAAAGAGGAGTCATTCTTAAAAATGATTATAATAGTTTTTCAATAAATTTATAATAATCTTTCAATAAATTTCCTAAGCATGCTGTAAAAAAGGAAAAATCATTCCTACACATTTGCATAGGATAAACAATAAAGATACATTAATTTGCATAAGCATACCAAACAAGTTTTTTTTTCCTCATAAAAAATATTACATTTTTTATTGATATAAAACCACTGTTTGCAAGGCCCCAGGCCATACAAAAATGCGAGTATCCAATACTCTATACCATTGGATAAGTATGCATAAAATATGCCTATGGATAACCCATATGTAGATCTGTCCACTAACATCATTAGAAAAAAAACAAGTAGATAGAGTGCTAGACATGCTAGAATTTGTTTGGTAAAATCATAATAAAAAGGGGCCAATTCCCAGTTCAATGATGTTCCCATCATTGCATTCCTGTTTTTCCCAATTTACTTTTGCGATTAATAGTCCTTTCTTAGATAATTGGTTTTCTATATCATTGCGTTCATGAAAAATATGATGCAAGATGGGTTAGGTGGAAGGAAGCTTTGATCCTGCATATGTCCTCATAGATAGGAAGCAAGTGAATGTGTTTAGGATCCATCCCATACTTTAAGCAGTCTACGACCAACTTGGAGTCACTGAATAATTAGATCTTTGGGATACCCAGTGAGTGTGCTATGTTCAAGACAAGTTTGATAGCCATAAACTCAACCTGATTTTTGATGGATGACCCCAATCCCTCTGCAAAACTATACTAATGATTATCTTGTGTATGGATAATGCCCCCAGCTCCCCCAATGTAGGGAATGCCCTATGCAACCCAATCAAAGTAGGCCCAACGGATAGATTTTTCGATGATTTCTTCATTGACAATTCTTAGAGCCTTGGAAACTGCAACCTGTGGTAAGTGTTCTAGCATAGCTAGGCTTTTGGCTGCATGCAGTTGAGCCGGAACAAAAGAGTCTTGGAAGGTATATTTGTTCATAGTGTTCCATGCACCCCATATAAGAAAAGCTGGAAGATCCTTACACTCCACAAATCCACCATTATGAAGCCATGACTGGTAAGATTCTTGCAGTCCAATACTTCCCCAAAGGAAAGATTTGCCTATGATCTAGGATATGTACTAACACATAATATTTAGATAGGGACTATAAATGAAGAGGTGTTTGGTGTCTTCAGTGTCATCTCTACATAAGGGGCATCTGCTTGGGCCGCAGGAAAATCTTTTAGTCAAGTTGTCCCAAAATGGCACCTTATCATCAAGTGCAAGCCATAAAAATAATTTGATTTTCAGTGGACAATTTAGGTTCCATAAAGACTAGTTCCACCAAGCACGTAGGGGCACATTTTCAGTTTCTCTCATAGGCTGATATCCCAAATTAGGAGCATATCCACCTCCTGATTCATTCCTTTCCCATATTAGCTGGTCATTTTTTTCCGTTAGGTAGACATGGTTGTTGGTAAGAGATCAAATGTACATGTTCCAATGTGCCCCTTCCTCCATTTCAAATCCCAGCTCATCAACATGTATCCAAGCTTGTCTGAACATAGTACTATTCCAGTGATCTTGAATTTGATGCAGAAATAGAATACCCCTATCAATGAGAGAGTTAATCATGCCTACAAAAAGTCTGTGAAAGTATGCACAACCAACGTAGGGGTCTTATCCAATCTTGAACTTCTTTCCATTACAAGTGACCCAAGTTAACCAATCACCTATAATCCAAAGGCAGAAATAATATCCTTCCAAAATATAGAAACCTTCCTAGAAGGCTTATCCTTCATGCTAAACCATTCTTCGATAGTCATGAAGTGAATATACTTTTGATATATGACCTTAACCCATAACCCCTCGACTTTGAGTGCCCTCCAAAAACCCTTGGCAGCTAGGGATTTGGCGAATCTAGGTAAATATTTAATGCCCCATCCACCCAAATCCTTGGGTAAGGAGATCCTCTTGCAAATTACCCAAGGAAAGACATGTTCTGCATTTGTGCCCCTCTAGAGAAAATTACTATAGATTTTTCGTATGCTTCCTAAGATGCCTGAAGGAACATAAGACAAAGAGAACCAATATACAAGTAATGCTTCGAGTATATAATTAATCATCACCAGCCTGCCTCCCTCGAACAACGACTTGTTACACCAAAGGTTGATCCTTTTTTCAAATTTGACAATGATCCATGTCTAATCTTTACATACGTATTCATTAGGATTAATCACAAATCCAAGATAATTTAAACCAAGAGAGACATCCACAACATCAAACTCAAATAGAGTAACAATCCAGTTTGCCTCCAGAGGGTCAATGATCAGAAATTAAATGGTGGATTTTTTAGCATTGCAGATCATACCCCTATAGTTGCAGAAAAGGTCTTCAAGATGGAATTAAATTTGGATGCATATCTTCTCGAGCCATCAGAGAAAAGGAGTATGCCATCAACAAATAGAAGATGGGAAATAGTGACATTTCCTCCCATAGAAAAACCTTTTAAAGATCTGTTTGCCATAACATCAAAATCATTCTGCTCAATCCATCCATCATCAATATGAAGTGGAGGGGGGGAATCGAGAAACCATGCCTAAGGCCTTTGCCTGGTCTAAAGAAACATGAGGCATATCCGTTGATCAAAACGGGGAAGGAAACAAACTTAACTGTAGATAAAATCCATTGGACCATTCCCAGATAAAATCCAATCTGAACAAGCACAAGCCTTAGATGAGTCCAGTTGACTCTATCATAGGCCTTAGATAGATCAAATTTAATGATAGCTATTGG
Source organism: Larix kaempferi (assembly GCA_027924585.1). Lineage (NCBI taxonomy): Eukaryota > Viridiplantae > Streptophyta > Pinopsida > Pinales > Pinaceae > Larix > Larix kaempferi. The sequence continues at coordinate 821,460 of BSBM01001547.1, forward strand.
TAATCTCTTAAATTTGGAAGAATGTAATACCTCTTGGGTAATGACTATAGGGTCATGGGTAATGGGTATAGGGTCATGGATCAACCTGTTCTCTAAGAGGGAAAATTGATATGTAGAAATAGCCTTAGATAAGATGAACCTGAGCCTATTGGTAATGACTCTGGCCACTATTTTATAAACACAATTGCGTAGTGAGATAGGTATGTAGTCTTCAAGCCTTATTGCCCTGTCCTTCTTAGGAATAGGAGCAATGAATGTACTAATGAAGGAAGCCAATATGCTCCCATTAATCCTGGATTATTCTACAACTTCCAATAGATCCGCTTCAAGTAGGTCCATAAACCTCAAGTAAAATTCAATAGGGAAGACATTGGGACTCGAGATTTTAGCTTTTTGCATGAGATGTAAGTCGTTTTAAGTTCATCCATTGATACCTCCTCCCTTAATATCACATTATGTTCATCATTCATATATGATGGGTAGTGGGCGATAAGTTCCATCATTGAACCAATAGGAGTTGCCTTATCCTCTTTGAGTAGGTGCTTAAAATGATTGGTTCCAACTCTATCCATCTGTGCAAACCCAAAAACAGTATGAACTCCACCCTATTCAAGCTTCCAGATGGTATTACAATTAAACATGTGCCTATAATAATTGTGGAAATACTTGGTGTTATCATCCCCCAGTTTAAGCCAAGTTGCTCAGCTCTTAAAACAGATAATAGTCTCATTCTCTCTTAATATATGTTTCCTTCTTCCTTCGAGATCGATAATCACCTTTTCTGTTCCAAAGATTGAAATCCCCGGGGGAAGTTATTATGGAAACCAACAAGATTCTCTTCAAATGATTTCATTTCTGCTTCCGCATGCATTCTGTGATTAATTGACCAAGTAATAGACTGCTCTTTGACCTTCTTGAGATTTTTTAAGAACTAAGAAGCAACTGGACATGGACTACCTACACCATAAGGGGTCCATATACCATTGACCATCTGAGAATATGATTCATGTTGTATACAGGACTCATTGAACTTCAATGGTGTGGAGGGTTTATCTTGGTTGAATCCCAATTCCATAAATATGGGGTGGTGATATAATTCCTCCCCTTCATTAATCCATTGTTGAATGCAGGGTGCCATTCTGAGTAAGCCATCATTGATGAGGAAGCGGTCAAGTCTTTTGGAAACACTATCTACACCGGTTCTCATGTTGCACCAAGTGGGCTTGAGAGAAATAGGGGGGATATCCAATAAACTTTCATCCTCTAATTCTTGATGAGTAAATATGACAATGGGTCTTTTTGTGTATTAGTCCCCCATGTCTCTGATTCCCCAAGGGAAAATTTTAAGTCTCCTCCAAGTATGAAGATTCCGGTTATGTGGAAGCCAAAACCAAAACTCTTTGCTAGTATGCTAATGTATCTGAGTGAGGGCCATAGACATTAAGTAGGGTGATAGCCCTACCAAATTCCTGAGAGAAAAAAATAATCCCAAGACCCAAGAAAATGGACCACCTGTTAATGCAAAGAATAGAACTAGTTCTCCAACCAGTAACAATTCCACCAGATCTTCCAATAACATCTATACATTAAAAGTCCCTTCTCAGAAACAAATTATGCAAATCCATCAAAATGGAGTCACTACTAGCCAAAGTCTCTTGTGGAATCAAAATGTTAGGTTTGTGAAGAAAGACTAGTCGCTTTAGGGATAATTTCTTTTAGGGATGCCCTATCCCTCTGCAGTTGAGGGACATAAGAAGCATTAGGTAACCCTTTTCTTATGGGACCATGCTCTAAGAGTCCCCGAAATAGTCCTCTATCTTCCAGCCTTAACATACTCTGTCTTCCGACCTTAACATCGAAGGTAGATTGTTCTCTTGTAGATGCCATAATGGATATGCGCCCCCTGAGTCTAGAAGATGACCCCAAAAAAGGTTGGTAAATCCCTCCCCCCCCGGACAGAGAAATAATCAGTAGAGGGAGTTCTCCTGAGTCTAAAATGATATCTCGGGGGTGGGTGCACATCTTCAAATCCAAGGGAAATCTGGTCATTCCTATCATTGCCACCAGGAAGAGGAGTGACTTTGAGTTCCCCAGACCAGTTCTTTAAGGCCTCATTGCCAACAATAGCAGCTTCATTCCAAGTATGAAAGGTATCATGGAGAAGTTCCAAGAGTTCGCAAAATATCCCTGGACAGTCCCCACTGACATGCTCATATAGAATCGATGGATCCAGAGAGTAGCTTCCATCCTTAGAGACATGATTAGGGGAAGAATTTGAACATCCTCTACTCACATTCACATCAGGAAGAGTGGAGGGATCTTCATATGACAATAATATAGGTAGATGCTTCGCCAAAACATTAATGTGAGAGAGGCCAGGGGAGGAAGGGTGGATTGCGAGGTCAGATGGATCCCTACGTAAGAAAAACCACAGAGTCTAGAAACCTATCGACCAACCCTTCATTGTTAAGATTCATTCCAGTGTCATTCATGATAGAAGGGTTCAAACAATTGATATGCTCGAGAAGCTCTAGGTCGTGGAAAGGACTCTTCAATCTAAAGTCAATGACAGAGGTGTCACAGGGAGGAGCAGGGTTATCAAGGCATACAAGAGGGGAGGCCCCATACATACCACAAGAGGGAGTGAGAGGACTATTGGGGTCACCAGGATCAATAGAAGAACGAGGTATCATAAAGATGGCATCATACAACTCAACGTGATCCAAAGTGGGGGAAGATCCCTAAAAAAGTAAGATGGAAGAGGGGAAACACTAGAATCAAGGGTAGAAGTAGGACAATAGGAAATAGGGTTGTTAATACATGCACCCCCCCTTGAAATATAAGAGATAGAGGTTAAAGGGACAAAGACCTTACCCCGTACACATGTCAACCCATGCAGCTCTGGAATCACGATTTGAGGCATAAGAGGTACAATCCCCAACTAGAGAGAGTCCACCACTGATAATCCTAGTGCAAGGGATACAATCCCGTTCGTTGTTCTCTCCAAGGAAGTTAGCTTGTCCAGTACATTACCCACCGACGCCTTACCAAGCTTATTGACATCAGTAATCTGGACTTTATTCCCAGTGAGATTTGCATCATGAACCTCCTTGGAGCACTAAATTTTTTTCATGAAGGGCAATGAGCAGTCTTTGACAACATGTCCATATCGATCGCACCTCTTGCATCTGAACATGATGCTAACGTAGTCCAACACTTGGGTAAAATGATGTGCCCCTTTGCATATGGTCATTTCGTCCCAAATCCCCTCGTGAAAATCAATCTCCACCATGATCTTGGCCACCGCCATATTCCTTGTGACAAGGTAAGACATGTTCGCCTATAGGAATACACTAATGGATGAATTGATGGGCTCAAATATCTCTGTCGTCCATAGTTTTGGTGGAAGCCTAGGAAACTTAACCCAGTTGCATTGGAAATACACTTTCTCCCTCCCTGTGTCGAATGTAGGTCTCCATCTCTTCAGTAGGAGGTTCGTCTTCTACCATAACCAGACACCTCCCAGAAGGGTTTGTGAGTCCTTCGGCTTTTGGAGGAATATGACAAACCATCCCTTCTCCAAGGAGAAGTAAGTGGGGGAGTAACCCAAGCGAGGGGACCAAGTGGCATTCACCCAGTCTTTGAATATTCTGAGTGACAAAATCCTACCACCAAACTTGTCGACTAGAGCTAAATCCGACATGGTAAACACCTCTGTCATCTTAACATCGTCACCAAGCGACATGTTAAGTAGACTATCCTTCCACTTAATACATTTCTTGCCAAGTCGTCCCATGATTTCCGGCAGTGCCACCTCCACAGATACCCTACCACTTCTTAACTACTGGGGAACCTTGTCGGTAGAAGAAACATCCATCAAACCGATACTAGAAATTGCTTGAGGACACATAGAAAATTTACTTGGAGCTTCAACGAAGCATCTATTTAGAGCGAGACTCTCAACAACCACTTATGAAGCCACAAAGTCCTTGGATGAAAAAAGAGTCGGGATAACACAAACCTTATTATTATAAGATTCCCTTCCTGAATCTTGAGGAAAAGGTCTCTTGATTCCCGGCCTTTTCTTTCACCGCATACACAAACAGAATGAGTTATGACATACTGTTCACCGCCAATAAGTCAAATTCGAGGTAGTAATACCTCTATGACCAACGACAATCCAACCTACCTTCCATCACTTCAAAGCAGGTAAATGCAGAATACCGCTATGACACCACCAAACCGACATATATGTCCTCAAAGACGATAAAGTCAAGCACTGATCCTATGAGAGCATTCAAGGGCCCACCACAATCTAAAACCCTAGGGAGAAACCCTCTGGAAACTAGAGAGTGGAGTTGCCAAAAAAAGCTTATTCATAATAGTAAATAAAAAATCACTAATTAGGTACCTAAGTATGCCCTAGGAAAAGGAGGGATGTTTCTACACATTTGCACATACTTTTTTAAAATGTCATTTTCAAATTAAATAATACAAATTCATTAATTTACTTAAGTGTGCTCTAAAAAAAGGGGTCATTCCATAGTCTAAATAATAATGATCCATTACTTCACATATGGGGGCACTTCCCCTCATTTTGAGGATGGTACCTAGGGTAAACCAGATTCTTCAAGGCTCAAGTCCTATACAACAATATACTCGTTAAGAACTCAATATATCACTTGCAAGAGTTGATCTCGGGTAGAGAAGATAATGATTCATTCTCTCAATCACTCAAGCTAGACCCAATTAACGAGTGTCATTGCTACACACTTACACATACTTCAAGAAAAAAATTATTCCTTATACTAAACAAAATAAATCTATTAATTCACCTAAAACTACCAAAAAAAAATCATTCATAAAACTAAACAATAATGTTTCATTAAATTATCTAAACATGCCTATAAAAAACTAATTCCTACACAAAAACAAAATTGTATCTTACAAATTAAGTATAAAACAATAACTACGTTGTTTTTTTCAAAAAAAAAATTCACTATATTTGATATTCAACTTTTAAATCAAAGTATACCATGAAGAATATCAAACATGAAGAATATGCTCTCCATTCATCATTAAGAAGATAAAGACAAGTATGAAAATACAAAACAAAGAGTCCAAATAAAATTATAATTATGTTATGGTAATGAATGATGCACACTTAAAATGAAAATGTTTCAATTCTCTTATATTTTAAATTTTATCATTATAATAATAAACTATAAAAAACTGCATTCGAGTTCTTAATAAACCTCAAATGATATATACAATAACCTAAGTTATAATATATTTTTTAAATATGAAAAGGTACGTATTTCCCCAACCTACTATACACATATCCTTAAAATATTACACATCTAAGTATTCAAATATACACATTATACATCATTTTAAAGTCAAGGATAAGTGGACGGGGGTAGTAATGAACTCTTCAACCAAAACAAATAAAGGGCTCAAAATGACAAGATTATTCTTTGACAAAACTATTGACTTTTCGCATAGACATAAGAAAATAATTGATAAAAAGATATTTTAGCTTTCAAGAATGCCATAACATTTTTATGGATTTCAATTTATTAAAGAATGCCATAACATTTTTATGGATTTCAATTTATTAAAGTAGATATAAATACCCCATACACGATTAATAAAGGTTGAACCCTCAACATGGTAAACAATGTTTTAAGAGTGAACCTTATTATCAATTAATTTATACTTAAAAACTAAATTTTGAAATATTTTTATTAACCTATAAAAATAACAATTAATTGAATAGGAAAGTAATGTAAAAATTAAAAAAAAAGCAATTAATTGAACTGACTTTTAATTTATATCCATTATACTTATACTTTTTATATTAATAAAAAAGTTTAATATTAATTTTGTTATTGTTTTATTTAAAATACGACTTTTGATCATTAAAAATAGTTCAGACGTCATTAAGTTTTAGTTTTTTTTTTCCACAAAAAAAAGTCATATTCCATTCATTCAGGTTGAAAGAAATATCAAATACATCCCTCAGGTGCATGCCACACTTTTCAAATTTTACATTCTTTCTACATCATAGTTTCATTGTTTTACATATCAGTAACCACTTACAAATTCTTACAATAAGCATAGATTTCCAAAATTTAGTTCTCAACGAAATCTACAAAACAGATAACACTAGTTATCAGATCAGAAAGTCCAAATTTTTCCTTGTAATTTCCTACAGTTCTCCCTTTCTTCTAGTCACTATACATTCACCTGTAGGAAGAAGAAGGCCTTCTTTGGACAAGGCATCAACAACCCCATTATGTTCCCTATAAACATGATTACACTTGAAACAATTGAAGGATTTAGCTATCAATTCCATATTTTGGCCAATGCCTATCAGATTCAGGGTCCTAATTCTTTTCTCCTTCCTCATAAATTTTATCCAAAATTCCGAATCACCAAATATCTTCAATTTCTTCACTGATTCCTCTCTAGTTATCTGCAACAGAGTTGACAAAGCCAATCCTTCAGCTTTATTGTTGGTTCCTATCCCCCCATTAGCTTTGAATTCAATGGATTCTTGCCATGATAGGTGGAGAATTCCTCCCAAACCACATTGTCTTTTTGGATCTTCACAAGCTCCATCAAAGAAGCCTGAAGTTTTCTCTTGTTTAGTATTGACATCTTTCAAAATTATGTCTTTAACCTTACCTTCCTTATCAATAAAGAAGCTGAAGGTTGCAAGCACCAGTAATATTACATAGAACAGAGTATAAAGCTTATTCTCAAAGATAGAACCATTTCTTACCTTCCATATACTCCACAAAACAAGATAAGGGATGCATCTTAAAGATTTCAAATTGGAATCCTCGAACCAGGACTTGAAATTAACTCTATAGAATCAACTTCCCACAACTATTCCAAATGTAGGCTTTCACCTAAACCTTCCTAGACTTGTTTAGAGAAAGGACAATTTAGAAATAAGTGTTCAATGGATTCTTCTTCACACCTGCATAGACTGCACCGACTAGGTCCGCAATAGCTTTATTTTCTCAGATTATCCTAGGGCAAGACCTTTCCTCTCAGAATCAACCACGTCAAGCATTAGTTTTAAATATGTTTGAGAGTGAATCGCTTTAAAACTCTTTTAATAAATTGAAGTTTAATATAAAAATTATACTAACTTCAAACGATTACCTAATTATATTATTTTTAAATTTTATTAAAATAATATAATTTTTATCATTGACATTTAATAAAGTGAAGTTTCATTTTTTTAATTTTTTTTCCAAAGGCAGAAAATCCGGTTGTCCTCTTTGTGAGTCGCAAACCCATGTAAGGAATTCTGTAAACTCACATGTCATCGGTGTCAAGTGTCAGCAGCTGTTGCCAAGCCGATGGGCTAATCGCAACTGTTACCCCTTCACCCAACCAACCATGAAACCGCGTCGCCTGAAATGACCCACTGGCGATCCGTAAGGGAGCATGCTTTCACTCATGCCAGATGCCTCTTAGATCAATCCATTCCCATAATGACCGAGGAAGCCGTGGCGCTTTACCAAGTTAGAAGCAGTTTAACCTCATACTCTAGGAGGTAAAAAAGTGAAGTTTCATATAAAAATTATATTTAATTAAAATGATTGCCTACTTTATCATTTTTAATTTTTATTAAAATAATATAATTTTATTACACACATTTAATAAAATGAAATTTAACATAAAAATTATACTAAGTCTAAATGATTTTTTAGTTTTATTAAAATACTATGATTTTCATTAAAATACTATGATTTTAATACTAATAATGAATAACGGAATAAGTTATTTCAAACAAAACGTCATATACAGGAGCATCATTCACCATTGGAATCTCGAAATAATAATTTTTGTCAAATATATTATATAAAACGAATCCAATGATAAAATTGCATGCATCTTGTCAAAAACTCAAATCTGGCTTATACTTATTCAGAGGTCTATTTTCAATCATATTTTATCTTAAAAAAAATTAATGGCTCAACATATTTTGTCCAAGTACATTAAATAGTGTATGATATATGAATACATCATTGTATTACATTTTTTTTAATAGTAGGAACAACATTCAATAGTGTATGATGTCAATACAACAAGGTCATATAGTAATATATTTATTTATTACGAGTTTAATATATTATTTAGCATAATAGAACATGGATGAGGAGGATAATATTCTATCTCATGATTTCTCAAACTAGATCTATTTAACACATCACTGTATTACAGATTAAACATTAACAAAATATTTTATTTTTTTTATTTTTGTTGGAGTCTAATCTTTGGTTTTAGGAAAATCTTGTATTATTAAACTCCTTATTCACGTGAAAAGACCAAAAGTCAATGGTGAGTGGGAAGAGTCTTTGGGAGTCCAAGATCCCACTTGGGAATATGAAACCCAAGGGTCAATTCTCTTGTATATATGCACAATTAATTAATGAGAATTAATGTGCTTTCACGCCTATCCTTCTGTCTTTGTGAGAATTATTGTCTATTTGCCCAATTGAGCACCTAACAGTGGTATTAGAGCTATTCTTGGTCTCCGGCATGTGTTCAGAATTTTGCCATATTCCTTGTCCATAATTTCTGTTGTTGAGTCCTGGCATATTTTGTTGGCTTAACCGTTCACCCGCTAATCCTAAATTTGGAGTGTATAATTCCTCTCTACAGATGTTATTCTCTGCATAGACGTTAGACGTTACTCATCTGCATCTCTTCTCTTTTCATTGGTGCCTTCACGTAGGACCTCTTCTCTATTCATAGGTATTATTCTCTGCTATCTTTTGCATGCACATACTTACAACATATTCTACCATACCAATTTTGCATTCTCTACCATTCACCTACCTAGTCCTACATTCATTTTGCAATATGTCATATGCGTTTATATCTATTCAGAAACCCTAATTTCTATGCATAAACCCTAATTCTTGTGTTCCACTGTGAGTGCGTTGAATGCGGTGCTCATGAAAATATCATTCAAGGAGTTCTCTTGGGAGCTATCATGCCACACCGTGAGAGCTAGTCTACACCATTTTCTATTGGTGTGTTTTTGTCCAAATTCGTGAACATTCTTGAAGCTCCGACTGGTGAATATTACAGTATGGAGAAGATTACAATACACTTGGGACATCAAGTTTGAAATTTTATTTAAATTTCCAGTACTCATGTTTGTAAAGTTTATGCTATCTTGTTACCTTCCAACCAGTTGGAGAAACCTAGTTTCATTTTAGGTATTGAATAGTTTGAAGATAAATTAAAAGAATGTTCATAGATGTCTTCACCTTCATGACTAGTGCGTCGTGCTACACCATGGAGTCACAACAATCTAGAGTTGAGAGTTCGAGGGGAGGTAGACGTCTCCACGTTGGCAATAATATGGTGGACTCTCTCCTCTATTAATTTGCTTCCACGAAAGGGAATGCGGATTTGACCATCGTGAAGAGCCCGTATGTACGATTTCAAATCTAACTGCGAAGAAAACTCACGACATGACCAAGGCCTGGAAAGAATCCTTTCTTAAAATAAAACCTTTAAGGTCATGGATAAGGAGCTCAGGTTTCATCCCACCATCGATTGCTTCTGCAGCAGAACAACGGCTATGAATTTTATAACATGAAGAAGACCTTGTAATGGGTAGCATAGGAGACTCACGAGCAGTTCTGGGCATAAGAGATGATGGAATTTCATTGATTGCAGTGCATTTTATTGTGGATTTGAAGCCCAATCTACCAATGGAAGCTGATAGGATTAAGCAATTCAAAGGGCGGCTTTTTGCACTGCAAGATGAGCCTGTTATACCTCAAATTTCCACACCATGTGTAAGTGAGGATCTGCGTGTTTCACCACCATGGAAAACATGATTTTTATGCCTCCTAAGGGTGTTAGGACCCTTCATTCTAATTTTGGTCCCTTCCGTAGTCACACTTGGAATCAAATCCAACAAGAAAGGGGTCGAAACCCACCTTAACCACCTCCCAAAATTACCACTTATTGGGATTTTGCGCCATGCATGCCTATGGGGGAGCAAAAATTTCATCTTTTTTCGCACCTTTCATGCCTATTGGGGAGCGAAAATTTCAATATTTTCGTGCTTTGCTCGGTTATAGGGGCGCGGAAATCCCTGAATAGCCATTTTCCTTAGATCTTGGATTTTGGATCTCGAGTAGATTTTCATGGGATGAGGCTCCCCTTTGAATCCTCTCTCACATTCCCTCCTTGGCATGTTTGAGATCTTTGATCCACATCTTCCTCACTTAGATCCACAATATCCTCTTAGTGGTTGGCCTCCCAAATCCTATAAGAAGAATGCCATCCATGAGCTATGGGGGGGGGTGATCTTGGAAACACCAAACCTATGGTCCTGTAATTCTTGGAGAACACTCATGAGGAGGTCGTCTTGATCTTAAGAGTCTTGAAAGTTGATGAAGGAGAGCTTGGAAGAAGGTACTACTGCTTTGGACATTGGGTATAGCATTTTGTATGGCTTCTTTATGCCTTTCTTTCTATCAATAGAACTTAGCCTATTCCTCCGATTTTCATGTCTTTGATGATGAATGCATGAAATTTTCTATGTTTTTATAGTTAGATCTTTGTTTATACATATATTGGTTTGGAGAAGGTGTTGTCTTTCCATTGTGAACAGGTCCATAATTCCATGATCAAATTATGGAGCTGGAACACCTTAGGAGCAGCGAGGACAACCATCAAAGTGAGGTATGCCATCTACCTGTTTTGTCTTTCCATAGTTTGTTAGTTTATGTATGGGATGGATCTAGGAGGAATTTAGTGTCTATTTGTTTCCTTTCTGTAATGGATTAAGTATCTAGGGGCTTAGTTATGTCCATGAGAGAGTCTACCTATCCGTAGGGAGATTTTGTTAGAACAAAAATTAAGCCCCTAGACTGGTTCTGGATGGACTTTGTGGAATGCCGCACTCCACTTAGTGCCTAAGGACATCAATCCATTGTCTTCCTTGTATTTTCCGGCCACCATACTTGTTGTACAAGGGCCAAAAGGAAAAATATCCAGTAAACCTTCCCAGACGTGTCATGAATGAGGTATCCTAGTGACCATCCTTCTAGGGCTCTTATACCCGGGATCCCTTTCGGTAGAGGGATATCCTTTTAGACATATTGGTCTCTCACTTCGTATTGTCCGACTTGGATTTCATCACCTTGCGGAGGATACAATCTGTTGAGGTCTCCGAATCTTAGATAGGATGATTGCTTGCTCTTATACCTTGTAGAGAGTCTTTTATTTTCTTAGTGCTGCTTGTTCGCTTTCTGGCCCTCTTTGTTATAGCTCACTTGCGTGGCATCGATTACAGTAAATTTTTTGAGCTTGCTTTTTTGGCCTGTGTGCCTCTTTTTCTTCTAGCTCCCCTTTTGCACGCTCGATTGCCTGAGGGTTTTTGAGTTCTTTTTAGCAAGACTCATCCACATCACTTAGTCTTGTTCCATGGTGAATCCATCTCCATGCACCCAAGCTCCTTTTGGGACTACCAATCAAGAGACCCCTTTTGAAGGGGTACCTTTTAATTTTCCTCCATTTGGAGATATTGGTCCTCCCTTCATTGCTACTTTGAATCTTCCCGAATTGTCTATAGGATTACCAGTATGGTTATTCTCCAATCCAGTGATCCCGAATGCACCTAATGCTTCAAATGTTAACTCTCCATCATGAGAGCATCAATCCCAAATTGATCCTTCGTCTTCTTCGTCGGATGTATCTTCTTTCGTTTCTTCTTCCTCGCCTGATAAAAGTGGTGGTGTTAGTAGTCAAGAGGATAAGAAGAAGAAGAAAATGAAGGTTAATAAGAAGAAGAATAAGGAAGATACACAACATCAACTGGATACCCCTAACGATGCTCTTTCTAGTCAAGCGCCTCGGAAACCCAAGTTCCCTTGCAGGCTTTGTAGGGGGGATCACCTTCTTAAGGATTGTTCTGGTCTTTCCAGAGTATTAGAAGAGTGGTCTAAAAACTCCAAACAAGCTATATCATCAGCCTCTAGACATCATACTGATGATACCCCATCGGCCAGTGACTCTATGGTTAAAGGTCGGAATGGTAAAGTCAAGAATCCTTGTTTGTTATGCAAGGACATGCACCTTACTTACCTTTGTCCTCGCATGGATGAAGTTTCACAATTGTTGGAAGACATTACTATATCCCATAACCACCTTCCAACTGGATATCGTAAGTTGTCCCTTGACCCCTCATTGGTTGATAAAGTAGTCGATCCTGCTCCGTCCTCGGTCGATCCCACTCTTTCCTCAATGAGTGGAGAAAAAGTAGTTCATCCCGCTTTTCCTTTGAAGAGTGAAGTTGAAGTAGTCGAGTCGGTGTCATCTCCACTCGATTCCACTCTTTCATTGGAGAATTCTGAGACTGAAGTAGTCACCATGAAATAGTCTTCGTCTCATCCTGCTCTTCCAGTTGAGAGTGAACCGAAAACCAATGATGTTTTCTTTATCAGTTCAGATTGTTCTGGACAAGGGGGGCATTTCACCCATTTCAAAGGATCCTCCCCCAAGTACCGAGGTCATTTCCTTTGATTGAAATGATCTAACAAAATCTTGTCTTCCTTCGTGTGTTCCTTTCCAAATATGTGCAGAAGTTACTGGTAGGAATGTACTTCGCACTATTGTTGAAGAAGGAGCTTCTGTTAGTATTTTATCCTCAATTTCTTGGCAAGCTATAGGATCTCCTCAGCTTGTGCCAGCCACTGATCAGATATTGGCTTTTAATAGAAGGCCTACTAGACCTTTAGGGATCCTTCCTCAGTCACCTATTACCTTAGGAGGTAAAATTGTCTGCATTGATATTATGGTAGTCCAAGGTCCCTTAGATTTTAATCTGCTTCTTGGGAGCGATTATGTCTATGCCATGAAAGCTGTAGTGTCCACACTCTTTCGAGTGATGTATTTTCCTCATCATGGAAACAAAATGACCATTGATCAACTTTCCTTTGTTACACCTAATTATTGTATGACTGCCAGCCACAAGACTTTCCTGAATGTTCCGCATGTCTTAGTGGTTCCTCCCCCATCGTCAACCGTGTCTCTCGGCTCTGGCCATCACACTAGAGTTGAGTTGTTAGCGAACCCATGACTTCTTCCCATCATGGAAGAAGCTTGGAGGGGAATTTTTCTAGCCTCTGTACATCATGTTGGATTTAATACCACTAGCTTCTTATGATGGGGGCAAACTACCAACCTCTGGATATCATGTTGGTAGGAACTAATCTCAAGCATAGTTTACTTTTGGTTTTAAGCTTGTGTAAAGATGAAACCAAACATTACCTCAAGCATAGTTTCATTCTGTTTTAAGCTCGTTAAAAAATGAAATGGGCCACTTCGAGCATAGTTTTATTCTGTTTTAAGCTCGTTAAAAAATGAAATGGGCTACTTAGAGCATAGTTTTATTCCGTTTTAAGCTCGTTAAAAAATGAAACAGGCCCTTACAAGCATAGTTTACTTTCAGTTTCAAGTTTGTGTAAAAATGAAACCTATCATGAGCATAGTTCCCTTTCTATGTCAAGCTCGTTAAAAAATTAAATAGATTCCTCTCCCATTAATTCGAGTCTCCCGCCAGATTTAGGACTTGAACCTTCATTTCACATGCCTGTGTCACGTAATCCTCATTCTTCTTATCCCTCTGGTGAACCTTTTTCCTATTAGTATCCAAGAATTTAATTGGGTGAAGAATAAGAGTCAGAAGACAAAACGAAGCTTGGGGGGCATGTCTCTAGCCTTTGGACATCATACTTCCTATGTTGGGGGCAAAATTTCCAACCTATGGACATCATGTTGGGAAGTAACCCATCAATGGACCTTATTCCGAGCATAGTTTAGTTTCAACTTCAAGCTCGCTAAAAAATGAAACCATCTTCCGAGCATAGTTCATTTTTTGTTGCAAGCTCGTTAAAAAATGAAGCAGTTACCATGAGCATTCTTCCAACCTTTCTTCGAGCTCGTTAAAAACAGTAAGAGGTGTCAAGCTTACTTTCACTTTTTTGTGCTCTGGTTAAAAATATGAAAAGTGGTTTGAGCTTAATTTTTCCTTTTTCATGCTCTCGATCCTAACATGAAAAATATTCTGAGTGCTTTTGATACCATTGTTGTGCTCGTTAAAAATTGAGTAAAAAGGTGTGTCTATGAGTATAGTTTTATCACTTTATCCAGTCTCGCTAGACTATCTACGGAAAAGGAATTGTGCCGAGTTTAATTTTTCCTTTGTCGTACTCGGTCACCAACCATGACAAAGTCGTACATGGAGTCCTCTTTAAGCTCTTTTCAGACTCCTAAAATAGGAAAAGATTGCCGAGCGAACTTGTTTCTTTTACGCTCGTAAAAGGATTTGAAAGGACGTCTATCCGGTGGTAGTTTATCCCTTTTTTGGACCGTTTAGACTATTTACGAAAAAGGAACACTCTACTCAATCATGATTAGAAGAGTTCTCTCTCACATTGTTTTATCCCTTTTTTGGGTGAGGAGACTAACTTTTACGAAAAATGCCTTTTTGGAGTCTTCTTTTGATTATTTCAGACTCGCTAAACATAAAAAATCATTGAGTTTTCCTTCCTTGGACTCGTAAAATCAAGCATCAAATGACCCTTTTGGGATTGAACCCCTCATTTCTCAGGTTCGTAAAAAATGTGAGATTGGACTCGTTCGAAGGATGAGCTATACTGAGCATCTACTATCCTCCTCAAGCTCATTAAAAAACAAAGAGGCACTCATCAAGCATGATGGGGGTTGGGGAGAAATAAGATGAGTTTGTTTTAGAAAGCTTTATGGTAGCTTGTGTCGCCCTTGAACATGGCACCTGTTTGCGTCTTGTCATACAGTTGGGTAATCTGCTTGTCTCCGAGTCATGCCAATTCCATGAGTCATCCCACTCCTTCGAGTCCTCTGAAGAATGCCTCAGTCATCGTTTCATTATGTATTGGTCTCTGCCTCGTTAAGTCAATGCTGCCAAGTCATTGTTGTCGTGCCACTCATGTTCAAGGGAAGTTTACCTGAGTCAACTTTTTGCAATATTGTCAACCTTCATATCCTTGTGTCAGTCCATACTCATCTGATTCATTACTTCACATCGCTTTCCTATGCCGGTTTCGTGTCGATGATGTGGGATTCATTATGGCCCTCCTTCGACGAGTCTATTCCTGTCGACTTCAACTCATTATCCAGGAATTAGGCTTAGGAACGAACCTTAGTACCTTGGTACCTACATGCCTCAATGGCAGGTTTCCTTGTATTCGACAGTACATTTTCATCATTGATCTATGAGCGAATGATTCCACAAGTGTTCGACGTCAAGACATCTATTCACATTCGTTGGACTGTACTAGTGATACCTTGGGGATCATTGTCATCATTGGTGATTTCCCTCTCACTTGTTAATGGTTCACATCATTGACCGGTAATCAAGTGGTTTCTTCCATGTTCGACTTTAACACCTTATAATCACATGGTTAGATTCGTATCAATTTGGTGTCACGTCCCCTCTCGTCGATCCAACGCAAGGAAGGGAACATGACTACAGATCTTGGGATTTTTACCAAAAACTCAGCCCTATTCATTAGATTCATACAAATAAAAACATATGTATGTGTAGATCTATCAAACACAACGAAAGCAAAATTCTTCTACACACATATATCATGCAATTTCCATCATATTGATAAAATTCATCAAATAATTAAAACCTTGCAGAAGTAAAGCACATAAACAAAATACTCATCTTGATGTAATGTTGTCCCAAGCAACTAGCTATGTCGTTGCAACGTTCCACCCAACCATAGGCCAGTTGTGTTCATCAAACTCTCGACACAACTGCCACCCCCGAGATGGGCATGATTTCTACAAGAAAAAGGGAACTCTCAAGCTCAGCACAGCCCAAACAAACATCACATCTAAGCCAAGCCAGTCCACAACTAGGTTTTATCAGGATTAGTCTGAACCCTCTTCATTTCTGGATACTTGCACTCAAGCTCAAGCCAAAACAATGGATACCCATAATCCATACCCCATCATACTCTTTATACACACGACAAACACAATCATTGGGCATGGATACACATTTTTAACAATGGGATTTAGAAACAAGATGGCCATGGGTTTTCCCCAAATTGTGGGCACACCCAAGATGGACTGTGGAAAGGGAAAACGTCCACATGGAACAAACACAATTTCTCCCACAGGTTATGAGCATTTCAAATGGCCAAAACGGCCTCAATGAAACCCAAAATCAATCTCCCTTCCTCCTAGTAGCTCTGCAACACCAAAAATGCCATCTTCCCAGCTAGAAAACAAGGAAACACAGGAAAAACGTAGAGGAAAAACGCCCAGGAAGGTTAGACTGCGTGAGAGAGAAAAGGAAAGGGTGGATAATGGCTCGGGGAGCAATTTAGTGGCTCTCCTCTTGCCCAAGAATTCAAACACGAATTTCCATGAAGGTTGGCTTGCCCATACTCGAATTTGGATAGCCATACTTCCCCATTCCCCAAGGCATTAACTACCTCAGCCAACTCTTGGAAGAAATGAATGATTGGGCACAAAAGTCAACATGGGTAGTTGAGGGTTCATGGGTTCTCTCATTGACACTTGGATTGACTTGATTGGTTCAAGGGTTTGAATACCCTCCCCCAATTCCTTGTAAAAACCATGCCCCTATGTCTTGTTGCATTGCATAGCTAGTTGTGGGTATTTGATTAAAATGCATATTTACATGATATTTGCAATTCCATTGTGCTCGGCTAACACGTAAACCATATGCATCACTAAATCGATGGCGAGGCCTTGGCCTTGAGCTCCTCACCACGATTTTATAACAATATTACATCATTTACATTTTAATGCAATGGGGTCAAAATTGGGATATTACAATCCCCTCCCCCTTGGAATAACACCGTCCTCGGTGTTCCAACAGTTAGGAATATATACCCACTTTACACATGTCCCAAAATTCACAAAATGTTGCAGGTCTGTCCTGCGTTTCATCTTTTTACTTTGAACTTTCTGGACCAAGTCCTTTGGCTTCCACAAGTTGCTCCTGATGGCTTTGATCTTCCAACTCTGCAGGTGGACATTTCTCAACAGCAATCCCTTCCTTTTATTTACCTTTCAGTTGATCTACAAGTATGGAATTTCGTGGCTGCTATCTTTCTTGCAGTCTTGGCAACTATTTGAAGAAGATTTTCGGTCAAAACCCATAGCTTTTGGCCTGCTGCCATGGCCAATGTGCACAACTGGCTCACGCTTTGCTCACTAGAAACACTTGGCTGGTAACAACTGCAATTAATGGATTTCGATTTCTCACTTGTGAGATTCATCATGGAAATTCATGTTAGGCCAAGCATAACACAGTATTAAAATCAATCAATTATTTGCCCAATTGACATGGAAATTCCATGCTTTACTCATGAGTCTTCCACACTTTTCATGCTTTCCCAACATACACATGAACTCATTCATGTTCATCCTTTCACAGGAAATTTACTATTTCAGTATTCACAATTCATTTCAAGCAATTAAACACAATCAATTCTCAGCCATATCAGGCATTCAACAATTATCTGTTTTATAAAATCATTAATAAAAAAGGAAAGAGAAGAATAAGAGTTTCCCCCTCTTAGTCTTATTCCAATCTGGAGTCACACCACCACTGTGGTTCCATGCTCCTTAGCCTCTTTCACTTCAATGAGAATTCTTGAATTGCCCTTTCTTGGTTATGACACTTAGTGTCTAAGGTTTTTCTAAGGCTTTTCGACTAGGGAACCCTTCCCCAGTGTTGTCTATATAACCTTTGGCTGCTAGGACCTACACAGGTCCACTTAGCACCATCTTTCATTACTGTTCATATTGAGCTCTTTAGGACAGTCACGTGTCCACATGCATCCCTAGGATGCCTTCATAGTCCTTGCTTCCAGCAATACCTACACTCAAACATTGAATCAATTCACATGTTTAGTTTATTTTCATAGGGTTTATCTCTAAACAAGAGTTTAAGAAATCATAACCAAATAAAGTACACACGTATATTCATATTAAATAAGCAAGAAGCTGCAAGATAACCAAATACTTATCTTTATTGGATGTCTTCACTTTATTCCATAGGCTCCTTCTTTGATTTACAAGCCTTGGATTGCCCATGGATACAATAACGAATGTTGGGTTGGCACGCAGGCTACTCCACAATCATTCGAATAGGCAATTCCAAGCCAATACGTCGACTGGTTTTATTAGACATCCCATTTAGCAATATGCTAAGCCAGTACTCCTACTGGGTTTATCATGTATTTAAGGAATGTTTGGCCAGCACGCCGGCTTCTCCACAACATTTAATGCCCAACCAGTGCATCGAATGTATTTACGAAGAATTTATGATGACTTCAGGGTCCTTGCTTCCTGCAATGACCAAGGTTTCCAACAAAGAAACAACAATGTATCAGCTTGGTTGTCATAAGACTTGTCATGAAATTTTCATTATAAAAAAAAAACAGAATGAAAATTAAATACTTATCTGTATTGGCGAGTTCCCCACTACTCCATAGGTTTCCTTCTCTGCTTTACAAGCCTTGGATCACCTATGGGGTGGATGTTTGGCCAGCACACAACATCAAGTAGTTAATGCCCAACCAATTTACTTTCTAGATATACCAAGCATTGGTGGTGCCAAACTAGTCCCATACTTGGTTTGTCCTCTCCATTTCCAAGCCAACACATCCATCTGGGTCATCATCCAATGGAAGGAAATTGCACCACGACGATTTCTAGGTCAAGGCTCTACTACGGAGCCATAGGAATATTAGGGTTTCCAGTCAGTCTCAGTACCCTACCTTATTGCTGACCCAATAGAGATTTTATGCCTTCATCAATATCACCACAACTTCACACACACATCAACTCTTCACACACACATCAAATCTTCATCCACACAAGGATGTTACTCCTTCTCTTACGAAAACCAGTGGTTCCCTCTAGGAACTCTATAGGTGACTTTCTTGACCCCAGGCTAGCATGGTCCCACAATACCCACTCACACTACACAAGGATGATACCCCTTTTCTACTACACAGCTCCTCGGGCCTATCCATCCCTTCTAGTGTTCTTTAGTGTGAGCATAGAAAGGTTACGAATTCCCGCACAGTCCACTTGAGTACCCTTTCTTCACTTTGACTCTTAATGTGTAACACCAAATTGCATCTGTGTGAGCTGACAACACAAGAAGGATAAGCAAGCTCAAAGTATTGCTCCTCTAAAATTGTAACCACATTTCATAACATTCACTATCAAGTATTGAAACACCAGGAATGCGTCCATTGCCTTAGGGTGTAGTCAATATCGACAACCCTAACATAACTTAGTACCCGAAAGGTATGCATCCCTTTCCGATGTGAGTCATGTAGGCCCTAGTCACACTCAAGCAGTGTGGAATAATAATGAAATAATAAAACATGTTCTGCATATTAACCCTTGTAACCAAACATGCATATTCTTTAGCTAGGGTTACAAAATACTCATCCATTTTGCATATGTATATTTTCTTCATTTGCGAAGAATGGGGGATCCCTTCTTTGAGTCAACAGTCCTTCGGTTTGCCACCCCAATATTTTCACGTTCCATAACCCACACATGCCTTGTTGGAATAATTTCGCCATCTCACTCACATGGTTTTCCAACATGCAGTGCGGTTGGGATATTATCATAATTTACAATGGTGTTTCACCCGAAACCCATTTACAAAGCATGGGATCCTTCCCATGGAGTTTGGCTTCTGCAGGCCATCACACATGCTCTTCCTGCAAGGTGTCTTCCTGACACACTCCTCAACAGCCAAACAGCCACCAACATTTTAACAATCAAATTCAAATATGGTTTCCCTGATCAGTCAATGGCATTACTAATTAAATTCAAGCATGAATTTACAATTCCGTCTCCTACAAGAATTGATTTGGTTTAACCATGAGGCCATCCTCATATCGTTTGGCTCATGTAAGTGGAATCACTCTGTTCATTATGGATTTGTGCTTGCTACCATACATGAACATCCACTTACAACATGTCCTCCTGACACAATTCTAGAGAAGCCAAACAACCATTAGTAATTATTAGTAAAATTCCAAACCTGAAATTTACAAATATATTCCATGCATAAGTTCAATTTCACAACCATGAGAACCTCCTCATAACTTTTGGCTTCTGCACATGGTAGATCTCAGTCTTTACTATGGACTTATCCTCATTGACATACTCAAGACATTTCTACCTGAAATCTAGAACTTTCAATCAGCCAAACATGTTGTGAGTATCTATGCAAATAATCTTCTCATTGCCACAACAATCACTGAAGTGACCTCAAAATTATAACACTCAATAATTCAAACACTTTCAGCTGTTATCATTCGAAATGCAATGAAATAAATAAAATTGCAAGACACAGTTACACTATCCATGCAATTTAAATAAACTTTAAATACTCATTACTTCACTGCCATATTCTTTTTATGCAACTCTGTCCTTCCAACAGAGCATCCTGGTATCCCTTCAAACATGACTACCTTTATGCAATATTTCTCCTGCATTCATAGTAGCTCATGAAATGATCTTAGAATTACCTCTAATTCATCATTTCATCTATTATCTAATTGCAATGAAACATACATAACACAACCATGCATTCACACAACGCATCTTAACATAAGCATCCACACATGCATGCACCTTTTTAACTTTGCACAACTTTTCATGTGCACTTACTCAATGCAACCGCAAGATTTATAAAAAGATCTTAATGCATATCCACTCAATGCCACCTCGCACTAATTCATGAATACTATACTGTCATGTCATTCATTCTATCATAACATGACCATAAGTCCTTACTTGCTTTGGTTATTAACTCAAAATCAACATACAAAAATGGCATGATATAATTTCATGTGAATGCATTGAGGTTTCTAAGCAACTATAGAGTGTAAGGCTCCTTTCCTTCACTTACCCACACCTCACCATACTCGGTAGGGTTACATTCACACTCAGGCACTCAGTACCACATGCAAACAAAATCAACATAGTTTAAACATAGTTGAAGGGAACTTACCAAATCCTCTTTCAACATTCATGCAATTAAGCACAATTAACCTTTACCTGCATGGTTGTCATTAAGATCGCTTGATGTTACTTGATCAGTTGGCCTCTTACCAAGGACTACACCATCCTTCCACTGACCCCATGATCATATATTTGTTTCACCATCCTTTCTTCATAAGGTTGTTGGTCATATGCAACAACATTATCCACATCTTTAGCCATTCTTCGGTTGTCTTTGGTCCTACAACCAATGTGAACACAACTAATTATTAGCAACCACAATAATTATCTTAAGTGGCTCATTACATATGTAAAACCTCATTATTTTACCAATATGCAATATCATATACGTGCACAAACATCCTCACATGCACTATGCAATGTTTATTAATATGCCATCTAGTGCATATTCATTCCATCTATCTAATCTCTTGCATTTTCAATCATGCTTCTATGGTTTGATTCCTACAACTATTATCAACAACATTAATTATCATCAACCATAGTCAATACCATTAATGGCTACTGCATGTGTAATTTCACTATCTTTACCCATATGCAACATCATGCTCATGCATAAGCAATTCACATGCTCTACGCAATGACTCTTTAATCATTCCCACTAATTCATATGCATTTAATTTACTACTCTCTTGCATTTTCAGCATCCCTATGCCACAATTTTCTGTATATAAAACTCATAAAATATAAATACAATAGCAAGAGAGGAATTAAGGAATTCTCCCTTTGCAATCCCTCATCATAGCATGGAATTCCCTCTTCCACATCATAGCTGATCCAAATTCATGGCCTTTCTACCAAGCATACAAATAATTATTAGTTATGATCTTCTCACCAAGTAGCAATTCAATAAATATACTCATGTATAACATTCCTACTTGTAACTTTTCAGCATGCAATTCCTATGCTATAAACATAAATAGTTTAAGGTGAGAAATTTCCCTCTTTTATCAGCATTGCCTAACTACTCCAATTGCTTTTAAGAAATTATGGCTAAGTCCATCTTGACCCTTTTTTTAACTTCCCATAGAATTTTCTCACCATTGACGATGGGGGTCAAGGGGGCTTGCCCCCTTGTGGCCCACTGCAGGGCGGGTCGAGGGCAACGCCCTCATTTTTTTTTTGTAAATCTTCCAATTTCGCGCAATCTGGTGCATAAGTTCCATGGCATTTTTTTCAATTTCTGGCACCTGGAATATTCCTAGAAAATGCTGAAATTTTATGTTTCGGCGAACTTATGGCTTTTGCCCCAACCTGTTTCGGCGGGTTTGGCAATTCTCCTCCGACCTGTTTTACGCCGATTGGCTCAACTCACCCTTTTTCGCCGACCGTTTCAACGAGTTTTCCTTTTCTTGCCGATCGACGGACTCACCCTTTTCCACCGACCATTTCGGCGCGACTTGGTCTTTGTCGCTGATCGGCGCAACTTGGTCTTTGTCGCCAATTGGCGCAACTCACAATCTTGCAAGGACCGTTTTAGAGCAAAACTCACAAATTTTCACCAATCGTCGATCCGTTTCAGCGCAAAACTCGCCATTTTTCACCGATCGTCGATCCGTTTCAGCGCAAAACTCGTAATTTTTCGCCGATCCCCGATCTGTTTTGGCGCAAAACTTGCAATTTTTCGCCAAACGTCGATCCGTTTCGGTGCAAAACTCACAATTTTTTGCTGATCTATTTTGACGCAAAACTCGCAATTTTTTGCCGATCTGTTTCGGTGCGAAACTCGCAATTTTTCACCGATCGTCAATCTGTTTCGGCGCAAAACTCGCAATTTTTCGCCGATCGCCAATCCGTTTCGGTGCAAAACTCACAATTTTTTGCCGATCGTTGATCCGTTGCGACGGAACTTGCGATTCGTCGCTGACCCGTTTCTGCGAAACTCGCAATTCGTCGGCGACCCATTTCAATGGAACTTGCGATTTGGCGCCGACACAGACTTAGACAAAAACTCATAAAACAGTTAGAAAAATTTTCAAATTTGGAAAATTTTTTGAATTTTTTTCTTAATGATCACTACTGAGCACGAAGCATACTTACCTCTGCAAGTTTCCTAATTTGGCCCATTATGCCCAATGTTGAAACCATTGCTCTGATACCAATTTGTCACGTCCCCTCCCGTCAATTCAACGCAAGGAAGGGGACATGACTACAAATCTTGGGCTTTTTACCAAAAACTCAACCCTATTCATTAGATTCATACAAATAAAAACATATGTATGTGCAGATCTATCAAACACAGTGGAATTAACATTATTCTACACACATATATCATGCAATTTCCATCATATTGACAACATTCATCAAATAATTAAAACCTTGCAGAAGTAAAGCACATAAATAAAATACTCATCTTGATGTAATGTTGTCCCAAGCAACTAGCTATGTTGCTGCAACGTTCCACCCAACCATAGGCCAATTGTGTTCATCAATCTCTCAACACAACTGCCACCCCCGAGATGGGCATGATTTCTACAAGAAAAAGGTAACTCTCAAACTCAGCACAGCCCAAGCAAACATCTGATCTAAGCCAAGACAATCCACAACTGGGTTTTATCAGGCTCAATCTAAACCCTCTTCATTTCTAGATACTTGCACTCAAGCTCAAGCCAAAACAATGGATACCCATAATCCATACCCCAACATACTCTTTCTACACACGGCAAACACAATCATTGGGCATGGAAACACATTTTTAACAATGGGATTTAGAAACAAGATGGCCATGGGTTTTCCCCAAATCGTGGGCACACCAAAAATGGACTGTGGAAAGGGAAAACGTCCACATGGAACAAACACAATTTCTCCCACAGGTTATGAGCATTTCAAATGGCCAAAACGGCCTCAATGAAACCCAAAATCAATCTCCCTTCCTCCCAGTAGCTCCGCAACACCAAAAACGCCCTCTTCCCAGCTAGAAAACAAGGAAACACAAGAAAAATGCCCAGGAAGGTCAGACTGTGTGAGAGAGAAAAGGCAAGGGTGGATAATGGATTGGGGAGCAATTTCGTGGCTCTCCTCTTGCCCAATAATTCAAACACAAATTTCCATGAAGGTTGGCTTGCCCATACTCGAATTTGGACAGCCATACTTCCCCATTCCTCGACGCATTAACTACCTCAACCAACTCTTGGAAGAAATGAATGATTGGGCACAAAAGTCAACATGGGTAGGTGAGGGTTCATGGGTTCTCTCCTTGACACTTTGATTGACTTGATTGGTTCAAGGGTTTGAATATTCCCCCCCCCAATTCCTTATAAAAACCATGCTCCCATCTCTTGTTGCATTGCATAGCTAGTTGTGGGTATTTTATTAAAATGTATATTTACATGATATTTGCAATTCCATTGTGCCTAGCTAGTACGCAAACCATATGCATCACTAAATCGATGGTGGGGCCTTGGCCTTGAGCTCCTCGCCATGATTTTATAACAATATTACATCATTTACATTTTAATGCAATGGGGTCAAAATCGGGATATTACATTTGGGATCTGGTCGAAGACCCTGGATGGTTTTGAAGTTTATTTAGTGCATCCAGGTTGCGATGGTGATTTTTTGAGTAGTTTCCTACATAAATATTATGTTGGTGACCTCATTGATGTACTATCACACATATCCACTTTTGTATTGGTCGTGGATGTGTCATTGTCTTATCATGGATCTACGCTTGTAGTCTAGTAGCCATGATTTGTATTCAGTCATTTTTGAGTCAGTACTATCATGGATCTACGATGTATTGGTCGGAAGCCATGCTTTGATTCAGTTGTTACGAGCATGGTTATGCCCGCCTCAGGGTCGTTAGACATATTGTTGATAGTTTCTTGCAGCTCTTCTCCAGTTCTACTTCAAATATCCTTGCAGACTTATTATTGGTAAAGTGTTTTGGCCATCAGATTTCTTCTCACCTCACACTTTAGGGTGCATCTGTTATACCTCAAATTGCCACACCATGTGTAAGTGAGGATCCGCGTGTTTTCCCACCATGGAAAACATGATGTTTATGCCTCCTAAGGGTGTTAGGACCCTTCCCTAGTCACACTTGGAAGAAAATCCAACAAGAAAGGGGTTGAAACCCACCTTAACCACCTCCCAAAATTACGATTTACTGGAATTTTCGCGCCCTGCATGCCTATGGGGGAGCAAAAATTTCATCTTTTCACGCCCTCCATGCCTATTGGGGAACGGAAAATTTCAATATTTTCGCGCTTTGCTTAGTTATAGGGGCGCGAAAGTCCCTGAATAGCCATTTTCCTTAGATCTTGGATTTTGGATCTCGAGGAGATTTTCATGGGATGAGGTTCCCCTTCGAATCCTCTCTCACATTCCCTCCTTGGCATGTTTGAGATCCTTGATCCACATCTTCCTCACTTAGATCCACAATATCCTCTTAGTGGTTGGCCTCCCAAATCCTATAAGAAGAAGGCCATCCATGAGCTATGGGGGGGTGATCTCGAAAACACCAAACCTATGGTCCTGTAATTCTTGGAGAACACTCATGAGGAGGTCATATTGATCTTAAGAGTCTTGAAAGGTGATGAAGGAGAGCTTGGAAGAAGGTGCTACTGCTTTGGACATCAGGTATAACATTTTGTATGACTTCTTTATGGCTTTCTTTCTATCAATATAACTTAGCCTATTCCTCCCATTTTCATGTCTTTGATGATGAATGCATGAAATTGTCCATGTTTTTATAGTTAGATCTTTGTTTATACATATATTGCTTTGGAGAAGGTGTTGTATTTACATTGTGAACAGGTTCATAAGTCCATGATCAAAGGCTGGAGCTGGAATAACTTAGGAGTAGCGAGGACAACCATCAAAGTGAGGTATGCCATCTACCTGCTTTGTCTTTCCATAGTTTGTTAGTTTATGTATGGGCTAGATTTAGGAGGAATTTAGTGTCTATTAGTTTCCTTTCTGTCATGGATTAAGTATCTAGGGGATTAGTTATGTCCATGAGAGAGTCTACCTATCCGTAGAGTCCTATGCACAATTTCAAATCTAACAGCGGAGAAATTTCACGACATGACCACGGCCTGGAAATATTTCTTTCTTTAAA
Organism: Larix kaempferi; assembly: GCA_027924585.1. NCBI lineage: Eukaryota > Viridiplantae > Streptophyta > Pinopsida > Pinales > Pinaceae > Larix > Larix kaempferi. Next base: position 847,657 of record BSBM01001547.1, read on the forward strand.
AAAAACCTTTAAGGTCATGGATAAGGAGCTCAGGTTTCATCCCACCATCGATTGCTTCTGCAGCAGAACAACGGATATGAATTTTATAACATGAAGAAGACCTTCTAATGGGTAACATAGGAGACTCATGAGCAGTTCTGGGCACAAGAGATGATGGAAGTTCTTTGATAGCAGTTGCCAAAAAAAAACCTAGGGAGAAATCCTCTGGAAACTAGAGAGTTGAGTTGCCAAAAAAAGGTTATTCATAATAGTAAACAAAAAATCACTAATTAGGTACCTAAGTATGCCCTAGGAAAAGGAGGGATGTTTCTACACATTTGCACATACTTTTTTAAAATGTCATTTTCAAATTAAATAATACAAATTCATTAATTTACTTAAGTGTGCTCTAAAAAAAGGGTAATTCCATAGACTAAATAATAATGATTCATTACTTCACATATGGGGGCACTTCCCCTCATTTTGAGGATGGTACCTAGGGTAAACCAGATTCTTCAAGGCTCAAGTCCTAGACAACAATATACTCGTTAAGAACTCAATATATCACTTGCAAGAGTTGATCTTGGGTAGAGAAGATAATGACTCCTTCTCTCAATCACTCAAACTAAACCCAATTAACGAATGTCATTCCTACACACTTACACATACTTCAGGAAAAAAATTATTCCTCATACTAAACCAAATAAATCCATTAATTCACCTAAAAATACCAAAACGATCATTCATAAACTAATCAATAATATTTCATTAATTTATCGAAACATGCTTTATAAAAAAACTAAACAATAATGTCTCACATCTAAACATACCTTATAAAAAACTAATTTCTACATAAAAACAAAATTGTATCTTACAAATTAAGTATAAAACAATAACAACGTTGTTTTTAAAAAAAAAAAATCACTATATTTGATATTCAACTTTTAAATCAAAATATACCATGAAGAATATCAAACCTGAAGAATATGCTCTCCATTCATCATTAAGAAGATAAAGACAAGTATGAAAATACGAAAACAAAGAGTCCAAATAAAATTATAATTATGCTATGATAATGAATTATGCACACTTAAAATGAAAATGTTTCAATTCTCTAATATTTTAAATTTTATCATTATAATTTAATAAACTATAAAAATCTGCATTCGAGTTCTTAATAAACCTCAAATGATATATACAATAACCTAATTATAATATATTTTTTAAATATGAGAAGGTACGTATTTCCCCAACCTACTATACACATATCCTTAAAATATTACACATCTAAGTATTCAAATATACACATTATACATCATTTTAAAGTCAAGGATAAGTGGACGGGGGTAATAATGAACTCTTCAACCAAAACAAATAAAGGGCTCAAAATGACAAGATTATTCTTTGACAAAATTATTGACTTTTTGCATAGACATGGACCGACAGTTGGACATATTTTACTATTTCGCATATTAATAGTAAGTTATATTTTTCTGTGAAAAAAAGACATAAGAAAATAATTGGTAAAAAGATGTTTTAGCTTTCAAGAATGCCATAACATTTTTATGGATTTCAATTTATTAAAGTAAATATAAATACCCCATACACGATTAATAAAGGTTGAACCCTCAACATGGTAAACAATGTTTTAAGAGTGAATTATCAATTAATTTATACCTAAAAACTAAATTTTAAAATATTTTATTAACCTAGAAAAATAACAATTAATTGAATACGAAAGCAATGTAGAAATTAAAAAAAACAAATAGGAAAGCAATGTAGAAATTAAAAAAAAACAAATAGGAAAGCAATGTAGAAATTAAAAAAAAAGATAAATAATTGAACTAACTTTTAATTTATATCCATTATACTTATATTTTTTATATTATTAAAAATGTTTGATATTAATTTTATTATTGTTTTTTTTTAAATATGGCTTTTTATTATTAAAATTAGTTCAAACGTCATCAAGTTTTAGTTTTTTTTTTATTTTTTCCACAGAAAAAGTCATATTCTATTCATTCACGTTGAAAGAAATATAGAATACATCCCTCAGGTGCATGCCATAGTTTTCAAACTTTACATTCTTTCTACATCATAGTTTCATAGTTTCATTGTTTTACATATCAGTAACCACTTAGAAATTCTTACAATAAGCATTGATTTCCAAAAATTAGTTCTCAATGAAATCCACAAAATAGATAACACTAGTTATCAGATCATAAAGTCCAGATTTTTCCGTGTAATTTCCTGCAGTTCTCCCTTTCTTCTAGTCACCATACATTCACCTGTAGGAAGAAGAAGGCCTTCTTTGGACAAGGCATCAACAACTCCATTTTGTTCCCTATAAACATGATTACACTTGAAACAATTGAAGGATTTAGCTATCAATTCCATATTTTGGCCAATGCCTGTTAGATTCAGGTTCCTAATTCTTTTCTCCTTCCTCATAAATTTTATACAGAATTCCGAATCACCAAATATCTTCAATTTCTTCATTGATTCCTCTCTAGCTATCTGCAACAGAGTTCACAAAGCCAATCCTTGAGCTCTAGTATTGGTTCCTATCCACCATTAGCTTTGAATTCAATGGATTCTTTCCATGATAGGTGGAGAATTCCTCCCAAAACACAATGTCTTTTTGGATCTTCACAAGATCCATCAAAGAAGCCCAAAGTTTCGTCCTGTTCAGTACTGATATCTTTCAAAATTATGTCTTTAACCTTACCTTCCTTATCAATAAAGAAGCTCAAGGTTGCAAGCACCAGTGATATTACATAGAACGGAGGATAAAGCTTATTCTCAAAGATAGAAGCATTTCTTACCTTCCATATACTCCACAAAACAAGATAAGGGATGCAGATCTTAATGATTTCAAATTGGAATCCTCGAGCCAGGACTTAAAATTAATCTCTATAGAATCAACTTCCCACAACTGTTCCAAATGTAGGCTTTCACCTAAACCTTCCTAGACTTGTTTAGAGAAAGGACACTTTAGAAATAAGTGTTCAATGGATTCTTATTCACACCTACATAGACTGCACTGACTAGGTCCGCAGTAGCTTTATTTTCTCAAATTGTTCCAGGTTAGGACCTTTCCTCTCAGAATCAACCACATCAAGTTTTAGTTATAAATATGTTTGAGAGTAAATCGCTTTAAAACTCTTTTAATAAATTGAAGTTTAATATAAAACTTATACTAAATTCAAATGATTACCTAATTTTATTATTTTGAAATTTTATTAAAATAATATAATTTTTATCATCGACATTTAATAAAGTGAAGTTTATCATTTAAAATGATTACCTACTTTATCATTTTTAATTTTTATTAAAATAATATAATTTTATTATACACATTTAATAAGGTGAAATTTAATATAAAAATTATACTAAGTTTAAATGATTATTTAATTTTATTAAAATATTATGATTTTCATTAAAATAATATGATTTTAATACTAATAATAAGTAACGGAATAAGTTATTTCAAACAAAACGTCATATACAAGAGCATCATTCACCATTAGAATCTCGAAATAATAATTTTTGTCAAATATATTATATAAAACGAATCCAGTGATAAAATTGCATGCATCTTGTCAAAACTCAAATCTCGCTTATACTTATTCAGAGGTCCATTTTCAATCATATTTTATCTTAAAAAGAAATTAATGGCTCAAACATATTTTGTCCAAGTACATTCAATAGTATATGATATATGAATACATCATTGTATTGCATATTTTTTTTAATAGTAGGAACAAGTTAAAATTTATAACGGTGATGTCAATACAACAAGGTCATATAATAATATATTTATTATGAGTTTAATATATTATGTAGCATAATAGAACATGGATGAAGAGGATAATATTTTATCTCACAATTTCTCAAACTAGATCTATTTAACATATCATTGTATTCCATACCGGCAAGCTTTATTAATATTAATAATATGACTTATATATGTTGATCGACGTATATCAATATGGTTTAAATGTGGTTGATATACGTCGATCATCGTATATAAGTCATATTATTAATATTAATATGGCTTGTTAGTTGACGGTCGACTTGTTGGTTAGGTTTGGTGAATTATTATTATTATAATAATAATTAAAAATAATATTATGGCTACACAATTAATAATATTAATTGAATAATAATAAATATAATAATTAAATATAACGGTTAACCATGGTTGACTATGGTTGACCATGGTTAACTATGGTTGACTTTGGTTGACCATGGTTGACAATAGTTGAACATCGTTGACTTTGGATGTTCATGGTTGACAATGGTTGAACATCCTTGACCATATTTGACTTTGGTTGACCTTAGATGACTTTCTTTAACCATGTTTGAGTATAGTCAACAATGGTTGACTTTGCTTGACCATGGTTGGTTTTGGTTGACTATGGTTGTCTATGGTTTACCTTGGTTGACTATGGTTGACCATGGGTAACTTTGGTCAACCATGGTTTACTTTGATTAATCATGGTTGACTTTGGTTGACCATGGGTTACTATGGAAGGCTATGGTTGACCATGGTTGATCATGGTTGACTATGATTGATTATAGTTAACAATGGTTGAGAATGGTTAACCATGGTTGTCCATGGTTGACTATGTTTGACCATGGTTGGAAATGGTTGACTTCGGTTGACTCTCAATAACCATGGTTGATATTAGTTGACAATGGTCGACTTCAGTTGACCATGGTTGAATTTAGTTGGCCATGGTTGACTTTAGTCGACTATGGTTGACTTTGGTTGATTATAATTGACTTTATGTTACACCAAAATGTCGTCACCGTTGTGCAAGTGTCGCAAGTGTCACAAGTGTTGCAAGTGTCGTCATCCTGACTTAGTGTCGTCACCATGGTCGTTGCAAGTATCGTCCCTATGACCAAGTGTCGTCATCATGACCGTTGTGATAATGTCGTCATCTTGACCATTGTGTAAACTCTTTGCTCTGACCCCTAACCTCATTCTGGGCTAAAACACATCCAACTGAGAGATTTCCCTGCCTAGTTGACCTCTTTGAGTAGGCTGTCGCACTTCTCCTTCATCTAGTGTGCGACATTGCAGTTTATGGTCAGCTAGAGTGAGACACTATCGCACTTTGTCTTCATATAGAGTGCGATGACCCCTCTTTGTCGCTATGTGTCCTCTACCAGGGTGCGACGAGGTTGGTTAAAGGCTATTTTGGGGAGTCTCGAGGTCTTTCTAGAAGTTTGTTGAGGTGGAGGCCTATCCCTAGACTCTAGGTGAGGTGGCATTTCGGTTCTTCACCTAATGGGAAGATCCCTTAATCATCTCCCCCTAATCCTCAACCTACCCTATCTCTTTAGCCCTATATAAACACCCACTCTCTCCATGGGAGGGGGGAAGGTCTATGATACCCTTATGCTGGTAGGATATTGGTGATCCCTAATCATCTTGGGAAGCTTGTACTACCTTGGAGGCTTGGCTTGGACATGTTGGATGGAGGATGCGACGTTGAGGCTTTGGTTGTAGCTTCATCTTTTCTATGTATTCCCACTTTTTATACAGTTAATATAATCTCTTTCCATAAATGTTGTCTCGTTGATGATGTTTAGAACTTTCTTCCTCAACTGTTAGTTTAGATCAGTTATTATTTAGATATCTTGTATTGCTTGTATCGTTTCCATATTGTCTTGACAGGTCTTGCAGCTGGAGATCTGATGACCGCGAGACTTGGAGCAATAATAAGGAGAAGGATCTGCGATCTAAAAGGTACGATATCTAAGTACTCGATCTGTAACTAGATCTAGGAAATGAGTTTTGTATTATGTACTATTTGTTCTAGATTCACTTGAACTAGGGAGATCCGGCTCGCGTCCGCTCGAGTGGATTGTCCGATAACAAATCTGGCGACCATACTGGGGAGTAGTGATGTTTGTCTTGTTTAGTGGTAATTAATCTGAGAGTCATTTTCAGTTTATTACTTGACACAAGCCTCTTTTATCATTTTTTTTCATTTACTTCTTGGGATTGATTTCACTATCAGATCTTCACATTGAAGACTCTGATTTTCTTCCTTTGAGTTTATACAACTCATTTTCAAGCCTGTTTTTTGGTTCATTGTTGAGAGACTTGGTTCATTTTTGAATCTAGACCTCACCTGTCACACCTGGGCAGTGGAAACAGAGCGACACTGTGTCATTCTGAGCTTCTGTTCTTCACTTGTTAGTCACCCGTTGCATCCTTTACATTAGTATACTGCAACATCGTCGCACCTCCTGTGAAGGAAAACTGCGATGTCGCATTGTGTGTGAAGACAGAGTGTGTCGATCTGTCGAAAGTTGGCATACTGGCATCCCTTCCCTCATTTGACAGTTTGAACTTTGGTTTGCTGTGTGAACCCCCTCTGTGTTGCAAGATCCAGCCAGAGATCCCATCTTTGATTTGTGTGTTTTGTTTGGCTTGTTTGTATTGGTTTTTTGGTCTTTTGAGATTTGGATTCATGCTTGGCCCTTTGAGTCAAAACTAGTGTTTTGCTTGCATTTTTAAGCGAAATGGGTTTAGTCGTTTTGACCCATGAATCGTGCATTCTTCAGTCGTTTTGACCCATCTCAGGTTTTGAGATCATTTTTGGTTTGGTGTGATTGACTTGTTTTAAAGACTTGAAAAGTGTGGGATATCCATGTCTTTTTGAACCTCTCTTTCTTGGGTTATGCATCTTGTTTCCCTTACATGCTATGCTATCTGATGGTTATTGGGAAAGATTGATTCTTTGTCTCCGCTTTAGTTCAAAGAAAAGATTGATTTTGTCACTCTTTTTCTATATTCATGAAATTGGAAAACATAAGTATTCTTTTTGCTTTAATTTGATCATTTGAAATTCTTGGTCTCACACTCATAAGAAGAAGAAAGATTCATTTCAGATTTGTATGCATTTGAGTTAGATAAGATTGTTAAGTGCTTGTCTTTGTCTTTCATTTGATTGAAAATGTTTGTGGAATCCTTCTTTCCGTAGCTTAGATGTGTCTTTTTCAAGTGTAAAAAGATAGAAAATGAGTTATAATTATTGCATTTGGTAGATTTTGAGCATTTCTTGAGTGCCTTTGAGTTGTTTGGGTGCTTGCCATTTTTCTTTGGGAATTTCTGAATGATTAGAGTGTTGTAGATATTCTCTCACTTTCTGTATATAGATGTGAAAAGCGTTTAGTTATCAAGTTCCATTTTTGATACATTCATTTGAAAATTGAAAGTGCTTCATTATTTTGTCTTACACATTGTTAAGATTAGTTGCATCTTTCATTTTCTTTGCGCTCTTTAGTTGATTATTGCAGAAAGTTAGAGTTATTGCACTCTAGGAAGGAATTCTTCTTTTCGCTACTACTTAAGTACTTTTGGTTTGAAAGAAAGAAAAATCTCTCCCTACCTTAAGTAGTTTTCATGGAAAATGAAAGAAAAATGTGCATTATCATGTAGTTGAGGATTGCATTATGTTTACATTTATGTACTCACCTCATGCATTCACCTAACTGTACAAGATAAAATTAACGCTAGCTTAGGTTAAAATCATTTAGTAACTGTGTGTAAGTTAGAGACGTGTTCCGACGTCTTTAAGTGTGGCAGCTGTTGTTATTTGCTAGCACTGTAGTCCGGGGGTATTGTAGCTTCCACGTACATCGATATATCGAGCTCCTTCACGTACCCACCAAGTACCATAATCCGTACTTGGCGTATATCGAAGGGTGTATCACTACTCGACACGTATATCGGAAGGTCTCATGCCAACGACTGTGCATTAGACAGCACCACTACGGATTTGAGCTCCCACGTACCTTGTGTATATCGGGAGACACCATTAGGATTCCTAAAACCAACCGAGTTAACCATTTGGTCATCTTGGCAAAGCAATACACCGAGAACAACACTCAGGGAGATTAGCACGCACGTACTGTCCAGGTAATCAGGTATGCAGGTCAGGGTACGGTCCCAATCCTCCTTGTCACGTCATATTGTTACCCTGCAGTATATAGCGGTTTGCGATGCCTTGATAATCCCGTGAGGTTCTAGACTTTGAATCCACTCCTATTTACATAGTTTGCTTGTTGCTTTTAGACTTGAGTAGTGTTTGTCTTGTGTGGTCCTTTAGAGACTCTTAGGAAGTTTAGATATGGAAGATTCTTCCAGGACTACCAACCGAGAGGCCCCTTTCCAGGGTATGCCATTTGTTATTCCCCCTTGTGGAACTGTTGGTCCTCCGTTTATGGCTACATTGAGTCTTCCTGGATTGACGATAGGATTACCAGTATGGTTATTCTCCAATCCAGTTACACCAAGTGCACAAAGGACCACTGGAAGATATGGTAGTGTTTCTCATTCTTATCTTCCAAGTGAGAGTGAATTGGAAACCACTGATGTTTTCCTAGTTAGTTCAGAATGTCCTAGGCAAGGAGAGACCATGTCCATTCCTATAGGACCCCCCCCAAGTACTGAGGTCATTTCCTTTGATTGGAATGGTCTAACAGAATCTCGTCTTCCTTTGAGTATTCCTTTTCAAATATCTGTAGGAGTTTCCGATAAAGAAATCTTTCGTACGATAATTGATGAGGGAGCTTATGTTAGTATTTTATCCTCAACTGCTTGGCAAGCTATAGGTTCCCCTCGGCTTGTGCCAGTAACTGACCAGATTTTGGCTTTTAATAGAAGGCCTACCGGACCTTTAGGGATTCTCCTGCAGTTACCTGTCACGTTGAGAGGTAAAACGGTTTATGTTGATGTCATGGTTGTCCAAGGTCCTTTAGATTTCAATCTACTCCTTGGACGTGATTATGTCTATGCTATGAAAACTGCAGTGTCCACGCTCTTTCGAGTGATGTATTTTCCTCATCATGGGAATATTGTGACCATTGATCAGCTTTCCTTCGTGACATCCACTCATCATATGACTCCTAGTCATCAGACTTCCCTGAATGTTCCGCATGTTTTAGTGGTTTCCTCCCCCTGAGGATGGGGGGTACGAGCACGGTTTATGTTATGTTTCAAGCTCGTTAAAAAATGAAACCGACCACTCTAGCATAGTTTACCTTTGGTTTCAAGCTTGCATAAAAATGAAACCATCCACTCGAGCATAGTTTTATTTCATTTCAAGCTCGTTAAAAAATAAGATGGTCCCCCTCGAGCATAGTTTTATTCCATTTCAAGCTCGTTAAAAAATAAGATGGCCCCCCTCAAGCATAGTTATTGTCAATTTCAAGCTTGTGTAAAAATGAAATAGATCTCCCTCCCATCGGTTTGAGTCTCTCGCTAGATTTAGAACTCGAACCTTCATTTCATCCGTTTCTCGTCCCCCCCCCTTGGTGAACATTTTCATATTAGTAGCCAGGTTAGTAGTTGGGTTAGCAAGTAGCATTTTTTAGACGAAATGAAGCTTGGGGGGCATGCCACATGTCGTACCGTCAGCAATCATGTTGAGGGAACACTACCATGTTAAGCCACTAGCAATCATGCTGGGGGCATTTACCAACCTCTGGGCATCATGTTGGGAAAGAACCCGTCAATGGGCCTTAACCTATGAGCATAGTTCCCTTTCTATGTCAAGCTCGTTAAAAAATGAAATGGTTTCCCGTGAGCAGAGTTCTAATCTTGTGTCAAGCTCGTTAAAAAATGAAACATATCCTTTCCCTTTGAGTCGAGTCTCCTCGTAGACTTAGTACCTGAACCTTCTTTTCACCCGCCTATGCATTAGGCAAATGAAATGAAGCTTGGGGGCATGTCTTCAACCTTTGGAAATTATGTTGAAATCAACTTGGTTGCCTCTCCACACCACGTTGGAGCTAAGTCACTTACTTCTAGCAATCATGCTGGGGGCACACACCAACCTCTGGATCCCATGTTGGGAAAAAGTTCGTCATTGGGAACATTTTCGAGCATACTTTCCTTTTTTAGGTTTCGAGCTCATTAAACCATGAAAATTATTCCGAGAATAGTTCATTTTCTGTTACAAGCTCGTTAAAAAATGAAGCAGACATCATGAGAATTCTTCCAACCTATCTTCGAGCTCGTTAAAAATAGTAAGATGGTGTTGAGCTTGCTTTTCAATTTTTTTCGTGCTCTGGTTGAAACATGAAAAGTGGTTGGAGCTTAGTTTTTACTTTTTCGTGCTCTGGTTCAAACATGAAAAAGATTTCGAGTGCTTTTGATACCATTCTCGTGCTCGTTAAAAATTTGAGTTAAAAAGGTGTGTCTAACGAGTATAGGTTTATCACTTTATCCGGCCTCGCTAGACTATTTATGTAAAAGGAACTGTGCCGAGTTTACTTTTTCCTTTGTCATACTTGGTCATCAACCATGACAAAGTTGTTCATGGAGTCCTTTTAAGCTCTTTTCAGACTCCCTAAACAGGAAAAGATTGCCAAGCGAACTTGATGCTTTCACGCTTGTAAAAGCATTTGAATGATCGTCTTTCTGGTGATAGTTTACCCCTTTTTCGGACCAGGAAGCACTATTTACGAAAAATGAATACTCCAACCAATCATGGCTGGAAGAGTCCTCTCCCGCGTTGTTTAACCCTTTTTCGGGCGATGAGGCTAACTTTACGAAAAAGGACCTTTGGAGTCTCCTTTAGTTCTTTTCAGACTCTCTAAACATCAAATGACGTCGAGTTTTCCTTCTATGGACTCGTTAAATTTTAAACATTGAAGGGCCCATTATGGGACGAACCCCTCCTTTCCTAGGTTTGTGAAACATTTAGGATTGGACTCATCTATGAGATGAGCTATACCGAGCATCTGGTTACCCTCATCAAGCTCGTTAAAAACACATGAGGCACTCATCAATCATGATGGAGAAAAAGGGAAGATTTTGTGTTACATCTTAATTACGGCAGTACATAGTCACTCTTGAACATGGCACTCGTTTGCATTTGCATTAAGTACTTGGATAATCTGTTTGTCCTCGAGTCTTGTCAATTCCATGAGTCGCATCGCTCCTTTGGATCAGCCAAAGAATGCTTCCACCATTAGTTGCATTAGGAGTTGGTATCATTCTTGTCATGTCAATACTGCCAAGTCATTCCATGCCCATGTTCAAGAGATGTTGGTATCATTCATCTGCAGTCAGTATACCTTCAATCATGTCGGTCTACCTTGAGTCAGTCTTGCACATTACTGTACCATCCGATCTACTCTACACATCTTTTGTCGTGTTTCGTGTCAATTAATGAGGGATTCATCATGGCCCTCCTTCGATGGATTCATCCTTGTCGACTTCAACTCATCATCCAAGGATTGAATCTAGAAACTGGTCAAGTACCTTGGTCCTACATGCCTCAATGGTAGGTCACCTCTCTTTCATCATGAGTTTACATCATTGAATCTTGATTGAAAGATTTCATCTTGCGTTCGATGCCAACTCATTTATTCACGCTCGATGACATGTACTATGATACCTTGGGAATCATTGACATTTATGGTGATCTCCCTCGCACTTGTTAACGGTATACATTAATGACCGATAATCAAGTGGTTTCTACCATGTTCGACTCCAAAACATTGTAATCACATGGATAGATTCGTATCATTGCGGGTTCAACTTGAAGACCTTGGGGAAGTTATTTTCTACCCAGGTTGCGATGGAGATTGTTTGAGATGCACGAATCCACATTTGTATTGGTCGTGGCTGTGTTTTCAGTTCAGAGTTACATGGATCCACTTTTGTATTGGTCGTGGCTGTGTTATTATCTCATCATGGATATACGATTGTGTCTAGTAGCCATGATTGTGTTCAGTCGGTCTTTACTATCATGGATCTACAATGTATTGGTCGGCAGCCATGTTTTGTGTTGTATGAGACTTGTGGATCTCAGGTCATTTCTGCAGCAACTCCTTCCAACTAGCAAGTCCTTGCCATTTTTCTTATTACAAAGCATTTCACCTGTCTCATTCTGTCAGCTTCATGCTTTGGGGGGAATTCTGTTACACCAAAATGTCGTCACCCTTGTGCAAGTGTCGCAAGTGTCACAAGTGTTGCAAGTGTCGTAATCTTGACTTAGTGTCGTCACCATGGCCGTTGCAAGTATCGTCCCTATGACCAAGTGTCGTCATCATGACCGTTGTGATAATGTCGTCATCTTGACCATTGTGTAAACTCTTTGCTTTGACCCCTAACCTCATTCTGGGCTAAAACAAATCCAACTGAGAGATTTTCCTACCTAGTTGACCTCTTTGAGTAGGCTGTTGCACTTCTCCTTCATCTAGGGTGAGATGTCGCAGTTTATGGTCAGCTAGAGTGAGACACTATCGCACTTTGTCTTCCTACAGAGTGCGACGACCCCTCTTTGTCGCTTTGTGTCCTCTACCAGGGTGCGACGAGGTTGGTTAAATGCTATTTTGGGGAGTCTCGAGGTCTTTCTAGAAGTTTTTTGAGGTGGAGGCCTATCCCTAGACTCTAGGTGAGGTGGCATTTCGGTTCCTAACCTAATGGGAAGATCTCTTAACCATCTCCCCCTAATCCTCAACCTACCCTATCTCTTTAGCCCTATATAAACACCCACTCTTTCCATGGGAGGGGGGAAGGTCTATGGTACCCTTATGCTGGTAGGATATTGGTGATCCCTAATCATCTTGGGAAGTTTGTACTACCTTGCAGGCTTGGCTTGGACATGTTGGATGGAGGATGTGACGTTGAGGCTTTGGTTGTAGCTTCATCTTTTCTATGTATTCCCACTTTTTATACAGTTAATATAATCTCTTTCCATAAATGTTGTCTTGTTGATGATATTTAGAACTTTCTTCCTCAACTGTTAGTTTAGATCAGTTATTGTTTAGATATCTTGTACTGCTAGTATCGTTTCCATATTGTCTTGACAGGTCTTACAGCTGGAGATCTGACGACCGTGATACTTGGAGCAATAACAAGGAGAAGGTTCTGCGATCTAAAATGTACGATATCTAAGTACTCGATCTGTAACTAGATCTAGGAAATGAGTTTTGTATTATGTACTATTTGTTCTAGATTCACTTGAACTAGGGAGATCCGGCTCGCGTCCGCTCGAGTGGATTGTCCGATAACATCAGTTCCCAGGAATTATGTGGAACCAAAAAATTTATGGTGATGAAATAGACATATCTATACCTGATTAAAATCAATATATTTAATAGGAAATACCTGTATCAGAGTTTGGGAGGTGACTTTGCACTTTAGGATCACTAGGAGAAAAACTAGGAAACTAGGACAACTCAATTAGGTGATTTCCAACTCGACCCAAACACTACCTAAGCCCCAAAAAATTATTATATGATTCTTTTTATGGGCTCTATACTTTCAAACCTACCTGAATCAACTTACAGAACTCGATTTGGTGCTCTAAAACTCAATATATGACCTGAACAATGAAAGCTAGTAAAAAATTCAACACATTGAGCATAGGCATGAAATAGTTTAGAAGAGAAACATAGAATTTTTAGAATGTAATAAACATCACTGTTATTATATGATATGAAGGTATGAATAAAAATTTACATTCTATTACAATAGTAGCATGGTTCATGGAATGCCAAGCATCATACCAACAACTTTATTTTTGCACTTCCCGGCAACATTGCTAGGAAACTAGTACATCAAAACATAGGCATAAACACTAGAAATGGAAGGAACTGCAATTGACATAAAAAATATGCAATATAATTAGTTAGAAAGTCTTATTACCTTCCCCCTCAATGGATATATTAATACACAACTAGTGTGGAAATGAGGGGCTCATCACCCTCTTGGTATGCAAGGGGAGCATCACCTAAGCAAAGAGAAGCCTAAGCAACTCCAATACAATAAAACATCAGCAACAAACTCTGCCAGTGCGAATTTTTTATCCTTTTAAGTTTTATATATCTCCAATAACACGGTCCAATACCATGGGCATCCCAAAACCGTGCATTAGGAAGTTGGTGGTTCATAATTGCTCCACTACCTTCATAAGTGTGCCCTCTAACCACTTTGACCTTCATGATTGCACCCTCTAACCACTTGACCTTCATGAATGCACCCTCAACCTCCTTGACCACTTCTCCCCTAATTTAATGAGCCTTGAATGATTAAAAAGGAGTTAGATCCATTATCATAATGGAGTATCCACATGCACTCCATGTTTTAAGGAAATGACCAAATCCAAAGGATTACAACTTCTTTTGGTCCATAACTATCCTAGGTTCCCTTTTGATTATTCAACCATAGGATAAGACCTCCTTGGTTCCCTCATGACCCCATTCACACCTTGGTCAAACCTTCTTCCAACTTGTGGACAAATTTTTTCCTTAGACAATTTGATCATTTTGATACATGGAAAACATTTGAAAAATAATTCCCAAATTAATATTTTCCTTAGCAATTTGAATTGGGAATTTTACCTTTCCATGTGGCCCACCTTGTACCATTAATATTCAATTTTTACCTTAGGAAAAAATACATAGGCAAATTATCAACCTTTGCCACCTCCTAGATAATTCCTCCTGGGAAAATGACGAGGTGACTTAGGCCAAAGACCTTACTAAGTCCATAGAAAAATTTGGGAACATTACATTCGGTAAAAGTGAAGGCATATTTGGAGGGATGTACCAAAGAGTAGAAGCGCCAATTAGAGATCCTTTTGTAGGCATGCAAAGAAGTGTTCCAGGAGCCTAAGGGGATACCTCCTAAGAGGGAGGTGGAGCATGAGATACAACTATTACTGAACATCAGACTACACAAACATTCGATCATGGAAGCAAATGAAGTGAAGAAGCAGTTGCAATAGTTGTTGTAGTAGGGCGTGATCCAACCAAGCACCTCACCTTGTTGGTCACCTATCATCATAGTACCCAGGAAGGATGGGACTTGGAGGATTTGCATCGACTAAAAATCATTAAACAATATCACACTCAAGAATTAATACCCTCTTCCCATGATCAATTATCTGTTGGACTAGTTATAGCATGCCAAGTACTTCACCAAGTTGGATTTGAAATTGGTATACCACTAGGTGCAAGTGAAGGAAGAAAACACCTGGAAGGATGCCTTCAAAACTAGTAAAGGTCTATATGAATGGTTAGTAATGTTGTTTGGTTTATATAATGCACCAACTACATTTATGTGTTTGATGAATGATGTATTACAAAAAAATTTAGATTTGTTTGTTATAGTATATGTAGATGACATATTGGTTTATAGTGTTGCCCAGGAAGAGCATATATCACATCTCAAGCAGGTGTCGGAGACCTTGAAAAAACATCAACTACTAGAAAACCTTAAGAAATGTGAATTTGTTTAGCAATCCTTAGTGTATTATGGGTATGTTATGGGTCATTAGGGGAATTTTGAGGTCTAGAATGGGCCTCCTAAGAGAGATAATAAAATATTACAAATTAGGCATTTTTGGGGGAGGTATATTCACAACTCAACTTTTACACTACAATCAATGTAACTATGGTTAAGTTAAATTGAAAAGATATCTAAAATAAAATCAATAAAAAAATCACTCTTTGATGTGACTAAAAGTATTACTCTTGAATACATAAATTGATTTTGAATATAATATGATGAATGTACTTATAAAGTAAAAAGTAATGTACTCATAAAGTAAAAAGTAAAAATTAATGTACTCATAAAGTAAAAAGTAATGTACTCATAAAATAAAATAAAGTATACTAGCAATTTCATCTCGGGGTGCAATAAAAGAACGCCGTATTGCAAGTGAAACAAGGAGATGTAGTAGGCACATCCAAAGAATACATATGGAATGAGAAGAAATATCATTCATTGGATTCTTCATTGTATAGCACACGACTCAGTGATAGGCACAACCTTCCAAAGGCACAACACCAGGTACAGAGGAGAGAACATGTACACAATACTCCCACCATTGTAGAGTTTCCGATTTGAAAGCAGGTCACCTACTTGCGTCCAGACAATCGAATAATGAAATGGATCTTTGGAGAGTATTTCTCACTCGGGATTTGGGAAACATTTGGTTAAACATGCAAAATTGTAGATACACAAAGGGCTTTAGCGGGGAATGGCGGCTTCTTGGTTCCCTTTATCCTTATCTTTGATGGTTTGGAAAAAGGTGATGTGGGGAAAGTCTGGGCAGATGGGCTCATTTGTGAACAAAGTCGGAATGAAATTGTCATTATAACTATGACTGGGGTATAGTAATTAGCACTGATAATGAACTTGAAGTTCATGCTTTTCTTTTTCGCGGAGTCCATGCTTTGTATTTCAATAGAATTCAAGCTTTGATAAAATGACTAGAGTTATCATTAAAAGTTGAATTTTCAGTGTTGAATTTTTCGCAACTAAATTGATTTTAAAAATATTGGAGAATAAAATCGACCCCAATGCAATAAATATTCATAGGACAATTCTTCTGATCATACAATTATAGGAGAAATGTCATGTCCCAAATTTGGCATTGGGTCACAATGGCCTAATCAAATTAGCCCTAGTCATTAGAGTTTGTCAAATTGATGCTAAAGGTCAAATAATTGCCAAGGAGGAAAATTACTAGTTTCCTAGGTTTGGGGTGGAAGCTTTGGGATTTGGAATAATGGGGATAATAAATGATGTTTGAACATTAGAATGGAATAAATATTTAATAAAGGAGCTAAATAAATATATACAAGTGAAAATCAAAGTGGCATTTCATGATGAAGACACATGGAGGAAGTGGGACCCACATATGGCTAGATTTCCCCACTACATTTGGCATCATTCTCTCACCAATTCGAATTCAAGGTGAATGGTAACATACTTGGGGGAGTCCAAAAGGTATTATTCATTGCATGACTCATCCAAGGTCGAAATATAGAGGAAGGGTAACTCCCATGGAAGAGGAAGAGGCAATTTGGAGCTAGTGAGACACTTGGGCTAGAATCCCTAGCTCTATGACAACAATGATGAAGATGCTATGACACCTATGACACAAATCAGACCTGAAGGCTGACACATGACATATATGACATGTCAGGGCTAAAAATAGACTCCAAGAGGGCGCTCAAGGGTGTTAGGGCAGCTAAGATGTTTCCACATGTGATTTGGTGGAAGTGGGAGACTAGGAATTGTTGTACAAGTGGCGTTCTTTGGAATCTCTTCCCAACTTGAGTTGGCATGAGTCTCTTGGAAGGAATTCGACCCATGGAGGACATTATAAGTTTATAAATGTCAATAACAAAGAATGAAACCAGCTTTTGATCATTTGTAGAATTTGCAATTGCATTTGTGAAGAGGGAGAGCTAGTGGATGACTAGTTTCTTGCCTTAGCCAATTTCGAGGGTGAAAGATTCCCATCCAAGTTGGTAATTGGAAAGGCCATTCAGACCTTTCATTTGGAGCTTTAATGGAGTCTTTATTTGCAGGTGTAAGCTACAGGGCAGCTCATGGTTTCTTCTATTGCAGCTCACTCCTTCAACCATTTCCAGTTTTGATGGCATATTCTTGTTCCTTGAGGGAGGGCGTTTTTGGTGAGCTATTGTACTCTTTGGGGAAGCTTTTAATGCCCCATTTCTTTTGTAATATGAATTAAATACTCTGTTCTTTATCTTCAAAAAGTTTCAGGTCAAAATTCCAAGTAGAAATGTATAAATCTCATTTTTAATGGAAGAACAATGCCATTTCCCCACTACCTTGTTGTGAGCCAATGTATTGATGATGATTTCGAATGAATGGATGATTATCTGATATATTTGTGGTCAATATAATGCCATGGATGTATTATACAAGTTTCATGTACTGTACTTGAGCATTTGAAGCATTTTTACTCAGTTTAGTTGTATTGGGAGGTGAAATAGTGCCATTTCCCCAAGGGTCGAATTGGGGATTTTTGCAGTTGAATGGGAGAGGGTGAGAGCAGTTGTAATAAACCATTAATGGTGCATATGAGACCTTAATAACATAATTAACACATTACATACCTCTGTTCATAAATTTGAGTGGGTTTGGAGGCATTTGGGAAGCCATTTTCAGTACTTACCTCAGGGGGATTTGAACCCCAAATTACTAGTAAAATTGCATACTTGGTCCAGAATCTTAAGAGAGTTTTCAGAGGTCTTTTGGTGGCCATATATCATCCCTGAACATCATATTCAAGTCCTAATATCATTAATACACCTTCTTTGAAGATTTGAAGGCATTTCGAGTCAATTTGAGACCTAGAGACCAATACTAGTCAAAGGGAAATCACTAGTAAAGTTACCTACATTGACCAGAATTGAAAGCGGATTTGCAGAAGTATTTTAAAGGTCCAAAGGCATCCCTGAAACAAATATTTATGTTCTAATATCATTCATATACCTTCTCAGAAGATTTGGGATCATTTGGGGAAAATTTGGGACCTAGAGATCAAAACTAGTCAAAGGTCGAACTAGGGAAAAAAAGTGGAAAATTGCCATTTTAATAAAATTCCTAACAAGGGACATTACAAGCAATTTTAATTTTTGAGTTTCATACATTTAATAAACAACTTGAATATAGAGGCAGACATGATGACTAGTCAAGCTCTTTAAAGAAGGTCGGTTCCCTAACCATTTACAGATTGGATCACTTATATCTAAGGACTTCTTTGAGAAGGTGTCAAGAGATCTGTGTAACCACGTATGCCAACTCATTAGAAAGATGTTACATTAAATGAAAACATGGACAACACATAATGCAATGCGAAGCGCTTTGGCAAAATTTGGCCGATGGAAATTGTGATCTTGAAAGTTGGGGATGAGGAACTAGAGCCCTCTTTTGAGAAACTTTATGTTGATGACACACAAACCGAGGAAGAAATTAACAATACGAATGATGGTTTAAGTAGAAACATCCTCCACAGGCCTTTGGTCTACCGTAAATGTAAGTGAAATAAAAGAAGGCCTCGTTAATCTATCCGTTTATGAACACTGCCAAAAAAACATAGATTAAAATAATTATTTATATATATTATTTTGCAATACCTTTATTATTCTCCAAAGATAAAGTTATTTATAATTATAAATAACATAAATAATTTTCATCTATTTCACTTACATAGAGCCCATTAAAAATAATATCATCTGTGTTATTACAAAGATATTAACACGTAGATATTTTAAAGATATTAATGGTGATTACCTTGACTTTCAAGCAAAAAGAAAACCTAGATTAGTTTGTTGATAATTTGATTCCAACGCCGCAGCCCCAATGACAATTAGCTCCCGTAGGATATCACTAGTTTCATTTTAATATTTTGAATCATTTTACTATAATACATTTTTTTAAAGCATATTAGCTTCACTTTGCTTCTTGCAACCAAAAGAGTTGAGATACTTAAGTGACAGTTAAAATTATTTTCTTAGGATTTAAGTAAATCCCATAATTTTTGCATCTTAAAATTTACTTTAGATGTTGAAGGTGATCAGAGCATTTCGTTGAGTATATTTTAATGTCATCTACATATAAAAATACACCCTGATTGATCTAACGGGGAATCGAATTAAGCAACATCAAGCAACCAATAAATAAAGGGTATAACTGTGACTTAAACCGATCATACAAAGCATTATATTAAGTCTATTGGGGAATGTATGCACTAGCAATAATGGTATAAGTTTTACTTGTATCATTGCAGTGCTTCAATGCATATCCCAACATCAATTTTCTCCCGCAAATGCATCAAGTCGCTCTTGCAAATTCAGAAAAAATATAGAAAAATACAAGAGAGAATTTATGAATTGTAGTGTCGAGATATGTGATATGCATTGTAATTGATGTGTATCAGGAATGTGTGTGACATTGGTACAATATTGAAGTCAAAATCCCCAAATTTATAGAGACATGTCTTAGTAATTTGCAAGTTGTAGTGTTGAGATGTATGTCCCACCCCGAAACACTCCAAACTACACACGATTAAACTCACGTTTGAGTTAGCCTTCCAAATATTGGCATGTATAGAACATTATTCTTGGGAAGCGAGGAGATAAAAAAAATCACAAAAACTCCTAAAACTAGGAGTAATTAAGCCCAATGCATACCCGTGTGGTTTTCCAATGGTGTTAGAGACCAACAAAAACATATATTGGTAGATGTGTGTAGATTTGAGGATTAAACAAGACTAAAGTAAAAAAACATTGTCAAAACCTCAATAAAGGATCGATGAAACAAACAACTAATTGTATCATTCAAATTTGCAATGATCCTGCAAGGTTCCGAGACTAATGAATAATGCCTTGAGAACATTCCTAAAATATTTTCAATTATTTACCTGGATGATGATTATGGTGTTCAACAAAACCTAGCAGAGGTTAAACATTTGGGGCAGATACTCTCTCGTATGCCTATATAAAGGACTCTCCAATACCTATATAAAGGCCTTAATCCCTCCATTGCAATTTAAGATATCTTCAATTCCTATATAAAGGCGTTAATCACTTAATTGCAATTTAAGAAAGTAATTGTATTGTATAAAGAGCTTTAGCCTTGTCTCTCCAATTTTGTGCACATCTTTGTGAGCCTTGTGGCGTTGTGACTCTTGTGCATTTTTGCAGTGTACGGTATGCCAAGGTGAACCATTAGAACTCATACACTTTAAAGGACTTTTATTTCTTAATAACCAGTAGGATAGCAGTGGGGTTCCAGCTGATCCATTTTTCCCTTTCTTTGTTCAAATGAGTATCCTGGTGAGGGTTAATGCATCGTTGTTCTGATTTATTTCAATGTTCCTGCAATTGCCTTAAAGTCTTGTCACATCGTAACCCCAACTAGAGGATGGCATTCAAGTAGAGTTGTATATGTTTTGTTTCTTGTTGCAGACGGATTTGGAATTTCTAATATGCAGAAACAAGATGCTTCAATTGATGGACCTACCAGAAATGAATGGACTTTCCTATAGACCCAAAGCACTTGCAAGAAATAAATGGATGCTCTTGTAGACCCCAAATACCTTAAATTCCCCAAAATGTTATATCAGTAGAATTCCATTTAGGACAACATTTTATGCCTTCCTACTTCCTTTCTTTGTGACTTGTCCCTTTCTTGTTTATGCATCAAACTGTCTCTTTCATGTTGTGGGTGTTGGGACTTCTCATTGAAAATGTTGATGCTCGCAAGCTGATGCTTTTGGAAGATAGCTTTCATGTGAGGTGGACTTGGACTGGCAGGCCTATAACAATATGGAGAGAAAAGTATCATATAATGAAAGTTTCAAAACAATAGGGTAGGAAGAAATAAAATGCTTCTGTGCACAACTAGAATCTCTATCACTACTCCTGCCAATGCAATTATAACATGAGAGAACTTCCAGAACTGATTACTGTTTTTTAAAATTTTGTATTGAAATATCAATGTTGCATCATCTTTCAAATTTTTATATTGTATATAATAATGAGGATAAAAGCCATTGATTGTTATGCCTGAATTGTTTCTCATCCCAGTTGACTAATGCAAATTATTTGAGGAAGAAATCAATTACATTAGAATTTTAAGAAAGGACAAACTAATAAAGTGACTGGAATTTTCCAGTAGAGGAGAAAATATTAGCATTACTATCTTTGGTTTTTGTTTCTATTCCTTATAGTTCCTTAATACATCGGAGATGAATGCCAAATCTGATCAACCTTTCTCGGGCCTTCACCCTCTTGTATTGGTAAGCAGGCGCATTCACGGCTTCTTGGGGATTTTGGTTGCAGGGAGTACCTGGATGTAGATAAATTTACAGAGCTTCTTGAATCACCTCATTTCTATTGAAACTAAAAATGTAATTGAATTTACTCTTCAATATAAATTTTATCCATGTGATTCAACTACAATAAATTATGTCCATGGGATTCAACTACACCAAGAGGATTGTAGATGTCAATAGGTTGCACGTAGTTGTTTCTAGGATAATGGTGGAATCATCGCTCCACCAATTAGGTTTAAGGTATAGGAGGATGCTTCAAACTCAAGTTTATCCATTTGTTTTCCTTTTTCTAAATATTTCCTATAGACTACATGATTTTAAAGGTAGTTTCTATATTAGTTTTATTAATGCACTCATGTAAACTTTAAACAGAGGGAAGATTATATCAGAATTTCATATTATAGGGTTGGGAAAAGAGAATTAAACAAAGATGCCAAAACTATAATAAAACACACAGAATTTTTTGAAACCTTTCAGCTCATGCCTGGCTTGTATTTAGCTTGAATTTGAATTGATATCTCTTGTTTGATGCTTATAATTTCATTGCAATCATGTAAACTTGAAACATAGGTAGATTACATCACAAATTCATATGTATGGGTTTGGAAAAAATAATTAAGGGAAGGTTGGAAAAGAAAATTGAGGAAAATAAGTTGAGAACAAAGATGCCAAAAATATAATAGAACACAAATTTTTCTGAAACCTTTCAACTGTTTAACTTGTATTTAGCTTGAATTTGAAATTGTTATCTCTTTTTCCAAATCTCTTACAAATGCAATTGAGTCATTCCCAATTGAATTCAAAACAAAAGAAATTACATGCCAGGAATACTTCTTGTGTTACTCGACAGATGGTGTTGGATCGATAGCATACAGTCATTACAGTCAAGGACCAAGATCAGATACAGGACAAACAAACAGATAAACAAGCTGGAAATAAAACTAGAATATCATATCAGCATCAAGGACAATAAAGTTTAAAGCAGTGAAAAGGAGAATGGAAAAATCTCCTTTCACTGCTCTGATAATATTTTCAGTAGTATATTTGTAGATCAAGACAAGATAATGTTTAGATTGTGGCTTTATTTCAGTTCTTATCTTGGGATCGCAAGGTCCAAAGTCTGTACGTAAGCAAAGCCCTGTTTCCTGGTTTTTGGAATCCTTATCTTTCTTAGAGTTGATACAATTTTTTTACTTGAAAAGATGTATGGTTTCTGAATACTGTTCTATTCAAAAGAAAAGTGATAAACAGTTTCTTCATTAACATATGCCGATGTTTGTCAATGTTTTCTAGTTATATCTTATAACATTTTCTCAGAAATTGAATCTTCCTTACACCAAAATTTATCTAAATTCACTTATATTCTAGAAAAAAAAAATATTGAAAAACAATCCATTTCATTCCATAAGATCTTCCTTGCTCCGCCTCACTGTTATCAATGATGTATATGATATAATAATTACTAATTGGCATTAACGTGCGAACAAAATGGCAGGATTATTGTATAATTCTCCACATTAAAATGGCGCTCAAGGTATTTACTTAGTAGTTCAAAACATACCATCTCATTGAAGTGGTCATGATACTTCTCAAACTCTTCTTTGAATGGTTTCTCGGTCACCATTGTTGTTGACGAGCAGTTGGCTAAGGTTGTTGGGCATTTATTGGGAACACTAGCTACAACGGAGGGAAACTGCAACCAAGGGAAAACAAATTGAGATGAAAGATTAATTGCAGGATCGAATCTTTGTATCTACAGTCATGGGTTCACGTTTGGGCATGAATTTGATTACCCAAACGAACGGTTGCTCGCTAGATTCCAAACCCCTCGCCAACGCAATGGTCTGTGATTCTGATAAGAAGGCCTGGCTTACAAACAAAACATACACAACCAAACACGGCCTCTGAGAATATAGCCACTGAACTAGCTCATCCTCGATGATGTCCGCCATTTTCCCTCTACCTAACTTCCCTTCAGAGCTCGGTGGAAGCACCGGGCCTACAGATTAGATGGGTGTTGGCACAGGATCAGACCGCATAAAGTGCAGAATCTGACAGCTGCAAAGAAGGATAATCCGTGGAAGAAGGACCAATCGCGGAGAACAAGGAGCCGACGAAAGTGCAATATTAGTTAAAGTTAGTTAGAATTGGTCATGTGGACCGTTTTGTAACCATTTAGTTTCATATAAATAGGAGTATGATTGTAAGCCTAAGGGAATCCTTGATTTTGATATCGACATAGTTGGAGAATGACATATTCTGAATTGTTTTGTATCCGCAATAAGATGTTTTGATCGTTTCTGTGAAGGCTATTCCACATGTTTTGATGAATGCATGAAGATGTTCGATTATGGTTATATATTTTGTCTTTGTTTATGTTAAATGATGAAAGCAAGTGTTTGTGAAATGCTTAAGACTTTGTGGTTTTGTAATTGTTATTCATGCGAATGATTGATTTAATCATGTTGATGCGAATGCTGCTTATCCACTAAATATGCGAAGGAAATAAATGAATGTATGAATTGTTAGCATAATGCGAATGCATAATCTCTTGTTTCTGTGGTTATAAAGTGTGTTTGATGCATGTCCTCCTCCCATTGCGGAAACTTGGTTCCTGTATCCCCCTTATACATCTCGGGCAAGACTTCACTCACTCTGCAAGTGTTGTTGGAAAGGGTAAAACCTTTCTGGGGCGGTGTTTAAGGGAGTTTGGTTGATGTTTGTTGATGACAGTGCGAAGTGAACCCTTGTCGACAGTCGCTGTGTCAACAAATGGTTCCGTTTTTGGGACACTGAAGACGAAAAGAAGAGGATATGTTATGTTACCCAACGACAACGGATATTCAAGAGTGGTTTGACAAGAAGGAAGTGGAATTCGCAGAAGGAGAAAATCAGAACCCTGGACAGATAGTAAGCAGTTGGTTGCAGAAGTATATTTATTCATGTATCCACGAAGTGTTTTTCTGTGGATTCTCGGTGCTATTGCACGAGAGGTTGGCACAACTGACGTTTTAGAAGAACCACTACCAAAAGACTAAGCCTGACCATTGGACCCTAGAACTGATTCAACAACTGAAATGAGTCGACAATAAGGTATCAAGGGCTGTTGATTTCTGGGTGGATAGTATCCTAGAGGGATGCATTACTGAGGTCGCAGTTGACACAATCAAATCATACAGCGACGCAGAAAGGAACTTTTTCAAAGGACCTAGGGGCGATTCTTACTGTTGCTAAATCTGTGGATTAAGATGCTTATCTGCGAAAAGGGCATATTGAGGATGACTTCCGACGAGTAGAAGATTAGTGTGCGGAGGTTGTGGGTATCGCGTGAATGCGGATACGATAGAAAGATGTGGGGTAGATGGACATGAGCGACGACGAGTTTCAAAGGGAGGATAAGGAAGATTGTGGTACCTTGAGGAGTGGGGAGATATTTCGGCAACTCGAGAAGAGGATGAGGATTGAGAGAGAGTCTCCTGAAGGGACCAGAACAGAAGACTGCAAAATAGGACCACAAGGGACAGAGAAACCTTATTACGACGAACAAGACGGTGACCAAGCTACCCTAGAAGCAGAAGAGGGATGGATTGTAAGTTAGAACATACCTTCAACCTCGCGCACTACTCAGAATTTGATAGGAAGAAACACAAGTTATTTGCATAGTTGTCCTACGTGTAGCGGTAGAAGTAGTGCATCAGTAAAAAATAACAGTAGGAACGTTAGAATGGCAGACGACACAAAAATTCCCACCCTCCAGGGGAATGGGACTGAAGATCCTGAGCAGTATTGGTTCCTATGCGAAGCAGTGTGTACTGTGAAGCAGGTCCAGGATGAAGATATTAAAAAGGGATAGCTAGCGACGACCCTTAGGGGTCATGCGCTAGAGTGATTAATGAAGTTTACCAAGATTCCAACGGGAACACTAGGAAAGACACTGCCACAGATCAAAGTAGGAATGGTCGATGAGTTTAGAAAACCAAAGTCGAAGTCGC
The DNA here is from genome assembly GCA_027924585.1 of Larix kaempferi. NCBI lineage: Eukaryota > Viridiplantae > Streptophyta > Pinopsida > Pinales > Pinaceae > Larix > Larix kaempferi. The sequence goes on from BSBM01001547.1 coordinate 873,272, forward strand.
AGTATGTCACCGAGCTCAAAGAGATCAAGCGATACCCGAATGAGCCGATATGGGAATTCGATCAATAGTATAAAACATTGATAGCGAAGGTGAGTTTCAGTATAAATGATATGCAGCACAAGGAGTGGTTTATCGCAGGATTGGTGCCACACATCCGCGGACCACTAATGCAACAGAAGGTAGCAACCCAAGCTGAAGCGCTGGATATTGCGATGAAGATGGAGGCTTAACCAATCGGAGAAGATGGTATAGGAATGGATAGGATACAAGCGCAGTTGTCGAATATGACACTCCAATTGCAAGATATGAAGAAGGGTAAGAAACCCGCGAAGACATATGGTGCACCAGATGTAAAACAGAAGGACACCATAAGGATAATTGCCCAGAGTTTCGAGAATATTTTCAATTAGGTGCACTGAACTCCCTCTGTCAGGGAGGAATGTCGTGGTGTCCCGTCTGTCGGACCAGAGGGCATCAACCATAAGAATGTGTGTAATTACGAAAGATGGTGTTGAAACTGGTAAATCTATATTGCAAATTTTGTTGCTCGGTTGGCCATGACGAAAAATATTGCAGGGCCTATGACCTAATCCAAGATTGGACTGTCGATACATACTTTATGAAAGGGGAAGAGCAACCGGCGGTACAACAACAACTGTAGTATACCCAACAATAGCTTCATTTTAACCAGTTGCAGCAGCATGATCAAGGACAGTACAGGAAACCGCAGTATGGTCAGCCGCAGTATCTGCCACCGCAGTATGGGAAACCACCATATCAACAGTCGCAGTATGGACAACCACAGTACTCGCCATATGGGCCACTGCATGGAGGTTTTAGAGGAGGATTCCATGGAGGTCGGGGTGCCAGTGCAGAATGAGGAGGAGCTACTGGCCAAGGACGAGGACCGATTGTATGTTACAATTGTGGGTAGCAAGGGCATTATAAAAGGGATTGCTCGAATCCAACACCACAGTGAACTTATTGCAGCGCTGTGGACCATGGCATCGAAGACTGTCCGCAACTCATCTTAAAATGGCAGACCAAGAACCTGCCCCCACCTCCACAAAACTAGAATCAGAATACGCCACCGATAGTGCAGAAGATATCAGCGGAGGTCAGAAGTCACACTGCGACTGTTGGAGTAGTGACACGAGGATGAGCTGTGACAGGAGTTGACAGGTCATAGGCTACCGTCTGACCAACAGTACAGAAGCACGTCGCATTTGATGTGGAGGTCAAAAGGGATGTTTTCTTGAAAGCTAAAGAAGCGATGAGACATAGGAGGCAGTTACCTCTTCAGGAAGAAGTCACCTACGACATGCCACCGACATTCGACACGACGAAGTTGCGAAGGAAGGCTAACACTTTAAGAGCCTTTTTGGAAAGTTTCTTGGAGTTGGAAAAGGATGAAGATGCATTGGAAGAAATATCTAGAGTATTGCATTGACGAGAGGGTGAACGCCAGGAGCACAAAGTCAATCGCATACATAAGAGAAAGATGGGGAGAGAGATGCGGATGTCAGCACAAATTGGAGCATTTGATGTCGACTCAATCATTTTGGACCTGGGGTCAGATGTGAACATTCTGACCAAGTAGAACTGGGAAATAATGGGGAAACCACAGTTGGCCTGGTCACTAGTACAACTGTGCTTAGCGAATTAGAGTAAGGTTACCCCAATTGGTCGGGTGTGCCAGCTTCCAGTTGAAATTGAGGGACTCAAGACATATGCCGACTTCAATGTAATAGAGATTGTTGATAACAAAAGCCCCTATCCGGTGCTGCTAGGGATAGACTGGGTGATGGAGAACCATGCCATCTTCAACTTCAAGAAGCGGACTATGTCATTCGAAAATCGTGAGATGAGGGTCGTCGCACCTTTTGATCCTGCAGAAGGGAAGCAATATGTTGAACCAGCAAGAGATGAATTTACAAAGGGATGGGATAGTTTATACAACATCTCCAAAGATTACATTAATCCCACCGCAGATGGAGAGTTGGGATGGCATTGTGTCAGTTCGACATCGTCAGATTCAGATGAGGCGCTTGAAAATTGGCAGAATCGGTTACATGAAGTATCATTCAGGAGATGTGCACGGATCACACAGTCGTTGCGATGGGTAGCCACGGAGGAGGTTGCATTGCCAACATATGATGGATTTCCCAATTTGAGCACCTTTCTCACCGAATTTGAGGAAAAAGTGGTGGAACCACAACATCTATTGGCCTTGGAGGAAGCGTTGAAGGCAACTCCGGCACAATGGTTGACGACGCACAAGTCTAGTATCACAAATTGGCCACTATGTTGAAACCTACTGGAGGTTAGGTTCGGTGACACTGCAGGATATGACAGAAGGAAGTATGAAGGTAGAGGAGATCCAAAGGAACATGTGAACGCATGTCAAATCCAATGGGGCTCACAGGCAAAGCAGGAATGGGTCCATGCATTTGTTCACACACTCGATGAAGTACCACGGAGTTGGTATGTCACAGCAGAACTACGATGCGGGATGACCTCTTGGGAACAGCTAACAATTGGATTTAGCCAAACGTTTAGTTTATCTGATGAGAACCCCTTCATTCATACTGCATTGCAGGCGATTCGAGAGAAGGTATTTGACGCAGTCCTGACAGATCAGCCAATGGAACTTCAATGGACCGTGACACCAAAAATGTTGATGGAGTGCTATAATATCACAGGAGAACCGGACGATGAGGATGACCTGAGGGCCACATATGTACCAGAGTAGGAAGGAAGTTGTAGTTTCGAGGCACCAGAAGTGCCTTCCAACAAGTTTCAGCAACTGCTGAAGATCAAGAAAGTAAATATTGGATCGGAGGAGAATCCGAAGTTTGTAAGTATTGGAGATTATTGGGATGACTCCACCATTGCCAAGATGAATGATCTGTTGCATGAGTTTCAGGATTTTTTCCCAACAAAATTTTCGTAGATGAAAGGAATTTCCGGGGACTTAGACGAAATGAAAATCCCCGTGAAATCCGATGCGAAGCCAGTCAAGCCGCGACCCTACAGGTTGAATCCAAGGTACAAGGAGCGGGTGCAAGCTGAACTTGAGAGAATGTTGGATGTAGGGATTGTAGAACCAGTGGAGGAATCAGAGTGGATCAACCTGATGGTGGTCTAGGATAAGAAAACTGGCGAAGTCCGAATATGTGTCGATCTAAGGAAACTGAATGATGCCTACCTACATGATCCCTTCCCGACACCATTCATGGATGAGGTGCTTGAAGGAGTGGGAGGTCAGGAAATATACTCCTTTACGGATGGGTTTTCAGGATATCACCAGATCAAAATTGAGAAGGAGGATCGGCACAAGACTACATTCGTCATAGAATGGGGATGTTTCCAGTATATGGTGATTCCATTTGGCTTGAAGAATGCACCAACAATCTTCTCCAGACTGGTAGTTGCTGCATTCAAGGAATACATCCATAAGTTTTTGGTAGTATATATGGATGATTGGACAGTGTATGGATTGGTTAAGGACCATGTTGCAAATATGAGGTTGATGCTGGAAAGATGTCGACAACACCATATTTCGCTGAACCTGAAGAAATGTATTTTCTACGCTCCGTTTGGTATTTTTCTGGGATACATTGTCTGCAGGGAAGGGATGCTGGTAGACCCGATGAAGATTGCGATTGTTGTTGAGCTACCACCACCAACAAAATTAAATCAATTAAGAGCAACTTTGGGACACACATGATACTACCGCAAGTTTATGAGAGGGTATGCAGGGATCACAACACCAATGGAAAAACTTGTGAAGAAGGATGCCAAATTTGAGTGGAATGAAGACTTCCAGAAGAGTCTTGATGTGTTGAAAGCAAATATGGTTGCAGCGCCTATATTAGTATTTACAGATTGGACGAAGGAATTCCACGTGCACATTGATGCATCATCCGTCACACTAGGAGTTGTATTAGCCGAGCCAAGAGAAGGAGCGATTGATCACCCGATTTCCTTCGCAAGTAGAAAGTTGCCTACTGCGGAGAGGAATTATACAACAACAGAAAGGGAGGGACTGGCGATGGTCTATGCTCTACAAAATTTTCGACACTATCTAATTGGAGGTCATTTTAAAATGCTCACTGACCATTCCGCACTCAAGTAGCTAGGGTTTTGCCCTCCAGGAAAAAGAACAGGGTCACAATACATCATCACTGCGACAAATGATCTCACACGATGGGCGGAAGCCGCACCAGTAAAGGACTGCACGGTGGTGACTGCAACAAGGTTTCGTTTTGACAACGTGGTCACCAGGTTTGGGTGCCCAAAGATACTACTGAGTGACCAAGGTACTCACTTTGTAAATAAGACAATCGCAACAATGACGGAGGAATTTCAAATCCAACACAAGAAGGGCACCCCCTATCACCCTCAAGCAAATGGAACAGTTGATGCATTCAAAAATATATTGGAGCATGCCCTCATCAAGGTGTGCAACGTAGACCGAGATGATTGGGATTTGAAGATTCCAACGATACTTTGGGTGTATCGGACAACATGTAAACGATTGACCGGCCAGACCCCATTCAAGCTCGTTTATTGACAGGAAGCAGTCATGCCAATGGAGTACATTGTGCCCATCCTACGCATCGCAACAGCCACGGGGATGAGTGATGATGGCGCATTGGAAGAACGATTGGCACAATTGATACAACTCGATGAGGATCGGTTCATTGTAGGATTTCATCAGAAGGTAGAAAATGATTGACAGAAGGCTTGGCATGACCGACACGTCAAACCAAATCATTTTCAGCAAGGCGATATGTTTCTACTATACGATAGTAAGTTTGCCAAGCACCCAAGTAAGCTACAAATGCATTGGTTGGGTCCTTACACAATAGATTTTGTCACTAATGGAAGTGCGGTGCAGTTAAAATTTTTAGATGGCATGTTGTTTCCAAAGCTTGTAAATGAAAATCGGTTGAAACCCTATCGCCATGACTAGGCGCATAGCGGCTAAGAAGCGTAGTATTAAAAAAAAATAATGACACAACATTGGTGGTATGGAAAAACTAGATGATTTTCGACGTTTCGCACGCGGGCGCCCACTCAGCACATTATTACGGCAACGAAGCACCACCGGCATACAGCGGAAACATATGATGACACACTGGAGAACAAAATCCGCTGAACATGTGTAATATTTGATAATCACGCAATAAAACCATGAAGCACAAGCATAAATAGAAGCAACGAAGAGGAGGGAGATTACATGCTTATGCACAGTAGGAATGAAATTCATTAGTTGAGTGAGCAATTCCAAGGAAGCTGTGGAAATGATCCATTTCATTTCGAGCGGAAGCACTGATCCAGGTGCGCCAAGGAAAGAATGATGAGTGTGCATGAAAAACCAACGAAGGAAGCGGCGCAGACAATTGGGAGGAACGAAGATGAGGTATCACTCGAGATGTCTAAAAGCGTGGTAGTAGTTAGAAGAATCGTGGTCCCTGCAACCACCAGAACACCAGGAGAAGAGGTCTGCTGGCTCCAGCAACGAACGACCAAATGTGTGAAACAGATGTGCCAGAGTAGTTGGCCTACTTCACAATTTGGTGACGTAGATGAACTTTTCCCCAGTTCGGAGCAAGCATGAAGCACACCAGCCAGCGCAAAAGGGATAGATGACGGAGGTTTCCAGAGACTGGAGGATGAGTTCGAGAAGTACATGACAACGAACGAGAGGCTTGAGGATGAGTTTGAGAAGTACATGACAACGAGCTCCAGACGGATAGAATAGCTTCAGACGTTTAGCACAGCGAAGGATGGGAACAGTACTAGAGGTGTCCAGCTAAGGTGGCTCGAGGGCGAGCCACAAGTTTGTGTTGGGGGCCTGTTGGCATAGGATTAGACTGCATAAAGTGTGGAAGCCGACAGCTGCGAAGAAGGATAATTCGCGAAAGAAGGACTAATCGCGGAGAACAAGGAGCCGACGAAAGCGCAATATTAGTTAAAGTTAGTTAGAATTGGTCACGTGGACCGTTTTGTAACCATTTAGTTTCATATAAATAGGAGTATAATTGTACGCCTAAGGGCATCCTTGATTTTGATATCGACATAGTTGGAGAATGACATATTCTGAACTGTTTTGTATCCGCAATAAGATGTTTTGATCGTTTCTGTGAAGGTTATTCCACAGGTTTTGATGAATGCATGAAGATGTTCGATTATGGTTATATCTTTTGTCTCTGTTTTTGTTAAATGATGATTGCAAGTGTTTGAGGAATGCTTAAGAGTCTATGGTTTGGTAATTGTTGTTCATGCGAATGATTGATTTAATCATGTTGATGCGAATGCTGCTTATCCACTGGATATGCGAAGGAAATAGCCTTGAATGTATGAATTGTTAGCATAATTCGAAGGCATAATCTCTGGTTTCTGTGGTTGTAAAGTGTGTTTGATGCATGTCCTCCTCCCACTACGGAAACTTGGTTCCTGCATCCCCCTTATCCATCTCGGGTGAGACTTCACTCACTCTATGGGTGTTGCTGGAAAGCGTAAAACCTTTCTAGGCCGGTGTTTAAGAGAGTTTGGTTAATGTTTGTTGACGACAGTGGAAGTGAACCCCTGTCGATAGTCACTGTATCAACAATGGGTTTCCTAGTCAGGCTTCTAAAGTGCCTTAGATGTTGCGGCTCGAGGTCCTCAAATGTGAAGGTGAGGCAGGAAGCTCCAGGAAGTCGGTGAGGCAGGGAGGCA